>CM035415.1:99070137-99215028 GCA_020310875.1 Ceratopteris richardii | reverse complement strand
TGTACTCCCCACGAGCTTTCCAACAAAACAAAAATCACAGCAATTGGATTTCGTATGAGAAAGTTATGACTATTCAGGGTTGTAGGGTTAAAATAGTCTTGAAAAAGGCTAACAAACAAAGAGAACTTTTAGTATTAATTTTACCATAACCAGTGGAAGTTTTCGTTGTACTCCCCACGAGCTTTCCAACAAAACAAAAATCACAACAATTGGATTTCGTATGAGAAAGTTATGACTATTTAGGGTTCTACGGTTAAAACAGGCTTTAAACAGGCTAACAAACAAAGAGAACTTTTAGTATTAATTTTACCATAACCAGTGGAAGTTTTCGTTGTACTCCCCAGGAGCTTTCCAACAAAACAAAAATCACAACAATTGGATTTCGTATGACAAAGTTATGACTATTTAGGGTTCTAGGGTTAAAACAGGCTTGAAACAGGCTAACAAACAAAGAGAAATTCTAGTATTAATTTTACCATAACCAGTGGAAGTTTTGGTTGTACTCCCCACGAGCTTTCCAACAAAACAAAAATCACAACAATTGGATTTCGTATGGGAAAGTTATGACTATTCAGGGTTCTAGGGTTAAAACAGGCTTGAAACAGGATAACAAACAAAGAGAACTTCTACTATTAATTTTACCATAACCAGTTGAAGTTTTGGTTGTACTCCCCACGAGCTTTCCAACAAAACAAAAATCACAACAATTGGATTTCGTATCAGAAAGTTATGACTATTCAGGGTTCTAGGGTTAAAACAGGCTTGAAACAGGCTAACAAACAAAGAGAACTTCTAATATTTATTTTACCATAACCAGTGGAAGTTTTGGTTCTACTCTCCACGAGCTTTCCAACAAAACAAAAATCACAACAATTGGATTTCGTATGGGAAAGTTATGACTATTCAGGGTTCTAGGGTTAAAACAGGCTTGAAACATGCTAACAAACAAAGAGAACTTCTAGAATTAATTTTGCCATAACCAGTGGAAGTTTTGGCTTGTACTCCCCACGAGCTTTCCAACAAAACAAAAATCACAACAATTGGATTTCGTATGAGAAAGTTATGACTATTCAAGGTTCTAGGGTTAAAACAGGCTTGAAATAGGCTAACAAACAAAGAGAACTTCTAATATTAATTTTACCATAACCAATGGAAGTTTTGGTTGTACTCCCCACGAGCTTTCCAACAAAATAAGAATCACAGCAATTGGATTTCGTATGAGAAAGTTATGACTATTCAGGGTTCTAGGGTTAAAACAGCCTTGAAACAGGCTAACAAACAAAGAGAACTTCTAATATTAATTTTACCATAACCAGTGGAAGTTTTGGTTGTACTCCCCACGAGGTTTCCAACAAAACTAAAATCACAGCAATTGGATTTCGTATGAGAAAGTTATGACTATTCAGGGTTCTACGGTTAAAACAGTCTTGAAAAAGGCTAACAAACAAAGAGAACTTTTAGTATTACCTTTACCATAACCAGTGGAAGTTTTCGTTGTACTCCCCACGAGCTTTCCAACAAAACAAAAATCACAACAATTGGTTTTCGTATGAGAAAGTTATGACTACTTACGGTTCTAGGGTTAAAACAGGCTTTAAACAGGCTAACAAACAAAGAGAACTTCTAGTATTAATTTTACCATAACCAGTGGAAGTTTTCGTTGTACTCCCCACGAGCTTTCCAACAAAACAAAAATCACAGCAATTGGATTTCGTATGAGAAAGTTATGACTATTCAGGGTTCTAGGGTTAAAACAGGCTTGAAACAGGCTAACAAACAAAGAGAAATTCTAGTATTAATTTTACCATAACCAGTGGAAGTTTTGGTTGTACTCCCCACGAGCTTTCCAACAAAACAAAAATCACAGCAATTGGATTTCGTATGAGAAAGTTATGACTATTCAGGGTTCTAGGGTTAAAACAGGCTTGAAACAGGCTAACAAATAAAGAGAACTACGACTATTAATTTTACCATAAACAGTGGAAGTTTTGGTTGTACTCCCCACGAGCTTTCCAATAAAACAAAAATCACAACAATTGGATTTCGTATGGGAAAGTTATGACTATTCAGGGTTCTACGGTTAAAACAGGCTTGAAACTGGCTAACAAACAAAGAGAACTTCTAGTATTAATTTTACCATAACCAGTGGAAGTTTTGGTTGTTCTCCCCACGAGCTTTCCAACAAAACAAAAATCACAACAATTGGATTTCGTATGAGAAAGTTATGACTATTCAGTGTTCTAGGGTTAAATCAGGCTTGAAACAGGCTAACAAACAAAGAGAACTTCTACTATTAATTTTACCATAAACAGTGGAAGTTTTGGTTGTACTCCCCACGAGCTTTCCAATAAAACAAAAATCACAACAATTGGATTTCGTATGGGAAAGTTATGACTATTGAGGGTTCTAGGGTTAAAACAGGCTTGAAACAGGCTAACAAACAAAGAGAACTTCTAGTATTAATTTTACCATAACCAGTGGAAGTTTTGGTTGTTATCCCCACGAGCTTTCCAATAAAACAAAAATCACAACAATTGGATTTCGTATGAGAAAGTTATGACTATTCAGGGTTCTAGGGTTAAAACAGGCTTGAAACAGGCTAACAAACAAAGAGAACTTCTAATATTAGTTTTACCATAACCAGTGGAAGTTTTCGTTGTACTCCTCACGAGCTTTCCAACAAAACAAAAATCACAGCAATTAGATTTCGTATGGGAAAGTAATGACTATTCAGGGTTCTAGGGTTAAAACAGGTTTAAAACAGGCTAACAAACAAAGAGAACTTCTAATATTAATTTTACCATAACCATTGGAAGTTTTTGTTCTACTCCCCACGAGCTTTCCAATAAAACAAAAATCATAGCAATTGGATTTCGTATGAGAAAGTTATGACTATTCAGGGTTCTAGGGTTAAAACAGGCTTTAAACAGGCTAACAAACAAAGAGAACTTCTAGTATTAATTTTACCATAACCAGTGGAAGTTTTGGTTGTACTCCCCACAAGCTTTCCAACAAAACAAAAATCACAACAATTGGATTTCGTATGAGAAAGTTATGACTATTCAGGGTTTTAGGGTTAAAACAGGCTTGAAACAGGCTAACAAACAAAGAGAACTTCTAGTATTAATTTTACCATAACCAGTGGAAGTTTTGGTTGTACTCCCCACGAGCAATTGGATTTCGTATGAGAAAGTTATGATTATTCAGGGTTCTAGGGTTAAAACAGGCTTGAAACAGGCTAACAAACAAAGAGAACTTCTAGTATTAATTTTACCATAACCAGTGAAAGTTTTGGTTGTACTCCCCACGAGCTTTCCAACAAAACAAAAATCACAACAATTGGATTTCGTATGGGAAAGTTATGACTATTCAAGTTTCTAGGGTTAAATCAGGCTTAAAACAGGCTGACAAACAAAGAGAACTTCTCATATTAATTTTACCATAACCAGTGGAAGTTTTGGTTGTTATCCCCACGAGCTTTCCAATAAAACAAAAATCACAACAATTGGATTTCGTATGAGAAAGTTATGACTATTCAGGGTTCTAGGGTTAAAACAGGCTTGAAACAGGATAACAAACAAAGAGAACTTCTAATATTAATTTTACCATAACCAGTGGAAGTTTTCGTTGTACTCCTCACGAGCTTTCCAACAAAACAAAAATCACAGCAATTAGATTTCGTATGGGAAAGTTATGACTATTCAGGGTTCTAGGGTTAAAACAGGCTTAAAACAGGCTAACAAACAAAGAGAACTTTTAGTATTAATTTTACCATAACCAGTGGAAGTTTTGGTTGTACTCCCCACGAGCTTTCCAACAAAACAAAAATCACAGCAATTGGATTTCGTATGAGAAAGTTATGACTATTCAGGGTTGTAGGGTTAAAATAGTCTTGAAAAAGGCTAACAAACAAAGAGAACTTTTAGTATTAATTTTACCATAACCAGTGGGAGTTTTCGTTGTACTCCCCACGAGCTTTCCAACAAAACAAAAATCACAACAATTGGATTTGTATGAGAAAGTTATGACTATTTAGGGTTCTACGGTTAAAACAGGCTTTAAACAGGCTAACAAACAAAGAGAACTTTTAGTATTAATTTTACCATAACCAGTGGAAGTTTTCGTTGTACTCCCCAGGAGCTTTCCAACAAAACAAAAATCACAACAATTGGATTTCGTATGAGAAAGTTATGACTATTTAGGGTTCTAGGGTTAAAACAGGCTTGAAACAGGCTAACAAACAAAGAGAAATTCTAGTATTAATTTTACCATAACCAGTGGAAGTTTTGGTTGTACTCCCCACGAGCTTTCCAACAAAACAAAAATCACAACAATTGGATTTCGTATGGGAAAGTTATGACTATTCAGGGTTCTAGGGTTAAAATAGGCTTGAAACATGCTAACAAACAAAGAGAACTTCTAGTATTAATTTTGCCATAACCAGTGGAAGTTTTGGCTGTACTCCCCACGAGCTTTCCAACAAAACAAAAATCACAGCAATTGGATTTCGTATGAGAAAGTTATGACTATTCAGGGTTCTCGAGTTAAAACAGGCGTTATACAGGCTAACAAACAAAGAGAACTTCTAGTATTAATTTTACCATAACCAGTGGAAGTTTTGGTTGTACTCCCCACAAGCTTTCCAACAAAACAAAAATCACAACAATTGGATTTCGTATGAGAAAGTTATGACTATTCAGGGTTTTAGGGTTAAAACAGGCTTGAAACAGGCTAACAAACAAAGAGAACTTCTAGTATTAATTTTACCATAACCAGTGGAAGTTTTGGTTGTACTCCCCACGAGCAATTGGATTTCGTATAAGAAAGTTATGATTATTCAGGGTTCTAGGGTTAAAACAGGCTTGAAACAGGCTAACAAACAAAGAGAACTTCTAGTATTAATTTTACCATAACCAGTGAAAGTTTTGGGTGTACTCCCCACGAGCTTTCCAACAAAACAAAAATCACAGCAATTGGATTTCGTATGAGAAAGTTATGACTATTCAGGGTTCTAGGGTTAAAACAGGCTTGAAACATGCTAACAAACAAAGAGAACTTCTAGTATTAATTTTGCCATAACCAGTGGAAGTTTTGGCTGTACTCCCCACGAGCTTTCCAACAAAACAAAAATCACAGCAATTGGATTTCGTATGAGAAAGTTATGACTATTCAGGGTTCTAGGGTTAAAACAGCCTTGAAACAGGCTAACAAACAAAGAGAACTTCTATTATTAATTTTACCATAACCAGTGGAATCTTTGGTTGTACTTCCCACGAGCTTTCCAACAAAACAAAAATCACAGCAATTAGATTTCGTATGAGAAAATTATGACTATTCAGGGTTCTACGGTTAAAACAGTCTTGAAAAAGGCTAACAAACAAAGAGAACTTTTAGTATCAATTTTACCATAACCAGTGGAAGTTTTCGTTGTACTCCCCACGAGCTTTCCAACAAAACAAAAATCACAACAATTGGATTTCGTATGAGAAAGTTATGACTATTCAGGGTTTTAGGGTTAAAACAGGCTTGAAACAGGCTAACAAACAAAGAGAACTTCTAGTATTAATTTTACCATAACCAGTGGAAGTTTTGGTTGTACTCCCCACGAGCAATTGGATTTCGTATGAGAAAGTTATGATTATTCAGGGTTCTAGGGTTAAAACAGGCTTGAAACAGGCTAACAAACAAAGAGAACTTCTAGTATTAATTTTACCATAACCAGTGAAAGTTTTGGTTGTACTCCCCACGAGCTTTCCAACAAAACAAAAATCACAACAGTTGGATTTCGTATCGGAAAGTTATGACTATTCAAGTTTCTAGGGTTAAATCAGGCTTAAAAAAGGCTGACAAACAAAGAGAACTTCTCATATTAATTTTACCATAACCAGTGGAAGTTTTGGTTGTTATCCCACGAGCTTTCCAATAAAACAAAAATCACAACAATTGGATTTCGTATGAGAAAGTTATGACTATTCAGGGTTCTAGGGTTGAAACAGGCTTGAAACAGGCTAACAAACAAAGAGAACTTCTAATATTAATTTTACCATAACCAGTGGAAGTTTTCGTTGTACTCCTCACGAGCTTTCCAACAAAACAAAAATCACAGCAATTAGATTTCGTATGGGAAAGTTATGACTATTCAGGGTTCTAGGGTTAAAACAGGCTTAAAACAGGCTAACAAACAAAGAGAACTTCTAGTATTAATTTTACCATAACCAATGGAAGTTTTGGTTGTACTCCCCACGAGCTTTCCAACAAAACAAAAATCACAACAATTGGATTTCGTATGAGAAAGTTATGACTATTCAGGGTTTTAGGGTTAAAACAGGCTTGAAACAGGCTAACAAACAAAGAGAACTTCTAGTATTAATTTTACCATAACCAGTGGAAGTTTTGGTTGTACTCCCCACGAGCAATTGGATTTCGTATGAGAAAGTTATGATTATTCAGGGCTCTAGGATTAAAACAGGCTTGAAACAGGCTAACAAACAAAGAGAACTTCTAATATTAATTTTACCGTAACCAGTGGAAGTTTTGGTTGTACTCCCCACGAGCTTTGCAACAAAACAAAAATCACAGCAATTGGATTTCCTATGGGAAAGTTATGACTATTCAAGTTTCTAGGGTTAAATCAGGCTTAAAACAGGCTGACAAACAAAGAGAACTTCTCATATTAATTTTACCATAAGCAGTGGAAGTTTTGGTTGTACTCCCCACGAGCTTTCCAACAAAAAAAAAATCACAACAATTGGATTTCGTATGGGAAAGTTATGACTATTCAGGGTTCTAGCGTTAAAACAGGCTTGAAACAGGCTAACAAACAAAGAGAACTTCTACTATTAATTTTACCATAACCAGTTGAAGTTTTGGTTGTACTCCCCACGAGCTTTCCAACAAAACAAAAATCACAACAATTGGATTTAGTATCAGAAAGTTATGACTATTCAGGGTTCTAGGGTTAAAACAGGCTTGAAACAGGCTAACAAACAAAGAGAACTTCTAATATTAATTTTACCATAACCAGTGGAAGTTTTGGTTCTACTCTCCACGAGCTTTCCAACAAAACAAAAATCACAACAATTGGATTTCGTATGGGAAAGTTATGACTATGCAGGGTTCTAGGGTTAAAACAGGCTTGAAACATGCTAACAAACAAAGAGAAGTTCTAGTATTAATTTTGCCATAACCAGTGGAATTTTTGGCTGTACTCCCGACGAGCTTTCCAACAAAACAAAAATCACAACAATTGGATTTCGTATGAGAAAGTTATGACTATTCAGGGTTCTATGGTTAAAACAGGGTTGAAACAGGCTAACAAACAAAGAGAACTTCTAATATTAATTTTACCATAACCAGTGGAAGTTTTGGTTGTACTCCCCACGAGCTTTCCTACAAAATAAGAATCACAGCAATTGGATTTCGTATGAGAAAGTTATGACTATTCAGGGTTATAGGGTTAAAACAGGCTTGAAACAGGCTAACAAACAAAGAGAACTTCTAATATTAATTTTACCATAACCAGTGGAAGTTTTGGTTGTACTCCCCACGAGCTTTCCAACAAAACAAAGATCACAGCAATTGGATTTCGTATGGGAAAGTTATGACTATTCAGGCTTCTAGGGTTAAAACAGGATTGAAACAGGCTGACAAACAAAGAGAACATCTCATATTAATTTTACCATAACCAGTGAAAGTTTTGGTTGTACTCCCCACGAGCTTTCCAACAAAACAAAAATCACAACAATTGGATTTCGTATGGGAAAGTTATGACTATTCAGGGTTCTAGGGTTAAAACAGACTTGAAACACGCTAACAAACAAAGAGAACTTCTAGTATTAATTTTACCATAACCAGTGGAAGTTTTGGTTGTACTCCCCACGAGCTTTCCAATAAAACAAAAATCACAACAATTGGATTTCGTATGAGAAAGTTATGACTATTCAGGGCTCTAGGGTTAAAACAGGCTTGAAACAGGCTAACAAACAAAGAGAACTTCTAATATTAATTTTACCATAGCCACTGGAAGTTTTCGTTGTACTCCTCACGAGCTTTCCAACAAAACAAAAATCACAGCAATTAGATTTCGTATGAGAAAGCTATGACTATTCAGGGTTCTAGGGTTAAAACAGGCTTGAAACAGGCTAACAAACAAAGAGAACTTCTAATGTTAATTTTACCATAACCAGTGGAAGTTTTGGTTCTACTCCCCACGAGCTTTCCAACAAAACAAAAATTACAACAATTGGATTTCGTATGGGAAAGTTATGACTATTCAGGGTTCTAAGGTTAAAACAGGCTTGAAACAGGCTAACAAACAAAGAGAACTTCTAGTATTAATTTTACCATAACGAGTGGAAGTTTTGGTTGTACTCCCCACGAGCTTTCCAACAAAACAAAAATCACAGCAATTGGATTTCGTATGAGAAAGTTATGACTATTCAGGGTTCTAGGGTTAAAACAGGCTTGAAACAGGCTAACAAACAAAGAGAACTTCTAATATTAATTTTACCATAACCAGTGGAAGTTTTTGTTCTACTCCCCACGAGCTTTCCGACAAAAAAAAAATCATAGCAATTGGATTTCTTATGAGAAAGTTATGACTATTCAGGGTTTTAGGGTTAAAACAGGCTTGAAACAGGCTAACGAACAAAGAGAACTTATAGTATTAATTTTACCATAAGCAGTGGAAGTTTTGGTTGTACTCCACACGAGCTTTCCAACAAAACAAAAATCACAACAATTCGATTTCGTATGAGAAAGTTATGACTATTCAGGGTTCTAGGGTTAAAAGAGGCTTGAAACAGGCTAACAAACAAAGAGAACTTCTAATATTAATTTTACCATAACCAGTGGAAGTTTTGGTTGTACTCCCCACGAGCAATTGGATTTCGTATGAGAAAGTTATGACTATTCAGGGTTCTAGGGTTAAAACAGGCTTGAAACAGGGTAACAAACAAAGAGAACTTCTAGTATTAATTTACCATAACCAGTGGAAGTTTTGGTTGTACTCCCCACGAGCTTTCCAATAAAACAAAAATCACAACAATTGGATTTCGTATGAGAAAGTTATGACTATTCAGGGTTCTAGGGTTAAAACAGGCTTGAAATAGGCTAACAAACAAAGAGAACTTCTAATATTAATTTTACCATAACCAGTGGAAGTTTTGGTTGTACTCCCCACGAGCTTTCCAACAAAACAAAAATCCCAGCAATTGGATTTCGTATGAGAAAGTTATGACTATTCAGGGTTCTAGGGTTAAAACAGCCTTGAAACAGGCTAACAAACAAAGAGAACTTCTAATATTAATTTTACCATAACCAGTGGAAGTTTTGGTTGTACTCCCCACGAGCTTTCCCACAAAACAAAAATCACAGCAATTGGATTTCGTATGAGAAAGTTATGACTATTCAGGGTTCTATGGTTAAAACAGGGTTGAAACAGGCTAACAAACAAAGAGAACTTCTAATATTAATTTTACCATAACCAGTTGAAGTTTTGGTTGTACTCCCCACGAGCTTTCCAACAAAACAAAAATCACAGCAATTGGATTTCGTATGAGAAAGTTATGACTATTCAGGGTTGTAGGGTTAAAACAGTCTTGAAAAAGGCTAACAAACAAAGAGAACTTTTAGTATTAATTTTACCATAACCAGTGGAAGTTTTCGTTGTACTCCCCACGAGCTTTCCAACAAAACAAAAATCACAACAATTGGATTTCGTATGAGAAAGTTATGACTATTTAGGGTTCTAGGGTTAAAACAGGCTTTAAATAGGCTAACAAACAAAGAGAACTTCTAGTATTAATTTTACCATAACCAGTGGAAGTTTTCGTTGTACTCCCCACGAGCTTTCCAACAAAAAAAAAATCACAGCAATTGGATTTCGTATGAGAAAGTTATGACTATTCAGGGTTCTAGGGTTAAAACAGGCTTGAAACAGGCTAACAAACAAAGAGAAATTCTAGTATAAATTTTACCATAACCAGTGGAAGTTTTGGTTGTACTCCCCACGAGCTTTCCAACAAAACAAAAATCACAGCAATTGGATTTCGTATGAGAAAGTTATGACTATTCAGGGTTCTAGGGTTAAAACAGGCTTGAAACAGGCTAACAAACAAAGAGAACTTCTAGTAATAATTTTACCATAACCAGTGGAAGTTTTGGTTGTACTCCCCACGAGCTTTCCAACAAAACAAAAATCACAGCAATTGGATTTCGTATGAGAAAGTTATGACTTTTCACGGTTCTCGTGTTAAAACAGGCTTGAAACAGGCTAAGAAACAAAGAGAACTTCTAGTATTAATTTTACCATAACCAATGGAAGTTTTGGTTGTACTCCCCACGAGCTTTCCAACAAAACAAAAATCACAACAATTGGATTTCGTATGAGAAAGTTATGACTATTTAGGGTTCTATGGTTAAATCAGGCTTGAAACAGGCTAACAAACAAAGAGAACTTCTACTATTAATTTTACCATAACCAGTGGAAGTTTTGGTTGTACTCCCCACGAGCTTTCCAATAAAACAAAAATCACAACAATTGGATTTCGTATGAGAAAGTTATGACTATTCAGGGTTCTAGGGTTAAAACAGGCTTGAAACAGGCTAACAAACAAAGAGAACTTCTAATATTAATTTTACCATGACGAGTGGAAGTTTTCGTTGTACTCCTCACGAGCTTTCCAACAAAACAAAAATCACAGCAATTGGATTTCGTATGGGAAAGTTATGACTATTCAGGGTTCTAGGGTTAAAATAGGCTTGAAACAGGCTAACAAACAAAGAGAACTTCTAATATTAATTTTACCATAATCAGTGGAAGTTTTGGTTCTAATCCCCACGAGCTTTCCAACAAAACAAAAATTACAACAATTGGATTTCGTATGGGAAAGTTATGACTATTCAGGGTTCTAGGGTTAAAACAGGCTTGAAACAGGCTAACAAACAAAGAGAACTTCTAGTATTAATTTTACCATAACCAGTGGAAGTTTTGGTTGTACTCCCCACGAATTTTCCAACGAAACAAAAATCACAGCAATTGGATTTCGTATGAGAAAGTTATGACTATTCAGGGTTCTAGGGTTAAAACAGGCTTGAAACAGGCTAACAAACAAAGAGAACTTCTAATAATAATTTTACCATAACCAGTGGAAGTTTTTGTTCTACTCCCCACGAGCTTTCCAACAAAACAAAAATCATAGCAATTGGATTTCGTATGAGAAAGTTATGACTATTCAGGGTTCTAAGGTTAAAACAGGCTTTAAACAGGCTAACCAACAAAGAGAACTTCTAGTATTAATTTTTACCATAACCAGTGGAAGTTTTGGTTGTACTCCCCACGAGCTTTCCAACAAAACAAAAATCACAACAATTGGATTTCGTATGAGAAAGTTATGACTATTCAGGGTTTTAGGGTTAAAACAGGCTTGAAACAGGCTAACAAACAAAGAGAACTTCTAGTATTAATTTTACCATAACCAGTGGAAGTTTTGGTTGTACTCCCCACGAGCAATTGGATTTCGTATGAGAAAGGTATGATTATTCAGGGTTCTAGGGTTAAAACAGGCTTGAAACAGGCTAACAAACAAAGAGAACTTTTAGTATTAATTTTACCATAACCAGTGGCAGTTTTGGTTCTACTCCTCACGAGCTTTCCAACAAAACAAAAATCACAGCAATTGGATTTCGTATGAGAAAGTTATGACTATTCAGGGTTCTATGGTTAAAACAGGGTTGAAACAGGCTAACAAACAAAGAGAACTTCTAATATTAATTTTACCATAACCAGTGGAAGTTTTGGTTGTACTCCCCACGAGCTTTCCAACAAAACAAAAATCACAGCAATTGGATTTCGTATGAGAAAGTTATGACTATTCAGGGTTCTAGGGTTAAAACAGCATTGAAATAGGCTAACAAACAAAGAGAAGTTCTAATATTAATTTTACCATAACCAGTGGAAGTTTTGGTTGTACTCCCCACGAGCTTTCCAACAAAACAAAAATCACAGCAATTGGATTTCGTATGAGAAAGTTATGACTATTCAGGGTTATAGGGTTAAAACAGTCTTGAAAAAGGCTAACAAACAAAGAGAACTTTTAGTATTAATTTTACCATAACCAGTGGAAGTTTTCGTTGTACTCCCCACGAGCTTTCCAACAAAACAAAAATCACAACAATTGGATTTCGTATGAGAGAGTTATGACTATTTAGGGTTCTAGGGTTAAAACAGGCTTGAAACAGGCTAACAAACAAAGAGAAATTCTAGTATTAATTTTACCATAACCAGTGGAAGTTTTGGTTGTACTCCCCACGAGCTTTCCAACAAAACAAAAATCACAGCAATTGGATTTCGTATGAGAAAGTTATGACTATTCAGGGTTCTAGGGTTAAAAAAGGCTTGAAACAGGCTAACAAACAAAGAGAACTTCTAGTATTAATTTTACCATAACCAGTGGAAGTTTTGGTTGTACTCCCCACGAGCTTTCCAACAAAACAAAAATCACAGCAATTGGATTTCGTATGAGAAAGTTATGACTATTCAGAGTTCTAGGGTTAAAACAGGCTTTAAACAGGCTAACAAACAAAGAGAACTTCTAGTATTAATTTTACTATAACCAGTGGAAGTTTTGGTTGTACTCCCCACGAGCTTTCCAACAAAACAAAAATCACAACAATTGGATTTTGTATGAGAAAGTTATGACTAGTCAGGGTTCTAGGGTTAAAACAGGCTTGAAACAGGCTAACAAACAAAGAGAACTTCTCGAAATACTTTGTGTAGCGGCTTCACAATGCTCTAACAAATTTCTAATCTTTCCCAAATAATACTGCAAAATATACCAACTATCTTTTCCCTAAAAAATGGCCGAATTTGCCCGTCAATTGCGATCAAGTAGTCTGTCAATCGGGATTGATATGTCAATCGCGATCGACATGTCGGTCACGATTGACAGGTCCGTCATGGCTGTCAGTGGCGATTGATGGGTCAATCTCGATTGACACGTGGCCCAAAAATTAAGTCGATCGTGGTCAAAGGATCATTGACTCTGTGGGTCGCGATTTATGGGTCGATCGCAATTGACAGGTCCGTCGTGAGGGCTCTGTCGGTCGTGGTCAAACAATCGTTGACTGGGTCAGTCGCAATTGAGAGGTCCGTCGTGGCTGTCAGTCGCGAACGATGGGTCGATCGCGATTGATGGCTCGATCATGATTGACATGTGGCACGCGTAAATTCTGTCGATCGTGGTCAGTCGGTCATTGACTCTATCGATCGCGATTGATGTGTCGATCGCGATTGACAGAGCCGTCGACAAGTGTTCGTCGTCGTTTGTCGATCGCAATTGACGTGTCGATCGCGATTGACGTGTTGATCGCGATTGACGTGTCGATCGCGATTGACGTGTCGATCGCGATTGACGTGTCGATCGCGATTGACGTGTCGATCGCGATTGACGTGTCGATCGCGATTGACGTGTCGATCGTGATTGACATAAAACAGAGTATTTTTAAGATTTTAAACACATATTTAGGAAGCTCTAGGCATGCAGATCATGATGATGCACTTTGTTTTTGCAAAAAAGTCAACTTTTCTGTTGGTCGCGATTGACAGAGGTCAACGCCTCAGGACCTGCACAGTCATATTTTTTACCTGCTGGAGCTAGTGCAGCTGCTGGGGATGCTGATTCCTGCAGAAAATCTCAAAAAACACAGAATACCACAAACACACATACGCTCTCTCGCTCTCTCTCACAAGTGAAATGAGGGGAATGGTATGGGTAGTGGAAGTTTTGGTTGTACTCCCCACGAGCTTTCCAACAAAACAAAAATCACAACAATTGGATTTCGTATGAGAAAGTTATGACTATTCAGTGTTCTAGGGTTAAATCAGGCTTGAAACAGGCTAACAAACAAAGAGAACTTCTACTATTAATTTTACCATAAACAGTGGAAGTTTTGGTTGTACTCCCCACGAGCTTTCCAACAAAACAAAAATCACAACAATTGGATTTCGTATGAGAAGGTTATGACTATTCAGGGTTCTAGGGTTAAAACAGGCTTGAAACAGGCTAACAAACAAAGAGAACTTCTAGTATTAATTTTACCATGACCAGTGGAAGCTTTCGTTGTACTCCCCACGAGCTTTCCAACAAAACAAAAATCACAGCAATTGGATTTCGTATGAGAAAGTTATGACTATTCAGGGTTCTAGGGTTAAAACAGGCTTGAAACAGGCTAACAAACCAAGAGAAATTGTAGAATTAATTTTACCATAACCAGTGGAAGTTTCGGTTGTACTCCCCACGAGCTTTCCAACAAAACAAAAATCACAGCAATTGGATTTCGTATGAGAAAGTTATGACTATTCAGGGTTCTAGGGTTAAAACAGCCTTGAAACAGGCTAACAAACAAAGAGAACTTCTAGTATTAATTTTACCATAACCAGTGGAATCTTTGGTTGTACTCCCCACGAGCTTTCCAATAAAACAAAAATCACAGCAATTGGATTTCGTATGAGAAAATTATGACTATTCAGGGTTTTACGGTTAAAACAGTCTTGAAAAAGGCTAACAAACAAAGAGAAATTTTAGTATTAATTTTACCATAACCAGTGGAAGTTTTCGTTGTACTCCCCACGAGCTTTCCAACAAAACAAAAATCACAACAATTGGATTTCGTATGAGAAAGTTATGACTACTTAGGGTTCTAGGGTTAAAACAGGCTTTAAACAGGCTAACAAACAAAGAGAACTTCTAGTATTAATTTTACCATAACCAGTGGAAGTTTTCGTTGTACTCCCCACGGGCTTTCCAACAAAACAAAAATCACAGCAATTGGATTTCGTATGAGAAAGTTATGACTATTCAGGGTTCTAGGGTTAAAACAGGCTTGAAACAGGCTAACAAACAAAGAGAAATTCTAGTATTAATTTTACCATAACCAGTGGAAGTTTTGGTTGTACTCCCCATGAGCTTTCCAACAAAACAAAAATCACAGCAATTGGATTTCGTATGAGAAAGTTATGACTATTCAGGGTTCTCGGGTTAAAACAGGCTTGAAACAGGCTAACAAACAAAGAGAACTTTTAGTATTAATTTTACCATAACCAATGGAAGTTTTGGTTGTACTCCCCACGAGCTTTCCAACAAAACAAAAATCACAACAATTGGATTTCGTATGAGAAAGTTATGACTTTTTAGTGTTCTAGGGTTAAATCAGGCTTGAAACAGGCTAACAAACAAAGAGAACTTCTACTATTAATTTTACCATAAACAGTGGAAGTTTTGGTTGTACTCCCCACGAGCTTTCCAATAAAACAAAAATCACAACAATTGGATTTCGTATGGGAAAGTTATGACTATTGAGGGTTCTAGGGTTAAAACAGGCTTGAAACAGGCTAACAAACAAAGAGAACTTCTAGTATTAATTTTACCATAACCAGTGGAAGTTTTGGTTGTTATCCCCACGAGCTTTCCAATAAAACAAAAATCACAACAATTGGATTTCGTATGAGAAAGTTATGAATATTCAGGGTTCTAGGGTTAAAACAGGCTAACAAACAAAGAGAACTTCTAATATTAATTTTACCATAACCAGTGGAAGTTTTCGTTGTACTCCTCACGAGCTTTCCAACAAAACAAAAATCACAGCAATTAGATTTCGTATGGGAAAGTAATGACTATTCAGGGTTCTAGGGTTAAAACAGGTTTAAAACAGGCTAACAAACAAAGAGAACTTCTAATATTAATTTTACCATAACCATTGGAAGTTTTTGTTCTACTCCCCACGAGCTTTCCAATAAAACAAAAATCATAGCAATTGGATTTCGTATGAGAAAGTTATGACTATTCAGGGTTCTAGGGTTAAAACAGGCTTTAAACAAGCTAACAAACAAAGAGAACTTCTAGTATTAATTTTACCATAACCAGTGGAAGTTTTGGTTGTACTCCCCACGAGCTTTCCAACAAAACAAAAATCACAACAATTGGATTTCGTATGAGAAAGTTATGACTATTCAGGGTTTTAGGGTTAAAACAGGCTTGAAACAGGCTAACAAACAAAGAGAACTTCTAGTATTAATTTTACCATAACCAGTGGAAGTTTTGGTTGTACTCCCCACGAGCAATTGGATTTCGTATGAGAAAGTTATGATTATTAAGGATTCTAGGGTTAAAACAGGCTTGAAACAGGCTAACAAACAAAGAGAACTTCTAGTATTAATTTTACCATAACCAGTGAAAGTTTTCGTTGTACTCCTCACGAGCTTTCCAACAAAACAAAAATCACAGCAATTAGATTTCGTATGAGAAAGTTATGACTATTCAGGGTTCTAGGGTTAAAACAGGCTTGAAACAGGCTAACAAACAAAGAGAACTTCTAATATTAATTTTACCATAACCAGTGGAAGTTTTGGTTCTACTCCCCACGAGCTTTCCAACAAAACAAAAATTACAACAATTGGATTTCGTATGGGAAAGTTATGACTATTCAGGGTTCTAAGGTTAAAACAGGCTTGAAACAGGCTAACAAACAAAGAGAACTTCTAGTATTAATTTTACCATAACGAGTGGAAGTTTTGGTTGTACTCCCCACGAGCTTTCCAACAAAACAAAAATCACAGCAATTGGATTTCGTATGAGAAAGTTATGACTATTCAGGGTTCTAGGGTTAAAACAGGCTTGAAACAGGCTAACAAACAAAGAGAAATTCTAGTATTAATTTTACCATAACCAGTGGAAGTTTTGGTTGTACTCCCCACGAGCTTTCCAACAAAACAAAAATCACAGCAATTGGATTTCGTATGAGAAAGTTATGACTATTCAGGGTTATAGGGTTAAAACAGTCTTGAAAAAGGCTAACAAACAAAGAGAACTTTTAGTATTAATTTTACCATAACCAGTGGAAGTTTTCGTTGTACTCCCCACGAGCTTTCCAACAAAACAAAAATCACAACAATTGGATTTCGTATGAGAAAGTTATGACTATTTAGGGTTCTACGGTTAAAACAGGCTTTAAACAGGCTAACAAACAAAGAGAACTTTTAGTATTAATTTTACCATAACCAGTGGAAGTTTTCGTTGTACTCCCCACGAGCTTTCCAACAAAACAAAAATCACAACAATTGGATTTCGTATGAGAAAGTTATGACTATTTAGGGTTCTAGGGTTAAAACAGGCTTGAAACAGGCTAACAAACAAAGAGAAATTCTAGTATTAATTTTACCATAACCAGTGGAAGTTTTGGTTGTACTCCCCACGAGCTTTCCAACAAAACAAAAATCACAGCAATTGGATTTCGTATGAGAAAGTTATGACTATTCAGGGTTCTAGGGTTAAAAAAGGCTTGAAACAGGCTAACAAACAAAGAGAACTTCTAGTATTAATTTTACCATAACCAGTGGAAGTTTTGGTTGTACTCCCCACGAGCTTTCCAACAAAACAAAAATCACAGCAATTGGATTTCGTATGAGAAAGTTATGACTATTCAGAGTTCTAGGGTTAAAACAGGCTTTAAACAGGCTAACAAACAAAGAGAACTTCTAGTATTAATTTTACTATAACCAGTGGAAGTTTTGGTTGTACTCCCCACGAGCTTTCCAACAAAACAAAAATCACAACAATTGGATTTTGTATGAGAAAGTTATGACTAGTCAGGGTTCTAGGGTTAAAACAGGCTTGAAACAGGCTAACAAACAAAGAGAACTTCTCGAAATACTTTGTGTAGCGGCTTCACAATGCTCTAACAAATTTCTAATCTTTCCCAAATAATACTGCAAAATATACCAACTATCTTTTCCCTAAAAAATGGCCGAATTTGCCCGTCAATTGCGATCGAGTAGTCTGTCAATCGGGATTGATATGTCAGTCGCGATCGACATGTCGGTCACGATTGACAGGTCCGTCATGGCTGTCAGTGGCGATTGGTGGGTCAATCTCGATTGACACGTGGCCCAAAAATTAAGTCGATCGTGGTCAAAGGATCATTGACTCTGTGGGTCGCGATTTATGGGTCGATCGCAATTGACAGGTCCGTCGTGAGGGCTCTGTCGGTCGTGGTCAAACAATCGTTGACTGGGTCAGTCGCAATTGAGAGGTCCGTCGTGGCTGTCAGTCGCGAACGATGGGTCGATCGCGATTGATGGCTCGATCATGATTGACATGTGGCACGCGTAAATTCTGTCGATCGTGGTCAGTCGGTCATTGACTCTATCGATCGCGATTGATGTGTCGATCGCGATTGACAGAGCCGTCGACAAGTGTTCGTCGTCGTTTGTCGATCGCAATTGACGTGTCGATCGCGATTGACGTGTTGATCGCGATTGACGTGTCGATCGCGATTGACGTGTCGATCGCGATTGACGTGTCGATCGCGATTGACGTGTCGATCGCGATTGACGTGTCGATCGTGATTGACAGAAAACAGAGGATTTTTAAGATTTTAAACACATATTTAGGAAGCTCTAGGCATGCAGATCATGATGATGCACTTTGTTTTTGCAAAAAAGTCAACTTTTCTGTTGGTCGCGATTGACAGAGGTCAACGCCTCAGGACCTGCACAGTCATATTTTTTACCTGCTGGAGCTAGTGCAGTTGCTGGGGATGCTGATTCCTGCAGAAAATCTCAAAAAACACAGAATACCACAAACACACATACGCTCTCTCGCTCTCTCTCACAAGTGAAATGAGGGGAATGGTATGGGTAGTGGAAGTTTTGGTTGTACTCCCCACGAGCTTTCCAACAAAACAAAAATCACAACAATTGGATTTCGTATGAGAAAGTTATGACTATTCAGTGTTCTAGGGTTAAATCAGGCTTGAAACAGGCTAACAAACAAAGAGAACTTCTACTATTAATTTTACCATAAACAGTGGAAGTTTTGGTTGTACTCCCCACCGAGCTTTCCAACAAAACAAAAATCACAACAATTGGATTTCGTATGAGAAGGTTATGACTATTCAGGGTTCTAGGGTTAAAACAGGCTTGAAACAGGCTAACAAACAAAGAGAACTTCTAGTATTAATTTTACCATGACCAGTGGAAGCTTTCGTTGTACTCCCCACGAGCTTTCCAACAAAACAAAAATCACAGCAATTGGATTTCGTATGAGAAAGTTATGACTATTCAGGGTTCTAGGGTTAAAACAGGCTTGAAACAGGCTAACAAACCAAGAGAAATTGTAGAATTAATTTTACCATAACCAGTGGAAGTTTCGGTTGTACTCCCCACGAGCTTTCCAACAAAACAAAAATCACAGCAATTGGATTTCGTATGAGAAAGTTATGACTATTCAGGGTTCTAGGGTTAAAACAGCCTTGAAACAGGCTAACAAACAAAGAGAACTTCTAATATTAATTTTACCATAACCAGTGGAATCTTTGGTTGTACTCCCCACGAGCTTTCCAATAAAACAAAAATCACAGCAATTGGATTTCGTATGAGAAAATTATGACTATTCAGGGTTTTACGGTTAAAACAGTCTTGAAAAAGGCTAACAAACAAAGAGAACTTTTAGTATTAATTTTACCATAACCAGTGGAAGTTTTCGTTGTACTCCCCACGAGCTTTCCAACAAAACAAAAATCACAACAATTGGATTTCGTATGAGAAAGTTATGACTACTTAGGGTTCTAGGGTTAAAACAGGCTTTAAACAGGCTAACAAACAAAGAGAACTTCTAGTATTAATTTTACCATAACCGGTGGAAGTTTTCGTTGTACTCCCCACGGGCTTTCCAACAAAACAAAAATCACAGCAATTGGATTTCGTATGAGAAAGTTATGACTATTCAGGGTTCTAGGGTTAAAACAGGCTTGAAACAGGCTAACAAACAAAGAGAAATTCTAGTATTAATTTTACCATAACCAGTGGAAGTTTTGGTTGTACTCCCCATGAGCTTTCCAACAAAACAAAAATCACAGCAATTGGATTTCGTATGAGAAAGTTATGACTATTCAGGGTTCTCGGGTTGAAACAGGCTTGAAAGAGGCTAACAAACAAAGAGAACTTTTAGTATTAATTTTACCATAACCAATGGAAGTTTTGGTTGTACTCCCCACGAGCTTTCCAACAAAACAAAAATCACAACAATTGGATTTCGTATGAGAAAGTTATGACTATTTAGTGTTCTAGGGTTAAATCAGGCTTGAAACAGGCTAACAAACAAAGAGAACTTCTACTATTAATTTTACCATAAACAGTGGAAGTTTTGGTTGTACTCCCCACGAGCTTTCCAATAATACAAAAATCACAACAATTGGATTTCGTATGGGAAAGTTATGACTATTGAGGGTTCTAGGGTTAAAACAGGCTTGAAACAGGCTAACAAACAAAGAGAACTTCTAGTATTAATTTTACCATAACCAGTGGAAGTTTTGGTTGTTATCCCCACGAGCTTTCCAATAAAACAAAAATCACAACAATTGGATTTCGTATGAGAAAGTTATGAATATTCAGGGTTCTAGGGTTAAAACAGGCTAACAAACAAAGAGAACTTCTAATATTAATTTTACCATAACCAGTGGAAGTTTTCGTTGTACTCCTCACGAGCTTTCCAACAAAACAAAAATCACAGCAATTAGATTTCGTATGAGAAAGTTATGACTATTCAGGGTTCTAGGGTTAAAACAGGTTTAAAACAGGCTAACAAACAAAGAGAACTTCTAATATTAGTTTTACCATAACCATTGGAAGTTTTTGTTCTACTCCCCACGAGCTTTCCAATAAAACAAAAATCATAGCAATTGGATTTCGTATGAGAAAGTTATGACTATTCAGAGTTCTAGGGTTAAAACAGGCTTTAAACAGGCTAACAAACAAAGAGAACTTCTAGTATTAATTTTACCATAACCAGTGGAAGTTTTGGTTGTACTCCCCACAAGCTTTCCAACAAAACAAAAATCACAACAATTGGATTTCGTATGAGAAAGTTATGACTATTCAGGGTTTTAGGGTTAAAACAGGCTTGAAACAGGCTAACAAACAAAGAGAACTTCTAGTATTAATTTTACCATAACCAGTGGAAGTTTTGGTTGTACTCCCCACGAGCAATTGGATTTCGTATGAGAAAGTTATGATTATTAAGGGTTCTAGGGTTAAAACAGGCTTGAAACAGGCTAACAAACAAAGAGAACTTCTAGTATTAATTTTACCATAACCAGTGAAAGTTTTCGTTGTACTCCTCACGAGCTTTCCAACAAAACAAAAATCACAGCAATTAGATTTCGTATGAGAAAGTTATGACTATTCACGGTTCTAGGGTTAAAACAGGCTTGAAACAGGCTAACAAACAAAGAGAACTTCTAATATTAATTTTACCATAACCAGTGGAAGTTTTGGTTCTACTCCCCACGAGCTTTCCAACAAAACAAAAATCACAACAATTGGATTTCGTATGGGAAAGTTATGACTATTCAGGGTTCTAGGGTTAAAACAGGCTTGAAACAGGCTAACAAACAAAGAGAACTTCTAGTATTAATTTTACCATAACGAGTGGAAGTTTTGGTTGTACTCCCCACGAGCTTTCCAACAAAACAAAAATCACAGCAATTGGATTTCGTATGAGAAAGTTATGACTATTCAGGGTTCTAGGGTTAAAACAGGCTTGAAACAGGCTAACAAACAAAGAGAAATTCTAGTATTAATTTTACCATAACCAGTGGAAGTTTTGGTTGTACTCCCCACGAGCTTTCCAACAAAACAAAAATCACAGCAATTGGATTTCGTATGAGAAAGTTATGACTATTCAGGGTTATAGGGTTAAAACAGTCTTGAAAAAGGCTAACAAACAAAGAGAACTTTTAGTATTAATTTTACCATAACCAGTGGAAGTTTTCGTTGTACTCCCCACGAGCTTTCCAACAAAACAAAAATCACAACAATTGGATTTCGTATGAGAAAGTTATGACTATTTAGGGTTCTACGGTTAAAACAGGCTTTAAACAGGCTAACAAACAAAGAGAACTTTTAGTATTAATTTTACCATAACCAGTGGAAGTTTTCGTTGTACTCCCCACGAGCTTTCCAACAAAACAAAAATCACAACAATTGGATTTCGTATGAGAAAGTTATGACTATTTAGGGTTCTAGGGTTAAAACAGGCTTGAAACAGGCTAACAAACAAAGAGAAATTCTAGTATTAATTTTACCATAACCAGTGGAAGTTTTGGTTGTACTCCCCACGAGCTTTCCAACAAAACAAAAATCACAGCAATTGGATTTCGTATGAGAAAGTTATGACTATTCAGGGTTCTAGGGTTAAAAAAGGCTTGAAACAGGCTAACAAACAAAGAGAACTTCTAGTATTAATTTTACCATAACCAGTGGAAGTTTTGGTTGTACTCCCCACGAGCTTTCCAACAAAACAAAAATCACAGCAATTGGATTTCGTATGAGAAAGTTATGACTATTCAGAGTTCTAGGGTTAAAACAGGCTTTAAACAGGCTAACAAACAAAGAGAACTTCTAGTATTAATTTTACTATAACCAGTGGAAGTTTTGGTTGTACTCCCCACGAGCTTTCCAACAAAACAAAAATCACAACAATTGGATTTTGTATGAGAAAGTTATGACTAGTCAGGGTTCTAGGGTTAAAACAGGCTTGAAACAGGCTAACAAACAAAGAGAACTTCTCGAAATACTTTGTGTAGCGGCTTCACAATGCTCTAACAAATTTCTAATCTTTCCCAAATAATACTGCAAAATATACCAACTATCTTTTCCCTAAAAAATGGCCGAATTTGCCCGTCAATTGCGATCGAGTAGTCTGTCAATCGGGATTGATATGTCAGTCGCGATCGACATGTCGGTCACGATTGACAGGTCCGTCATGGCTGTCAGTGGCGATTGGTGGGTCAATCTCGATTGACACGTGGCCCAAAAATTAAGTCGATCGTGGTCAAAGGATCATTGACTCTGTGGGTCGCGATTTATGGGTCGATCGCAATTGACAGGTCCGTCGTGAGGGCTCTGTCGGTCGTGGTCAAACAATCGTTGACTGGGTCAGTCGCAATTGAGAGGTCCGTCGTGGCTGTCAGTCGCGAACGATGGGTCGATCGCGATTGATGGCTCGATCATGATTGACATGTGGCACGCGTAAATTCTGTCGATCGTGGTCAGTCGGTCATTGACTCTATCGATCGCGATTGATGTGTCGATCGCGATTGACAGAGCCGTCGACAAGTGTTCGTCGTCGTTTGTCGATCGCAATTGACGTGTCGATCGCGATTGACGTGTTGATCGCGATTGACGTGTCGATCGCGATTGACGTGTCGATCGCGATTGACGTGTCGATCGCGATTGACGTGTCGATCGCGATTGACGTGTCGATCGTGATTGACAGAAAACAGAGGATTTTTAAGATTTTAAACACATATTTAGGAAGCTCTAGGCATGCAGATCATGATGATGCACTTTGTTTTTGCAAAAAAGTCAACTTTTCTGTTGGTCGCGATTGACAGAGGTCAACGCCTCAGGACCTGCACAGTCATATTTTTTACCTGCTGGAGCTAGTGCAGTTGCTGGGGATGCTGATTCCTGCAGAAAATCTCAAAAACACAGAATACCACAAACACACATACGCTCTCTCGCTCTCTCTCACAAGTGAAATGAGGGGAATGGTATGGGTAGTGGAAGTTTTGGTTGTACTCCCCACGAGCTTTCCAACAAAACAAAAATCACAACAATTGGATTTCGTATGAGAAAGTTATGACTATTCAGTGTTCTAGGGTTAAATCAGGCTTGAAACAGGCTAACAAACAAAGAGAACTTCTACTATTAATTTTACCATAAACAGTGGAAGTTTTGGTTGTACTCCCCACGAGCTTTCCAACAAAACAAAAATCACAACAATTGGATTTCGTATGAGAAGGTTATGACTATTCAGGGTTCTAGGGTTAAAACAGGCTTGAAACAGGCTAACAAACAAAGAGAACTTCTAGTATTAATTTTACCATGACCAGTGGAAGCTTTCGTTGTACTCCCCACGAGCTTTCCAACAAAACAAAAATCACAGCAATTGGATTTCGTATGAGAAAGTTATGACTATTCAGGGTTCTAGGGTTAAAACAGGCTTGAAACAGGCTAACAAACCAAGAGAAATTGTAGAATTAATTTTACCATAACCAGTGGAAGTTTCGGTTGTACTCCCCACGAGCTTTCCAACAAAACAAAAATCACAGCAATTGGATTTCGTATGAGAAAGTTATGACTATTCAGGGTTCTAGGGTTAAAACAGCCTTGAAACAGGCTAACAAACAAAGAGAACTTCTAATATTAATTTTACCATAACCAGTGGAATCTTTGGTTGTACTCCCCACGAGCTTTCCAATAAAACAAAAATCACAGCAATTGGATTTCGTATGAGAAAATTATGACTATTCAGGGTTTTACGGTTAAAACAGTCTTGAAAAAGGCTAACAAACAAAGAGAACTTTTAGTATTAATTTTACCATAACCAGTGGAAGTTTTCGTTGTACTCCCCACGAGCTTTCCAACAAAACAAAAATCACAACAATTGGATTTCGTATGAGAAAGTTATGACTACTTAGGGTTCTAGGGTTAAAACAGGCTTTAAACAGGCTAACAAACAAAGAGAACTTCTAGTATTAATTTTACCATAACCAGTGGAAGTTTTCGTTGTACTCCCCACGGGCTTTCCAACAAAACAAAAATCACAGCAATTGGATTTCGTATGAGAAAGTTATGACTATTCAGGGTTCTAGGGTTAAAACAGGCTTGAAACAGGCTAACAAACAAAGAGAAATTCTAGTATTAATTTTACCATAACCAGTGGAAGTTTTGGTTGTACTCCCCATGAGCTTTCCAACAAAACAAAAATCACAGCAATTGGATTTCGTATGAGAAAGTTATGACTATTCAGGGTTCTCGGGTTGAAAACAGGCTTGAAAGAGGCTAACAAACAAAGAGAACTTTTAGTATTAATTTTACCATAACCAATGGAAGTTTTGGTTGTACTCCCCACGAGCTTTCCAACAAAACAAAAATCACAACAATTGGATTTCGTATGAGAAAGTTATGACTATTTAGTGTTCTAGGGTTAAATCAGGCTTGAAACAGGCTAACAAACAAAGAGAACTTCTACTATTAATTTTACCATAAACAGTGGAAGTTTTGGTTGTACTCCCCACGAGCTTTCCAATAATACAAAAATCACAACAATTGGATTTCGTATGGGAAAGTTATGACTCTTGAGGGTTCTAGGGTTAAAACAGGCTTGAAACAGGCTAACAAACAAAGAGAACTTCTAGTATTAATTTTACCATAACCAGTGGAAGTTTTGGTTGTTATCCCCACGAGCTTTCCAATAAAACAAAAATCACAACAATTGGATTTCGTATGAGAAAGTTATGAATATTCAGGGTTCTAGGGTTAAAACAGGCTAACAAACAAAGAGAACTTCTAATATTAATTTTACCATAACCAGTGGAAGTTTTCGTTGTACTCCTCACGAGCTTTCCAACAAAACAAAAATCACAGCAATTAGATTTCGTATGAGAAAGTTATGACTATTTAGGGTTCTAGGGTTAAAACAGGTTTAAAACAGGCTAACAAACAAAGAGAACTTCTAATTTTAGTTTTACCATAACCATTGGAAGTTTTTGTTCTACTCCCCACGAGCTTTCCAATAAAACAAAAATCATAGCAATTGGATTTCGTATGAGAAAGTTATGACTATTCAGAGTTCTAGGGTTAAAACAGGCTTTAAACAGGCTAACAAACAAAGAGAACTTCTAGTATTAATTTTACCATAACCAGTGGAAGTTTTGGTTGTACTCCCCACGAGCTTTCCAACAAAACAAAAATCACAACAATTGGATTTCGTATGAGAAAGTTATGACTATTCAAGGTTTTAGGGTTAAAACAGGCTTGAAACAGGCTAACAAACAAAGAGAACTTCTAGTATTAATTTTACCATAACCAGTGGAAGTTTTGGTTGTACTCCCCACGAGCAATTGGATTTCGTATGAGAAAGTTATGATTATTAAGGGTTCTAGGGTTAAAACAGGCTTGAAACAGGCTAACAAACAAAGAGAACTTCTAGTATTAATTTTACCATAACCAGTGAAAGTTTTCGTTGTACTCCTCACGAGCTTTCCAACAAAACAAAAATCACAGCAATTAGATTTCGTATGAGAAAGTTATGACTATTCAGGGTTCTAGGGTTAAAACAGGCTTGAAACAGGCTAACAAACAAAGAGAACTTCTAATATTAATTTTACCATAACCAGTGGAAGTTTTGGTTCTACTCCCCACGAGCTTTCCAACAAAACAAAAATTACAACAATTGGATTTCGTATGGGAAAGTTATGACTATTCAGGGTTCTAAGGTTAAAACAGGCTTGAAACAGGCTAACAAACAAAGAGAACTTCTAGTATTAATTTTACCATAACGAGTGGAAGTTTTGGTTGTACTCCCCACGAGCTTTCCAACAAAACAAAAATCACAGCAATTGGATTTTGTATGAGAAAGTTATGACTATTCAGGGTTCTAGGGTTAAAACAGGCTTGAAACAGGCTAACAAACAAAGAGAAATTCTAGTATTAATTTTACCATAACCAGTGGAAGTTTTGGTTGTACTCCCCACGAGCTTTCCAACAAAACAAAAATCACAGCAATTGGATTTCGTATGAGAAAAGTTATGACTATTTAGGGTTCTACGGTTAAAACAGTCTTGAAAAAGGCTAACAAACAAAGAGAACTTTTAATATTAATTTTACCATAACCAATGGAAGTTTTGGTTGTACTCCCCACGAGCTTTCCAACAAAACAAAAATCACAAGCAATTGGATTTCGTATGAGAAAGTTATGACTATTCAGGGTTCTAGGGTTAAAACAGGCTTGAAACAGGCTAACAAACAAAGAGAAATTGTAGAATTAATTTTACCATAACCAGTGGAAGTTTCGGTTGTACTCCCCACGAGCTTTCCAACAAAACAAAAATCACAGCAATTAGATTTCGTATGAGAAAGTTATGACTATTCAGGGTTCTAGGGTTAAAACAGCCTTGAAACAGGCTAACAAACAAAGAGAACTTCTAATATTAATTTTACCATAACCAGTGGAAGTCTTTGGTTGTACTCCCCACGAGCTTTCCAACAAAACAAAAATCACAGCAATTGGATTTCGTATGAGAAAAGTTATGACTATTCAGGGTTCTACGGTTAAAACAGTCTTGAAAAAGGCTAACAAACAAAGAGAACTTTTAGTATTAATTTTACCATAACCAGTGGAAGTTTTCGTTGTACTCCCCACGAGCTTTCCAACAAAACAAAAATCACAACAATTGGATTTCGTATGAGAAAGTTATGACTACTTAGGGTTCTAGGGTTAAAACAGGCTTTAAACAGGCTAACAAACAAAGAGAACTTCTAGTATTAATTTTACCATAACCAGTGGAAGTTTTCGTTGTACTCCCCACGGGCTTTCCAACAAAACAAAAATCACAGCAATTGGATTTCGTATGAGAAAGTTATGACTATTCAGGGTTCTAGGGTTAAAACAGGCTTGAAACAGGCTAACAAACAAAGAAAAATTCTAGTATTAATTTTACCATAACCAGTGGAAGTTTTGGTTGTACTCCCCATGAGCTTTCCAACAAAACAAAAATCACAGCAATTGGATTTCGTATGAGAAAGTTATGACTATTCAGGGTTCTCGGGTTAAAACAGGCTTGAAACAGGCTAACAAACAAAGAGAACTTTTAGTATTAATTTTACCATAACCAATGGAAGTTTTGGTTGTACTCCCCACGAGCTTTCCAACAAAACAAAAATCACAACAATTGGATTTCGTATGAGAAAGTTATGACTATTCAGGGTTCTAGGGTTAAAATAGGCTTGAAACAGGCTAACAAACAAAGAGAACTTCTAATATTAATTTTACCATAACCAGTGGAAGTTTTCGTTGTACTCCTCACGAGCTTTCCAACAAAACAAAAATCACAGCAATTAGATTTCGTATGGGAAAGTTATGACTATTCAGGGTTCTAGGGTTAAAACATGCTTAAAACAGGCTAACAAACAAAGAGAACTTCTAATATTAATTTTACCATAACCATTGGAAGTTTTTGTTCTACTCCCCACGAGCTTTCCAACAAAACAAAAATCATAGCAATTGGATTTCGTATGAGAAAGTTATGACTATTCAGGGTTCTAGGGTTAAAACAGGCTAACAAACAAAGAGAACTTCTAGTATTAATTTTACCATAACCAGTGGAAGTTTTGGTTGTACTCCCCACGAGCTTTCCAACAAAACAAAAATCACAACAATTGGATTTCGTATGAGAAAGTTATGACTATTCAGGGTTTTAGGGTTAAAACAGGCTTGAAACAGGCTAACAAACAAAGAGAACTTCTAGTATTAATTTTACCATAACCAGTGGAAGTTTTGGTTGTACTCCCCACGAGCAATTGGATTTCGTATGAGAAAGTTATGATTATTCAGGGTTCTAGGGTTAAAACAGGCTTGAAACAGGCTAACAAACAAAGAGAACATCTAGTATTAATTTTACCATAACCAGTGAAAGTTTTGGTTGTACTCCCCACGAGCTTTCCAACAAAACAAAAATCACAACAATTGGATTTCGTATGGGAAAGTTATGACTATTCAAGTTTCTAGGGTTAAATCAGGCTTAAAACAGGCTGACAAACAAAGAGAACTTCTCATATTAATTTTACCATAACCAGTGGAAGTTTTGGTTGTTATCCCACGAGCTTTCCAATAAAACAAAAATCACAACAATTGGATTTCGTATGAGAAAGTTATGACTATTCAGGGTTCTAGGGTTGAAACAGGCTTGAAACAGGCTAACAAACAAAGAGAACTTCTAATATTAATTTTACCATAACCAGTGGAAGTTTTCGTTGTACTCCTCACGAGCTTTCCAACAAAACAAAAATCACAGCAATTAGATTTCGTATGGGAAAGTTATGACTATTCAGGGTTCTAGGGTTAAAACAGGCTTAAAACAGGCTAACAAACAAAGAGAACTTCTAATATTAATTTTACCATAACCAGTGGAAGTTTTGTTCTACTCCCCACGAGCTTTCCAACAAAACAAAAATCATAGCAATTGGATTTCGTATGAGAGAGTTATGACTATTCAGGGTTCTATGGTTAAAACAGGCTTTAAACAGGCTAACAAACAAAGAGAACTTCTAGTATTAATTTTACCATAACCAATGGAAGTTTTGGTTGTACTCCCCACGAGCTTTCCAACAAAACAAAAATCACAACAATTGGATTTCGTATGAGAAAGTTATGACTATTCAGGGTTTTAGGGTTAAAACAGGCTTGAAACAGGCTAACAAACAAAGAGAACTTCTAGTATTAATTTTACCATAACCAGTGGAAGTTTTGGTTGTACTCCCCACGAGCAATTGGATTTCGTATGAGAAAGTTATGATTATTCAGGGCTCTAGGGTTAAAACAGGCTTGAAATAGGCTAACAAACAAAGAGAACTTCTAATATTAATTTTACCATAACCAGTGGAAGTTTTGGTTGTACTCCCCACGAGCTTTGCAACAAAACAAAAATCACAGCAATTGGATTTCCTATGGGAAAGTTATGACTATTCAAGTTTCTAGGGTTAAATCAGGCTTAAAATAGGCTGACAAACAAAGAGAACTTCTCATATTAATTTTACCATAAGCAGTGGAAGTTTTGGTTGTACTCCCCACGAGCTTTCCAACAAAACAAAAATCACAACAATTGGATTTCGTATGGGAAAGTTATGACTATTCAGGGTTCTAGGGTTAAAACAGGCTTGAAACAGGCTAACAAACAAAGAGAACTTCTACTATTAATTTTACCATAACCAGTTGAAGTTTTGGTTGTACTCCCCACGAGCTTTCCAACAAAACAAAAATCACAACAATTGGATTTAGTATCAGAAAGTTATGACTATTCAGGGTTCTAGGGTTAAAACAGGCTTGAAACAGGCTAACAAACAAAGAGAACTTCTAATATTAATTTTACCATAACCAGTGGAAGTTTTGGTTCTACTCTCCACGAGCTTTCCAACAAAACAAAAATCACAACAATTGGATTTCGTATGGGAAAGTTATGACTATGCAGGGTTCTAGGGTTAAAACAGGCTTGAAACATGCTAACAAACAAAGAGAAGTTCTAGTATTAATTTTGCCATAACCAGTGGAAGTTTTGGCTGTACTCCCGACGAGCTTTCCAACAAAACAAAAATCACAACAATTGGATTTCGTATGAGAAAGTTATGACTATTCAGGGTTCTATGGTTAAAACAGGGTTGAAACAGGCTAACAAACAAAGAGAACTTCTAATATTAATTTTACCATAACCAGTGGAAGTTTTGGTTGTACTCCCCACGAGCTTTCCAACAAAATAAGAATCACAGCAATTGGATTTCGTATGAGAAAGTTATGACTATTCAGGGTTATAGGGTTAAAACAGGCTTGAAACAGGCTAACAAACAAAGAGAACTTCTAATATTAATTTTACCATAACCAGTGGAAGTTTTGGTTGTACTCCCCACGAGCTTTCCAACAAAACAAAGATCACAGCAATTGGATTTCGTATGGGAAAGTTATGACTATTCAGGCTTCTAGGGTTAAAACAGGATTGAAACAGGCTGACAAACAAAGAGAACTTCTCATAATAATTTTACCATATCCAGTGGAAGTTTTGGTTGTACTCCCCACGAGCTTTCCAACAAAACAAAAATCACAACAATTGGATTTCGTATGGGAAAGTTATGACTATTCAGGGTTCTAGGGTTAAAACAGACTTGAAACAGGCTAACAAACAAAGAGAACTTCTAGTATTAATTTTACCATAACCAGTGGAAGTTTTGGTTGTACTCCCCACGAGCTTTCCAATAAAACAAAAATCACAACAATTGGATTTCGTATGAGAAAGTTATGACTATTCAGGGCTCTAGGGTTAAAACAGGCTTGAAACAGGCTAACAAACAAAGAGAACTTCTAATATTAATTTTACCATAGCCACTAGAAGTTTTCGTTGTACTCCTCACGAGCTTTCCAACAAAACAAAAATCACAGCAATTAGATTTCGTATGAGAAAGTTATGACTATTCAGGGTTCTAGGGTTAAAACAGGCTTGAAACAGGCTAACAAACAAAGAGAACTTCTAATATTAATTTTACCATAACCAGTGGAAGTTTTGGTTCTACTCCCCACGAGCTTTCCAACAAAACAAAAATTACAACAATTGGATTTCGTATGGGAAAGTTATGACTATTCAGGGTTCTAAGGTTAAAACAGGCTTGAAACAGGCTAACAAACAAAGAGAACTTCTAGTATTAATTTTACCATAACGAGTGGAAGTTTTGGTTGTACTCCCCACGAGCTTTCCAACAAAACAAAAATCACAGCAATTGGATTTCGTATGAGAAAGTTATGACTATTCAGGGTTCTAGGGTTAAAACAGGCTTGAAACAGGCTAACAAACAAAGAGAACTTCTAATATTAATTTTACCATAACCAGTGGAAGTTTTTGTTCTACTCCCCACGAGCTTTCCGACAAAAAAAAAATCATAGCAATTGGATTTCTTATGAGAAAGTTATGACTATTCAGGGTTTTAGGGTTAAAACAGGCTTGAAACAGGCTAACGAACAAAGAGAACTTATAGTATTAATTTTACCATAAGCAGTGGAAGTTTTGGTTGTACTCCACACGAGCTTTCCAACAAAACAAAAATCACAACAATTCGATTTCGTATGAGAAAGTTATGACTATTCAGGGTTCTAGGGTTAAAAGAGGCTTGAAACAGGCTAACAAACAAAGAGAACTTCTAATATTAATTTTACCATAACCAGTGGAAGTTTTGGTTGTACTCCCCACGAGCAATTGGATTTCGTATGAGAAAGTTATGACTATTCAGGGTTCTAGGGTTAAAACAGGCTTGAAACAGGGTAACAAACAAAGAGAACTTCTAGTATTAATTTACCATAACCAGTGGAAGTTTTGGTTGTACTCCCCACGAGCTTTCCAATAAAACAAAAATCACAACAATTGGATTTCGTATGAGAAAGTTATGACTATTCAGTGTTCTAGGGTTAAATCAGGCTTGAAACAGGCTAACAAACAAAGAGAACTTCTACTATTAATTTTACCATAAACAGTGGAAGTTTTGGTTGTACTCCCCACGAGCTTTCCAACAAAACAAAAATCACAACAATTGGATTTCGTATGAGAAAGTTATGACTATTCAGGGTTCTAGGGTTAAAACAGGCTTGAAACAGGCTAACAAACAAAGAGAACTTCTAGTATTAATTTTACCATGACCAGTGGAAGCTTTCGTTGTACTCCCCACGAGCTTTCCAACAAAACAAAAATCACATCAATTGGATTTCGTATGAGAAAGTTATGACTATTCAGGGTTCTAGGGTTAAAACAGGCTTGAAACAGGCTAACAAACCAAGAGAAATTGTAGAATTAATTTTACCATAACCAGTGGAAGTTTCGGTTGTACTCCCCACGAGCTTTCCAACAAAACAAAAATCACAGCAATTGGATTTCGTATGAGAAAGTTATGACTATTCAGGGTTCTAGGGTTAAAACAGCCTTGAAACAGGCTAACAAACAAAGAGAACTTCTAATATTAATTTTACCATAACCAGTGGAATCTTTGGTTGTACTCCCCACGAGCTTTCCAATAAAACAAAAATCACAGCAATTGGATTTCGTATGAGAAAATTATGACTATTCAGGGTTTTACGGTTAAAACAGTCTTGAAAAAGGCTAACAAACAAAGAGAACTTTTAGTATTAATTTTACCATAACCAGTGGAAGTTTTCGTTGTACTCCCCACGAGCTTTCCAACAAAACAAAAATCACAACAATTGGATTTCGTATGAGAAAGTTATGACTACTTAGGGTTCTAGGGTTAAAACAGGCTTTAAACAGGCTAACAAACAAAGAGAACTTCTAGTATTAATTTTACCATAACCAGTGGAAGTTTTCGTTGTACTCCCCACGGGCTTTCCAACAAAACAAAAATCACAGCAATTGGATTTCGTATGAGAAAGTTATGACTATTCAGGGTTCTAGGGTTAAAACAGGCTTGAAACAGGCTAACAAACAAAGAGAAATTCTAGTATTAATTTTACCATAACCAGTGGAAGTTTTGGTTGTACTCCCCATGAGCTTTCCAACAAAACAAAAATCACAGCAATTGGATTTCGTATGAGAAAGTTATGACTATTCAGGGTTCTCGGGTTGAAACAGGCTTGAAAGAGGCTAACAAACAAAGAGAACTTTTAGTATTAATTTTACCATAACCAATGGAAGTTTTGGTTGTACTCCCCACGAGCTTTCCAACAAAACAAAAATCACAACAATTGGATTTCGTATGAGAAAGTTATGACTTTTTAGTGTTCTAGGGTTAAATCAGGCTTGAAACAGGCTAACAAACAAAGAGAACTTCTACTATTAATTTTACCATAAACAGTGGAAGTTTTGGTTGTACTCCCCACGAGCTTTCCAATAATACAAAAATCACAACAATTGGATTTCGTATGGGAAAGTTATGACTATTGAGGGTTCTAGGGTTAAAACAGGCTTGAAACAGGCTAACAAACAAAGAGAACTTCTAGTATTAATTTTACCATAACCAGTGGAAGTTTTGGTTGTTATCCCCACGAGCTTTCCAATAAAACAAAAATCACAACAATTGGATTTCGTATGAGAAAGTTATGAATATTCAGGGTTCTAGGGTTAAAACAGGCTAACAAACAAAGAGAACTTCTAATATTAATTTTACCATAACCAGTGGAAGTTTTCGTTGTACTCCTCACGAGCTTTCCAACAAAACAAAAATCACAGCAATTAGATTTCGTATGAGAAAGTTATGACTATTCAGGGTTCTAGGGTTAAAACAGGTTTAAAACAGGCTAACAAACAAAGAGAACTTCTAATATTAGTTTTACCATAACCATTGGAAGTTTTTGTTCTACTCCCCACGAGCTTTCCAATAAAAAAAAAATCATAGCAATTGGATTTCGTATGAGAAAGTTATGACTATTCAGAGTTCTAGGGTTAAAACAGGCTTTAAACAGGCTAACAAACAAAGAGAACTTCTAGTATTAATTTTACCATAACCAGTGGAAGTTTTGGTTGTACTCCCCACAAGCTTTCCAACAAAACAAAAATCACAACAATTGGATTTCGTATGAGAAAGTTATGACTATTCAGGGTTTTAGGGTTAAAACAGGCTTGAAACAGGCTAACAAACAAAGAGAACTTCTAGTATTAATTTTACCATAACCAGTGGAAGTTTTGGTTGTACTCCCCACGAGCAATTGGATTTCGTATGAGAAAGTTATGATTATTAAGGGTTCTAGGGTTAAAACAGGCTTGAAACAGGCTAACAAACAAAGAGAACTTCTAGTATTAATTTTACCATAACCAGTGAAAGTTTTCGTTGTACTCCTCACGAGCTTTCCAACAAAACAAAAATCACAGCAATTAGATTTCGTATGAGAAAGTTATGACTATTCAGGGTTCTAGGGTTAAAACAGGCTTGAAACAGGCTAACAAACAAAGAGAACTTCTAATATTAATTTTACCATAACCAGTGGAAGTTTTGGTTCTACTCCCCACGAGCTTTCCAACAAAACAAAAATTACAACAATTGGATTTCGTATGGGAAAGTTATGACTATTCAGGGTTCTAAGGTTAAAACAGGCTTGAAACAGGCTAACAAACAAAGAGAACTTCTAGTATTAATTTTACCATAACGAGTGGAAGTTTTGGTTGTACTCCCCACGAGCTTTCCAACAAAACAAAAATCACAGCAATTGGATTTTGTATGAGAAAGTTATGACTATTCAGGGTTCTAGGGTTAAAACAGGCTTGAAACAGGCTAACAAACAAAGAGAAATTCTAGTATTAATTTTACCATAACCAGTGGAAGTTTTGGTTGTACTCCCCACGAGCTTTCCAACAAAACAAAAATCACAGCAATTGGATTTCGTATGAGAAAGTTATGACTATTCAGGGTTATAGGGTTAAAACAGTCTTGAAAAAGGCTAACAAACAAAGAGAACTTTTAGTATTAATTTTACCATAACCAGTGGAAGTTTTCGTTGTACTCCCCACGAGCTTTCCAACAAAACAAAAATCACAACAATTGGATTTCGTATGAGAAAGTTATGACTATTTAGGGTTCTACGGTTAAAACAGGCTTTAAACAGGCTAACAAACAAAGAGAACTTTTAGTATTAATTTTACCATAACCAGTGGAAGTTTTCGTTGTACTCCCCACGAGCTTTCCAACAAAACAAAAATCACAACAATTGGATTTCGTATGAGAAAGTTATGACTATTTAGGGTTCTAGGGTTAAAACAGGCTTGAAACAGGCTAACAAACAAAGAGAAATTCTAGTATTAATTTTACCATAACCAGTGGAAGTTTTGGTTGTACTCCCCACGAGCTTTCCAACAAAACAAAAATCACAGCAATTGGATTTCGTATGAGAAAGTTATGACTATTCAGGGTTCTAGGGTTAAAAAAGGCTTGAAACAGGCTAACAAACAAAGAGAACTTCTAGTATTAATTTTACCATAACCAGTGGAAGTTTTGGTTGTACTCCCCACGAGCTTTCCAACAAAACAAAAATCACAGCAATTGGATTTCGTATGAGAAAGTTATGACTATTCAGAGTTCTAGGGTTAAAACAGGCTTTAAACAGGCTAACAAACAAAGAGAACTTCTAGTATTAATTTTACTATAACCAGTGGAAGTTTTGGTTGTACTCCCCACGAGCTTTCCAACAAAACAAAAATCACAACAATTGGATTTTGTATGAGAAAGTTATGACTAGTCAGGGTTCTAGGGTTAAAACAGGCTTGAAACAGGCTAACAAACAAAGAGAACTTCTCGAAATACTTTGTGTAGCGGCTTCACAATGCTCTAACAAATTTCTAATCTTTCCCAAATAATACTGCAAAATATACCAACTATCTTTTCCCTAAAAAATGGCCGAATTTGCCCGTCAATTGCGATCGAGTAGTCTGTCAATCGGGATTGATATGTCAGTCGCGATCGACATGTCGGTCACGATTGACAGGTCCGTCATGGCTGTCAGTGGCGATTGGTGGGTCAATCTCGATTGACACGTGGCCCAAAAATTAAGTCGATCGTGGTCAAAGGATCATTGACTCTGTGGGTCGCGATTTATGGGTCGATCGCAATTGACAGGTCCGTCGTGAGGGCTCTGTCGGTCGTGGTCAAACAATCGTTGACTGGGTCAGTCGCAATTGAGAGGTCCGTCGTGGCTGTCAGTCGCGAACGATGGGTCGATCGCGATTGATGGCTCGATCATGATTGACATGTGGCACGCGTAAATTCTGTCGATCGTGGTCAGTCGGTCATTGACTCTATCGATCGCGATTGATGTGTCGATCGCGATTGACAGAGCCGTCGACAAGTGTTCGTCGTCGTTTGTCGATCGCAATTGACGTGTCGATCGCGATTGACGTGTTGATCGCGATTGACGTGTCGATCGCGATTGACGTGTCGATCGCGATTGACGTGTCGATCGCGATTGACGTGTCGATCGCGATTGACGTGTCGATCGTGATTGACAGAAAACAGAGGATTTTTAAGATTTTAAACACATATTTAGGAAGCTCTAGGCATGCAGATCATGATGATGCACTTTGTTTTTGCAAAAAAGTCAACTTTTCTGTTGGTCGCGATTGACAGAGGTCAACGCCTCAGGACCTGCACAGTCATATTTTTTACCTGCTGGAGCTAGTGCAGTTGCTGGGGATGCTGATTCCTGCAGAAAATCTCAAAAAACACAGAATACCACAAACACACATACGCTCTCTCGCTCTCTCTCACAAGTGAAATGAGGGGAATGGTATGGGTAGTGGAAGTTTTGGTTGTACTCCCCACGAGCTTTCCAACAAAACAAAAATCACAACAATTGGATTTCGTATGAGAAAGTTATGACTATTCAGTGTTCTAGGGTTAAATCAGGCTTGAAACAGGCTAACAAACAAAGAGAACTTCTACTATTAATTTTACCATAAACAGTGGAAGTTTTGGTTGTACTCCCCACGAGCTTTCCAACAAAACAAAAATCACAACAATTGGATTTCGTATGAGAAGGTTATGACTATTCAGGGTTCTAGGGTTAAAACAGGCTTGAAACAGGCTAACAAACAAAGAGAACTTCTAGTATTAATTTTACCATGACCAGTGGAAGCTTTCGTTGTACTCCCCACGAGCTTTCCAACAAAACAAAAATCACAGCAATTGGATTTCGTATGAGAAAGTTATGACTATTCAGGGTTCTAGGGTTAAAACAGGCTTGAAACAGGCTAACAAACCAAGAGAAATTGTAGAATTAATTTTACCATAACCAGTGGAAGTTTCGGTTGTACTCCCCACGAGCTTTCCAACAAAACAAAAATCACAGCAATTGGATTTCGTATGAGAAAGTTATGACTATTCAAGGTTCTAGGGTTAAAACAGCCTTGAAACAGGCTAACAAACAAAGAGAACTTCTAATATTAATTTTACCATAACCAGTGGAATCTTTGGTTGTACTCCCCACGAGCTTTCCAATAAAACAAAAATCACAGCAATTGGATTTCGTATGAGAAAATTATGACTATTCAGGGTTTTACGGTTAAAACAGTCTTGAAAAAGGCTAACAAACAAAGAGAACTTTTAGTATTAATTTTACCATAACCAGTGGAAGTTTTCGTTGTACTCCCCACGAGCTTTCCAACAAAACAAAAATCACAACAATTGGATTTCGTATGAGAAAGTTATGACTACTTAGGGTTCTAGGGTTAAAACAGGCTTTAAACAGGCTAACAAACAAAGAGAACTTCTAGTATTAATTTTACCATAACCAGTGGAAGTTTTCGTTGTACTCCCCACGGGCTTTCCAACAAAACAAAAATCACAGCAATTGGATTTCGTATGAGAAAGTTATGACTATTCAGGGTTCTAGGGTTAAAACAGGCTTGAAACAGGCTAACAAACAAAGAGAAATTCTAGTATTAATTTTACCATAACCAGTGGAAGTTTTGGTTGTACTCCCCATGAGCTTTCCAACAAAACAAAAATCACAGCAATTGGATTTCGTATGAGAAAGTTATGACTATTCAGGGTTCTCGGGTTGAAACAGGCTTGAAAGAGGCTAACAAACAAAGAGAACTTTTAGTATTAATTTTACCATAACCAATGGAAGTTTTGGTTGTACTCCCCACGAGCTTTCCAACAAAACAAAAATCACAACAATTGGATTTCGTATGAGAAAGTTATGACTTTTTAGTGTTCTAGGGTTAAATCAGGCTTGAAACAGGCTAACAAACAAAGAGAACTTCTACTATTAATTTTACCATAAACAGTGGAAGTTTTGGTTGTACTCCCCACGAGCTTTCCAATAATACAAAAATCACAACAATTGGATTTCGTATGGGAAAGTTATGACTATTGAGGGTTCTAGGGTTAAAACAGGCTTGAAACAGGCTAACAAACAAAGAGAACTTCTAGTATTAATTTTACCATAACCAGTGGAAGTTTTGGTTGTTATCCCCACGAGCTTTCCAATAAAACAAAAATCACAACAATTGGATTTCGTATGAGAAAGTTATGAATATTCAGGGTTCTAGGGTTAAAACAGGCTAACAAACAAAGAGAACTTCTAATATTAATTTTACCATAACCAGTGGAAGTTTTCGTTGTACTCCTCACGAGCTTTCCAACAAAACAAAAATCACAGCAATTAGATTTCGTATGAGAAAGTTATGACTATTCAGGGTTCTAGGGTTAAAACAGGTTTAAAACAGGCTAACAAACAAAGAGAACTTCTAATATTAGTTTTACCATAACCATTGGAAGTTTTTGTTCTACTCCCCACGAGCTTTCCAATAAAACAAAAATCATAGCAATTGGATTTCGTATGAGAAAGTTATGACTATTCAGAGTTCTAGGGTTAAAACAGGCTTTAAACAGGCTAACAAACAAAGAGAACTTCTAGTATTAATTTTACCATAACCAGTGGAAGTTTTGGTTGTACTCCCCACGAGCTTTCCAACAAAACAAAAATCACAACAATTGGATTTCGTATGAGAAAGTTATGACTATTCAGGGTTTTAGGGTTAAAACAGGCTTGAAACAGGCTAACAAACAAAGAGAACTTCTAGTATTAATTTTACCATAACCAGTGGAAGTTTTGGTTGTACTCCCCACGAGCAATTGGATTTCGTATGAGAAAGTTATGATTATTAAGGGTTCTAGGGTTAAAACAGGCTTGAAACAGGCTAACAAACAAAGAGAACTTCTAGTATTAATTTTACCATAACCAGTGAAAGTTTTCGTTGTACTCCTCACGAGCTTTCCAACAAAACAAAAATCACAGCAATTAGATTTCGTATGAGAAAGTTATGACTATTCAGGGTTCTAGGGTTAAAACAGGCTTGAAACAGGCTAACAAACAAAGAGAACTTCTAATATTAATTTTACCATAACCAGTGGAAGTTTTGGTTCTACTCCCCACGAGCTTTCCAACAAAACAAAAATTACAACAATTGGATTTCGTATGGGAAAGTTATGACTATTCAGGGTTCTAAGGTTAAAACAGGCTTGAAACAGGCTAACAAACAAAGAGAACTTCTAGTATTAATTTTACCATAACGAGTGGAAGTTTTGGTTGTACTCCCCACGAGCTTTCCAACAAAACAAAAATCACAGCAATTGGATTTTGTATGAGAAAGTTATGACTATTCAGGGTTCTAGGGTTAAAACAGGCTTGAAACAGGCTAACAAACAAAGAGAAATTCTAGTATTAATTTTACCATAACCAGTGGAAGTTTTGGTTGTACTCCCCACGAGCTTTCCAACAAAACAAAAATCACAGCAATTGGATTTCGTATGAGAAAATTATGACTATTTAGGGTTCTACGGTTAAAACAGTCTTGAAAAAGGCTAACAAACAAAGAGAACTTTTAATATTAATTTTACCATAACCAATGGAAGTTTTGGTTGTACTCCCCACGAGCTTTCCAACAAAACAAAAATCACAGCAATTGGATTTCGTATGAGAAAGTTATGACTATTCAGGGTTCTAGGGTTAAAACAGGCTTGAAACAGGCTAACAAACAAAGAGAAATTGTAGAATTAATTTTACCATAACCAGTGGAAGTTTCGGTTGTACTCCCCACGAGCTTTCCAACAAAACAAAAATCACAGCAATTAGATTTCGTATGAGAAAGTTATGACTATTCAGGGTTCTAGGGTTAAAACAGCCTTGAAACAGGCTAACAAACAAAGAGAACTTCTAATATTAATTTTACCATAACCAGTGGAATCTTTGGTTGTACTCCCCACGAGCTTTCCAACAAAACAAAAATCACAGCAATTGGATTTCGTATGAGAAAATTATGACTATTCAGGGTTCTACGGTTAAAACAGTCTTGAAAAAGGCTAACAAACAAAGAGAACTTTTAGTATTAATTTTACCATAACCAGTGGAAGTTTTCGTTGTACTCCCCACGAGCTTTCCAACAAAACAAAAATCACAACAATTGGATTTCGTATGAGAAAGTTATGACTACTTAGGGTTCTAGGGTTAAAACAGGCTTTAAACAGGCTAACAAACAAAGAGAACTTCTAGTATTAATTTTACCATAACCAGTGGAAGTTTTCGTTGTACTCCCCACGGGCTTTCCAACAAAACAAAAATCACAGCAATTGGATTTCGTATGAGAAAGTTATGACTATTCAGGGTTCTAGGGTTAAAACAGGCTTGAAACAGGCTAACAAACAAAGAAAAATTCTAGTATTAATTTTACCATAACCAGTGGAAGTTTTGGTTGTACTCCCCATGAGCTTTCCAACAAAACAAAAATCACAGCAATTGGATTTCGTATGAGAAAGTTATGACTATTCAGGGTTCTCGGGTTAAAACAGGCTTGAAACAGGCTAACAAACAAAGAGAACTTTTAGTATTAATTTTACCATAACCAATGGAAGTTTTGGTTGTACTCCCCACGAGCTTTCCAACAAAACAAAAATCACAACAATTGGATTTCGTATGAGAAAGTTATGACTATTCAGGGTTCTAGGGTTAAAATAGGCTTGAAACAGGCTAACAAACAAAGAGAACTTCTAATATTAATTTTACCATAACCAGTGGAAGTTTTCGTTGTACTCCTCACGAGCTTTCCAACAAAACAAAAATCACAGCAATTAGATTTCGTATGGGAAAGTTATGACTATTCAGGGTTCTAGGGTTAAAACATGCTTAAAACAGGCTAACAAACAAAGAGAACTTCTAATATTAATTTTACCATAACCATTGGAAGTTTTTGTTCTACTCCCCACGAGCTTTCCAACAAAACAAAAATCATAGCAATTGGATTTCGTATGAGAAAGTTATGACTATTCAGGGTTCTAGGGTTAAAACAGGCTAACAAACAAAGAGAACTTCTAGTATTAATTTTACCATAACCAGTGGAAGTTTTGGTTGTACTCCCCACGAGCTTTCCAACAAAACAAAAATCACAACAATTGGATTTCGTATGAGAAAGTTATGACTATTCAGGGTTTTAGGGTTAAAACAGGCTTGAAACAGGCTAACAAACAAAGAGAACTTCTAGTATTAATTTTACCATAACCAGTGGAAGTTTTGGTTGTACTCCCCACGAGCAATTGGATTTCGTATGAGAAAGTTATGATTATTCAGGGTTCTAGGGTTAAAACAGGCTTGAAACAGGCTAACAAACAAAGAGAACATCTAGTATTAATTTTACCATAACCAGTGAAAGTTTTGGTTGTACTCCCCACGAGCTTTCCAACAAAACAAAAATCACAACAATTGGATTTCGTATGGGAAAGTTATGACTATTCAAGTTTCTAGGGTTAAATCAGGCTTAAAACAGGCTGACAAACAAAGAGAACTTCTCATATTAATTTTACCATAACCAGTGGAAGTTTTGGTTGTTATCCCACGAGCTTTCCAATAAAACAAAAATCACAACAATTGGATTTCGTATGAGAAAGTTATGACTATTCAGGGTTCTAGGGTTGAAACAGGCTTGAAACAGGCTAACAAACAAAGAGAACTTCTAATATTAATTTTACCATAACCAGTGGAAGTTTTCGTTGTACTCCTCACGAGCTTTCCAACAAAACAAAAATCACAGCAATTAGATTTCGTATGGGAAAGTTATGACTATTCAGGGTTCTAGGGTTAAAACAGGCTTAAAACAGGCTAACAAACAAAGAGAACTTCTAATATTAATTTTACCATAACCAGTGGAAGTTTTGTTCTACTCCCCACGAGCTTTCCAACAAAACAAAAATCATAGCAATTGGATTTCGTATGAGAGAGTTATGACTATTCAGGGTTCTATGGTTAAAACAGGCTTTAAACAGGCTAACAAACAAAGAGAACTTCTAGTATTAATTTTACCATAACCAATGGAAGTTTTGGTTGTACTCCCCACGAGCTTTCCAACAAAACAAAAATCACAACAATTGGATTTCGTATGAGAAAGTTATGACTATTCAGGGTTTTAGGGTTAAAACAGGCTTGAAACAGGCTAACAAACAAAGAGAACTTCTAGTATTAATTTTACCATAACCAGTGGAAGTTTTGGTTGTACTCCCCACGAGCAATTGGATTTCGTATGAGAAAGTTATGATTATTCAGGGCTCTAGGGTTAAAACAGGCTTGAAATAGGCTAACAAACAAAGAGAACTTCTAATATTAATTTTACCATAACCAGTGGAAGTTTTGGTTGTACTCCCCACGAGCTTTGCAACAAAACAAAAATCACAGCAATTGGATTTCCTATGGGAAAGTTATGACTATTCAAGTTTCTAGGGTTAAATCAGGCTTAAAACAGGCTGACAAACAAAGAGAACTTCTCATATTAATTTTACCATAAGCAGTGGAAGTTTTGGTTGTACTCCCCACGAGCTTTCCAACAAAACAAAAATCACAACAATTGGATTTCGTATGGGAAAGTTATGACTATTCAGGGTTCTAGGGTTAAAACAGGCTTGAAACAGGCTAACAAACAAAGAGAACTTCTACTATTAATTTTACCATAACCAGTTGAAGTTTTGGTTGTACTCCCCACGAGCTTTCCAACAAAACAAAAATCACAACAATTGGATTTAGTATCAGAAAGTTATGACTATTCAGGGTTCTAGGGTTAAAACAGGCTTGAAACAGGCTAACAAACAAAGAGAACTTCTAATATTAATTTTACCATAACCAGTGGAAGTTTTGGTTCTACTCTCCACGAGCTTTCCAACAAAACAAAAATCACAACAATTGGATTTCGTATGGGAAAGTTATGACTATGCAGGGTTCTAGGGTTAAAACAGGCTTGAAACATGCTAACAAACAAAGAGAAGTTCTAGTATTAATTTTGCCATAACCAGTGGAAGTTTTGGCTGTACTCCCGACGAGCTTTCCAACAAAACAAAAATCACAACAATTGGATTTCGTATGAGAAAGTTATGACTATTCAGGGTTCTATGGTTAAAACAGGGTTGAAACAGGCTAACAAACAAAGAGAACTTCTAATATTAATTTTACCATAACCAGTGGAAGTTTTGGTTGTACTCCCCACGAGCTTTCCAACAAAATAAGAATCACAGCAATTGGATTTCGTATGAGAAAGTTATGACTATTCAGGGTTATAGGGTTAAAACAGGCTTGAAACAGGCTAACAAACAAAGAGAACTTCTAATATTAATTTTACCATAACCAGTGGAAGTTTTGGTTGTACTCCCCACGAGCTTTCCAACAAAACAAAGATCACAGCAATTGGATTTCGTATGGGAAAGTTATGACTATTCAGGCTTCTAGGGTTAAAACAGGATTGAAACAGGCTGACAAACAAAGAGAACTTCTCATAATAATTTTACCATATCCAGTGGAAGTTTTGGTTGTACTCCCCACGAGCTTTCCAACAAAACAAAAATCACAACAATTGGATTTCGTATGGGAAAGTTATGACTATTCAGGGTTCTAGGGTTAAAACAGACTTGAAACAGGCTAACAAACAAAGAGAACTTCTAGTATTAATTTTACCATAACCAGTGGAAGTTTTGGTTGTACTCCCCACGAGCTTTCCAATAAAACAAAAATCACAACAATTGGATTTCGTATGAGAAAGTTATGACTATTCAGGGCTCTAGGGTTAAAACAGGCTTGAAACAGGCTAACAAACAAAGAGAACTTCTAATATTAATTTTACCATAGCCACTAGAAGTTTTCGTTGTACTCCTCACGAGCTTTCCAACAAAACAAAAATCACAGCAATTAGATTTCGTATGAGAAAGTTATGACTATTCAGGGTTCTAGGGTTAAAACAGGCTTGAAACAGGCTAACAAACAAAGAGAACTTCTAATATTAATTTTACCATAACCAGTGGAAGTTTTGGTTCTACTCCCCACGAGCTTTCCAACAAAACAAAAATTACAACAATTGGATTTCGTATGGGAAAGTTATGACTATTCAGGGTTCTAAGGTTAAAACAGGCTTGAAACAGGCTAACAAACAAAGAGAACTTCTAGTATTAATTTTACCATAACGAGTGGAAGTTTTGGTTGTACTCCCCACGAGCTTTCCAACAAAACAAAAATCACAGCAATTGGATTTCGTATGAGAAAGTTATGACTATTCAGGGTTCTAGGGTTAAAACAGGCTTGAAACAGGCTAACAAACAAAGAGAACTTCTAATATTAATTTTACCATAACCAGTGGAAGTTTTTGTTCTACTCCCCACGAGCTTTCCGACAAAAAAAAAATCATAGCAATTGGATTTCTTATGAGAAAGTTATGACTATTCAGGGTTTTAGGGTTAAAACAGGCTTGAAACAGGCTAACGAACAAAGAGAACTTATAGTATTAATTTTACCATAAGCAGTGGAAGTTTTGGTTGTACTCCACACGAGCTTTCCAACAAAACAAAAATCACAACAATTCGATTTCGTATGAGAAAGTTATGACTATTCAGGGTTCTAGGGTTAAAAGAGGCTTGAAACAGGCTAACAAACAAAGAGAACTTCTAATATTAATTTTACCATAACCAGTGGAAGTTTTGGTTGTACTCCCCACGAGCAATTGGATTTCGTATGAGAAAGTTATGACTATTCAGGGTTCTAGGGTTAAAACAGGCTTGAAACAGGGTAACAAACAAAGAGAACTTCTAGTATTAATTTACCATAACCAGTGGAAGTTTTGGTTGTACTCCCCACGAGCTTTCCAATAAAACAAAAATCACAACAATTGGATTTCGTATGAGAAAGTTATGACTATTCAGGGTTCTAGGGTTAAAACAGGCTTGAAACAGGCTAACAAACAAAGAGAACTTCTAATATTAATTTTACCATAACCAGTGGAAGTTTTGGTTGTACTCCCCACGAGCTTTCCAACAAAACAAAAATCCCAGCAATTGGATTTCGTATGAGAAAGTTATGACTATTCAGGGTTCTAGGGTTAAAACAGCCTTGAAACAGGCTAACAAACAAAGAGAACTTCTAATATTAATTTTACCATAACCAGTGGAAGTTTTGGTTGTACTCCCCACGAGCTTTCCAACAAAACAAAAATCACAGCAATTGGATTTCGTATGAGAAAATTATGACTATTCAGGGTTCTAGGCTTAAAACAGTCTTGAAAAAGGCTAACAAACAAAGAGATCTTTTAGTATTAATTTTACCACGTTGTACTCCCCACGAGCTTTCCAACAAAACAAAAATCACAACAATTGGATTTCGTATGAGAAAGTTATGACTATTTAGGGTTCTAGGGTTAAAACAGGCTTTAAACAGGCTAAAAAACAAAGAGAACTTCTAATATTAATTTTACCATAACCAGTGGAAGTTTTGGTTGTACTACCCACGAGCAATTGGATTTCGTATGAGAAAGTTATGACTATTCAGGGTTCTAGGGTTAAAACAGGCTTGAAACAGGGTAACAAACAAAGAGAACTTCTAGTATTAATTTTACCATAACCAGTGGAAGTTTTGGTTGTACTCCCCACGAGCTTTCCAATAAAACAAAAATCACAACAATTGGATTTCGTATGAGAAAGGTATGATTATTCAGGGTTCTAGGGTTAAAACAGGCTTGAAACAGGCTAACAAACAAAGAGAACTTTTAGTATTAATTTTACCATAACCAGTGGCAGTTTTGGTTCTACTCCTCACGAGCTTTCCAACAAAACAAAAATCACAACAATTGGATTTCGTATGAGAAAGTTATGACTATTCAGGGTTCTATGGTTAAAACAGGGTTGAAACAGGCTAACAAACAAAGAGAACTTCTAATATTAATTTTACCATAACCAGTTGAAGTTTTGGTTGTACTCCCCACGAGCTTTCCAACAAAACAAAAATCATAGCAATTGGATTTCGTATGAGAAAGTTATGACTATTCAGGGTTCTAGGGTTAAAACAGCATTGAAATAGGCTAACAAACAAAGAGAAGTTCTAATATTAATTTTACCATAACCAGTGGAAGTTTTGGTTGTACTCCCCACGAGCTTTCCAACAAAACAAAAATCACAGCAATTGGATTTCGTATGAGAAAGTTATGACTATTCAGGGTTGTAGGGTTAAAACAGTCTTGAAAAAGGCTAACAAACAAAGAGAACTTTTAGTATTAATTTTACCATAACCAGTGGAAGTTTTCGTTGTACTCCCCACGAGCTTTCCAACAAAACAAAAATCACAACAATTGGATTTCGTATGAGAAAGTTATGACTATTTAGGGTTCTAGGGTTAAAACAGGCTTTAAACAGGCTAACAAACAAAGAGAACTTCTAGTATTAATTTTACCATAACCAGTGGAAGTTTTCGTTGTACTCCCCACGAGCTTTCCAACAAAAAAAAAATCACAGCAATTGGATTTCGTATGAGAAAGTTATGACTATTCAGGGTTCTAGGGTTAAAACAGGCTTGAAACAGGCTAACAAACAAAGAGAAATTCTAGTATAAATTTTACCATAACCAGTGGAAGTTTTGGTTGTATTCCCCACGAGCTTTCCAACAAAACAAAAATCACAGCAATTGGATTTCGTATGAGAAAGTTATGACTATTCAGGGTTCTAGGGTTAAAACAGGCTTGAAACAGGCTAACAAACAAAGAGAACTTCTAGTAATAATTTTACCATAACCAGTGGAAGTTTTGGTTGTACTCCCCACGAGCTTTCCAACAAAACAAAAATCACAGCAATTGGATTTCGTATGAGAAAGTTATGACTTTTCACGGTTCTCGTGTTAAAACAGGCTTGAAACAGGCTAAGAAACAAAGAGAACTTCTAGTATTAATTTTACCATAACCAATGGAAGTTTTGGTTGTACTCCCCACAAGCTTTCCAACAAAACAAAAATCACAACAATTGGATTTCGTATGAGAAAGTTATGACTATTTAGGGTTCTAGGGTTAAATCAGGCTTGAAACAGGCTAACAAACAAAGAGAACTTCTACTATTAATTTTACCATAACCAGTGGAAGTTTTGGTTGTACTCCCCACGAGCTTTCCAATAAAACAAAAATCACAACAATTGGATTTCGTATGAGAAAGTTATGACTATTCAGGGTTCTAGGGTTAAAACAGGCTTGAAACAGGCTAACAAACAAAGAGAACTTCTAATATTAATTTTACCATGACGAGTGGAAGTTTTCGTTGTACTCCTCACGAGCTTTCCAACAAAACAAAAATCACAGCAATTGGATTTCGTATGGGAAAGTTATGACTATTCAGGGTTCTAGGGTTAAAACAGGCTTGAAACAGGCTAACAAACAAAGAGAACTTCTAATATTAATTTTACCATAATCAGTGGAAGTTTTGGTTCTAATCCCCACGAGCTTTCCAACAAAACAAAAATTACAACAATTGGATTTCGTATGGGAAAGTTATGACTATTCAGGGTTCTAGGGTTAAAACAGGCTTGAAACAGGCTAACAAACAAAGAGAACTTCTAGTATTAATTTTACCATAACCAGTGGAAGTTTTGGTTGTACTCCCCACGAATTTTCCAACGAAACAAAAATCACAGCAATTGGATTTCGTATGAGAAAGTTATGACTATTCAGGGTTCTAGGGTTAAAACAGGCTTGAAACAGGCTAACAAACAAAGAGAACTTCTAATATTAATTTTACCATAACCAGTGGAAGTTTTTGTTCTACTCCCGACGAGCTTTCCAACAAAACAAAAATCATAGCAATTGGATTTCGTATGAGAAAGTTATGACTATTCAGGGTTCTAAGGTTAAAACAGGCTTTAAACAGGCTAACAAACAAAGAGAACTTCTAGTATTAATTTTTTACCATAACCAGTGGAAGTTTTGGTTGTACTCCCCACGAGCTTTCCAACAAAACAAAAATCACAACAATTGGATTTCGTATGAGAAAGTTATGACTATTCAGGGTTTTAGGGTTAAAACAGGCTTGAAACAGGCTAACAAACAAAGAGAACTTCTAGTATTAATTTTACCATAACCAGTGGAAGTTTTGGTTGTACTCCCCACGAGCAATTGGATTTCGTATGAGAAAGGTATGATTATTCAGGGTTCTAGGGTTAAAACAGGCTTGAAACAGGCTAACAAACAAAGAGAACTTTTAGTATTAATTTTACCATAACCAGTGGCAGTTTTGGTTCTACTCCTCACGAGCTTTCCAACAAAACAAAAATCACAGCAATTGGATTTCGTATGAGAAAGTTATGACTATTCAGGGTTCTATGGTTAAAACAGGGTTGAAACAGGCTAACAAACAAAGAGAACTTCTAATATTAATTTTACCATAACCAGTGGAAGTTTTGGTTGTACTCCCCACGAGCTTTCCAACAAAACAAAAATCACAGCAATTGGATTTCGTATGAGAAAGTTATGACTATTCAGGGTTCTAGGGTTAAAACAGCATTGAAATAGGCTAACAAACAAAGAGAAGTTCTAATATTAATTTTACCATAACCAGTGGAAGTTTTGGTTGTACTCCCCACGAGCTTTCCAACAAAACAAAAATCACAGCAATTGGATTTCGTATGAGAAAGTTATGACTATTCAGGGTTATAGGGTTAAAACAGTCTTGAAAAAGGCTAACAAACAAAGAGAACTTTTAGTATTAATTTTACCATAACCAGTGGAAGTTTTCGTTGTACTCCCCACGAGCTTTCCAACAAAACAAAAAATCACAACAATTGGATTTCGTATGAGAAAGTTATGACTATTTAGGGTTCTACGGTTAAAACAGGCTTTAAACAGGCTAACAAACAAAGAGAACTTTTAGTATTAATTTTACCATAACCAGTGGAAGTTTTCGTTGTACTCCCCACGAGCTTTCCAACAAAACAAAAATCACAACAATTGGATTTCGTATGAGAAAGTTATGACTATTTAGGGTTCTAGGGTTAAAACAGGCTTGAAACAGGCTAACAAACAAAGAGAAATTCTAGTATTAATTTTACCATAACCAGTGGAAGTTTTGGTTGTACTCCCCACGAGCTTTCCAACAAAACAAAAATCACAGCAATTGGATTTCGTATGAGAAAGTTATGACTATTCAGGGTTCTAGGGTTAAAAAAGGCTTGAAACAGGCTAACAAACAAAGAGAACTTCTAGTATTAATTTTACCATAACCAGTGGAAGTTTTGGTTGTACTCCCCACGAGCTTTCCAACAAAACAAAAATCACAGCAATTGGATTTCGTATGAGAAAGTTATGACTATTCAGAGTTGTAGGGTTAAAACAGGCTTTAAACAGGCTAACAAACAAAGAGAACTTCTAGTATTAATTTTACTATAACCAGTGGAAGTTTTGGTTGTACTCCCCACGAGCTTTCCAACAAAACAAAAATCACAACAATTGGATTTTGTATGAGAAAGTTATGACTAGTCAGGGTTCTAGGGTTAAAACAGGCTTGAAACAGGCTAACAAACAAAGAGAACTTCTCGAAATACTTTGTGTAGCGGCTTCACAATGCTCTAACAAATTTCTAATCTTTCCCAAATAATACTGCAAAATATACCAACTATCTTTTCCCTAAAAAATGGCCGAATTTGCCCGTCAATTGCGATCGAGTAGTCTGTCAATCGGGATTGATATGTCAGTCGCGATCGACATGTCGGTCACGATTGACAGGTCCGTCATGGCTGTCAGTGGCGATTGATGGGTCAATCTCGATTGACACGTGGCCCAAAAATTAAGTCGATCGTGGTCAAAGGATCATTGACTCTGTGGGTCGCGATTTATGGGTCGATCGCAATTGACAGGTCCGTCGTGAGGGCTCTGTCGGTCGTGGTCAAACAATCGTTGACTGGGTCAGTCGCAATTGAGAGGTCCGTCGTGGCTGTCAGTCGCGAACGATGGGTCGATCGCGATTGATGGCTCGATCATGATTGACATGTGGCACGCGTAAATTCTGTCGATCGTGGTCAGTCGGTCATTGACTCTATCGATCGCGATTGATGTGTCGATCGCGATTGACAGAGCCGTCGACAAGTGTTCGTCGTCGTTTGTCGATCGCAATTGACGTGTCGATCGCGATTGACGTGTTGATCGCGATTGACGTGTCGATCGCGATTGACGTGTCGATCGCGATTGACGTGTCGATCGCGATTGACGTGTCGATCGCGATTGACGTGTCGATCGTGATTGACAGAAAACAGAGGATTTTTAAGATTTTAAACACATATTTAGGAAGCTCTAGGCATGCAGATCATGATGATGCACTTTGTTTTTGCAAAAAAGTCAACTTTTCTGTTGGTCGCGATTGACAGAGGTCAACGCCTCAGGACCTGCACAGTCATATTTTTTACCTGCTGGAGCTAGTGCAGCTGCTGGGGATGCTGATTCCTGCAGAAAATCTCAAAAAACACAGAATACCACAAACACACATACGCTCTCTCGCTCTCTCTCACAAGTGAAATGAGGGGAATGGTATGGGTAGGGTGATATGACCAAAAACTGAAATTTTTCGCGATGATGGAGATGGAGGTGGGAGATGGTGAGGATGATGATGGTGATTATGATGATGAAGAAAACAAAAGAAAATAGATAAAAGTAAAGAAATTACCTATGACTCCAACACCTCAACTCTACGTCTTACCATCACACGCTCGTTCTCAAAGCTCGATCCCCGACAACGGCGCCAAAATTCGGTGTAGCTCAGTGATGAGTAGAACCTCCTTTAATGTCAATCCGGGAAGACGTGAGGATGGTATGAAGACCTCGAACAAGTGATGGCACAAGTGCGTGAGTGAGAAGCACACTAACATGCACACACATACACACACACGCGCACACACAGCAAGAACAAAGAGAGAGACAATGGAATTCTTTTAGATTACTTCAAATGTGCTCATACAAGTTCAAAGCTATTACAAGCTAACCTCAAAAATGAGCTCTCTAGCTCTTTTTATAGTTTTTGACTAGTTTTGGCCCTATCTAGACCTAGTGTCCGGCCTAGTTAAAAATTAGGTTCTATGGCCTATTTGAGGGCTCAAACGGAGTCTAAAAATCATGAAAATTGGTACGATGATACTTCTAATACTCCTCAAGATCGAGGACTCCTTGGCTTGCACAAAATGGAGTTACAAAAAGGTGAAATGGTATTCACAATGATTTTTAGTGATGAGAATCAATGTTATGAAGATGTTTTTTTGGAAAAATTTGAATGGCCTACTTGCCAGATCTTCGTTGACTACTTTGCTCTGGCTCCCTTCTTTGGCTTCCTTGTCTTGTGAGTCCTTGGGTGCTTTGACTGCTGCCAACAATGCCCTTTCTGCACAAAGCCACGTGGCTGAAAAACATACATTTCTTCATGCAAGTCACTATTCAAAGATGTTTTTTTAATATCCAATTGATGTACATTCCAACCATGATGAGCTGCAAGTGCATAGATCCTATGATATGCAGTCATTCGGCAAGTAGAAGCAAATGTTTCATCAAAATCAATGCCTATTTCCTGCGCATAACCCTTTGCAACAAGCCTAGCCTTATACATGTCAACTGTTCCATCAGGTTTACGCTTCAGCTTGTATACCCACTTAGTGCTAATGGCCTTCTTTCAAGGAGGCAAGTCACATAAAGACCATGTACCATTTTTCATGATAGCATCATATTCAGATTGCATTGCAGCCATCAAATGTTCAGAATTTTGTGCTTCATCAAACAAAACAGGTTCAATCTCATCACAGAGACTACATGCAGCCATAACATAGCAACTTGATGCAAAAGAGGCACTATGAGAGCCTGAACGAGTACGATATGAGAGAGGTGCATCTAATTTGCTATCACACAAAGTCTACACCAGCCATTTTGGCATAGTTTTAACTTGCTCAATATCATCTTTGTCATCAACAAGTGCATCAGAAATGGAATGATTTGCATCATCACATGAAACTATCAAGGCTGAGAAGTTCCCTCATTAGGACCAGCACTAGACTGTCCACCTATAAAAAGACGCAGCAAAGTATCATACATGTCTTTGGAGCTAACAGATGTCTCCTTAGTACATGAGTAAGGGCGGAATACCATCTTCCACAAAAACAACATCACAGCTAACCAGCATGCGTTTAGTATATGGATGATACAAACGATAGCCTTTGCTTTCATAACTATACCCAACAAAAATACATTTTATTGCCTTATCATCCAATTTTTTGTAATGTTGTTCAGGCACTAATGCATATGCCAAACAACCAAAAACATGAAGATGAGCAACAGATGTCTTGCGACCATGCCAAGCCTCATATGGAGTGATGGATTGCAGCGCTTTAGTGGGACACCTGTTAAGTACATATGCTTCAAACATAATAGCCTCAAGCCAGAAACTATGTGGTAAAGCCTGACTCTTGACCATACACCTCACCATGTCCATGAGTGACTTGTTCTTCATTTCAACAGCTCCATTCCATTGAGGTGTATACGGCACTATAAACTGATGTTTTATCCCACGTTCAACTAGAAATGCATTAAATTCAGAAGACATATATTCCCCCCCTCGATCAGAACAGAGGGTGCCTATTTTACATGCTAATAGCTTTTCAGCCAAAACCAAAAACTGTTTGAAGCACATAAACAATTCAGACTTTGCTTTCAATGGATATAGCCATGCATGCCTGGAAAAGTCATCAATGAAAGTCACGAAGTAAAGATAATTTCCAAAAGAGGGTGTCTGCATAGGACCACAAACATCATTGTGAATAAGCTGCAAATTCTGAATAGCTCAAACTGAACCATCTTTTGGAAAGGAACAATGCTGCATTTTTCCCAAAATATAGCCTTCACATACATGTTTATAGGGTGCCTCAAGGTTGGGCAAAGAGAACATCGTTTCAGATTTCTACAGGCATAGCAAACTAGCGAAATTCAGATGACCAATGCATGCATGCCAAAGCTTTGCATCTGACATAGCCTGAGAATCATGTACTACACATGTTAAATAATTTACAGATCTTTCATAGTCTATGAGCTTATACATCCCATGACATAAAATGCCAGAAGCAATAATGATGTCACCATTTGACAGATCATGAACTGTACATTTGTCATCAACAAATTTCACAACCAAGCCAATCTTGGCTAATGCAGAAACTGATAACAAATTTTTCTTGATCCCTGGCACAAACAAAGCATCTGACAAAGTGAAAGAACTACCATCAACAGTACTCAAAATGATCTTACCAACTCCCATAACAGGATAAGAGGAGTTGTTGGTGCATGTAACAGTATTCCCTGTAGGGGTAGGCTCGAGTGAAGAGAAGAAACTCTGCTACGAGGTAATATGTTTGGTCGCCCCACTATCAAAGTACCATACATCTGAGTCTACTGCAAACATGCACTGTTCATGAGAAGATGGGTCAAAACTACAAATAGTAGTAAACATCCATTCTTCATCCTGCACAAGATTAGCAGACTCTGTTTTCAGTGTAGAGGCCTCTACAACAACCATTCCAATCTCTTTCTTCTTTGCCTCTTTAAGAGCCAGTTTTGGACAGCTCTTAATGACATGATCATTTGCTTTATAGTATTTGCAAAACAATTTCTTCTTTTCTTATTTCTTTTCATCTTTGTCTTCCTTCTTTGAATGTGCAGCATTTGCAGATTTCTGCTTACTAGTAGAAGAGCTCCATTTTCCTTTGCTTTTCTGACTAGCTAGGAAAGCTTGATCTACAACACACATAATATACATGTTCTGCCTAGATTGGTCTTCCTACAGCAAAACAAAAACTAACTCTTCAAATGTTAAGGCATTTGGATTGCCTTTCATCATGAAACGATGAGTAGAAGAAAAACTCTGATATGAGTCAGGAAGACCATTCAGAACAGTCTGCACAAGTGAACTATCAAGAAGGACTTAATATGCAGAAATCAATTGTTCCTTCAAATCCTTGATCTTTGTCAAAAAATTATCCATAGAATCTCCTTCATTCATGTGCTCACTCTCCAACTATTTTCGGAGGTAAGCAACATGAGCCTCATTCCTAGCCTGGTACAATGTGGTAAGTGTATCCAAGCATCCTTAGTTGTTCTTCAAGAGCGAATGTGAGGAATAATGGCAAGTTTGACAGAAAAAGCTATCAATGCATGTGTTTGGGCATCTTTACCATCCCAACAAATTTTCTCTACAGTATGTGTAGCAGAAATCACAGCACAAACAGGAATCTGCAGAATATCACCATCTTCGATACCTTTTGCATCAGCTTCAGTACCTACAGTTGTAACAGTTGCAGGTGTGATAGGACATTTTTCAACACCCTATACAATGTTCCAGAGTCCTTTTGCAACCAATACATGTCGCATCATATAAGCCCATAACGGGTAGTTGGTACCATCCAACTTATCCTCAACAACCAAGATATGGAATACATCACTGCTTCCAGCCATGGTTGGTGACTAAAATACGTTGATGCAGAAAATTGATTATATCTTAAAAAGTTGAACAAAACTACCCAAACAAATTTTTCTAAACATATAGCAGACTTTGAGACGATTATACTGGTGAACCAAAATAGTTATATACCTTTGGCACAAAAAGATGAAATAGCCTACACAATCATTGCTATACTGCGTTCGAAGGCCAAAATGAGCTCAAATCACAATTTTGGCACGAGATAATGAAGTTGTTTTGATCTCTCAAACACCCTGAGTATGCTCACCAAATTTCGTGCAATTCTGAGACTACAACTAGAGAGGGGTCGACGACACCTTAGATGATGCAACGACTTGCTTTGATACCAATTGTTGGAGTTCGATGTTTATGGAAGCACGTGAACAACACAAGGAAGAAGAAGAAGCTTGGAGCACAACACACAATATTGAATGTATTACCACTAGAATGTACAAAGATAAGTAGCATGTTAGGGCAATAGGCGTATATACAAGCCTAGGGAAAAAACCTCCTAAAGAGGGAAAATGTGTCCCCACAGTCCTAGAGTGTTCACACACATCACTACCTAAATATATTAACATCCCCTACATCTAAAAAACACCTTTTTTTCCGTAACACTTAAGCTCTTCTATTTACATAATTTCCTACAAGAGCATAGCTAGAGTAGAAAAAAAAGTAACTTTCACTAGATGCTTGGAAACATGGTGCATAACCAAAGACTCTAAGATCAATTGATCTCTATTGTAGAAAAAATAATTAGAAAGAAGAGGATAATAAACCATGAACTTTGATTAAATTTTATACAAAACCTAAGGAAGATAGGACCTTTAGAGTATTGCACATAGAGAGCAATAAATACACCTTTTTTTAACTTTTGTAGATAGTAAATAAGGGCATGAGCCTCCATCTTGGATGTCCTTGCTTCAATTATCATCCTTGATCCCTTTGTTATGCCCAAGGAGTTAGCTTCATCAAAGAACTCAATCTAGATTCATAAAAAATATGATTAGAATATGTTACATACATACATACATACATACATACATACATACATACATACATACATACATACATACATATATATATATATATATATATATATATATATATATATATATATATATATATATATATATATATATATATATATATATAGAGAGAGAGAGAGAGAGAGAGAGATAGATAGATAGATAGATAGATAGATACATAGAGATAGAGAGAGATATGAAAAATGAGATGTAAACATACTTCACTGAACATACCTTTCTAAACTCATCTCCTTCAATCAACTCTTTCTTTTCAATGTTGATTGTCCCTTTGTCATTATCAAAACCTTGAACTTTGTAGCCTCTCCCAAACTGATCAATCCCAAAGTCCACATACTTGGTTCCAAAAACTTCATCCTTGAGTGAGGGTTTCTCTTCAAAAATGTTACTGTAACATAAAAAGAGGCCTTGGGAAGGGATTTTTAAGCTTTCATTAGAAAATTTGAGGTCAAAACTCAAGGATTCCTATTTATTTTCTTCTTCAACCAAAAATAAATGAATCAATTACATCATAAGCTTTAGCAATTGTAGCAAGGTAGTGGTCTTCTCTAATATTGGAAAACATTGAACTCAATATAGTGGAATTAAGTCCTCTATTATGAGATAGTATAGGAGGGATGCGAGTTTCAAGATTTTGTTGTAATTTCACTTTTTTCTTAGGTCTTTGAAGCAATCATGGGTTGATATGTGTTTTCACACATCTCAAGGTTGATGTGTATCATTGAGCATCTTATTTTTAGGATGTATACAAAAGATGGCTACCTTTGATATGTAACTATTCACATTGATCTTAATTTGTTTCTTCTAGGGCCAACATGACAAATGAATATCACTATGAAAAGCAAAATTTATGCACATACCTATTGATATATTTTAGTAGTGATATGTGTGAACACACTTAGGACATCATGGTATAGTCACTAGCCATGGATGAAAGCAATGATGTATTTTGTATATTGGTTGTTGAGGATAAGTTGGATGGTTCTAACTACCCATTGTTGACATACATGATGCATCATGTATTGGTAGAAAAAGTCTTGTGGAATACTAGGTAGGATACTGAAACACTCCTCCTACACCTACAAATCTTATGATATGAGGTGATGTATGTGATGTCAAAGATGATAATCTTCAATTTCCTAGTCCTATTGTGATTCCTATTGCAACCACTATAAATCAACTTCATTGGAATGGAAGATATGGATAGAAACATGAATTCATATCTTTTGCTATCAAACAGGTCATTATCCCTCACATTCACTAATGAAAAATAGCAAAAGATGCTTGGGATCCTCTTACCACATTATGCTAGTCAAGAAATGAGGTTCACGTTTCTTACCTTAGAAAACAATTGGAGAGTGATCACATAAATGAAGGAGATTCAACGGACCCTTTTGTGATAAATATCAAAGATTTGAAAGAGGATTTGATTTCTGACAACGAAATCTTGTCAGATACCTGACTTGTGCACATTGTTCTTAATTATCTTCCAAATTCTTATCAAAGTTTTCTTCTACTCTTTGTCTAATGATGAAAGGAAATCCAAATCCCTTGACTTTTGAGGAGTTAGTCTTTGTTGTGGTTCAAGAATATCAATCTAGATAAAATAGGTCAATAATGTGTGTTGCAAATCAAGTTTTTTTTAACTAGTTAGAAGGGCAAAGGTAAATGGATCTTGTCTACTAGTACACATAAATTTTCTAATGCTACACAATCAAAGATGGAAGATGACAAGAAAATAGAAAAGGAGAAATAATTTTGCAAGTGTTGAAAGGAAAATGATCATGTCATTAAGAGTTGTCTTAAACCAGCTACAAAAAAAGGAAAAGAAGAAGGAGGCTACAATGGCTGTTGTAGAGGCCTCTACACCTAAAATTGAGTCGGCTAATCTTGTTCAAAATGAATAGTGGGTGTTTATTACTATTGCAGTTATCGCTTTCCTTTATGAGCCTCCCTTTTTGGAAAATAGTGAGCATAGATTTTGATGAAGAAGTTGATAATGTGTAACTGATCTCATACATTACTTGACGTGCATAGCTAGACTAATGGATCCCTACCTCTCAACCACATAGCTAGACTAATGGATCCCTTTCTTTCCATATGGTGGAGCTTCTATGAGGCTCCTCACATGGGTGCCACATTGCACTCATTTGAGGGCCCAAGTATACAAGAATCTAAGGGTGGATTCACATCTCTTTACTTATAGCTCCCATGTGACATTTCCTTCCTTAAGACCTTTTTTTCCTCAAAAATGGTGTTGGAGGGTCTCAATGAAAGAGAGAAATCCTAGAATAGATACTCCCAATGAATCCTATGTATCCTAAATACATGTTCGTCTCGCTGTGATGTTTTCCCATATCCTTTCCCTTAAGAAGACTCTTTGGAAGAAAAAAAATGTGGGAAATCATCTCTAAAGGGTGCTAACTATATCCCATGCAGCACTATCCTCTAAGATATCTTTTCATTTTACCAAATACTCTTTATAAAGGTGATTTCTTGACCATTTCTCACAGGTATGTTGTATCCTCTTGGGCTCATGTGAAATAGATTGAGCTGAAATAATCTACTAACTCACTATCATGAATGAGGTTGGCAGATTCACTCAGTCTTCTTTTAAGGTTGCTCACATGAAATACTTGATGGGTATGGATACTATGGAAGTTGGAGCTAGTAAGTCATCTTTCATATTCTCTTAAGTATTGGGAATGATCCAAAATACCTAGGAGATAGTTTTGGAAAAATTCCCATCTTCATGGTTTCAAATATAAGGGAACTCTAAGATAGAATTCCTCTCCTAGGTCGAAGTTGATTTCTCTCCTTTGAGGGTTAGCATAGGCTCCAACCTTATCATGAGCTCTCATAATTCTGTCCTTACCAAGCCTAAGAATATCATTCATCTCTTCCAAGAATTCCTTTGCAAATTGGAACTTCTCATTTGCAATCCTAGTACATAAGGAGCTCCTTGTTGAAACCCATACATAAGCATAAATGGACCCAATGGGAGAGTGCTCGGCACTATTATATGGAAAATCTAATATAGGTAAGTACTCTACTCCTCCAATCATTTTTCCATACACTAACATATGCTCATAGCATATCTTCTAGGATTTGGTTAACCCTCTCTATTTGCCCATCCATCTATGGATGCTCGACTAGACTCATGCTAATATTAGAATCCAACCTTTTTAAGACCGGTCTCCAAAATTGGCTATTAAAATTCTTATCTTGATCTAAAAAACATTCTAAATGAAGACCATATAATCAGTATAGGTTCTCTACAAACAACCTAACCAACTCAAGTTTCTTCACTGTGCTATGCATTGGAATAGAACTAGTCATCTTGGTTAACCCATACATTATTACCAAGATTGATTCATGCCCTCTTTGTGTCTTAGGTAATCCTACTATAAAATCCATGGAGATTCTCTCTCAATTCCATTGGGAATATCTAATGGGTGGAGAAGAACTCCTATCCTCAATCTCTTAGTCTTATTGGCCTAGCATTTTTTTTCACTCAAGGACATACTCTATGTTACACTTATGTGTTCCTCGAGTAGCTTTGATGTGAATCTTTTCCCTATACCTAGGTACTTTTAACTCTAGTGTTGGCTAGAGGTATTTTCCCCATGTCACCACATACATGATTCACTCATATGTGGTGGTACTTTGTACTTAGGGATATTATTCAGCTCTTACTTTAGTTCATATCATCGTCAGTAGAGAGCTATTCCAGCCATCCATCTTTGTAGTGTGCCTTGCTACATTTTTGTTTTGTATGTGTGCTTCTCATGTGTCTCTTGAACTTCTACACACATCCAATAGTGGTATCAGAGCAAGTTCAAATCCTTCTCAAGTTTCAGCTTTTCATATCGCGGTGCTTGTGCACGTTTAACAGTGAAAATCAACTTGGGAATGTATATCCTTGAATCTAAACATCGAAATTCAACACCATAGCGTTCAATAGTCTCTGTTGATATATTTCAATAGTGATGTGTGCGAACTAACATAGGATCATCGAGGTACTTTTTTCCCTCTTTAGGAGGTTTTTTTCCCTGACTTGTATATATGCTTATAATCCTAACGGGCTACTTATCCTTGCACATTCACTTGGTAGTTCATTTAGTCTTGTGTTGTGCTCCAAGCTACTTCTTCTTCTTCTTCTTCCTTGTGCTATTTGTGTGCTTCCATAGACATCAAACTACAACAATTAGTATCAAAGTAGGTCGTTGCTTCATCTAGGGTGTTTTCAACACCCCTCTTGTGAAAGTCTCAGAATCGCATAAAAATTGGTGAACATACTTAGGGTGATTAGGAGTTCAAAATCGCTTTGTTTTGTGGTGTCAAAATTTTGATCTTACTGCATTTTGTCCTCCGAATGCACTATCACAACACATGTGCAGGCAATTTCCTCCTTTTGTGCCAAACATATATATAGATTTCGGTTCAGTAGTACAAGTGCCTCGAAGTCTGCTACAGGTTTACTAGAGCTTGACAAGGTGGTTCTGTTCAACTTTTTGAGATACAGCCATTTTTCTGCATTAGGGTATATAGTTGGTGGCCATGTTTGAAAGCAATAATGTATTCCATATGTTGGTTGTTGAGGATAGGTTGGATGGTACCAATTACCCATTGTGGTCATATATGATGCATCATGTACTAGTACTGGTAGCAAAAGGATTGTGGAATATTGGGCAGGGTGTTGGAAAACATCCTACACACTTGCGAATACAGTTATTGAAGGTGATACAGATGGCATTGAAGATGATGATCTTCAAATTCCTATTTTTGTTGCGATTCAAGATGCACCTACTATAGAACAATTTTGCTGGGATATCAAAGATGCTTAGGCACATGCATTGATAGCTTTGCCATTCAAACATGCTTATCCTTCACATTCACTCCTATAAAAAACAAAGGGATGGTTGGGATAAACTTACCACTTTATACTAAGCAAGAAATGAAGCTCATGTTGCTTATCTCTAAAAGCAGTTGAAGAGTGAGCAATGAATGAAGGAGATTTTGTGGATAGTTCTTTTGATAAAGATCAAAGATTTGAAGGAGCAATTGATTTGTTTTTATGAAGTCTTGCCATATAGTTCACTTGTGGAGTCTGTTCTTAATGGTCTTCTAGATTCATATCAGAGTTTTTCTTATACTCCTCGATTGATGATGAAAGGTAATCCAAATTCCTTAACATTTGAGGAGTTAGTCTTTGTTTTATTGCAAGAAGATCAATCTAGGAAGAATATGTTCATTATGTGTGTTGTAGATCAATCTTTCCTGGCCAATCAGAAGGGCAAAGGTAAATGGAGCTCATCTAACAGCAAGCAAAAATTTACAAATGTTGCATAGTTGAAGAAGGAAGACAAAGATGAGAAGAAAACAAAAAAGCAAAAACAATTTTGAAATATTGTAAGGGAAATGATCATGTCATAAAGAGTTTTCCAAAACTATCTACAAAAGAGACAAAGAGGAAAGAGGTTTGAATGGTTGTTGTAGAGGCCTCTACACCTAAAATACAGTCTACTCATCTTGTTGAGAATGAAGAATGGGCATTTACTACTATATTCAGCTATGTGTGAAGTAGAATCAGATCTTTGATACTTTGACAGTGGGGCAACCAAACATATTACCTCACAGTGCAATTTCTTCAGTTCACTTGAGTCTTCCCCTATAGGGAATATTATCACATGCACTAAGAACTCCTCTTGTCTTGTAATGGGAGTTGTTAAGATCATTATGAGCACTACTGATGATAGTTCTTTCACATTGGCAGATGCCTTCTATGTACTAGGGATCAAGAAAATATGTTTTCCGTTTTACCATCGGCCAAGATTGGCTTTGTTGTCAATTTTTTTTATTGATAGATGTACATTCATGATCTCTGAAATGGTGATGTTATTATTGCTTTTGACATTTTATGTCATGGATTGTATAAGTTCATAGACTATGCAAAATCTATGAATGATTCAACATGTGCAGTTTAAGATACTCAAGCTATCTCAGATGCAATAATTTGGCATGCCGGCTTTGTTCTTCTGAATTTTGTTAATTTGTTATGCTTTTGAAAATATGAAATGGTGTCCTCTCTACCCAAACTTGAGGAATCTTGTAAACATGTCTGTGAAGGCTATGTCTGGGGAAAAATGTAGTAGTGTTCTTCCTTCCCAAAAGATGGTTCAGTTTGAGATGCTCATAAATTGCAACTTGCTCATAGTGCAACTTTCTCATAGTGCAACTTGCTCATGGTACAACTTGTTCATAGTGATGTATGTGGTCTTATGCAGACACCTTCTTTTGGGAACTTCCTTAATTTCATGACTTGTATTGATGGTTTCTTCAGGCATGCATGAGTGTATCCATTGAAAGCAAAGTCCAAAGTTTTTATGTGCCTCAAACAATTTTTGGTTATGGCTAAAAATCTTTCAACATGTAAATTGGGCACTCTATGTTCTAATCGAGGGGGGAATACATTTCTTCAAATTTTAATGCATTTCCATCTAAGCATGGGATAAAACTTCAATGTATAGTGCGGCATACAACTCAACAAAATGGAGTTGATAAAAGAAAGAATAGGCCTCATGGAGATGGCGAGGTGTATGATCAAAACTCAGGCTTTGCCACATAGCTTCTACCTTGAGGTTGTTATATGTGCAACATATGTACTTAATAGTTGTCCCACCAAAGCACTGAAATCTATCACTTCATAAGAGCCTTGGCATGGTTGCAAGGCATTTGTTGCTCATCTGCATGCCTTTGGTTGTCTGGCATATGCATTAGTGCATGGACAACAATGCATGCAATTGGATGATAAAGTAGTGAAATGTATTTTAAATGGGTATAGTTCTAAGACCAAAGTCTATCACCTGTTTCATCCATAGATTAAATGAATATTGGTTAGTCATTATGTTTTTATGTGGAAGATGCAATTCAGCCATTACTTTCATCTACCAAGGAGACTTCAATGAGCTCTAGAGATGTGTATGAAACTTTGCTACCTCTTTTTACAGGTGGAGAGTCAAGTGCTGGTCCAAATGAGGCAATTTCTCAGCCTTTATAGGTTCCACATGATTATGCAAATCATTCCATTTCTAATGCATATTTACATAATGCACTTACTGATGAGAGGGTTGATATAGAGGAGACAACAACTATGCCTAAATGGCTGGTGTAGACTTTAAAGATAGCAAATTAGATATAGCTATGTCATATCATACTCGTTCAAGCTCTCATAGTGCTTCCTTTGCATTAGATTGTTATGCAATGGTTGCCTCTAGTCTTTGTGATGAAAATGAGCGTGTTTCTTTTGATGAAACACAAAATTCAAAAAATTGGATGGCTTCTATGCAATCAGAATATGATGCTATTATGAAGAATGGTACATGTTTTTTATGTGATTTGCCTCTAGGTAAAAATGTCATTGGCACTAAATGGGTATATGAGCTGAAATGTAACTCTGATGGAACAATTGAAAAGGATAAGGGTAGGCTTGTTGCAAAAGGTTATGCTCAAGAGAGAGGCATTGATTTTGATGAGACCTTTGCACTCACATGCCAAATGACCACCATTCATAGCATATTTGCACTTGCAACTCATCACGGTTGAGATGTATATCAGTTAGACATCAAAACTACATTTTTGAATGGTGACTTACATGAAAAAGTGTATGTATTTCAGACCCGTTTTTTTTGTACACAAAGGGCATGAAAACAAAGTTTGCAGGCTTAACAAGGCATCATATAGTTTGAAGCAAATACCACATGCTTGGTATGAAAAGATACATGCCTACTTGATTGTATGTGATTTTGAGAACACTCCAACTAAGAGTACCTTAAATACTAAGCATGGAGATGATGTACTTCTGATCATTGTTGTGTACGTTGATGACATGCTGCTCATGGTCTTAATGAGAAGGACATTGTTGAATTTAAGGCTGATTTGCATGCCTCTTTTGAGATGTCTTATTTTGGCCATTCGCATCATTATTTGGGCATTCATTTTATGCAAGTAAATGGGGGAATAGCTTTGTGTCAAAAATAAATATTGTCACATTATTGTAGCATTTTGGCCTTAAAGACTGCAAAACTATTACCGCTCCTCTTGAAACAGGTTTATGGTTGAGTCTTCATGATGCTGGAGTTGTTCTCTATCAACAATTTGTAGGATGCGTGATTTACTTATGCATAGCTCGGCTTGATATTCATTTTGGTGTCTCTTAGATGTGCAAGTTTATGCATTTCCTATGTGTGAAGCATTGGCAAGCGATTAAGCACATATTTTGCTACTTGAGAGGTACCTGACTACTTGAATTGTTTTATCCCAAGGGGGGAATTACTGCCAAATTTACATGCTTTTATGACTCTGACTAAGCTAGTTCTTATGAAACTCGTGTGTCCACTAGTGGTTTTTGCTTCATGCTTGATAGCTCATGCATATCTTGGTTGAGCAAGAAGAAGCCTATTGTGCTCACTTCTAGTTATGAAGTTGAGTATAGGGAAGCTTTCATAATGACTATTGAGTGTGTGTGGTTCACATGCCTTCTGGCTGGTTTGGGTGTTGGTCAGTTTTTTGCTACCACCATCTTCATTGATAGTCAAAGAGCATTGCAAGTTGCAAGGAACCTTGTGTTCTTGTTGCTCTAACACAATGGTGAGAACCACGTTAAGAAGCTCCACCTCCTTAATGTCAATCCACGGAAGAGATAGGAGTGATATGAAGATCGTGAATGTGAGATGAAGTGAGAGTGAAGGTGAGAAGCATAGAGATGCACACACACATACACACACACTACAAAGAGACAAGCAAGACACAATGGAAGGTGAGAAATCAACTCTATTGCTCAAGATCTCAATTACAAGCTCAAAGTAGCTCTAAGCTCTTCTCTACTCAAACAAGCTAACCTCAAAAATGAGCTCTCTAGCTCTTTTTATAGATTCTAGACTAGTTTTGACCGGTTTCACATCTAGTGATCGGCATAGTTAAAAAATAGGTCCTAGATGCTATTTGGAAGGGTAAACGGTGTCTAAAAATGACCAAAATTGGTACGCTCATTCTACCTAAGCTCCTCAAGCTCGAGGACTCCTCGGCTTGCACAAAATGGAGCTATGAATTACAAAAAGGGTTTTTTCTATGTTACATATGTTACAATAGTGATGAAAATCACTGTTGGAGGTTTTGAAGAATATTTATAAAATATAATCTTTGAAAAATTGATTCGATTGACTCCTTGCTCTGCCTTTACATGCTTCCGCGTCTTCTGTGCCTCTGGCTACTACCAACACCCCCCTCCCTCTCGCTTCTGTCGTCCTCGATAGAACCTTGTTGTGCGGTCTGTCGGATGTAGTTCTGTAAGAGGTTTTGAGCGAGGGTGTGTTTGGATATTTGAATACCTCGGGCCAGATCTGCCTCGAGTTTCTCCCAATCGATTGGCTGCGGTTCGTCTGATGGCGGGAGTCGATAATGTGTGGAATAAACCATCTGTTCACAGGCAAATAGTTGCAATAGGTGGGTTGGCCTTCTGATGAACACTTCTGAATGGTATTCCCAAAAACCGGTTGTGAACATTTCTTCGAAGGTCTGCTTGTAGCACGCCAGTAAGTATTTGATTCTGCAATGCCAGGCGTAACACACCCGTAGCGATGGCGTTGTACTCATGTCATATGCAAGATCTAGATTGCCATGCTCAAATCCCGGGGTGTTTACATGTGGTGCCTTGACGCGTCTAAAGACTTTAAAAACCATATGCATCATGTCAAATATCTTGACAGTCATGTGTGCTGCTATATCATCCATATATTTCAAGCGAGGGAGCCAGTGACGAATCGTGGCCATCATGTATCCGATTGTAGGTGGTCCGATAGGTGGTCTTAAGTATGGGTAGTTTAATCAGTCCTGGCATTGTTTGTTGTTTTGTATTTTAATAGCGAATGCCTTCCAGGAGTGGTGACCTGGCACTGGTCCCCAACATGGGTTATACTTTAAGTGTAAAGGTGCCTTAACCCAAGTACTCATCATTTCAAGATATTTTTGTAAGAGATCCTTGCGCCATTCTGGTTGATAGATCTCTCCTTGCTGCGCATCTAATGGCAAATCTTTCGGCTCAAATTGAGTTGCGTGGGAGGGCTTTTTGCCTGTTTCTTTCTCTATGGTTAACTGATATTCTGCCATCAACATGAAATAAGGTTTATAGTGTAGTTCGTGCCCTGATATGTATCTACGCGGGGCCAAATGAGCAAAGTAGGGCGACTGTAAAATTCTTTCCTCAATCATTGCCATTGCTTGCAATTGCGCCTCTACTCGTGCGGAGTGGGTGGTTCCCAGCTCTTTCAATTGTCTTCATCCATGCGGGAGTAGGAAGTTTGTAAGTCTTATGGCCTTCAGCCGTGACGCGTCTGCCTGGGATGGGTTGGGGCTCATAGGCTTCCTCAAAAGTTTCCTCCACTAGAATAGTTACTATTTCTTCCTCTGTTGGTAGGTCCGGTGGGGAGTCTGGTCTGGGTGGTGCTTCATATACTTCTATCCGTGATTGAAGAGTAGATACCTGAGCCCGTAAAGCGTTGAGTTCCTCTAGGATGTCAGGAGATGGGTCCGCAGGAGCTGGTAGGCCTTGTGGTATTGGTGCTCTTAACTGCAAGATCTTGTTTTCATCTTTGAGTTTCTGAAACTCCTTGTTCATGCTGTCGTACTCATCTAACAATCTGATATGATCCTCTAACAACATTTTCATCGATTCTGAGGGCACAGCCTTGAAGCGGCTGGGGCTTAGCGGTTGGTCTGGATGGTCGAGAGCAGCTTCTAAATTCTCTCTGTTCTGCTCTTGTAGGCGCTGGTTTTCTTCTTTTGCTGCTGCCAAGTGTCGTCTGAGTAAGCCCGTGTTCCGTGTAAGCATTGTGTTGCGAATGGTCTGTGCCCGTAACAAATTATCAAGATCAGCAGTGGCCTCTTTGGTTTTCTCTTCGCTTGCTAGTTCTAGTTTGTGGTATGCCTCTCGGAGTTCTTGGTATCTGGTGTTTAGGGAGGCGTTCTCGATGGTCAGTGAATTTAGCTGCGACTGTAAATCATTGGTTGTCCTCTGCAGCTTCTGATAATTATTTCCCAGAGATGTGAACTCATCTTTAACTTGATTCATACAAGTGAGCATTTGTCAAAATGCAGTATCTACAGTGGGTGATAATATTAACGATGTGCTAAGCGAAGATGCAGTAGGTATAGATGCAAAGGAAATGGGGAATGAGGGTGGGAATGTGGATGATGTAGTGATTGTGGAAACTTGTGGTGTGCTTAAATATTGTGGTGCCACAAATGAAGTGAGTGGAGGTGCAGTGGGTGGTGATATATCCATATCGCTAGATGTGGTGTCGAGTGCGGTGAATGTGAATAGTGGTGTGATCGTGGGTAAGTGTGTGGGTGTAAATACAGGATTTACAAAAGTTGAAGAGTAATTTACAAAGGGGTTGTCTTGGACGGCTTGGTGGAAAGGGGAAAGAGGAGTTACGGTGGGTCGAGGAGGTGAGACTGGGGAGAAGGTTAATGGAGGTGGGAATGGGAAAAGGGGTCTTGGAGGTGTGGGGAAGGACGAAAAGGATGGTGGGAAAATTGGATTTGATAGAAAGGTAGGTGTGCTAGGGGGTAGACTAGGTTGAGTTGGTGTGGGAATTGTGGGATGAATGGGAGTGAGGACGACCTCTGCTACTCCGCCGGAGAAGGAGGATGTTGTTCTCGGAGAAGGAGGGTGTATGGGGGAGACTAGATGGATGGGAGGTGATGGAGGAGCGGTTGGGGTGGTCGATACTTCGACAACTGTGGTGGTATGTACAGTAGTAGTACGGGGTGGGGAGTCGACGATAATGGTGTCTTCTGCCAATGAGCCTTCAGGGACAAAACGTGCTTCCCTAGCCTGTTCTGAAGATTGTCCGCCGGTGGGTACCCGAATGTATTCACCAAGTTTGGTTAGTAGACGGATTCTACGAGGGTCATACTGCGGTAATGGTTTCCTCTACAAATATCGTAAGGCTTCTGTGGATCCCACTGATTTGACAAGTTCTCGGAAGCCTCTGATGTATACTTCTTCGAATCTGCCTGAGACTAGTTCCTGTTCTATAATTGCTTGGCTCTCTTCCTCAGTCAATGTCTTGCGCGCCCAAACTTTCTCCATGGTGCGATACAATTTCTTGATAGCTAGCCTATAAGTTTCTGCTTCAAAGGTTTCATCTTCATGCATGCTCGTGTCACCTTGGGTGTCGGTTTGTCGTCCTTGTTCATCTGTGTGTACATGTTCTTGGGATTCATGTGTGCCCTGACTAGCTTCGTCATCGCCTTCATCTTCGTCGGTTTCCGTTCTTTCTTCCTCAGAACTAGACACTATTTGTCCTTGTGGTTGGTCTCGGGGCATGGTCAGGTAACTTGGCCGCTCGTATTCCTGAGAGAAGATCTGACCTTTTGAAAACTGAAATTCATTCGAGAAGGCATCCTGCATTTCAAAATCAAAGGTTGTATCCAGTGGCTCTGCTTCCATGTTTGGTATCGGAAAAGAGAAAGCTTCTGCACCAATAGTGGTGGGAACTTCTGCTGGAGTGGTGGTTGGTTCTTGAACTGATGTTGGTTGTGAGGTAACTGCGCTAGTAGTGCCTTCCGTTACAACTGGTCTTGATAACCGTATACGAATAGGTTGTACTGTTGGAGTGGCTTCTGTCGAAGACTGCTCTGGAGATGGTTGTGGCAAGGGTGATTCTAGCACCTGAAGGTAGGGGATAGTTCCTCTCATTCGCTTTCCTCCTCGTCCTTTGCTAGGCTTTCTAGCTTTCTTTGTTGTTCCCTTGAAGGCTTTCAACTCCTCACTTGTCATTGCTCGCTCGATAGGTAAATCGTAGGCCAAACACATGTATATAATGCGCGTGAGAGCGCAACATCCATTGATGACTTTCTTTCTTTCCCATCAGTGTTGTGCTAAGTAGAGCTGATCAATGATCCAGCTTGCGAGATCAACTGTCTGGGGTCCAGTACATGCTAAATATAAACCAAACCATATGCGCTTGTGAGGCATTGTGAATCTATCCTGAGCGGGGAAAGCAAAATGCTGCATACATATCCGCAATGGTTTTGAAAGCTCAGGTGTGATCGCCGAAATCTCTTTCCACTTAGTAACGTCTCCACGTTTCATCGGGTCTGGAACTAACCTTTCTCGCTCTGTGGGCATGTGGGTTCCATGAATCTTGATTGCAGCTCGAATCAAGTCTTTAGAAAGATAAAAGCTTTTATAAGGTGGATCGTTCACTAAGGATGGCAAAATGAAGGTGCCTGGCAAATCTTTGTTCTCTGATGCCATCAATGTTGTGACTAAATAGTAACATCTGTAGAAGTCGGGTTTAGGCAAAGGGTCGCTGAAATACTCTGTGAACCCTACTCTTGCCCAAACATGCGTTAGGTCTTCCGTGTTCTGTAATCCTTCAAACTCTCGTGAGAAAAACTGATATTTGCCCCAAGTACGGTCATCAAAAGTCAAATTAGCCTCAAATATAAAATCAGCATCCGCCAATGGTCCTGCTAGCCCTTGAAACCAGTGAGAATTGCGATGAATCTTCTCAGTATAACCCCTGGAGGGATCGTCAATAAGCATGGGTCCTGGAAATCCCTGGAATTCTGGGGGCTGAGCCGTAGGATGGGGCTCCTCTAGTAGTTCACCAATATTAGCCTTGGGTACACTAGGTCCAGCTTCTGATGGCCCTTCTTCGGTTTGCATGGTGATTGGCGTGCTAATGGAAAAGATCTGCTACAAAAGATTAGCACATTAGTATGGAAATTAATTATGATCCCATTAAGGTGAGACCGCAATCCCTTTCCATAGCCGATGTGTAACCCGTGTAGCCAAGTGCTGTGAAGTGATTGATGCAGTGATTTTTGCAGAGCTAATGTAGGTCTCTAGACACCTACATGCTTCAGATGATACATACATTTCTTGATGAGGTGTTATTACAGATGACTTTGGGTTATAGTGTGTGGATTTATACAAGGTTCAATCGTGAATGAGTTATTACATGGTTGTAGATTAGTCGGGGTGGGAGTCATGTTAGACAATGGATTAGGAGAAGACTTCTAGATACGTTTCGGTATCCACTTCCTAAGAGTTTGTGATCGCGTGATAGGTCTTTGCGGAGGGACAAAATATGATATCAGATTTGGTGGTATGGAGGGTTGAAAAGATTTTCGAGGGGTATATTTTACATGGCTTGAGGGTTGAGCTATGATACACTGTTTGGGTACCCAAATCTGCGTGGGTGTGGGTCGGTTTGTAAGGTACTTTTTGGCGATCCAAATTTGTCAAATATTCGTACTCATAGAAGAAGGTCGAAAAGATGTTGGATATTGTCTCTGCTTCAGCTGAAACTTCTTCTTGTCATTGTCTGCATTGTTGAAATCAGTCGGTGCTTTCTGTCCTTTTGGCACCCATATCTGTCTTGTGCCGCTTGCTTTGTGATATTGATATTGTTGCTTTCTTTGTGTCGTCTGATATTGTCGTCGGCCTGGGTTCCTCTGTCGTGGTTGACTCTTTTGTGGTCGAGAGGTAGGATGGACACTCTGCTTTGGAAAAGAAGGGAGGTCCAACACTTGCGAAACCTGCCCATTAGGAGGTGTTCCATTTTGTATCTTTAATCTAGGCCAGTCCACAGTAAGTGTGGAAGGATGGGCACCGTAGGGTGTTTTGCCCATGCGGACGCTGATGAAGTCCACCTGACCACTGATCGTCCCCATTTGTCTGCTGATTGTGCCCATTTGACCGCTGATGGTGTCCATTTGACCAAGCGGTTGGGTAATTGCCCCTTCTAATTTGCTTGAAGCCCAAGGGAAAATCTCCTGACGTCCTTTAGATTGACAATTGTCCATCGCCAAGCCCGTGTGGGTTGGTGTAGACGTAACGTGACTGATCTGACCAAAGATCTTTCGGTCTTCCGTCGCATATTGTTCATGGGGTCTAGGGTTACAAACCTCAGTCGGAATGCCATTAGGGAAGTCAAGCGGTATCACTCGCTTCTGATCTAAGGTTCCAATCTATAAGGAGCCTTGTCTAAGATTTAGGTCCACTGAGTGATCGTATAACCAATCTTGGCCAAGGATTAGGGGTTCTATCAAGTCGTCGTCATGGCACACTAGTAGTTTCACTGTCAAGGTCACTTCGTTTATGAGGATAGGAAGGTCCACCTCACCCATGCAAGGGGTTTCCATGCCTCCTAGCCCTATGAGGTATGCCTCAATTGGCCGCATTTCTATTCATGAGTCCTTATAGTGGGACCATCTAATCGCACTAGTCGCAACACCTAAGTCAATTAGAGCTCTGAGCTCTTGGCAAGGGTTGTCGTGCTCTAGCCTGACTGTAATGAATAGTCTCCTGTCCACTATGCTAGGGTGTGTACTTGACTTTGCTTGACACATGGCCATGGGATATCTGGGTGATGTTTCCAGGTGGTTATAATGTTCTCTCCCTAGTCCTTGTCTTCTTAGCTTCATGCGCTTAATGCGTTCTAAGGCTTCTGCCTGAGCTTCTGTACGTATTCTATTTTCTTCCTCCTTAAGCTTCTTTGCCAACGTGAGTCGTCTAATCATATCCTCGATAAGAGGTTCCTGATATAACTTGACTCTACAGCCACTAATGTAATTAGGCATTATGTCTCCTTCTAAGGTGGCTAATTGTACTGCTCCACTTGTCGAGAGTCTGTTAATGATCATAGGTCCATAACCTCGCTTTTCTAACTTCCGTGTGTGTTGTTTCAGCATATATACTAGGACTAAATCTCCTTCTTTCAAGCCTTTATCTTTCACATGTGCATCAAAATATGCTTTCTGTCGCTTCTTTGCTACGTATATTCTTGCTGCTGCTTTCAGCTTGGTTTCTCCTAATCGTTCCAAGTCCATTATTCTTGCTGATAATTCATGGCCGGTCCATTGATGTTCTTGTGCAACCTTAAGGGTCGGTATCAAGAAGTCCAAAGGAAGCACAACATTCTGGCCAAAAACCATCTGAAAGGGAGTTGCATTGAGTACGGTCTTGTAGACCACTCGATATGCCCAAACAGCGTGGTGTAACTGTTTGTCCCAATCTGAACGTTTGTTGTTCACGAGTTTTGTCAGTACGTTACAAAGGATCTTGTTAGTGCTTTCAGCCTGACCATTGGCCTGAGGATGATATGGTGCGGATTTCTTGTGAATCGCCATAAAATCCTGTAACAAATATTCAATGACTTGGTTTAGAAAGTGAGTTCCTCGATCGATCACTAACTCTGTAGGAAATCCATATCTTGTAAAGACATTTTCAAATAAGAATTTTGCAGTCGTGTGTGCATCATTCTTTTTCGTGGCTTTTGCCTCTATCCATTTGGTAAGATAATCCGTGGCAACAATAATGTATTCAGCATGTGTACCTTTTGCAGGGGGGTTAATGGGTCCTACAAAGTCTATATCCCACTTAGAAAATGCACGTCCGCCCATCATGGGTTTCAATGGCATTTCATCTCTGCGAGTGGGAAATTGAGTTCTTTGGCACACATCACATCTCTTTACATAGGTGTGCGCATCCATGTGAAGAGTGGGCCACCAAAATCCTGCAAAGAGGATGGCTTTGATTATCCTATCTGGTCCAAAGTGACCTCCTGCAACACCTTGGTGTGCAGTCTCTAATACGCTCAAGTAATCGCTTTCATGAACACATTGTCTTAGGTATCCGTCTCTTCCTCTTTTGTATAGATTATCGCCAATAAGTGAATAGTCTTGAGCTTCCTGCTCTAGACTGCGTTGTCGCGCTAAAGTCATTCCTTGAGGGGATATTTTCATCCTCAAATACGTCACTAAAGGTTCACTCCATTCTGGTGTGAGAGACACGTGATACAATGTAGCATGTTCTACTGGTGGTTTTTCACAACAAATAGGGCATTCTTTACACCACTTGTAGACGTCTGCTTCCATCGAAGGCCAATATACTCCTAGTCTATGCAGAGTCTGCAAAGTACGATGTTTTGAGTGATGTTGCTTTAATGCACCTATGTGTGCTAATTGCAACCAATTCGCATGTTCTAATTCATCTATGCAACAAGCAAGAATCTTTTGATTGTCTTGTTTATATATACTTCCTGCTATGATTTGATATCTTTGAGACTTTGTAATCTCTCCTTCCTTGATCCTTATCCTAGGATTCTTGGGTCCATATGTGAGAATAGGAACAATCGACTTAGCCCATTCTGGTGCTATCTCAAGGTTAAACAAGTATGAATCGGGTAACTCATCCACTATTCCTTGAGGAGCTTCTCCTGTGGTTAATCTTGAAAGGTGGTCAGCTCTAAGATGTGTCTTTCCTTTCCTGACTACCACTTCAAAATCGTACTCCATGAGTAATAGAAACCAACGTATTAATCATCCTGTGTTACATGGCTTGTTGACTAAGTACAATAGGGCTTGATGATCTGTAAAGAACTTGAACTTGTTTGCCAACAAATAATGTCTGAATTTCTTTACCGCGTAGATCATCCCTAATCCTTCTCGTTCCGTAGTGGTGTAATTTCTTTCTACTGCGTTCAACTATCTGCTCGCGTAAGCTATAGGGAGATCTATATTACCTTCATTTGTGGGTTGTGCTAACACACATCCTATGGCGTAGTTGGATGCATCCACATGTACATGGAATGGCTTACTCCAATCCGGGGTTGTCAATATAGGTGCTGAGCACAAACGTCGCTTGAGTTTGTTGAATGAATTTTCACACTCGTCTGTCCATTCAAAATTGGTCAAAAGAGAGTACAATGGCTTGGCTATGATTGCATACATGTGTATGAATCGTCTATAATAACCGCAATGGCCCATAAATGCATGTACTTCCTTTACATTATTTGGTCTAGGTAAGTCTACAATTACCTTCACTTTTTCTTCGTCCGTCGAGATTCCATTCTTTGACACAATGTGTCCTAAAATTTTACCTTGTCTGACCATGAAAACGCATTTTTCTAGGTTCAAACAAACCTGATATTCTCGACATTTGTCAAATACTTGTCTTAACTCTGGGATATGTGTCTGTCTAATATTCGAATGAGCACATAAATCATCGACATAAACTTCCAAATTCTTTCGTAAAAATTCCTTAAACACATGACACATGAGTCGCTAGAAAGTAGCGGGTGCATTCGTTAAGCCAAATGGCATTACACGAAATGCAAATATGCCCCATTCTGTGGCAAAAGCCGTGTTGTGTTGGTCTTCTGGAGCAATGGCTACTTGATTATAGCCTGAGAAACCATCAAGGAAGCTGTAAACTTCCTTGCCCGCAACTCTTTCCAATAAGTGTTCCGTGATAGGAAGAGGATAATTGTCTCTAATTGTGGCGGCATTAACTTTTTTAAAGGTTAATACACACATGCAATTTTCCATTTTTCTTGGGCACAACCACAATGGGGGATACCCATTCGGTATGCTCAATTTCGTAAATAAATCCTGCTTCTATCAATCGGTCTATCTCCTCTTTAATCTTCGCAGCGTAATTATCATTATACGTGTATGGTTTCTGTTTCGTGGGTTTTGCATCTGGAGTCATAGGGATTCTATGAGAACATATATCTGGATCTACTCCTTTCAAATCTTTGTAACTCCAAGCAAACACATCTCTATATTCGCGCAATAGGGCAACTAATTCTTCTTCTTCTTCTGTCGTCAAATCATGCCCTATGTATGTACATTTTTCTTCTTCTCCTTCCATGGCTACTATGATTTTCTTGGTTTTTTCTCGATTATCATCTACTTCTCCAATGTCATCTTTTTTGTTAGGCATTCGTACCATGATTCTTCTATCTTCTATTTCATATTTCTTGAAGTTCTCGGGAACCTCAAACAAGGATTCTTCTTCTTCGAACATGGTTTCTTTCTTCTTTCTTTTCTTACCTTCACTCTTAGTGGTCACTTGTGTAGCTAACCTCACCTCACTCATAATTTCTTCGCGTGTCTGAGGGTAAGTTTCTACTTCGTAAAAATATTCTTCTTCTGATGCAAAGGGTGGGTCCATAATAATTGATTCTAAATCGAAATCACTCGCATCCTCAAATACATCAGTGTTAAGTTCACACTCTTCTAAAATTGAATTACACATGATTGGCTCTATTGTGAAAACTGAAATGTCATAGCCATCCTCGTCACAGTGGGGTGTCCATTGTTCTTCATTGATGGCTACATCCATGGTTGCTAGGATTTCTGCCCAACCATGGGGTTTGAGTTCTTCATCTGGAAATACTACAGGTGCGTACGCTAGGTCTTGAAGGGTTCGTGGATGTTGTTCTGCACCTAAGGTCCTGGCTTCTAACCGTTCTTCCTCTTGTTTTGCTACTTTACACATCCATAAGTGAGTGTCCTCGTGTAACCATGAGGGGTCTAACTCTAATGAGTGTACAGATTCTGTTTCTACCTTTGTCTTATGGATGGTGTTCCATTGTATTGGGGGTACATCTCGATGTGAATAGTCTTTAAGATTGACTTTAGTAGTCACTCCTAAATGTTGCAAGTACAAAGAATTAGTTCCCCAATCTTGTACAATTTGCAACTGACGCATGAATGGTCGTCCCAATATCATCTCATAAGCACGATTTTTTGCAAAATCACAAATGCCAAAGGTATGCTCAAACTCCACACCACAAGTGGTGAGAGATATGCCTTCTAGTAAGCGTAATGGTTTTTCTATATGTCCATCAGCCATTTGTAGTTTCATCCTGGTAGGTCTCAATGCTGGCTTACCCCAACGTTTCCATAAAGCGGTGGTAGCAATGGCTACTCCGGCTCCTGAATCTAAGATGGCTTTGGTGGTGTAGCCCTGATGGGTTATTGGAAGATAAGTGTTACCTTCCTCTCCTTTGCTTACATCTCCTATCTTTTCTACGGGTATTTTTGGTACCTTCTTGTGTGATCCTATCTATGAGGGTGTAGTAGCAAGCTCAGGGAATTGATTTGCTATGTGCTTCCACAGTTCTGGTTTAACCTTCAACAATTCCTCAAGCGTGAGGTGACATTGAACTTTAGCATTCTTGACCACTTCCGTGTTTCTAGGGATTACTGATTCTTCATTCCTCACTATTATCGTGGGTGCTCTCATGCTAATAGACTTGTCTTCCCAGGGTCCTATGAACTGAGGTAATTCTTGTAAAGAGTTAGATTCAAATCTTGTGTGTTCACTCAGTTGTTCTTCCTCTACATCATCGTAAATAGAGGGGATATCTTGGGGAAATTGCTCCTGCAAGTCGTCTATTTCTTGAATAGGAGGATGGGTTCCTTGTTCTTTTCTCCACTTCTCTTCTTGGATTTCTCTCAGAAATTCATGTGAGTACCTATGTATGGAAGACAGGTTGTCTTGACTTTCTGTGTTAGGTACTTGAGACAAGGATGGTGCATTCTTTTCCTGTGTCTCTGAGGCAATAGGGTTCCTATGCTGATTCTTTTTCTCCTTGCTATCAATCAAATATTCTAGCCTCTCCATTAATCCTTGAAAGTGTAATTCCGGTTTTGCCATGTTATTCCAATTTAGATATCTAGAGGCTTCAAACATAGCTTGCGCTAGCTCTACCATCTTCATGCAAAGCTTAGTCCTCTCAATTTCTAGATCTGCTCGTGGGTAGTTCTTACTCATTTCAGCTACTTGAGGTCCTTCTTTTATTCTAGCTTGATATGCGCGAAACATCATGTCTAGGTTTTCCAGTATGAGTTCTGCTAGAACTGATCCTGATTTCTGAACTGGGTTCTCTTGATTCAATTCCTGTGAAGTCAATTCTAGTATTTTGGCTCTAGATTCCTTGAGACTTCCTTCCAATTCCGTTATTTTTTTACTCCATTTTCTCTTAAACCTTTCTCTGGAATCTTTCCAAGATTTCGTCTTTTTACTGCTAGACTCTCCAACTTCACTGGTTCCAGCTATTTTCTCCTGATTAAGCTGTTGGCTCTGTAAGAGCGCCTGGGCTCTCGTTATAGCTTGGATAGGCACATATGTAGGGTTGGATCCATCTACATTGTTTACAATACCTATCATGTTGATCGGTGTCACATTTGAAGCATTAGCAGGGTTCTTAGGACAATCTTTGATTATATGTTCTTTACCACAGTCGGCACAAAAGCCTTGTATGTTATAGTACTGTGACTGTCCTGCTATCCGAGGGTGTGGACAATCCTTTATGAAATGATCTCCTTGGCACCTAAAGCATGGTCCTCTAGGGCCCTGTGGTCTTTGTTGTCTCAATTGGGGCCGCGGATTCGGATTTGTGTACATCACGTTAGCATATTCGGGCTCCCAACTAGGTTCCACTGGTGGACTATCATATTGATATGTCTCTACGTGTTCTGGTGACTCTGTGTAATACGCGGGTGGACTATCTACATGATTAGAGTCAAAACTGTTAGAGTTCGGATCGCTCTCTGTGATCAAAGGTGAAGAAGGCACTAAAGCCCTACTTAGGTTTTCTTCTGCAGTAGCGTATTTCACTAAGATGACATTCGCTGGTGGGGGTGGTTGTTGAGTTAAAATAGGCTGAGGTCTTTGTTGGCCTTGATACCTACCTGGCTGCGGGTATGCTTGCGGGTAGTTCTGTCTCACTACCTGTTTGTTGTATGGGCAGTCCTGAGCCGTATGATTCGTGTATCTTCTCTCAATAGTAGAGTATTGGCCACTAGGGTTGGCTTGCGGTTGTGTCGCATTGGGGCACACATTTGCCAAATGATTTCCACCACAGGTGTAACAACGTACGTTAGTTGTTAACTTGGGTATCTCTTTACTAGAAACTCCTAGCTTCTGGGCCACTTTTTCTGCTAGGTCCTCTATCGAGTTAGACAATTTTGTGGATGCTAGAGAAGAACAATCTGAGTCCTTGTAGACTTTTGAGAGTTCCAACTCGTCTCCTAAGTTTTCCTCAATGTCTATGCAAATTCTTACACACTGCTCTAGCGTTCTGGGTTCCTTCAAGTAAACATAGGAGCGTAGTTTAGAGCTCAACAAGCCGTCTAGAAACAATGACACTTGTTTGGCTTGTGAGGGTAGCTCTTGCATTGGACATCTTTCAACATATTGTCTAAACCTACGTCTTGCCAGTCTAACTGTTTCTTGAGGGGTCTGTTTGAAGCTATGAATCAATGAAGATGTGTCATGTCTAATCCCACTTTTAGAGAATTCTGTGATGAATGACTCTAAAAAGTGATGGATGTCCCTAAATTGCCTTTGCTGCAATGGTTGGAGCCAAGTTAAAGTGGTATTCTTTAACGTTAGTCCAAATGCGTTGTATTGCGTGAACATGTCTTCGACTTGCTCTGCTCTGAGCACTTGCTTAAATTCCACTACATGGTCATAGGGATCTCCTGTCCCATCAAAGTAGTTTTTCATGGATTTTACTAATTGAGTGGGTCTCAGTATTCTTGCATGTTCACGTGGTCTAGGTAGAGGAAAATCATCTCTACCACCTAGTATTCCATGTTCCCTTTGTCTATCCGCTCTATTAGTGTCCGTGGTTGTTCTATCTCTCCGTATGGGATGATTGAAGCTTACTTCAGGTCTCTCTTTATTTTTCTCCCTTTGATTAGCGTGGGCTGAGGATGTTCCTGCCCCTTGTTGGCTTGCGTTTACGTTTGCTCATGATGGAGGGAATACCAACTCACCTCTCCATGTGTAGGTATTTCTAGCGTGGTCTGGCACCACAAATACTCTTTCTGAAGTCTCATTCAGGTATACAACCTTTCCAGGTGTATTCGGGTCCTTGAACTCGTAGATTATGATGGAGCCTACCTCACTAGGTTGTTCCATTCTGTACCTCCAAAATGCTTCGTCAGTTTCTTTATTTACAAACAACTCTATGCTTCTGTTGTCCTGAGGGATCCATTCTGGAACTAGTACTCGTGTCAGTACAGATTTCCCTCTAGGTGTTCTAGGTTCTTCTATTGGTTCTTTTCCTTGTGCTCTCGCATCCGTCTCTAACTGAATTACGCCAAACTCATTGGTATTGTTTGGCTTAGTACTTAAGATATACATCGTTCCTTCTTTGTCTATGTATGCGTCTCTTTTGAATTTCACCACTGGACGTTCCAATCCAATGGGTTGGTCCGGATTGTGCATTTGCACCACTTGTCTTCGCAAACCGTCCTCATAGATGCAAGCACCTAAGCGGTTGGTTCGGAGAAACTCTAATTGAGTCCTATAGGGTCCTTCACGTCTTTCTAAATAAGCTACATTTGACCCTCCTTCTGGCCTTTCTGTGTTAAAAGCCATTTCTGATTCACTCGTGTCTGAGCTCTCGTAGGGATAACTAGTGTTCAATTGTTGAGCCCACGATCGTGCAGTAGTGCCTACACTTGCTTCTGATGATCTAAGGCTTCGTCGGTCAGACTTACCTATATGTTTGCCCGATCTAAGGTTCATGAATTTACGTCCTTGCACACTCAGTACACACTCAGATCGTCAATGATTCTTTGTTCTTACTTTCTTGATTCTTTTTAAACCCCTTTTAGATTCTTGTCTAATTGTATGCATCAGGAATCGACTTTCCGTGGTACTTTGAGTTCTCGTTTCGTCAGACTTAGGTTCTTTCCCTTAAGTTTTCGTATCACACACCTTTATTTTTAGTCTTAGACTTGATAAATTAATGTCTTGAACTTGATCGTTCCTATCGTCGTTAATCCACAATGCTAACATTTAGCCTAAGGTAAGAATTGACTGAGGGGGTTGAGTAATCTTCCAACCTCAAGTCAGCTTTGTTGGTTGCTCTGATGCCCAAGAAGTCGCGCTTCCCAAGCTTTATGCCCTTCACTGCCTTGCCTTGCTTTGATTTGATTGCCCTTGATTGTCCTTGCTAGACCTGCCAAAATTCAATGTTTAGACCAATTCACAATGGGTGATCAAGCACCTGAATATATACACTTTTAAAAGTCCTTTCCCTTTTGCCCAAAAACTTCAATGCCCCCTGGCTTTCTAGTCCCAACTATGTCAACCTCAAAAATATCCTCTCAAAAAATCAACGTATTCTTTTTGAAAAAAAACAGTTGAGGTCACCTAGTACTCGTAAAGAGCTTTCTAACGAGCTATTAAGCTCGAAAAACGGACTTCGGTTGAAAAAGATATGACTGTTCAGACCCTGGGGGGTGAAAACTCACAAACAGGTTTTTCTCCAAATATGAGCTAAGGGGTCTCCTATGAGTGCAATGATCCAAAATATTTCAAAAAATAGCCCCAAAATTGGTCAAAAAATCAAACCCTAAAATTTGTGTTTGGGTGAGCAATCGTGATGGTCTGAGATAATCGCGATGGTTTGGGACTGTCGCGATGGTCCAGGCGAACCGTCACGATGGTGTGTGCACGAACCGTTGCGATGGTCTGAAGTGCACGGTAGCGATGGTCTAAATGTGAGCAATCGCGATGGTCGAGGTGAGGCGTCGCGATGGTCCGATTGAGCGAACAATCGTGATGGCGTCAGTCAACGGTCAACGTGAACCGTTGTGATGGTCCGAAGTGAACCGTCGCGATGGTCACAGATGCGATGGCGTGAGCCAATCGCGATGGTCCAAAGTTTGAGTCGTCGCGATGGTGTAAGGGTCTCGTCACGATGGCCTGGCTAGTGAGCAATCGCGATGGACTAGCTTGCCACCTGGCAGCATCGGCGCGATGGCATGAGCCAATCGCGATGGTGTGGGGTCGACGGGATCATCGTGATGGTCAAGGACCGTCGCAATGGTTCAAGTGAACTGTCGCGATGGCGTGAGACCGTCGCGATGGCGTAAGCCAATCACAATGGTGTGACACAATCGCGATGGTCTGAGCCAATCGCGATGGTCCACCAAAATGCAAATTTCCAAGATGAGTCTGTGGATTCCTATGTGCGCAAGTGTGCTCTACATGCTGGTGTGGTCGCCTACCTCAAATTCTGAACTTTGCAGACCATCGTGATGGTCTGACACAGTCGGCAATTTCTAGCAGAGAGTACATTTCTTACCTTTCTGCAGATTTCCTGATGCTCTGGAGCTCTGTACCTGCAAGAAAACTCAAAAACACACAAGTACACACAAGCACAAAAGCTCTCTCTCTCTCGCACATGCACAAATGAGGGGAAATGAGGAGAATGGGTGGATATGGTGATTTTTCTGAATTTTTTTTGGAGTTGGAGATGATGATGCGGTGATGAAGATGGAGTGTGGGGGAGGTGAAAAACACTAAAAACTAAGTAAAAACAACAACAAAAACTGAAATTTTTACCTTCCAACACCACTTCTTGCTATACTCTTACCATCACACATTCGTCCTAGACTCGATCCCCGGCAACGACGCCAAATTTGGTGTTGCTCTAGCACAATGGTGAGAACCACGTTAAGAAGCTCCACCTCCTTAATGTCAATCCGCGAAAGAGATAGGAGTGATATGAAGATCGTGAATGTGAGATGAAGTGAGAGTGAAGGTGAGAAGCATAGAGATGCACACACACATACACACACACTACGAAGAGACAAGCAAGACACAATGGAAGGTGAGAAATCAACTCTATTGCTCAAAATCTCAATTACAAGCTCAAAGTAGCTCTAAGCTCTTCTCTACTCAAACAAGCTAACCTCAAAAATGAGCTCTCTAGCTCTTTTTATAGATTTTAGACTAGTTTTGACCGGTTTCACATCTAGTGACCGGCATAGTTAAAAAATAGGTCCTAGATGCTATTTGGAAGGGTAAACGGTGTCTAAAAATGACCAAAATTGGTACGCTCATTCTACCTAAGCTCCTCAAGCTCGAGGACTTGGCTTGCACAAAATGGAGCTATGAATTACAAAAAGGGTTTTTTCTATGTTACATATGTTACAATAGTGATGAAAATCACTGTTGGAGGTTTTGAAGAATATTTATAAAATATAATCTTTGAAAAATTGATTCGACTGACTCCCTACTCTGTCTTTACATGCTTTCGCGTCTTCTGTGCCTCTGGCTACTGCCAACAGTTCCATGCTCGCACAAAGCACATTGAGGTGCACTATCTTTATGTGAGGGAGAGGTTCTCTATTGGAGATATCACTTTGGCATATGAGCCCACATAGGATAACATTGCAAATCTTTTCACAAAGATATCTACCTAGTAAGAAGTTTGGAGCTTTTCACAAAGCTTTGGGCTTACTTCCTTTGTAAATTGATCTCTTTCCACATAGCTTGGCACTTCCTTACACATGAGTGCTAGCTCCTTGTTCTCCACATCACTCCTAGGGGGGATTTGTTGATATATTTTGGTAGTGATGTGTGTGAGCACACTTAGGGCTGTTGGGGCACTTATTTCCCTCTCTTTGGAGGTCAAGGTCTAGAAAAGCACGCAAATAGCACAAGGAATAAGAAGAAACTTGAAGCAAAACACACAATACTGAATGTATTACCAAGAGAATGTACAAAGATAAGTAACTCATTAGGGTTATATGCATATATACAAGCCCTAGGACTAAAAACCTCCTAAAGAGGGAAAAAACTAATGTGATGATCCTAGTGTGTTCACACACATCACTACCTAAATCTATCAACAAATTCCCCCCTAGAAGTGGTGCAGTGAACAACGAGCTTGCACTCATGTATAAAGAAGTGCCAAGCTATGTGGAATCAATCCACAAAAGGAAGTAAGCCCAAAGATTTGTGGAAAGCTTTAAATTTCACCCTAGGCAGAGCCTTTGTGAAAAGGTCTGCAATGTTTTCCTATGTGGGCACATATTCCAAATTGATCTCTCCAGCGGAGAACCTTTCCCTGACACAATGATAGTGCACCTCAATGTGCTTAGTGCGAGCATGGAACATAGGGTTCCTCGCAACTTCCAATGCACCTCTAATTGTCAATGAAGATGGTGGTGGTAGAAGACTGAACAATGCCCAAACCAGCCATAAGGCATCTGACCCACACACACTCAACAGTCGCTTTGAAAGCTGCCCTATACTTAGGCTCACAACTAGAAGTGGCCACATTAAGTTGTTTCTTGATCAACCAAGATATGCATGAGCTACCAAGCATGAAGCAAAAACCACTAGTGGACACACGATTGTCATAGAATCAACCCAATCAGAGTAAGAAAAAACATGTAAATATGGAGGTACTAATCCCCCCTTGGGATAAAACAATCCAAGTCGCCAGGTACCACACAAGTAGTGAAAGATGCGCCTAACTTCCTGCCAATGCTTGAAACTTGGGCAACACATAAACTTGCTCATCTGTGAGACTGAAAATTCAATAATTGGTTGTGTAATGCATAAGTAAATCAAGCATCCAATAGCATGTTGATAGAGAACTCTTGATATATTTAGGTAGTGATGCATGTGAACACACTAGGACCACCACATCACTTTGTTTCCCTCTTTAGGAGGTTCTTTTCCCCCACTTTTATATATGCCTATAACCCTAATCGGCCACTTATCTTTGTACATTCTCTAGGTAATAAATTTAGTATTTTATGTTGTGCTCCAAGCTTCTACTTCTTCCTTGTGTTGTTTGTGTGCTTTCGTAGACCTCAAACTCCAACAATTGGTATCAAAGCAAGTCATAGCTTCATCTAGGGAATCATCAACACCCCTTTGATCACATTCTCAGAATCGCACATAATTTGGTGAGCATACCCAAGGTGATTAGCAGTTCAAAATGGCTTCACTTTGTAGTGTTGAATCGTGATTTGAACTCGTTTTGGCCTCCAAATGCACTATCACACTACCTCTACATGCAATTTTGTCTTTTTGTGCCAAATATATATACAAGTTTTGGTTCACTGGTATATGTTGGTGTGGGGCAATCAACAATTGAAGTTTTGGGTGAAGACTTGAAGTCAAGGACTGAAGAAAAGACCAAGTCATGAAGCATGAAGGAAATGTGTATCCAGGAGATAAAGATGTGTATACATATGTACATAATTTTAGAGTCAGTTCATCATATACTTTTGTGGTCATGAGCTTGTAAAAATTTGCCTATATATAAAAAGAAAATGTCAGGGAAAAGTAGAGAGATTATGTGAGAACAAGATTTGAGAAGAATTAGATGTCATTAGACTTTTAGAAGTGAGTAGAATCTCTCTCATTACTCAGATGTAAGAATTTCTCAGAAATGAAAAATGGTGCGCCCGATCTTTCTGTGTATTCTCCTTCTGTGCTTGATCATTTCAAGAATCCTTTTGTAGATGTCTAAGTCCATAGTTAATGAGTCTATGGTTAAAGTTTGAGAGCCTAATTGTAAACAGGCTGTGAGAATTATGAGTAGGAACATTCATATGTGAAGAAGTGTTCACTGGTTCCTGAAACAAGCACAAAATTTGATGTTAATGTTTTGGTCAGTTCTCCTTCCACAATGTAAAGTTTTGAGCAAGCAAGCACTCAATCTTTAAGTTGGAAGGTAAGCTACTTGTGGCTAAAAGCATTTTCATAAATGGGTTCTAGATTAAGAGAACCAAGTGTTAGAAGTTACAGGTGTCTGAATCGACTTCTCAGAAGAATAGTTTTAGATATAGGTGACTTGTTAAGTCCATTTCTCAATATCTAATGAGTCTTTTGGAATGATTTAACTTCGAGGAGGTGCACAAACTATAGCTGACACTTTGTGAAAAGTTTTGTCAAAAACTTTACACATTTGATAAGTCAATGAGAGAGTTATGTGTATCAGACTTTCTGTAGAGTTATCATCTTCACAGTTTGGTCAAAATTTTGATAATTGGTCATTGATCCTCTAAAGTGGTGAAGTTTTGGAGTTACTCTTGATATAGAGGTGTTCTAAATTCAAGAGTAGCTTGTTCTTTTGGAGATTAATACTCTCCATCAGTGGTATCAGAGCAGGAAGTATCAAAATTGAAGGAAGAAGAACCCCAACTGCTGCAGACATAAAGAATTCAACAATTAAAGATTCAGAAGGTGAAACTTGAGAGCAAAGCTTGAGAAGGAGGCCAAACGACATCAAGGAATATAAAAGGAGTATCATTCAAAGTAAAGGTACATCTATTAATCATAAAGTTTGAAGAATTCAATACACAGGTGAAGAAAGGATGGGAGACTCTCTTCAAATAGACAAGTTGGATAGAGAGAACTATCCAGCATGGTCAATGAGGATGGAAGCTCACCTTATGAGAAAAGATTTGATAGGATACATCACAAGTGAAGAAGAAAAGCCTCAGTTCAGAGATCCTAGTGTTCCAACTAGGGAAGAATTATCAGATTTGAAGACTTGGATGAAGAAAGATGCTCAAGCCAGGAGCATTATTTCCATGGCATTTAATGATTACTTGCTACCTCACATTAGAGGTCTTGAAAGTGCAAGTGATATATGGAATGCTTTGGAGGAGCATTTCCAAAACACCACAAAGTCAAGGAAGGCATCCTTGTGGGCAAAATTTACCACATTCAAGAAGAAGGCCTCTCAATCCATCTCAGATTATGTAACAAGGATGAAGGGCATTGCAGATGCATTAGGACCAGTTGATGAAGACATTGAGGAGGATAAATTGGTAAGGCAAATCCTCACAGGTTTGAGAGGTGATGACAAATGGAAGCCATTCATTTTGTCTACTGAATTATCACTTGATCATTTCACTCCTGATTTAAATCAATTGCTAGGACATATGCTAACATTTGAGCAGGATGTCAAAGGTGAAAGTGATAAGAGTGCAGGTCAAGCAATGTATTCAAAGGATAAGAATAAGAATATCAAAGGGAAGCAAGAAGCAAATGAAGATGAAGGTACAACTAGCCAAGCTAACTTCCTAAGAGGAAGAGGAGGTGGCAAAGGTAGAGGAAGAGGCAGGGGTAATAAAGATGGAGTCAAAGCTTGTTGGATTTGTGGTATGACAAATCACTTAGCTAATGATTGTTGGCATAATACTCAGAGTAATGGTGGATATAATTAGAATTTTAATTCAAGAGGAAGAGGTGGCAGGAATCAAAGAGGTAATTTTAGATGTAGAGGTGTAGAGGTTACTTTGGAAGAAATGCAAACAATACAACAATACCTACTACAATTATGCTTCAGATCAGAAGGAGGATTCAACAGTGATAATGAATGCAACTTGTGAAAGGTAAAGTGAAGACCAAAGAGTCTTCTACATTGACTTAGGGTGTAGCAATCACATGAGTGGTCACATAGCTTTGATGACTGATTTGGAGAATAAGATAACTAATCATGTAGTTCAAACAGGTGACAATACAAAGCACAATGTGAAGTCAATTGGATCAGTGAAGGCCAAGGATGGTAGTACTCTCTTGAGTAAGGTTTTGTATGTTCCTACAATTCCTAAGAATCTGATAAATGTAGGCCAAATTGTTGAAAAAGGTTATGAAGTTAGGTTCACTAATGAAGGAGTGTTTGTGGAAGACCCTAGCAATGGGTATAAACAAATTGTTTCAGGGAAGAAAGAAGGAAGATTATTCACATTGAAGATCCAAGGGAATGTTGGTCATGCCTTGTTCACTTATGGAGGATATAAGATCTCTAAATTAGATCTTTGGCACAAAAGGCTTGGACATTTTAATGAAAGAGGTATCAAAGATATGGTTAACAATGGTTCAGTGCTTGGGTTGCCTAATGTTGCAGGTCAACATATGACATACAAATGTGAAGCATGTCAATTAGGTACAGCTCATAAGCAATCTTATTCCAAGCATAGTTTTATGTATTTAGAGAAGCTTGACTTGGTACACACAGATGTGTGGGGACCATCAAAGGATTTCAGTATCAATGGCTCAAGGTATTATGTGATTTATGTTGATGATGCTGCCAAATGGATCACTATCTAGGTGATCAAAGATAAGTCAGAGGTATTCAACACATTCAAACATTATCATGTGTATGCAGAGAGAATTACAGGTCATAAGTTGAAGAGACTAAGGTTAGATGGAGGGGGAGAGTATCTCTCTAATGAATCTAGTGATTACTTATGGAATGCAGGTATAGAAAGGGAAATTACTTGCAGGTACTCTCCTCAAAAAAATGGTGTAGCAGAAAGGAGGAATAGAACACTTGTTGAGTTTGCAAGATCCATGATGAAGGAGAAAAATTGCCCAAATTATTTGTGGGCTGAGGCTGTAAATACAGCTACTTATTTGGTCAATAGATTACTATGTAAAGCTTTGCAGGGTATGACACCATATGAGGCATGGTGGGGTAAGAGACCTACTCTAGATCATTGCAAAGTATTTGGATGTTTGGCATATGCATATGTGTCATCACAATTGAGGCATAAATTGGAGCCTAAAGCTGAGAAGTATGTGTTTATTGGATAGGATGATAAGCATATGGGATATAGGTTGTGGAGTCCATCCATAAAACAATTCCTAATGTCTAAGGATGTTACATTTGATGAGCAAGGTACTTGGTATGCAGGTACAATAAATATCTATGCAAGTGATGAAGAAATTGTGGATAAGAAGAAAGGTAAATCAAAGGTTCAGATATTTGATGAAGAAAAGAACAATGAAGTACAGGTTGAAGTTGAAGAAGTGGCTACCAAAGATTATGCTTATATGATAAAGGCAGATGAAGACCCTTCTACATATGAAGAGGCAAAAGGTAAGGAAAATTGGGAGAAAGCTATGCAGGAAGAGTATGATGCATTGATGGAGAATGAGACTTGGGATTTGGTTCCTAAACCAAATAGTCAGAAGATCATTGTATGTAAATGGGTCTACAAGACAAAGAGGTTTGCAGATGGAAGTGTTTCTAGGTATAAAGCTAGACTTGTTGTGAAGGGTTTTGCTCAGACATATGGTGTAGACTATGATGAGACCTACAGTCCTGTGGAAAAGATGACAACCATCAGGACACTCATAGTTATTGCTGCATGTAAAGGTTGGAAATTATGTCAATTAGATGTGAAGAATGCTTTTTTAAATGGTTATATTTCAGATGATGTTTTCATGGAGCAACCACAAGGATTCAGAGATGGAAGGTATCCAGATCATGTGTGCAAGCTCAAGAGAGCTTTGTATGGCTTGAAGCAGGCTCCAAGAGCATGGAATTATAGACTTGTGAAGTTCTTGAAAGAACTAGGATTCCAAGTATCAAAGGCAGATAGTAGCTTGCTTGTTAAAGCAAGTGATAATGGGTTCATTTACATGTGCATATATGTTGATGATATAATTCTTACAGGTACAGATGAGAAAGGCATTCAAAGCCTAAAGAAGCAAATGGAGAAAGAGTTCAAGATCAGTGACTTGGGAGATTTGTCATATTTCTTGGGCATGGAGATCTCATACACTCAACATGGAGTGTATGTAACTCAAGAAAGGTATTTGAAAAACTTGTTGATCAAGTTTAAAATGGATGATTGCAGGGTAGCACCTACTCCAATGGAAGTGAATCACAAATTGAGCAGATATGGTGGAGAAGAGTTCAAGGATATGAAGCTATATCAAAGTTTGGTTGGTAGTCTGATTTATGCTACTTTAACTAGACCTGATTTGTCATATGCAGTGGGAGTATTATCTCAATTCATGCATTGTCCTAGGAAAGAACATTGGATTGCAGGACAAAGAGTGTTGAGGTACATTAAGGGTACACTCAAAGAAGGTTTGTATTATGGTTTTACATCAGATACAAACATCAAGATATATAGTGATGCAGATTGGGCAGGTAATCCAGATGATAGGAGATCAACTTATGGATACTTGTGTTATGTGGGAGATAAGTTAATTTCTTGGTGTTCAAAGAAGCAGCACACAGTTGCTTTGTCATCTACACAAGCAGAGTACAAAGGTATGGTTGAAGCTGCAAAGGAAGTGACATGGCTTAAGACTCTGATGAAGAGTTTTGACATCATTCAGAGTACACCCACTATTCATGGAGATAATATGAGTTCATTGTATTTAGCTGCTAACCCTGTGTTTCATGCAAGGACTAAACACATTGAGATTCAGTATCACTTTCTAAGAGAGAAGGTGATGGATAAAGAGATTGAAGTCATACATACTTCAACAAAAGATCAGATAGCTGATATGCTAACCAAAAGCTTGGATGGACCAAAGCTACAGAGATTCAAAGACATGGCAGGCATAAAGAAGATAGATAAAACCTCAATTGATGATTGAGGGGGAGCTGTTGGTGCAGGGCAATCAACAATTGAAGTTTTGGGTGAAGACTTGAAGTCAAGGACTGAAGAAAAGACCAAGTCATGAAGCATGAAGGAAATGCATATCCAGGAGATAAAGATGTGTATACATATGTACATTATTTTAGAGTCAGCTCATCATATACTTTTGTATGGTCATGAGCTTGTAAAAATTTGCCTATATATACAAAGAAAATGTCGGGGCAAAGTAGAGAGATTATGTGAGAACAAGATTTGAGAAGAATTAGATGTCATTAGACTTTTAGAAGTGAGTAGAATCTCTCTCATTACTTAGATGTAAGAATTTCTCAGAAATGAAAAATGTTGCCCCCGATCTTTCTGTGTATTCTCCTTCTGTGCTTGATCATTTCAAGAATCCTTTTGTAGATGTCTAAGTCCATAGTTAATGAGTCTATGGTTAAAGTTTGAGAGCCTAATTGTAAACAGGCTGTGAGAATTATGAGTAGGAACATTCATATGTGAAGAAGTGTTCACTGGTTCCTGAAACAGGTGCAAAATTCGATGTTAATGTTTTGGTCAGTTCTCCTTCCACAGTGTAAAGTTTTGAGCAAGCAAGCACTCAATCTTTAATTTGGAAGGTAAGCTACTTGTGGCTAAAAGCATTTTCATAAATGGGTTCTAGATTAAGAGAACCAAGTGTTAGAAGTTATAGGTGTCTGAATCAACTTCTCAGAAGAACAGTTTTAGATATAGGTGACTGTTAAGTCCATTTCTCAAGATCTACTGAGTCTTTTGGAATGTTTTTAACTTTGAGGAGGTGCACAAACTATAGGCGACACTTTTTGCAAAGTTTTGTAAAAAACTTTACACGTTTGATAAGTCAATGAGAGAGTTATGTGCAGCAGACTTTCTGTAGAGTTATCATCTTCACAGTTTGGTCAAAATTTTGATAATTGGTCATTGATCCTCTAAAGTTGTGAAGGTTTGGAGTTAATCTTGATATAGAGGTGTTCTAAATTCAAGAGTAGCTTGTTCTTTTGGAGATTAATACTCTCCATCAGTATAAGCGCCTTGAAGTCCGCTACACTGTTAGCAAAACTCGACAAGGTAGTTCTGTTCAAGTTTTTCAGATACAATAATTTTTTTGCATCAGGATATTTTAGTCAGTGGCCATGGATGAAATTTGTGATATATTATGTATGTTGGTTGTTGAGGATAAGCTAGACGATACCCATTACTCATTATGAGCTTATATGTTGTTTCATGTATTGGTTTCAAATGGACTATGGAATATTGTCCAGGGTTGAAAAACATCTGACTACACCTCCAAACATAGTTGAAGGTGATGCAGACAGCGTTGAAGATGGTGAAATTCTTGAAGTTCCTATTCATGTTGTAGTTCTTGTTGCATCTACTATAGAGCAACTTCATTGGGATGGCAGAGATCCTTAAGCACATGCATTGACAGCCTTGTCTGTCAAACGTTCCATTATTCCTCACATTCACTCTTGTAGAATAGCAAAGGATGCTTTGGATACACTTACCACTTTATACCAGGCAAGGAATGGGGCTCGTGTTGCTGAACTCTGAAAACATTTTGAGAGTGAGCACATGAATGAAGGAGATTCCATGGATAGTTTTTGGACAAAGGTCAAAGATTTGAAGGAGTAGTTGATTTCTAATGATGAAGTCTTGCCTGACACTTCACTTGTGTAGACTCTTCCAAATGGTCTTCTAGATTCATATAAGAGTTTTTCTTCTACTCTTTGATTGATGATGAAAGAAAATCCAAATGCTTTAACATTTGAGGAGTTATTCTTTGTTATATTGCAGGAAGATCAGTCTAGGCAAAACAGATCCATTCTGCCATATCAAGCTTTCTTGGCTAGTCAAAAGGGCAAAGGTAAATGGAGCTCATCTACTAGTAAGAAGAAATCTACATATTTTGCAAAATCAAAGAAGGATGACAGAGATGAGAAGAAAACAGAAAAGTAGAAATTGTTTTGCAAATGTTGTAAAGAAAATGATCATGTCATAAAGAGCTATCCAAAACTGGCTGAAAAAGAGGCAAAGAAAAAAGAGGTTGGAATGGTTGTTCCAGAGGCCTCTACACCCAAAACAGAGTCTGCTAATCTTGTGCCAAATGAAGAATGGGCATTTAGTATGTTTTGCACTTCCATCTTCTCATGAATAGTGTATGTATGCATTAAACTCAAATTTTTGGTACTTTGATAGTGGGGCAACCAAACATATTACCTCGTAGTGTAGTTTCTTCACTTCACTTGAGTCTGCCCCTAGAGGGAATACTATCACATGCACCAAAAACTCTTCTTATCCTATCATGGGAGTTGGTAAGATCATTCTTTCTACTGCTAATGGTGGTTCTTTTACATTGTCGGATGCTTTATTTGTGCCAAGGATCAAGAAAAATATGTTATCAGTTTCAGCATTAACCAAGATTAGCTTGGTTGTGAAATTTGTTGATGAAAGATGTAGAGTTCATGATCTGTCAAATGGCAATGTCATTATTTTTTAGGATTAATGAGCAGCATGTCATCAACATAGACAACAATGATAAGAAGCACATGAGTTGCATGCTTAACATATAAGGTGCTCTCAATTGGACTATTCTCAAAACCATGTGCAATCAGGTAGGCATGTATCTTTTCATACCAAACACGTGGTGCTTGCTTCAAAGCATATAATGCCTTTTTCAACCTATGCAATTTGTTTTCATGCCCTTTTGCACAAAACCACGAGGCTTAGAAATATACACTTCTTCATGCAAGTCACCATTTAGAAATATAGATTTAATGTCCAACTTATGCATGTTCCAACCATGATGAGCTACAAGTGCACGGATGCTACAAACAATAGTCATTCAACATGTAGGAGCAAGGGTCTCATCAAAATCAATGCTTCTTTCTTGAGCATAACCCTTTGCGACAAGCCTAGCCTTATATCTGTCAACCATTCCAATAGGCTTACACTTCAGCTTGTATACCCACTTAGTGCCAATGGCCTTCTTGCGAGGAGGCAAGTCATGTAAAGACCAGGTACCATTTTCATAATAACATCATATTCTGATTGCATAGCAGCCATCCAATTTTAAGGATTTTGTGCTTCATCAAACGAAATAGGCTCATTCTCATCAAAAAGGCTAGAGACAACCATAGCATAGCAATTTGATGCAACAAAAGCACTGTGAGAGCCTGAACAAGTACGATATGATAGAGGTGCATCTAATTTGCTATCTTGCAAAGTCTACAACAACCATTTAGGCATAGTCTTTGCATTCTCTATATCAGTTCTCATCAACAAGTGCATCGTGTGAATCTTCATCAGAAATGGAATGATCTACATCATCACATGAAACTTGTAAAGGCTCAAAAATTTCCTTGTTTGGATGAGCACTAGACTATCCACTTATAAAAAGAGGCAACAAAGTGTCAAACATACCTTTGGAGCTAATTAATGTCTCCTTAGTACATGAAAGTAATGGTTGAATTGCATCTTCCATAAAAACAACATCATAGCTAAACAAAATGCATTTAATTTATGGATGATACATATGATAGCCTTTGCTTTCATAATTGTACCTAACAAAGATACATTTCACTACTTTATCATCCAATTTTATGTGTTGTTGTTCAGACACTTATGTATATGCCAGCTAACCAAAGACATGCATGTGAGCAACAAATGGCTTACAGCCATGCCAAGCCTCATATGGAGTGATAGACTGCAATGCTTGAGTGGGACACCTGTTAAGTACATATGCTAAACACATAACAACCTCAAGCCAAAAACTATGTGGTAAAACCTAATTCTTGACTATACACCTTGCTATCTCCATGAGTGACATGGTCTTCCCTTCAAGAAATACATTCTATTGAGGTGTGCATTGTACACTAATCTTTTATCCACATTCCTCTAGAAATGCATTAAAGTAAGAAGACATATATCCCCTCCTCAATCAGAACGGAGGGTGCCCATTTTACATGCTGACAAATTTTCAGCCGAAACCATAAATTGCTTGAAGCATATAAACACTTCAAACTTTTCTTTTAGTGCATACACCCATGCATGCCTAGAAAAATCATCAATAGAAGTCATGAAGTAAAGGTAGTTCCCAAAGGAGGGTGTCTAGATAGGACCACAAACATCACTAGGAATTTCTGAGTAGCTCGAACTGAACCATCTTTTTGGAATGAGGAATGCTGCATTTTGCCCGAAATACAGCCTTCACAAACATGTTTACCAAGTGCCTCAATTTTGGGAAGATAGGACACCATTTCAGATTTCTATAGACGTAGCAAACAAGCAAAAATCAGGCGTGCATGCCAAAGCTTTGCATCTGACATAGCCTGAGAATCATGTACTGCACATGCTTAATCATTCATAGATTTTTCATAGCCTATGAGCTTATGAAGCCCACAACATAAAATGCCTTCTCTATCAGTAGGCTCTTCGATGCTTGATTTACTTATGCGTTATTGGGCTAGATATTCAGCTTGTTGTTTCATAGATGAGCAGGTTTATGCATTGCCAAGGTGTCAAGCATTGGCAGGTGGTTAAGTGCATCTTTCGCTATTGGATTGGTACCTAGTTAATTGGATTGTTTTATCCCAAGGGGGGACCACTACCGCCAGATCCGCCATATCTACATGCTTTTTCTAACTCTGATTGGGTTGGTTGCTACGACACTCATGTGTCCATGAGTGGGTTTTGCTTCATACTTGGTAGCTCATGCATATCTTGGTTGAGCAAGAAATAGTCTATTGTGGCCACTTCTAGTTGTAGGGTATCTTTCATAGTGACTGTTGAGTGTGTGTGTGTGGCTCAGATGCCTTATGGCTGATCTGGGTCTTGGTCAGTCTTCTGCCACCACCATCTTCATTACCAATCAGAGTGCATTAGCATTTGCAAGGAACCCTATGTTCCATGCTCGCATTAAGCAAATTGAGGTGCACTATCATTATGTCAAGGAGAGGTTCTGTGTTGGAGAGATCAATTTGGCATATGTGCCCACATAGGAGAACATTGTAGACCTTTTCATAAAGGCTCTACCTAGGGAGAAGTTTCAAGTTTTTCGCAAAGCTTTGGGCTTACTTCCTTTTGTGGATTGATTCCACATAGCTTGGCACTTTCTTATACATGAGTGCTAGCTCCTTGCTCATTTCATCACTCCTAGGGGAGATTTGTTGGTATATTTAGGTAGTGATGTCTGTGAACACACTAGGATCATCGGGGCACTTTTTTCCCCCTTTAGGAGGTTTTTTTTCCTCGGCTTGTATATATGCCTATAACCCTAATGGGTCACTTATCTTTGTACATTCTCGTGGTAATACATTCAGTATTGTGTGTTATGCTCCAAGCCTCTTCTTCTTCCTTCTCTTGTTGCATGCTTCCACAGACCTCAAACTCCAACAAGAATCACATCAAATGCATCTCCAACATCATGAAGACTAAACCATAAACATTTTTTCATAGGAGTGGAAATAGGTTTGTAGTCTTCAAGGCCAAAACACTACAATAATGTGGCAGTATTGTTTTTGTGAGACAAAGCTATTCTGCCATCAACTTGCATGAACTGAATGCACAAATAATGATGCAAATGCCGCAAATCTAGCATCTCAAATGATTCATGCAAATCAGCATTAAAATCACTAATATGCTTCTCATGAGGACTAGTGATCAGCATGTCATCAACATAGACAACAATGATCAGAAGCACATCATTTGCACGCTTAACATATAATGTTCTCTAAGTCGGACTATTCTCAAAACCATGTGCAATCAGGTAGTGCATAGTGGACATCCAATTTTTTGAATTTTGTGCTTCATCAAAGAAAACATGCTCATTCTCATCACAAAGACTAGAGGCAGCCATAACATAGAAATCTAAAGCAAAAGAAGCACTATCACAACATGAACGAGCATGATATGACAAAGATGCATCTAATTTGCTATTTCACAAAGTTTGAACCAACCATTTAGGCATAGTTTTTGTCTCCTCTATATCAGTTCTCTCATCAATAAGTGCATCATGTAAATTTGCATCAAAAATGGAATCATCTGCATCATCATGTGAAACCTATAAAGATTGCAAAATTGCCTCATTTGGACCAGCACTAGACTATCCACCTGTAAAAGGAGGCAACAAAGTGTCATACACATCCTTGGAGCTAAATTATGTCTCCTTAGTACATGAAACTAATGGTTGAATAGCATCTTCCAAAAAAAAACATGAGGGCTAACCAAAATGCATTTAGTCTATGAATGATACAAACAATAGCCTTTGCTTTCAGAACTGTACCCAACAAAAATACATTTCACTACTTTATCATCCAATTTCTTGTGTTATTGTTCAGGCATTAATGTATATGCCAGACAAACAAAGACATGCAAGTGAGCAATAGATGGCTTGTGAGCATGCCAAACCTCATATGGCCTGATAGATTTCAATGCTTTAGTGGGACACCTATTAAGTACATATGTTGCACACATAATAGCCTCAAGCCAAAAACTATGTGGTAAAGCTTGACTCTTGACCATACACCTTGCCATCTCCATGAGTGAACTATTCTTCCTTTCAACAACTCCATTCTATTGAGGTGTATACAACATTGTACACTGATGTTTTATCCCACATTCAACTAGAAGTGCATTAAAATCAAGATTCAAAAGACATATATTCCCCCCTTGAACAATGAAGGGTGACCATTTTACATGATGATAGATTTCAACCAAAACCAAAAATTGTTTGAGGCATATAAACACTTTGGAATTTGCTTTCAATGGATATACCCATGCATGCGTGGAAAAATTATCAATGAAATTCACAAAGCAAAGATAGTTCCCAAAAGAAGGTGTTTGCATAGGGCCACAAACATCTTCGTGAACAAGCTGTAATTTTTTAGTAGCTCGTAATAAACCATCTTTTGTGAAGTAGGAACGTTGCATTTTGCCCAAAATACAACCTTCACAAACATGTTTACCAGGTGTCTCAAGTTTGGGTAGAGAGGACACCATTTCATATTTTTGCAGGCATAGCAAACTAGCAAAATTTAGATGACCAAAGCGTGCATGCCAAAGCTTTGCATCTAACATAGGCTGAGAATCTTGAATTGCACATGCTGAATTATTCAGATATTTTGCATAATTTGTGAGCTTATATATCCCATGACATAAAATTCCAAAAGCAATAATGATGTCGCCATTTGACATATCATGAATTGTACATCTGTCATCAACAAATTTCACAACCAAGCCAATCTTGGCTAATGCTAAAAGTAATAACATATTTTTCTTGATCTTTGGCACAAATAAAGCATCTAACAATGTAAAAGAACTACCATCAACAGTAGTCAAAATGATCTCCCATGATAGGATAAGAGGAATTTTTGGCACATGTGACAATATTTTGTGTAGGGGCAAGCTCAAGTGAAGTGAAGAAAGTGCACTGGGAGGTAATATGTTTGGTTGCCCCACTATCAAAGTACCAAACATTTGAGTCTACTGTAGACATACATTGTTCATGAGAAGATGGATCATAACTGCAAACAATAGTAAATGCCCATTCTTCATTCTGCACAAGATTAGCAGACTTTGTTTTGGGTGTAGAGGCCTCTACAACAAACATTCCAGCCTCTTTCTTCTTTGCCTCTTTTGCAGCCAATTTTGGACAACTCTGTATGACATGATCATTTCCCTTATAGTATTTGCAAAACCATTTCTACTTTTTTGTTTTCTTCTCATCTCTATCATCCTTCTTTGATTGTGTAGAATCGCTTTACTTCTTTGGACCGCACACACCATTTACTAAGCATTGCATCTTTTTTTCTTTTGGTTGACACTTCAAAGGTTCTATGTTTAATCTTTGTTCACACACTTCGAGACTTCCTTCTTTTGCATTGTGGCCTGATTCGTGCCTCTATGGGGCTTTGGGAAGAGGGTGAGTTATACTCATTGGACAGTTTTCTTTTTTATTTTCTTCTTCTTCATCTCTTGCTTGATTCTCTCTCCACACATCCCTCCTCCTGAACTCTATCCTCCCCTACATGCTTTGGCTGGTGATGTGAGTATGTCTGAATGGTTGTTTGCTCTCTTTGATTCAACAGATTGGCTTCACATATCATCAGTTCCTTCCATTGTGCTGATTTTACTCCATCATTTGGTGCCTGTCGATGATATGCAAAGAAGCTTAGTTCATACGCCACAAATTGAGCATTTAAATTGGAAGTCATCTTGAAAAAAAATTTTGAGTCCATTTCAAAAAATCCTGTAAACAACGCTTCTTCAAATGTTTGCATATGGGTACTCGGTAGAAACATTAAGGGTGAGTATATGGCTATGATAGTAAGTCGGCTAGGCATTACCGAGAGATCAAAAATTAGGGTGTTTGTGCCTTGGTTAATGCCGATGAACTTCAAAAAGTATTGAGCATGTTTGAAGAGTTTCAAAATTGTGAGTAGCATGCTCAATACTTTACTCGTCATCTTTATTGCTAATTCAATGATTGTAGTGTATCTTGAGAGCCAAAATTCTATGGTGTGTACCATATATTCTTCAATAGGTAAGTAGTTATGTGGTAGGCTTGGTAATAGTGGATAGTTCAACCATTGATTATTGAGTGTGACCGCAATTTTTTTAGAGATTCTAGGAAGCTCGTGATTTGAGTCGTAACTTAGTTTAAGTATTATTTCTGGATATGTTTCTCTAATCAGGTCGTAGAAGTATCTCCACCGGACTAACTACAAGTTCTTTGAGATGTTGGTTTTTCAATGATTTGGAAAAGTCGTCCAATCCATTGACTTCTAAGAAGTTCCAAACTTTAGAGGAAGAGTCTGGACTTCTTTGTGATGTTCGTCTCAAAATTGCGTCCAAGATCTTCTTCTGGGTACCCGACAAAAAGATGGATTTACTTGTAATAAATATGGTGCCAATTCCCAATGTATCCATAGATTTGGATTCTTTTCCAAAACTTTTCATCTCCATATCAGATCTGCTTTGTCAAATTCTTCCTATGTATAAGAGAAAGTATCTATTTTGAACTATAAGTCTTGGTCTGGTTCTTTATGTGTAGTCCTCTTGATATATTGCCTGGTTTCTTCTTTTAATAGGTTGTATGGTACACTAAAGGGCTTCAAAATTTGCTCTAAATTCTTGCTTTTGATTTTGGCCTCTTTCATGACCTTTACTACTTGATCTTCAAATTGTCTCGTAAATTGGGACACTAGTAGTGCCCGCTCTTTTTGGCTTAGTTATGCAATAGGCCATGTATTCCTATTAGCACTCTTCTCTACCTCTTCCATGTGTATTAGTGAAGTATGGATGGGGGGAGAAAGAGGACGTACCTCAGTCTCGATAGTAGCCACTTGAGAGCTTTGAACTATTGGTGTCCCCATATTCTTTTGCTTTGTGATATGTTCTTGTAGATTTTTGATAAGTTCTTCTCTGTCTTTTATTTGTTCTTTTGCTATTGCCAGATCTTTATCACTTTGGTTTTCTCTTTCTCCTAAAATGGCCATTTGATCCGCATCCTCTTTGCATTGTTCGATGTATCATGATTCAACAATCTTCCATTTCTTTCTTAATTCATTTGTGTCATACATGTACTTCCTTTCCCACTCTTCTCTTAACTCTTGATCTTGCTTTAGCTGATCCGCATAGCTATCTGAGCTTCTAATTCTTGCGTATTTTTTGTTATCTTTTGGCCCTTCGAGTGGTTGGTTGCGCAGGATTGTATTCATTAATTCTTTATTCTTGTTTCTTAGGTCGTCTGCCTCATCCATGTATACTTTTATATGAGCTTCTAAGATCTTGCTTCTATTAGATATACATGCTTTTTTTGTTTCATTGGTCTCATATTTTTTTTGAAGCCCCTTAAGTTGATACTACATCTTTTGATTCTCTTCGGTGAGTAGTGTGCATCTTTCCATAAATTCTTTGGTTTCTTGTTCTTTATTTGTATGTGAATGTTAAGTATGCAACACTCTAGCAGATAGCTCTTCACTTAGCATCTTGAATTGATTTCTTTCTACTAATGCTTTTTCATAATCCCTATCCGCTTCCATGAGCTATTGTTGTGTATCCATGGCTATCTAGATCATTTGTTTTACAATTGGGTTTATTTGTGCCACATCCACATTGAGCCATGTCTTTGGTATGCTCGATTCTTTACCTGTTTGTACATCCTTACCCTTTTTGATATGTACTGTCGTGTTATGTGGTTGTCTAATTTGTAGCTGAATTTGATGTTCTTCCTCTTTAGATGTGGTAGACTTAGTAGCACTTCCTTGAAATGTCACATCTAGAGGTGAAGGCTCTGCTACTATTCTTATAGGCATGAATGGTTCTTGTTCCCCGATTTCTCTTGTGTTTGCTCTTCCTTCAGATTCTTCATTGTGGCTTGATTGTCCACGTGGGTTTCTATGACTTGAAGCTTTGTTGTGTCATTCATTTTCAATGTATGTACATCCTTTTTGGTTGGCCCGGGATTTTAGATGATGAACTAGAATTGACTAACCCCAATTCTCGGTACCGGTGGAATTTTGTTAGCCTTTTGCCTAGCATGGATGTTGTATGGGCTTGATGGTAATGATGCCCTTGAACTGGAAAATTGGTCTATCCTTCCATAAACTTGTGAGTTTCCTCCATGGCTTCCTTCAACTCTATTTCAATAATAGGAGTGGCCTTCTCAATTTTGGTTCTAGGTGGTACACGTTCTCTTTGATGGTGGAGTTGCTTCTTCCTCTTTTAGTACCTCCCTTAGTCTTTTGGCACCTCGCATTATTGTTAGTGTGCTTGTTTCTGCCTCTTCGATCATACTTGCTCCTTTCCTCTTTTTCGGTATCGTTGCTAGCTTCACATACCTAGCTATTTTAGCAAATGATGGCATTTTCATGAGGTATTCTTGAATGCCTAACGCATGGTATATCAATACAACCAGAGCCACACTTCTGTTCAAAAGTTTTTTATGACCCCATTGCTTGTTGGCCTCAAATAATTGTTCTTTCCGATTTGCTTGGTGGCATGAGATAATACTTGAACCATGATCTTCTGTGGTATCATATATCTATGCATATTAAAAGCAAGAATGTTGATGTACAATCTGACTTCTTCTTCAATACCAACATGATTAATATCCATGAATGTTCTGGTTTTAGAGCCATGAATTTCTTCCTTGAGATCCGTGGTCCCATCCTTGATCCATCCAAATGCGTCTTTAATGAGCTCATGTGTGAATTGTATTGTTACTCATTCACCTTCTGCATCAAGAACTTTGACTTTTGGCACTAATGGTTTGCCTAAGGCTGGATGAATGGTCTTCATGACTTGAGTGCATCTCTAGAAATCTGGATTGTAGATTGGCAACTCAAAATACTTATGGATTCCAGCTTTTCTCATCACATCCATCGTTGATGGAAGCTCATGTAAGACCTTGAAGTCTTGGGACATCACTGGAAATTGATGGTCCATGTACATGATCTTAACAGTCACCAAAAACAAATGGTCTCCCACTGGTTGGTCTTCTCGAAACCAATGACCTTTGGCCTTTGTTACACTCCTCATTGGAAATTCAGGCACTTCCTCTTGAATCGTTGCTTCATATTCTTTGAAAGCCATCTGCACTCGTAATGTAGTAGAGATTAGTTCAAGAAAGAAACCAATTCTGCAAGTTTTTGTGCCACTCTGTACCCCCTTGCATAAGGAGAGAAAATTAAGATTTCTTACCATACTTTTCTTAATTTTCAAGGTCTAAAAGAAAACAAGAGATTAGTTTATAGCCAAAGCATTTATTTATTTACATCGGATGATCATTCCTATGATAGTAGAAGCTAAGTCCTATTCTGGTTATGGAAATGTGCACCACTACTTTTATTGATGAAGTTATGTGCCGAATTTGTGGCCTTGTAATGTGGACCTATCATGCATATTCTGGATGTAATTGATTCTCTATGAGTGTAAAAAGAGTCTCCTTGATCCTCTTGGTCCATTCCTTGTCGCTTCTTGGGTCTCCACATTAACCTTGTATTCTGTGATGGTGGCATTTTCTTTTGTCACGTTCTTCTTCCTCTACTCTTGAATGTGGTCTTTGATTTATTTTTGTTCTTGGATTGGGTTTTCTGTGTTGTGGTCTTTTGGGGTTTTCTTCGATCCTTGATAGTTTCCTTTGCTTTATTCTGTTGGTATGACATTTCCTTGAGTTTTTCTATCTCTTGATTTGTTGTTCTTCAAACTACTTTCGGGCTCCATATGTGTTGCTATGATTTCTGAGCCTCCACCAATGATTTTGGAAGCCATACACGAAGAATTCTTGGTCTCTCCCCTTGAGATTGTGAACATTAATTATTTTGCTTCGTTTTTGTTGGATGGTTGATCTGTTCCGGCGTTGTACTGGCATGTTGAGGTGATTTATCTTTGCATACCCATCGTAGTTGCATGTTCATTGGAGGTGGTATTCTTGGGGTTGACATCTAGGTCAGTTTTTATCTTATAGTGTCGATGGGTTGAGACGGCACATCCTCACTTTTGCCATCAATCTCACATCCTATAGGAGAGTTGGTTATAGAGTCATGCAACAGTTCACTACCAGCAGGTAAGTGTAGCTTAAGATACTCATGCGACACATCCCTATCTGAAGCTTCTTCCCTATTTTCTTTCAGGTTTGTTTCCTTAGGTAAGATTGTGCTAAGGATTTGTGGTGATCTAGCTTCCAATAGACTAAAGACTTCTTTGTGCCCTATTTTGGTTGAGGTGTATGCTGACTTCATTCTCAAAGATCCAGTCTTGTCCTAGGATCAGGTTTTCAATAAGGTCTTCATCTTTGCATACCAAGAATCTTTGCTCCATGGTGGAATTTCCTAGATGTAGGGGCATTAGAACTTCTCCTATACATTTGATAATTTATCCTCCAATATGCCTTAGTGGGACTCATGGTCATTTTGAGGTAAGTGGTTAATGATACCTGCATGCAGCTTGGTGCCGCTCCTATGTCAATCAATGCATCCACTAGTTGATATTTTGTGTTCTCAATTCCTAGGTTTAAGTATGGTTAGGTCAGGAAATACTATTGCTTGCATTTTTGCATTACCCACTTGGTAGTTTGCCATGGGTATCGGTTCCTCTCCCTGGACATATAGTTCATCTCTTTGTCTCATCCACTCTTTTCACTTCTTGATTCGTTCCAGAGCTTCCATTCGAGCTTCTTCTATAATCCTTTCTTCTTCCTTTTTTTGATTTTGCGCTCCTACGAGTCGTGCTAAAATTTGATATGTTAATGGTTCCATATATCTTTTAACTCTACACCCACTAATGTAGTTGGGAAGTACATCTCCGTCTAGAGTGGCTAAATTTACTACTCCACTTGTTGAGATTCAATTTATCAATAATGATCCATATCCTTGTTGCTGCAATTTCTTTGCATGTTGTTTCAACATGTACACTAATACCAAATCACCTTCCTTTAAGCCCTTGTCCTTAATGTGTGTATCGTAATATGATTTTTTTCTCCTTTTAGCCGCATGAATTCCTACTATAGCTTGTAGTCTTGTTTCGTGCAATTTTTCAATTTGGTCTAATTGTTGGGATAGTTCATGGCATGTCCACTCATTTTGTTGTGCTATGCATAGGATAGGAACTAAAAAATCAATTAGCGAGATTGCATTCTGTCCATATAGTAAATTGAATGGAGTGGTTCCAATGTCCATCTTGTAAACCACACAGAAGGCCCAAATTGCATGATGTATGTTTGTCCCAGTCCAACCTTCCGTTGTGGACTATTTTGGTCAACATTGTGCACAATACCTTATTGCAACTTTCTGCCTAGCCATTGGCTTGAGGGTGATAAGGGGCTAATTTTTTGTGAATCACAAGGAATTCATTCATCAGTTATTACATCACTTTATTGATGTAGTGTGTTCCCCTATCACTCACTATCTCCGTTGGCAATCCAAAGCAAGTAAAGATATTTTTGAAGAGGAATTTTGTTGTGGTTTGCACGTCATTTTTCCTCGTTGCTTTTGCTTCTACCAATTTTGTTAGATAATCAGTGGCTACTATTATATATTCGGCATATGATCCTTTGGGTGGAGGATTTGTAGGTCCTATGAAATCAATGCCCCATTTTGAAAAGGCTCTTGCGCAAATCATGGGTCTTAGAGGCATATCATCTCTTCTTATAGGATACTTGGTTCTTTGGCACACCTCACAACTTTGTATGTATGTGTTGGCATCCATGTGTAGAGTTTGCTACAACAAGCCTGCAAAGAGAATCATTTTTACAATTTTTTCAATTGAAAAATGTCCTCCTACTGCACTTGCATGTGCCATCTCTAATGTGTGTAAATATTCACCTTTGTGTACACATAACCGTAGTTGTTTGTCCTTTCCCCTTTTGAATAATTGTTTCCCAATTATGGTGTAGTCCTTACTCATCTCCTCTAGAGTTTGCTTCCAGGCTAGACTAGCTCCTTCCTCATGCATCTGTGTTTTCAAGAATTTTACTAATGCTTTGTTGGGGATGTAAGGATCATGTGACCTTACCCCCATATTCATATATATACTTCATATATAGAGCATTACGTCAAGAGAGATCATTATGTGGGTTTAGAGAAGCCCTTCATTGGTATCAGAGCATGCTGAAGGCTGATGTGCGAGAAGCTTCAATGGAAGCTTAGGTCACAAGAGGTGAGAGTGTAGGTCGCCACCTTTTGACAACAATTCAGTATTTCGGCCATAACTCAAGCTAGAAAGCTCAAATTGGTGTGTTTTAAAGTTCTGTGCATAGCTAACATAGAGCCTACAACTTCACAGATGAGTGCAGACCTAGTTTGGAGTGCTACAGTGCCAAAAATTCAAAAAACACAGACTAATGTAGAAGACGAATCTATAATCACTTGGATAGCAAATAAGTGTTTTGGCTATAAGTTGAGTTTCACAAATCAGAATGAGACGATTCAACTTGTTATGCATAGCTTGGAATAACCTCTACAATTTTGTAGAAGAACATAGTCCAAATTCTGAGTGATAGGTTGCTGAAATTGCAAAATACAGAGAAGTAGTTTTGTAGGTGAAGATAGAATTGATAGTTGATGTTTGTTTTGTGCATATCTTGAGCTATGCACCTCCGATTGAGGTCTTCTTTATCTCTTTACATAGCCAAGAAAAAATTCTTGAACTTTGCTAAGGAACAAAAGTTTAGATTTAGAGTTTATTACCTCTAAAATAGCAAATAATATAGCATCATATTTTCACCACATGAATCCTAATTACTTTTGGAGGTTCAACTTGCTTTGGAATTTCTTCGAGAGAGATTTTTTTGATGTGCAAGCTCTTATTTTTAGAGCTTCAAGGCATTATCCATGTATGATCATTGTGATAGCTCCTCCATATGAGAGTAGAGCATCATCGTGTCACGTGTTTGGCATGTGAGATGAATTTGTGGTATACTCTTTTTTGAGGTTTATGTCATCATGAGTTTGATCATGGATGTACGGTGGCGTTATGGTCTATATCTTGCTTATGCCACTTGGTTACGGATTTACTTGCCAGTTGCACATCATTTTATGAGAGTTGATTTTGGATCTTGGTTGGTATCTGTATCTTTGTTTTCTTTGCACGTACATGATCCAGATTGGGGCCTCAATTGCACATGTGTTTGTCACCTTGATTGTCTATTCTACTAACATATGGTCATTGATTGATATCTATTTGCCAGTGTGATTCTTGGCATATGTGGACGATGATTCCCACATGGTTTATTTGGTTCAAAGTCCATTTTACAGAGGAGATGCTACCAAAATTTTGACAACTTTTATGCTAGAAGAGAACTCTAGTGGATCTTGAAGCTTGTGCAATAGCTTTGGATCATTGCTTATCTCCATTCACTTGGACTTGGTCACAGGTTATTTGTGACAAGTTGGACCATCTTGCAAGATTCATTCTTGAGTGGGAGGTATATCACCATTGTATTGGCATGTATTGCCATCAATTTTTGGCATGTGTATTTGCCATTATCTTTCATTGGATCAGTGATAGGTGGTGACAGGTTACTCATTGTTCTTTTGCTATTGGTTATCTTGTTTGATTGCTTAGTTTATAGGGGATACTCTACCAAACTTTTCCCAGGATTCTTTCATATCTACTTAGTCCCTTTGGAGACTTGGTGACCAGGCTTATGCTCATGGTTTTATGTGCATGCTAGATGCATGGTTATGTGACAGATGGTTCACATGGTTTCTTCTCCAACGAGACAATTGTGATGTGAGTTATGCATATGGATATGCAAGTGTGATCCTATTGGTGATAGACTATTATTTCTAGTCTTTTGTTGTATTTATAGTCTCTTAGATTGCCAGCATGGTGTCTTCTCGATTTGATGGCACTGACTTTCCGAGATGGAAAGCTCAAATGTGGAATATATTGGTTCGTGCAAGGTTACACATGTATGTGCATAGAGATGCACAAAGGCCTCGCGACATGCACGACCATGTATGGATGGATATGGATGCATTGACCAGCTCCACTATTCAGTTACAACTTCTGGATTCTATATATGAGTCTATTATGTATGAGAAGATGAGTAGTGCATTGTGGAAAAGACTACATGATATGTTGTTGCTCTAGCACAATGGTAAGTACCACGTTAAGAAGCTTCACCTCCTTAATGTCAATCCGCGGAAGAGATAGGAGTGATATGAAGATCGTGAATGTGAGATGAAGTGAGAGTGAAGGTGAGAAGCATAGAAATGCACACACGCATACACACACACAACGAGGAGACAAGCAAGACACAATGGAAGGTGAGAAATCAACTCTATTACTCAAGAACACTATTACAAGCTCAAAAGAACTCTAACCTCAAACAAGCTAACCCCAAACATGAGCTCTCTAGCTCTTTTTATAGTTTCTAGACTAGTTTTGACCGGTTTCACATCTAGTGACCGGCATAGTTAAAAATTAGGTCCTAGATGCTATTTGGAAGGGTAAACGGTGTCTAAAAATAACGAAAATTGATACGCATGTTCTACCTAAGCTCCTCAAGCTCGAGGACTCCTCGGCTTGCACAAAATGGGGCTAGAAATTAAGAAAAGGGTTTTTTCTATGTTACATATGTTACATTAGTGATAAAAATCACTGTTGGAGGTTTTTGGAAAGTATTTGAAAATATAATTCTTTGAAAAAAGATTCCACTGGCTCACTGCTCCGTCGTTACATGCTTCCACGTCGTCTGTGCCTCTGGCTGCTTCCAACACCCCCCTCCCTCTCGCTTCTGTCGTCCCTGACAGAACCTTGTTGTGAGGTCTGCCGGATATAGTTCTGTAGGAGGTCTTGAGCGAGGGTGTGCTCGGAGATACGAATGCCTCGGGCCAGATCTGCCTCGAGTTTCTCCCAGTCGATTGGTTGCGGTTCTTTCGGTGGCGGGAGCTGATAGTGTGTGGAATAGACCATTCGTTCACAGGCAAATAATTGTAATAAATGTGTATGCCTGCTTATGAATACCTCTGAATGGTATTCCCAGAAGCCGGTTGTGAACATCTCTTCGAACGTCTGCTTGTAGCACGCCGGTAGGTACTTGATTCTGCAATGCCAGGCATAACACACCCGTAGCGACGGCGTTGTACTCATATCATATACCAGATCGAAATTACCATGCTCAAAGCCCGGGGTGTTTACATGAGGTGCCTTGACGCGTCGGAAGACTTTAAAAATCATTTGCATCATGTCAAAGATTTTGACAGTCATATGCGCCGCTATATCATCCATGTGCTTTAGTCTAGGGAGCCAGTGGCGAATTGTAGCCATCATGTAGCCAACAGTTGGTAACTCAATGGGTGGCTTAAAATAGGGGTAATTCAACCAGTCTTGGCACTGCTTATTGTTTTTTACCTTAATAGCAAAGGCAGTCCAGGAGCGGCGTCGTGGTACTGGTCCCCAACACGGGTTATACTTCAAATGCAAAGGTGCCTTTACCCATGTACTCATCATTTCTGGATACTTCTGTAGTAAGTCTTTGCGCCACTCTGGTTGATAGATCACTCCTTGCTGTGCATCAAGTGGTAGATCGGCCTCCTCGAATTGAGTTGCATGCAATGGTTTCTTACCTGTTACTTTCTCAATGGCTAACTGGTATTCAGCCATTAACATAAAATATGGTTTATACTGTAGCTCATGCCCAGATATGTATCGTCGCGGGGCCAAATGAGCAAAGAATGGAGACTGTAAAATTCTTTCCTCTATCATCGCCATGTCATGTAATTGTGCCTCTACTCTAGCTAAGTGTGTTGTCCCAAGTTCCTCAATAGTCTTCATCCACGCGGGGGTCGGGAGTTCGTAAGTCATCTGGCCTTCGGCCGTGACACGTCCGCCTGGGATGGGTTGTGGCTCGTATGCCTCTTCAAACGTTTCCTCCACCGGGATGGTGACAGTTTCTTCCTCAGCTGGTAGCTCCGGTGGTGAATCTGGCCTTGGTGGTGCTTCATATACTGCAATCCTTGATTCAAGGTTTGATACCTGGGCCCGTAATGCGTTGAGTTCCTCTAAGATGTCAGGAGAGGGGTCCACCGGTGCGGGTATGTCTCGGTGTGTCGGTGCTCGTAACTGGAGTAATTTATGATCTTCTTTGAGTTTCTGTAACTCCTCGTTCATGCGGTCGTATTCATCTAGCAGTCGTACATGATCTTCTAGCAGCATCCTCATCGAGTCTGAGGGAATGGCTTTGAACCGGCTAGGACTGAGTGGTTGGTCTGGGTGGTCGAGCGCTGCTTCTAAGTTTTCTCGGTTCTGATCCTGTAAACGCTGATTTTCCTCCTTGGCGGCTGCTAGGTGTCTTCGTAGTAAGCCCATGTTGCGTGTTAGCATTGCATTGCGGATTGTTTGGGCTCTTAATAAGTTATCCAGGTCAGCAGTGGCTGCTTTAGCGTTTTCTTCGCTTTCGAGTTCCAATTTGTGATATGCCTCGCGTAATTCCTGGTATCGGGTGTTCAGAGAGGCATTCTCAATAGACAATAAATTAAGCTGCGACTGTAAGTCATTGGTTGTCCTCTGCAGCTGCTGGTAATTATCGCCAAGAGATGTGAACTCATCTCTTACTTGCGTCATACACATGAACATCTGTCGAAATGCATTATCTACAGTGGGTGATAGTACTAATGAGGTGCTAAATGAAGATGCAGTGGGTGTAGATGCAACGGGAATGGGGAATGGGGGTGGGAAGGTGGATGTTGTGGTGATTGTGGAAAATTGTACGGTGTCTAAATTTGTTTGTGTTGTGAGTGAAATGAGTGATGGTGCAGCGGGTGGTGAGATGTCCATGTCATTGGACGTGCCCAGTGCGGTGACTGTGAATATGGGTGTGACTGTGGGTGCTTGTGCTGGTGTAAATACGGGATTTACAAAGGTTGAGGAGTAATTTACAGGGGGGCTGGCTGGAGCAGCTTGGTGGAAAGGGGAAATAGGGGTTACAGTGGGTCGGGGAGGTGAGACGGGGGAGAAGGTTAATGGTGGTGGGAATGGGAAGAGGGGTCGTGGAGTTGTGGGGAAGGATGAAAAAGCTGGAGGAAGGAATGGGTTGAACGAAAAGGTGGATGTGTGAGGGGGTAGACTAGGTCTAATGGGTGCCGGAATTGTGGGCTGGGTGGTCGTAAAGACGATTTCTACTACGCCACTGGCGAATGAAGATGTTGGTCTGGGGGAAGGAGGGTGAAGAGGGGAGGCTGGATGGACGGGCGGTGATGGGGGAGCGGTTGGGGTGGTCGGTACTTCAGTGACTACTGAGGTATGTACAACTGTAACACGGGGTGGGCAATCTACAAGGATGGTTTCGGCTGCCAACGAACTTTCGGGAACGAGGCGTGCCTCCCTAGCTTGTTCTGAAGACTGTGCTCCTGTTGGTACACGAATGTATTCGCCGGGCTTTGAAAGTAGTCGTACCCTACGGGGGTCAAACTGTGGTAGTGGCTTTCTTTGCAAGTATCTGAGCGCTTCGTTGGAGCCTACTGATTTGACTAACTCGCGGAATCCTTTGATGTATGCGTCTTCGAATCCGCCTGTGACAAGTTCCTGTTCTATTATTGTTTGACTCTCTTCCTCTGTCAGCTTTTTGTGAGCCCAAACTTTTTCCATAGTTCTATACAGCTTTTTAATAGCCAGTGTGTAAGCTGCTGCTTCGTAAGTTTCATCTTCATGGGTACTTGTATCACCATGTGTGTCTGTTTGTTGTCCTTGGCCATCTGTCTGCTCATGCTCTTGGGAGTCCTGAGTACCCTGGCTGGCTTCGTCGTCACCTTCGTCGTCATCGGTTGCTGTCCTTTCATCATCAGAGCTAGACACAATCTGTCCTTGTGGCTGATCCCTGGGTGTGGTAGGGTAGCTAGGTCTTTCATATTCTTGAGAAAACAAATGTCCTTTTGAAAACTGGAACTCATTGGAGAATGCATCAGGCATCTCAAAATCAAAAGTTTGGTCCAGTGGCTCTGCTTGTCCTGCTTCCAAATGGGGTATTGGAAAAGAGAAAGCTTCCGCACCAATAGTGGTGGGAAGTTCAGCTGCTGTGGTGATAGGTTCTGTGGTTGTGGCTGCTTGGGGTTCAACAGTACTGGTGGCGCCCTCCGGCGTAACTGGTCTTGATAACCGTATACGAATTGGTGGTACCGTGGGAGTGGCTGTTGTTGGTGACTGCTCTGGATATGGTTGTGGCGAGGGTGATTCTAGGACTTGTAAGCATGGGATGGTGCCTCTCATCCGCTTTCCGGCTCTGCCTTTGCTTGACTTTCTAGCCTTCTTAGTGGTCCCTTTGAATGCTTTCAGTTCCTCACTTGTCATGGCACGCTCAATCGGTAAGTCATACGCCAAGCACATATATATAATTCTCGTAAGCGCACAACATCCATTGATGACTTTCTTTCATTCCCATCTATGTTGGGCCAAATAGAGCTGATCAATTATCCAGCTGGCTAGATCAACCGTTTGAGGTCCAGTGCATGCTAAGTATAAACCAAACCAGATTCTCTTGTGGGGCATGGTAAAATGATCCTGAGCTGGGAAAGCAAAGTGTTGCATGCATATCCGTAATGGCTTAGAAAGCTCAGGTGTTATAGCAGAAATGTCCTCCCACTTAGTTACATCACCACGTTTCATCTGCTCGGGGACTAGCCGTTCTCTCTCTGTCAGAGTGTGTGTTCCATGTATTTTGAGAGCTGCACGAATTAAATCTTTGGACAAATAAAACCTTTTGAATGGAGGGTCATTTACCAAGGATGGTAACATGAATGTTCCGGGTAGATCCTTGTTCTCTGAAGCCGTTAAGGTGGTTACCAAGTAAAAACATTTGTAAAAATCAGGTTTAGGCAGAGGGTCACTAAAGTATTCTGTAAATCCCGCTCGTGCCCAAACGTGCGTTAAATCTTGTGTATTTTGTAGTCCTTCAAATTCTCTTGAAAAGAACTGGTACTTGGTCCATGTGCGCAAGTCAAATGCCAAATTGGCCTCAAATATGAAATTAGCGTCTGCTAAGGGTCCTGCTAGGCCTTGAAACCAGTGAGAATTACGATGAATCTTCTCAGTGTATCCTCTAGGAGGATCGTCTATTGGCATGGGTCCTGGAAAACCTTGAAACTCTGGTGGTTGTACCGTCGGATAAGATTCCGCGAGTAATTCTCCAATATGGGCCATTGGTGTGCTTGGGCCAGCTTCTGGTGGTCCTGCTTCAGTTTGCATGATGACTGACGAGTAAATGGAAAAGATCTGCTACAAACGATTAACACATTAGTATGGAAATTAATTATGATCCCAATAAAGTGAGACCGCAATCCCTTTCCATAACCGATGCGTAACCCGTGTAGCCAAGTGTCGTGAAATGATTGATGCAATGATCTTTTTGCAGAGCTAATGCAGGTCTCTAGACACCTACATGGTTCAGATTATGCATACATTTCTTGATGAGCTTTTATCATGCATGATGTGGGGTTATGGAGTGTGAATTTATACAAGGTTTGGTTGAGGGTGAATTATTACAAGGGTGGAGTTTAAACGGGATGGGAAAATTGCTAGATAATGAGGTACAAGAAGACGTCTGAATACGTTTCGGTATCCATTTCTTAAGAGTCCTTGGGTAGGTGGTGTGGTTCTGCTGAGGTACAGAAAGTGGTATCGGGTTTGGTGGTATTGAAGGATGAAAAGATTTCGGAGGGGTATATATTACATGGCTAAAGGGTTGGGCTATAATCCATTGTTTAGGTACCCAAATCTGCATGGGTGTGGGTCTATGGATAAGGTATTTCTTGGCAATCCAAATATGTCGAGTATTGGTACTTGTAGAAGAAGATCAAGGGGACTTTGAATGCTGACTCTGCTTTTTTTGAAACTTTGTCATGTTCTTGTCTGCAGTGTTGCCGATAGGCTGTGGTTGCTGTCCTTTTGGCACCCATATTTGTCTCGTGCCACTTGTTCTGTGATTTTGATACTGCTGTTGTCTTTGCCTTATCTGGTGGTGTCGTCGGTCTTGGTTCCTCTGTTGTGGTTGACTCCTTCGTGGTTGGGTTTGAGAGGTCCATTGGACGCTCTGCTTTGGAAAAGAAGGGAGATCCAACACTTGTGTGACCTGCCCATTAGGAAGTGATTCGTTCTTTATCTTTAATCTAGGCCAGCCCGTAGCAAGTTTGGAAGGATGAGCACCGCAGGGTGTTGTGCTCATTTGGCCGCTGATGCAACCCACCTGACCGCTGATTGTGTCCATCTGCCCTAGCGGTTGGGTAGCTGCCCCTTCTAGTTTGCAGGAAGCCCTAGGGAAGATCTCCTGTCGTCCTTCTGATTGACAATTGTCTATAGCCAAGCTCGAGTGGGTTGGTGTAGACGTAACGTGATTGATCTGACCCAAGATCTTCCGGTCTTCCATCACATGTATTTCATAGGGTCTAGGGTTACAAACCTCAGACGGAATGCCATTAGGGAAGTCAAGCGGTATCACTCGCTTCTGTTCTAAGGTTCCAATCTGTAAGGAGCCTTGTCTAAGATTTAGGTCCACTGAGTGATCGTATAGCCAATCTTGGCCAAGGATTAGGGGTTCTATCAGGTCGTCATCATGGCACACTAGTAGCTTCGCTGTCATGGTCACATCCTTAATGAGGATAGGAAGGTCCACCTCACCCATGCAAGGGGTTTCCATGCCTCCTAGCCCTATGAGGTATGCCTCAATTGGCCGCATTTCTATTCCTGAATCCTTATAATGGGACCATCTAATCGCACTAGTCGCAGCACCTGAATCAATTAAGGCCCTGAGCTCTTGGCAAGGGTTGCCGTGCTCTAGCCTAACTGTAATGAATGGTCTCCTGTCCACTATACTAGGATGAGTGGTTGACTTTACTTGACACATAGCCATGGGATATCTGGGTGTAGTTTCCAGATGGTTATAATGTTCTTTCCCTAGTCCTTGTCTTCTTAGCTTCATGCACTTAATGCGTTCTATAGCTTCTGCCTGAGCTTCAGCTCGTATTCTATTTTCTTCCTCCTTACGCTTCTTTGCCAACGTGAGTCGTTCAAGCATATCCTCAGTAAGAGGTTCCTGATATAACCTGACTCTACAGCCACTAATATAATTAGGCATTATGTTTCCTTCTAAGGTGGCTAACTATACTACTCCACTTGTCGAGAGTCTGTTAATGATCATAGGTCCATAACCTCGCTTTTCTAACTTCCGTGCGTGTTGTTTCAGCATATATACTAGAACTAAATCTCCTTCTTTTAGGCCTTTATCTTTCACATGTGCATCAAAATATGCTTTCTGTCGCTTCTTCGCTGCATATATTCCTGCTGCTGCCTTTAGCCTGGTTTCTCCTAATCGTTCCAAGTCCATTATTCTCGCTGATAATTCATGGCCGGTCCACTGATGTTCTTGTGCAACCTTAAGGGTCGGTATCAAGAAGTCCAAAGGAAGCACAACATTCTGACCAAAAACCATCTGAAAGGGAGTGGCATTGAGTACGGTCTTGTAGGCCACTCGATATGCCCAAACAGCGTGGTGTAACTGTTTGTCCCAATCTGAACGTTTGTTGTTCACGAGTTTTGTCAGTACGTTACAAAGGATCTTATTAGTGCTTTCAGCCTGACCATTGGCTTGAGGATGATATGGTGCGCATTTCTTGTGAATCACCATAAAATCCTGTAACAAATATTCAATGACTTGGTTTAGAAAGTGAGTTCCGCGATCACTCACTAACTCTATAGGCAATCCATATCTTGTAAAGACATTTTCAAATAAGAATTTTGCAGTTGTGTGTGCATCATTCTTTTTTGTGGCTTTTGCCTCTACCCATTTCGTAAGATAATCTGTGGCAACAATAATGTATTCAGCATGTGTACCTTTTGCAGGGGGGTTAATGGGTCCTACAAAGTCTATACCCCACTTAGAAAATGCACGTCCTCCCATCATGGGTTTCAATGGCATTTCATCTCTGCGAGTAGGAAACTGAGTCCTTTGGCACACATCACATCTCTTAACATAGGTATGAGCATCCATGTGAAGAGTGGGCCACCATAATCCTGCAAAGAGGATGGCTTTGATTATCCTATCTGGTCCAAAATGACCTCCTGCAACACCTTGGTGTGCAGTCTCTAGTATGCTCAGATAATCGCGTTCATGAACACATTGTCTTAGATATCCATCTTGTCCTCTTTTGTATAGATTATCACCAATAAGTGAATAGTCTTGAGCTTCCTGCTCCAGACTACGTTGTCGAGCTAAAGTCATTCCTTGAGGGAATGTGTTCGTCCTCCAGTAAGTCACTAAGGGTTCACTCCAGTCTGGTGTGAGAGACACGTGATATAATGTAGCATGCTCTACTGGTGGTCTTTCACAACAAACATGGCATTCTTTACACAACTTGTAGACATCTGCTTCCATTGAAGGCCAATATACTCCTAGTCTATGCAGAGTCTGTAATGTTCGATGTTTCGAATGATGTTGCTTTAATGCACCTACGTGTGCTAATTGCAACCAATTCGCGTGTTCTGATTCATCTACACAACAAGCAAGAACCTTTTGATTATCCTGTTTATATATGCTTCCTGCTAAGATTTGGTATCTCTGAGACTTGGTAATCTCTCCTTCTTTGATCTTTATCCTAGGGTTCTTGGGTCCGTATGTCAGGATAGGGACTATAGACTTAGCCCATTCTGGTGCTATCTCAAGGTTAAACAAATATGCATCTGGTAGATCATCCATTACTCCTTGAGGAGCTTCTCCTGATGTTAATTTGGAAAGGTGGTCAGCTCTAAGATGTGTCTTTCCTTTTCTGACTACTACTTCAAAATCGTACTCCATGAGTAATAGAAACCAACGTATATTCGTCCCGTGTTACATGGTTTGTTGACTAGGTACAATAGGGCTTGATGATCTGTAAAGAACTTGAATTTGTTGGCCAACAAGTAATGCCTAAACTTCTTTACTGCGTAGATCATCCCTAATCCTTCTCGTTCCGTCGTGGTGTAATTTCTTTCTGCTGCGTTCAATTGTCTGCTCGCGTAAGCTATGGGGAGATCTATGTTACCTTCACTCGTGGGTTGTGCTAACACACATCCTATAGCGTAATTGGATGCATCCACATGTACATGGAATGGCTGACTCCAATCTGGGGTAGTCAATATAGGTGCTGAGCACAAACGTCGTTTAAGTTCATTGAATGAATTCTCACATTCTTCTGTCCATTCAAAATTGGTTAAAAGAGAGTACAATGGCTTGGCTATGATTGCATACATGTGTATGAATCTCCTATAATAGCCGCAATGGCCCATAAATGCCTGTACCTCTTTCACATTAGTTGGTCTAGGTAATTCTGCAATTACCTTCACCTTTTCTTCATCCGTAGAGATTCCATTTTTTGACACAATGTGTCCTAGAATTTTGCCTTGTCTGACCATGGACACGCATTTTTCTGGGTTCAAACAAACCTGATATTCTCGACATTTGTCAAATATTTGTCTTAACTCTGGGATATGCGTCTGCCTTACAGTAGAATGAGCACATATGTCATCGACATAAACTTCCAAACTCTTGCGTAAGAATTCCTTAAAAACATGACACATGAGTCGCTGGAAAGTGGCGGGTGCATTTGTTAAGCCAAAAGGCATTACACGAAATGCAAATATGTCCCATTCAGTGGCAAAAGCCGTCTTGTGTTGGTCCTCTGGAGCAATGGCTACTTGATTATAGCCTGAAAATCCATCAAGAAAGCTGTAAACTTCCTTGCCCGCAACTCTTTCCAATAGATGTTCTGTGATAGGAAGAGGATAACTGTCTCTAATCGTGGCGGCGTTAACTTTTTTAAGGTTAATACACACACGCAATTTTCCATTCTTCTTGGGCACTACCACAATGGGGGATACCCATTCGGTATGCTCAATTTCGTAAATGAATCCTGCTTCGATCAGCCGATCTATCTCCTCTTTAATCTTCGCAGCATAGTTATCATTGTACGTGTATGGTTTTTGTTTCGTAGGTTTTGCATCTGGAGTCATAGGGATTCTATGAGAACATATATCTGGATCTACTCCTTTCAAATCTTTGTAACTCCAAGCAAACACATCTCTATATTCGCGCAATAGAGCAACTAATTCTTCTTCTTCTTCAGCTGTCAAATCATGCCCTATGTATGTACATTTTTCTTCTTCTCCTTCTATGGCTACTATTATTTTCTTGGTTTTCTCTCGGTTATCATATACTTGTCCGTCATTCGCCTTTCTATTAGGCATTCGTACCATGATCCTTCTATCTTCGATTTCATATTTCTTGAAATTCTCCGGTACTTCAAACAAGGATTCTTCTTTTTCTGACATGGTTTCTTTCTTCTTTCTTTTCTTGCCTTCACTTTTGCTAGTCACTTGAGTGGCTATTCTCACGTCATTCATAACTTCCTCGTGTCTCTGAGGGTGAGTCTCTACTTCGTAGAAATATTCTTCCTCTGATGCAAAGGGTGGGTCCATGATAATTGATTCTAAATCGAAATCGCTTGCATCCTCAAATGCATCAGTGTTAGGTTCACACTCTTCTAAAATTGCATCGCACATGATTGGCTCTATCGTGAAAACTGAAATGTCATAGCCATCCTCGTCACAGTGGGGTGTCCATTGTTCTTCATTGATGGCTACATCCATGGTTGCTAGGATTTCTGCCCAACCATGGGGTTCAAACTCTTTGTCAGGGAATACTACAGGTGCGTAAGCTGGATCTTGAAGGGTTCGTGGATGTTGTTCTGCACCTAAGGTCCTTGCTTCTAGCCTTTCTTCCTCTTGTTGTGCAACTTTACACATCCATAAATGAGTGTCCTCGTGCAACCAAGAAGGATCTGATTCTAATGAGTGCACGGATTCTGTCTCTACTTGTGTCTTATGGATGGTATTCCATTGTATTGGGGGTACGTCTCTGTGTGAATAGTCTTTAAGATTGACTTTGGTAGTCACTCCTAAATGTTGCAAGTACAACGAATTAGTTCCCCAATCTTGTACAATTTGCAACTGACGCATGAATGGTCGTCCCAATATCATCTCATAAGCATGGTTTTTACTAAAATCACAAATGGCAAAGGTATGCTCAAATTCAACACCACAAGTGGTGAGAGATATTCCTTCTAGTAAGCCTAATGGTTTTTCTATGTGTCCGTCAGCCATTGTAGTTTCATTCTGGTAGGTTTGAGTGCTGGCTTACCCCAACGTTTCCATAAAGCGGTGGTAGCGATGGCTACTCCGGCTCCTGAATCTAAGATGGCTTTTGTGGTGTAGCCCTGATGGGTTATTGGAAGATAAGTGTTACCTTCCTCTCCTTCGCTTACATCTCCGATCTTTTCCACGGGTATCTCTGGTACCTTATTTTGTGATCCTGTTTGTGAGGGAGTAGTAGCAAACTCGGGGAATCGATTTGCTACATGCTTCCACAATTCTGGTTTTACCTTTAACAACTCCTCTAGAGTGAGATTACACTGTACCTTAGTGTTCTTGATCACTTCTGTGTCTCTAGGGATTACTGATTCTTCATTCCTCACTATTATCGTGGGTGCTCTCATATTAATAGAATTTGCTTCCCAAGGTCCTGTGAACTGAGGTAATTCTTGTAAAGAATTAGATTCAAAGCCTGTGTGTTCACTCAGTTGTTCTTCCTCTACATCATCATATATAGAGGGGATGTCTTGGGGAAATTGCTCCTGCGAATCATCTGTTTCTTGAATAGGAGGATGAGTTCCTTGTCCTTTTCTCCATTTCTCTTCTTGGATTTCTCTCAAAAATTCATGTGAGTACCTATGTATCGAAGACAAATTGTCTTGACTTTCTGTATTGGGTACTTGAGACAGGGATGGTGCATTATTTTCCTGTGTCTCTGGGACAATAGGGTTCCTAGGCTCATCCTTTTTCTCTTTGCTTTCAATCAAGTATTCTAGCCTCTCCATTAGTCCCTGAAAGTGTAACTCCGGTTTTGCCATGTTATTCCAATTAAGATATCTAGAGGCCTCGAACAAAGCTTGTGCTAGTTCTACCATCTTCATGCAGAGTTTAGTTCTCTCCATTTCTAGATCAGCTCGAGGGTAGTTCTTACTCATTTCAGCTACTTGAGGTCCCTCTTTTAATCTAGCCTGATATGCATGAAACATCATGTCTAGATTCTCTGGTATGGGTTCCGCTAAAACTGATCCTGATTTCTGAGCTGGATTCTCTTGATTCAATTCTTGTGAGGTCAATTCTTGGATTTTGGCTCTAGATTCCTTTAAACTTCCTTCCAAATCAGTTATCTTTTTACTCCATTTTCTCTTAATTCTTTCTCTAGAATCTTTCCAAGATTTTGTCTTTTTACTGCTAGATTCTGCAACTTCACTACTTCCAGCTACTTTCCCTTGATTAAGTTGTTGGTTCTGTAAGAGCGCCTGGGCTCTTGTTATAGCTTGGATAGGCACATATGTAGGGTTGGATCCATCTGCGTTATTTACAATACCTATCACGTTGATTGGTGTCACACTCAAAGCATTGACTGGGTTCTTAGGACAATCTTTGATTACATGCTCTTTGCCACAATCGGCACAAAAGCCTTGGATGTTATAGTACTGTGATTGTCCTGCTATCGGAGGATGTGGACAATCCTTTATGAAATGATCTCCTTGGCACCTAAAGCATGGTCCTCTAGGGCCCTGTGGTCTCTGTTGTCTCAATTGAGGCCGTGGAATTGGGTTTGTGTACATCACATGAGCGTAGTCGGGCTCCCAACTAGGTTCCACTGGTGGACTATCATAATGATATGTATCCACATGTTCTGGTGACTCCGTGTAATATGCCGGTGGACTATCTACATGCGTAGAGTCAAAACTATTTGAGTTTGGGTCACTCTCTGTGATCAAAGGTGAAGAAGGCACCAAGGCCCTACTTAGGTTCTCTTCTGCAGCAACATATTTGACTGAGATGACATTCGATGGTGGGGGTGGCTGCTGAGCTAAGACAGGTTGAGGTCTGTGTTGAGCCTGGTATGGGTAGTTCTGAGGAGGCCTATAGTAATAAGGCTGAGCATTGTAATGGCCTTGATACCTACCTGGCTGTGCGTATGCTTGCGGGTAGTTCTGTCTCACAGTCTGTTTGTTGTATGGGCAGTCCTGAGCCGTATGATTCGTGTATCTTCTCTCAATTGTACAGTATTGGCCACTAGGGTTGGCTTGTGGTTGTGGTGCATTGGGACACACATTTGCCATATGATCACCACCACAGGTGTAACAACGCTTGTTCATTAGTACCCTAGGTCTACTAGAAACTCCTAGTTTCTGGGCCACTTTCTCTGCTAGGTCCTCTATCGAACTAGACAATTTTGTGGATGCTAGAGATGAACAGTCTGAGTCCTTGTAGACCTTTGAGAGTTCCAACTCGTCTCCTAAGTTGTCCTCAATGTCTATACAAATTCTTACACATTGCTCTAGCGTTCTGGGTTCTTTTAGGTACACATAGGAGCGTAGTTTAGAGCTCAACAAGCCATCTAGGAACAATGACACTTGCTTGGCTTGTGAGGGTAGCTCTTGCATTGGACATCGTTCAACATATTGTCTAAACCTACGTCCTACGAGTCTAACTGTTTCTTGAGGGGTCTGTTTGAAGCTATGAATCAACGAAGACGTGTCATGTCTAATCCCACTTTTAGAGAATTCAGTGATGAATGACTCTAAAAAGTGATGGATGTCCCTAAATTGCCTTTGTTGCAATGGTTAGAACCAAGTTAAAGCTGTATTCTTTAACGTTAGTCTAAATGCGTTGTATTGCGTGAACATGTCTTCGACTTGTTCTGCTCTTAGTACTTGTTTGAATTCTGCGACATGGTCATAGGGATCTCCTGTCCCATCAAAGTAATTTTTCATGGATTTCACTAACTGTGTGGGTCTCAGTATTCTTGCGTGTTCACGTGGTCTAGGTAGAGGAAAATCATCTCTACCACCTGGTATTCCATGATCTCTTTGTCTATCCGCTCTATTAGTGTCTGTGGTTGTTCTATCTCTCCCCACGGGATGAGTGAAGCTTACTTCCGGTCTCTCTTTATTTCTCTCTCTTTGATTTCCATGGGCTGATGATGTTCCTGCCCCTTGTTGACTTGTATTCATGTTCGTTCTATATGGAGGGAATACCAATTCACCTCTCCATGTGTATGTGTTTTTAGCGTGGTCGGGCACCACAAAGACTCTTTCTGAAGTCTCATCCAGGTATACAACCTTTCCAGGTGTATCCGGGTCCTTGAACTCGTATATCGTGATGATACCTACCTCACTAAGTGGTTCTGTCTTGTATCTCCAAAAGGCTTCATCAGTTTCTTTATTTACAAACAACTCTATGCTTCTGTTGTCCTGGGGGATCCATTCCGGGATTAGTACTCGTGTCAGTACAGATTTCCCTCTAGGTGTTCTAGGCTCTTCTAGAGGTTCTTTTCCTTGAGATTTAGTTTCCGTCTCTAATTGAATTACGCCAAACTCATTCGTATTGTTTGGCTGCGTACTTAAGATGTACATCGTTCCTTCCTTGTCTATGTACGCGTCTCTCTCGAATTTCACCACTGGACGTTCCAATCCAATGGATTGATCAGGGTTGTGCATTTGCACCACTTGCCTTCGCAAACCATCCTCATAGATGCGAGCATCTAATCGGTTGGTTCGGAGAAACTCTAGTTGAGTCCTATAGGGTCCTTCTGGTTTTTCTAAATAGGCTACATTCGACCCTACTTCTGGTCTTTCTGTGCTAAATGCCATTTCTGATCCGCTGGTGTCTGAGCTCTCGTAGGGGTAATTACTATTCAATTGCTGAGCCCACGATCGAGTAGTAGTTCTTACACTTGCCTCTGATGATCTAAGGCTTCGTCGGTCTGACTTACCTATATGTTTGCCCGATCTAAGGTTCATTAATTTCCTTCCTTGCACACTCAGTACACGCTCAGATCGTCAATGATTCTTTGTTGTTACTGTCTTGACTCTTTTTAGATTTCTTTAGATTCTTGTCTTAATGTATGCGCCAGGAATTCGACTTTTCGTGGTACTTTGAGTTCTCGTTCCATCAGACTTATGTTCTTTCCTTTAGGTTTTCGTGTCACACACCTTTACTTTTGTCTTGGACTTGATAAACTTAATTCTCTTGAACTTGAGGCGTTCCTATCGTCTTAAATCCACAATGCTACCGTTACCCTAAGCTAAGAATTGACTGAGGGGGTTGAGTAATCTTCCAACCTCGAGTCAGCTTTTCTGGTTGCTCTAATGCCCAAGAAGCCGCGCTTCCCAAGCTTTATGCCCTTCACAGCCTTGCCTTGGTTTCCTTTGATTGTCCTTGCTAGACCTGGAAAAAATCCAAGATTAGATCAATTCACAGTTGGATGATCAATCACTTGAGTATATACACCTTTTAAGTCCCTTCCCTTTTGCCCAACTTTTCAATGTTATGACCGTTCAGGCCCTGGGGGGTAAAAACTGACAAACAGGTTTTTCTCCAAATATGAGCTAAGGGGTCTCCTATGAGTATAATCACCCAAAAATTTCCCAAAAATAGCCCCAAAATTGGCCAAAAAATGAAACCCTAAAATTTGCGATGGGGGTACACAATCGCGATGGTCTGAGATGATCGCGATGGTTTGGGACCGTCGCGATGGTCCAGGCGAACCGTCGCGATGGCGTGAAAGTGAACCGTCGCGATGGTCCAAAAGTGAGCAATCGCGATGGCGTGAAAGCGGACAATCGCGATGGTTTGAGTGTGAACCGTCGCGATGGCGTGAGTGTGAACCGTCGCGATGGCTCGATCAAGCGGACAATCGCGATGGCATCAGTCAACGGTCAACGGTCAACGGTGAACAATCGCGATGGTCCAAAGTGAACCGTCGCGATGGTCTGAAATTTGAGTCGTCGCGATGGTCTGAGGGTATCGTCGCGATGGCGTGAGATGCGAGCCGTCGCGATGGTCTAGCTTGCCACGTGGCACCGTCGGCGCGATGGCGTGAGCCAATCGCGATGGTGTGGGGTCAGCGAACCGTCGCGATGGTCCGCGAACCGTCGCGATGGTCCAAATGAACCGTCGCGATGGCGTGAGACCGTCGCGATGGTCCGGCCGAGCCGTCGCGATGGCGTGAGCCTATCGCGATGGTGTGACACAATCGCGATGGTCTGAGACCGTCCCGATGGTCCACCAAAATATGATTTTTTGAGATGCAGCTATGGATTCGTAGATGCGCAAGGGTCGCCTACACGCCTGTGTGGTCGCTTACCAAAAATTCCGAAGCTTGCAGACCATCGCGATGGTCTGACACACTCGGAAATTTCTGACAGAAAGTGAAGTTTTTATCTTTTCCAAGCTTTCCTGATGCACTGGAGAACTGTACCTGCAAGAAAACTCAAGAAAACAAAAGCACATGCAAGCACAAAAGCTCTCTCTCACTCTCTCGCATGCACAAATGAGGGGAAATGAGGAGAATGGGTAGATATGGTGAATTTTCTGATTTTTTTGGAGATGAAGATGATGATGCGGTGATGAAGATGGAGTGTGGGGGAGGTGAAAAACACTAAAAACTAAGTAAAAACAACAACAAAAACTGAAATTTTTACCTTCCAACGCCACTTCTTGCTATACTCTTACCATCACACATTCGTCCTAGACTCGATCCCCGGCAACGGCGCCAAATTTGGTGTTGCTCTAGCACAATGGTAAGTACCACGTTAAGAAGCTTCACCTCCTTAATGTCAATCTGCGGAAGAGATAGGAGTGATATGAAGATCGTGAATGTGAGATGAAGTGAGAGTGAAGGTGAGAATCATAGAAATGCACACACGCATACACACACACAACGAGGAGACAAGCAAGACACAATGGAAGGTGAGAAATCAACTCTATTACTCAAGAACACTATTACAAGCTCAAAAGAACTCTAACCTCAAACAAGCTAACCTCAAAAATGAGCTCTCTAGCTCTTTTTATAGTTTCTAGACTAGTTTTGACCGGTTTCACATCTAGTGACCGGCATAGTTAAAAATTAGGTCCTAGATGCTATTTGGAAGGGTAAACGGTGTCTAAAAATAACGAAAATTGATACGCATGTTCTACCTAAGCTCCTCAAGCTCGAGGACTCCTCGGCTTGCACAAAATGGGGCTAGAAATTAAGAAAAGGGTTTTTTCTATGTTACATATGTTACATTAGTGATAAAAATCACTGTTGGAGGTTTTTGGAAAGTATTTGAAAATATAATTCTTTGAAAAAAGATTCCACTGGCTCACTGCTCTGTCGTTACATGCTTCCACGTCGTCTGTGCCTCTGGCTGCTTCCAACATATGTATGCGAGTCCATTGACTCATTTGAGACATAGATCATATCGATGACTTTGACGTTGGCATTGTGGTCATGAGGGCCATATTCAACGATGTTGCTTCAGGCGGATGCAACGATGACTTGAGAGATATGCATGTGATGCAAATCAAGTAGTGGTTTTAGGAGAGTCTATGGTAGTTGATTATGCCAATGATGGTGAGATCACTTTCTTCTATGGTTCATCTCAAGATTCCTCTTGTTCATTAGATAGCACACATATGGCTTGGTTTCTTGATACATTAGCCAGTTTTCATGTTACTCCACATCGTGAGTGTTTTTGTCGATTCTCAGGTGAGAGTCGTGGATGTGTGCATATGCCCGATGGTATGACATATGACATTGAGGGTGCAGGAGATGTATGCCTTATGCTACCTAGTGGAGCATCACTTATGCTCAGACATGTACATTATGTGACTTCATTCTCTATGAGCTTGATTTCAATTAGCCAGTTACAAAAGAGCAAATGTTATGCATTCCTTGGTGAGCATCATTTTCAGTTGCAGTTGGGACACCTTATGCTTGTCAGAGGTGCTAGGATTGGGCACAAGTATCCACTACAAGTACTTCATGTGAGAGGCAGTCTCGTCTCAGTGGGAGTTCAGCCTTATGTGTGATGTGAGACTCGTCATGTCTCATTTTGTCTACCTACAGATAGGTCTATGGATATTCTTGATGCACATGTATGGCATGATTCAGATGTTCAGATGGATGCACATGTAGAGCATGTTTTGGATGCTCATGATGCTTATATAGAGCATGGTTTTGTTGATCATATGGATGCTCATTTGGAGCACACTTTCGTGATTTAGAGCATGATATGGATGCTCACATAGAGCATTGTGATGATACTCAGTTAAAGTCTGATCATCAATTTGATCTTGGTGTTGATGTTGTGTAGTTAGCTCATGTGGAGCATGATGATACACTTGGTGTGGTAAAGCAGGATAGCTCTTATGATACACAGTGTATGCTAGAGCATACTAGCTCTTAGGATGCACAGCTAGACACATCCTTGGTTGAGAGGATGACTGAGTTAGATGTTGATGAGTCAGCAGTTATGCAGTCATTCTTGGATTCGCTCATGCAAGATGTTGACACAGATATGTCAGGACGTGTTGTTCTTGACGATGGTGCTTTGGACGCCTTCGATATAGGCATGGTTGACATGGTTAGGCTAGCCCGGATAGCACATGTTTCGTCAGCATTCGGGAGTCTGATGTACGAGTTGTTATGCTCGATACTAGACATAGCAGTTGATATTGGAGCATTTGCACTTGGAGTTGTCAGTCGTTTGATGATTGACATAGGCATAGAGCGAGTGGGAGCTTTGGAGGAACTTCATCACTTCTTGCATCAATCAGATGTGAGCTCGACTCTTATCGATATGAGTCTAGAGTAGTTTGAGGTGCATGGATACACCTTGTTTGAGGCAGTTGGTGTAGGTTGATTCGTATGGGTTGAGATCCAGACTCTTCCTGTACATTATTCTATAGTCTTACATCATTCTTTGTATATGTTACCACTTATAGTCACATTGACCCTTAAGTGGGAGATTGTTGGGTATGTAATAATCATGTGACCTTACCCCCATATTCATACATATACATCATATATAGAGCATTGGCTCAAGAGAGATCATTATGTGGGTTTCGAGGCTCCCACGCATTGATGCGGGTCTCTCCTCTCTTCTCTCTACCTCCATGTCCTCCTTCATCCTTTTGTTCTACACACCAAAGACCTTCATGCTTTACTCCAAGCCGGTGCTATTGTAGAGAATTGTATAGAGGCATGGTCCTCTCGGGTGTTCTCACGGCATCCCTAGCAGTTGCGAATGTGTTCATGTACGTCCTTTGGCATGTCTGGCCAATATACTCCCAATATTTTCAACTCTCTTATTGTCCCATAAACTCTCTTATGAATCCTTAATCGGTTCTCATAATTTTGCTCTATTAAGTTTTTTTGTTTGGCTTCTTCGACACATCTCAATAATATGCCATTTGGTTCTTTGTAGTACAAACTTCCTGCTACACATTCATGCATGATTGGTCACTCGTTCCTGCACTATGAATGGACAACTCTTCTTCTTCTCTGTGGACTAAGTTCCACTATAATGGGGGTACATCCCTATACAAAAAGGTGTGTAAGATTATCTTCATAGTTGTCCCTTGGTGTTGTAAATACAATGCATTTCTTCCCTAATCTTGTACTACTTTGAGTTGTCTCATGAATGGTCATGCTAAAATCATTTCATAATTATTGGCTTTTCCAAATTGACATATGGCTAGAGTATGTTTGAACTCTACTCTGCAGGTGGTCAGCTTTATTTTTTCTTTTATTCCTAATGTTCTCTCCACATGACTCTCTGCTAGTTGAAGTTTCATGCATGTTGGTCGCAGGGCTGGTTTTCTTGATTTTTCACAAATCTCTTTTATGGCTACACTAGCTCCGGTGTCTAAGATGGCTTTAGTCATATATCCATTAAAGGTGATGGGTAAGCATGTATTTCCTTCATCTCCCTCACTAAATTCTCCAACTTTATCGATTGGTATTTGAATGGTTGATGGAGGTCTAGCTTTTTTCTTCTCAATTGTGGGTTCTCCAGTTTCTAATCTCAAGTGTCCAGCTAATTGCTTCCACAATTGTGGCTTGGCTCATAGTAATCCTTCTATTGTGAATAAGCATTGTATCTTAGGTTTATTGAGCTCTGCGAAGTTGTGTGATGCCTTATCTTGTGACCTTTCCTCCTTGCCCCGGATCATAGGAGCGTGGAATACTACTAACCTTCTATCATATTCTCCCATATAATTGGGTAGTGTGGAAATGTTATTCAATTCTTCCCTATTTTGGTCTAAAATGGAATCTTCCTCATATATCTCTTCTAAGTTTGGGAGAGGTTGATTTTCCCAAGTGTCTAACTCTTCAAAGGGTGGTGGAGAGTTCTCATTCTTTTTCCACCGTTCCTCTTGAATCCTGGCCCACAATTCTAGTGGCCAATTGTCCTCTAGTTTTGGAATTATAGAAATCCATTCTTCCTTGTTACTTTGCCAGTCTTTTTCACTACTCTCCTCTTGTTGTGTCTTTACTAGATTTTGATTGTTGGTTTCTAGGCAATCATAGAACTAGTTTTTGGGTATCCTCATCTCTGGAAGGATTGGGGTAGTATGTTCCAGAGTGGTTTGAGCTATTTCTATGAGTTTTCTGCATATAGCCAATCTCTCCTTCTCTAACTCTCCTTGTGGGTAGAGTTTCTCATGTTGCTCTATGCTTGGTCCGGTCGCGATTCTAGACTGATAAGCCTTTAACCACATATCCAAGTCTTTTGGTACTAGGTCTACTAAAATTGATCTTGGTTCAACTACTTTTGATGCTTGGATAGTCTCATGGGCGATTCTTTGTGCTTCTGTTTCTTGAGATTTCTTACTTCCCTTCATTGATTTCTCATTCTCTTCACTTTTGTTCTTCAACCATTTATTCCTGAGTTTTTCTCTTCTAGTTTTCCACCTTTGCATTTTTCTTCTTTTTCTAGTTTCTCCTAGGTCTTCTGAGTCCTCAACTATTTGAATCTTAGGTCCTAAACTTTTATCCATCTCCGGCTGAGATTCTATTTCTTTTACTTGTCCCTTGGGTTGGGCTCAAGTGATAGCTTTTAGTGGCATAGTTTATTCTTTGTCACTTCCTCATAAGTTTGGTCATATTCTATCAGACTAGCATCATAAGGATAATAATCTCCTTGGGTCTGCTCATATCCCTGATTTGTTGTTTTTGCACTAGCTAAAGGTGTAGCTGGTACTATAGCTCTTTCCAAATTTTCCTTCGGTTGAGCATATTTGACTAGCACTACATTCTATGGGTGGGGTGGTTGTTGTCCTAACACCAGTTGTGATTGTCCACATCCTCCTTGTTCATATGGCCTGGGTACTCCTTGTGGTCCTGGGTAAGGGTTGTACCGAGGAACTTCTCTGCCTTGTTCCCTAGAAGGATATCCATAAGGCCTATATTAGGGTTGAGTTACTGGCCTTGGTTGCATGTTAAATGGGCAATTTTCAATATTGTGGCTCGTATATTTTTGCTCGATATGACAATATAGGTTGGGTCCTTGAGGTGGCTGCATGTTGTATGAGTAAGGTTGTGGTAATCCTAATCCTCCTCTTGTGTAGGCATGGGATAGTTGGTCTCCATCGCACAGGGTGCATCCTCTCAACATTGGCATTCTCATTGGGGGATTCTGATAGTTCCTCTGTCCATGCACTCCTAATTTTTCTGCTACCAATTCTGCTAATTCCTCCAGATTACTTGAGCTAGATGTCACATTGCTCTGAGTGTCTTTTGATTTATTGGAGCTTTGTGTTATTTTGAGATCCTCCGCTAAGATTTCTTCCAAGTCAATGCATTCTTGGAAACACTCTCTTAATGTCTACAACCATTTCACGTAGAGTAAGGTTTTCAATGTCCCATTAGACCATCCATCTACAAATAGAGATATCATCTTTTGCTATGAGGGCCGCTCCATTATTGGACATTTGTCAAAGTATTGGTTAAATCTTTGGGCTGCCATTTTTACTATTTCATTTGGAGCTTGTTTGAAACTATGAATCAATGATGACGAGTTGTGCTTAATCCCTCATGTGGTGAATTCCCCAATAAACTCTTGGAAGAATTTCTCAATGTTATTGAAGCAATTTGGGTCCAAGGGTTGGAACCAAGCTAAGGCTATTCCCGTGAGGGTTAGCCCAAAGGATTCATAGTGCACAAAAAGTCATCAACTTGTTCCACTTGCAACACTTGCTTGAATTCAGCGATATGGTCATAGGGCTCTCCGATGCCATCATAATGATTTCTCATGCATTTGGCAACCTGAATTGATCTCAACCTTCTTGTTGGCTCTGAGGTATGATCACTACTAGAACTACTGGCCTCAATGGTTGCATTACTGGTCCTACACTTGGTTGTGGTCTTGCCCTCATGGGTAGCTTATTCGTATTTCATATCCTTGGGTTAGCTTGGTTGTGCGAATTCATTCCTGGCATAGTGAATTGAACATGTGTTCTGGTGGGGATACTACGTTGAATCGTTTGACCTGACATAGTTTTCTTTGTTCCTTGATGGGATCTGAAAGGATTTTGAGAGGTAGTTGCTTGCTCTCGAGGAGGGAATATAGGCAACCCCATGTACTTTAGTCGAGACCTATCAACTTCATCTACCAGCCAATACCTCCTTGGGTTTTGGCCTAGGTACGTGACTCTAGACGCATTCTCTGGATCATTCAACTTATCTATAGTTACTGGGTTTAACCCTTCTCCCCATATGGGTGAGTCAGTTTGTAAAAGTAGATATGATCCATGGATCAAATATACATCCACCAAGTAATCATCCTAAGGTATTAGATCCCCTCTCAGGGCTTGGGTTACTGCGGACTTGCCCCTTGGGGAAGTAAAAGTGTCTCTGTTGTTAGGTCTTTCTAAAGTTCATTGTCCTTATAGTTCCCCTCTTTCATTGATCTGATTTGGGCTTTCAGTCACTGCATATATCTGACCCAACTTATCCATATAAAGTCCTCCTTCATACTTGACGGTGGGTCTCGAAACTAAATTTGAATCCGTAGGGTTTACCATTCGTGCTACTAACCTATTTATGCCATCAAGATAAATGGGTACTCCTTGTAGGTTGGTCGACACGTACTATAAGGATGTCCGGTATTCTCCCTCTATGGTGGACATAAAGCTCTCCCATGGGACTGAACCATGCATGTCCTCAGAGGCCATGGGTAATTCCTCTTCTGAGTCACTAGATGTGTTAGAGTATATTGAATGAGAATTTGGTTGGGTAGCACTTCCTACTGATGAAATGAAACTTCTTTGATTGCCTAGCACTCGCCCTGATTTCAAATTCATTCTCCGCTCAGGTCCTATAATTTCTTTAGTCTCTTCCCAATGTTTTTGTTTCTCTCACTGTTCACTTTCAGGCTGCTAGGGTTTTCCATGATACACGATACTACTCTGCCCGATACCAAGTCTAGATGATACATGATACTGGATTGGGATGATATGATACCCATTGGTCTCCCTGATACACAATACCGATATGGGTGATACCACCCCAAGGCGATACACAATACCACCGAGGGTGATACATGATACCTAATGATACAATACTGTTATAAATGATACGATACCATAAAGGGTCATGATATGATACAACTAAGTTCCAGGATACACGATACCACTCCCTGACGATATGACACTTGCCTGTCGATGATACACAATACCACCGATCTCTCGTGATACGATACCTAAGACATGATATGATACAAATTTTTTGTCGATATGATATCTTTTGACAGACGATACACGATACCTCCTATTGTCACGATGTGATACCTTTGTGGATCATGATTTGGGGTATTTTCATCACTATTTGGGCATTCAATTTATGCAAGTTGATGGTGGAATGGCTTTGTGTCAAACGAAGTATATTGACACATTATTGCAGCGTTTTGGCCTTGAAGACTGTAAGCCTATTGCCACTCCTATGGAGATAGTTTTACGATTGAGTCTTCATGATGCTGGAGATGCATTTGATGTTGTTCTTTATCAGCAGGTTGTTGGATGCTTGATACTTATGCATTACTCGGCCAGATATTCAGTTTGTTGTCTCACAGATGAGCAAATTTATGCATTGCCTAGGAGTCAAGCATTGGCAGGCGGTTAAGCGCATCTTTTGCTACTTGAGTGGTACTCGGCTACTTAGGTTGTTTTATCCCAAGGGGAGATCACTACCGCCAGATTTGAATGCTTTTTTTGACTCTGATTGGGCTGGTTGCTATGACACTCGTGTGTCCACTGGTGGCTTTTGCTTCATGCTTGGTAGCTCATGTATATCTTGGTTGAGCAAGAAGCATCCTACTATGGCCACTTCTAGTTGTGAGGCTGAGTATAGGGCAGCTTTCACAGCTACTGTTGAGTGTGTGTGGCTCAGACGCCTTATGGCTGATTTGGGTGTTGGTCAGAATTCTGCCACCACTATCTTCACTGACCGTCAAAGCGCATTGGCAGTTGGGAGGAACCCTGTGTTCCATGCTCGCACTAAGCACATTGAGGTGCATTATCACTATGTCAGAGAGAGGTTCTCTGCTGGGGAGATCAGCTTGGCATATGTGCCCACACACTAGAACATTGCAAACCTTTTCACGAAGGCTCTGCCTTGGGAGAAGTTTGAAGCTTTCCGCAAAGCTTTGGGCTTACTTCCTTTTGTGGAGTGACTTGCACATAGCTTGGCACTTCCTTATACATGCGTGCCAGCTACTTGTTCACCGCATCACTCCCAGGGGGGATTTGTTGATATATTTAGGTAGTGATGTGTGTGAACACTCTAGGACCATCGAGACACTTTTTTCCCTCTTTTCCCCCGACTTGTATATATGCCTATTGCCCTAATGGGCTACTTATCTTTGTACATTCTCTAGTAATACATTCAGTATTGTGTGTTTGTTCTCCAAGCTTTTTCTTCTTCCTTGTGCTATTCGTGTGCTTCTGCAGACGTCTATCTCCAACAAACATGTTTCTCACTAAGAATCATATTTTTTCCAAAAAATCACAATTTTGTGTCAAAAATCTTATATATATATATATATACACTTTCTGTCACAATCATGTTTTCACACCATTGTGTTTTTTCATGGTTGTGAGGTTAGAATCACGAAATTCCAAATCTTCACAATCGTATTTCTCTGTAACAATCGTGAATTTTTCCAATTCATAGTCGAAAATCACATTTTTTTAGAGAATTGTGTTTCTTGATTTCTTTTAGAGAATCATGATTTTGTGTCTATTTATTGCAAAAAGAATGTGTGTGTTTTTTAATGATTTTTTGTATGTATGAAAAGTGAATTTCTATTTTAACTTCATGCAATAAAAGAAATTAGAAAAAAATCATTTTTTCCTCAATAAAATGAAAGAGACAAAAAATCACAATTTTGTTTCTATGATTTGTCTACCATTTTTTAATGAGATTTTTTACAAAACATGTAAGTAAGATCACATAAGATATTTACCTTTGGTTTGTGTGTAAGAAAATGAAGTATTTTGATAGTGATGCACGATAGTATAATCTCCTTCTTGAGAGCTCCACGAGATACCCTCAAAGTAGAAAATCGATCTCCAAATGCCACACACAACACTCTGCACAAAGGCTGTAGACACCGCACATAGTTCCATGTTCCATCCTTTTGTCCAAGTCTACATTCATTCACATGCAAGTCTATTTATCCCACATGCAAGGAGATTTGCCCTTAACTCCATATAAGAAGGCCCCCACTTCACTTCATTCCTCATAAGCTCATTCACTCAAAATCTTGGTAAGAGTCCCCTCACTCTTCTCATGCAGTCTCCATGTTCATAGAGCATTGTATGTAAGTCATTTTCATTTTAATTCATTCATCATGTTTTGTTATATTTCGTTCCTTCCTCAGTGCATGTGTGTAGAGTAGGAGTAGTCCTTTTTAATTCTTCCTTTAGCATGATTATTATCATCATTTTTGAAGTTTTCGATCAATCTAGGACATTTTTCTCTTTTGTCTATTAGTTGGCCATTTCTATAATGTTTTCATGATCGTTATTTGATTTTACGCACTCCACTCTTGAGAATAAAGGATGCTTTAACCACTACTCTGCAATCCATAAGACACGTGATCTGCATGTGAGGAGATATCAAATCAGGTCCAAGAATCCGATGTTGTTGTGATGAACCCCTTACAAAGAATGATTTTCTTCCTCTCACTCTCTAGTCATGCAAGTGTGAGACAAACTGTTTTTTGCTTTCCCTCAAAGATCCAATGTCTGATGAAGAATAGATTTTGATGTTGAATTGCTTGCGCAAGTGAGTAACAACGAATGGAAATTTTTGCACAACATACTTCTCATAATGATGGAAGCAGACTTGGAGGCTGAGGCGAAGAGGATGAATTGATTGGCTTCCTCGGAGAATTCTAATTGCATTCAGACACCAAGAGAAAATGTCAGTTTTCTATTGGTAGGCCTGAGTTTTCTATTGGCGTGTTTATGTGGGATCTCGAGAACGGATGTTGTGCTAAATGTGTGGAGACTATAACCCTCATGTATCATGCTGCTATTCTTGAGTACCTTGTTGCAAAAGATGCTCAAACTTTATAGGAATGTTGCTAGAGACAATAAAGTGTTGATCAAATATAATGCATGTTCCATGGTGGGCAATGTGAAGGAAATCTTTGCTAACACTCAGAGAGCAATTCTTCATGTAACTTTTGATGGTGCGTAGTTGCCATCATCTTCTACCATTCATAAATGGGAGCATCTCCTAGCCTTTAGAAATGGTAAGTTGCATTACCATATGAAATTGGTTACAAACACAAAGAATAGCAACTGGCTAACTCTGAGAGAGAGAGAGAGATGGGTGGTCAATAGAAGGGCTCCGATTGTTGCCTTCAAATGAGTTGTGCACATGTTCTTGAGGACACCATTGGCTAAGAGGAGATTGAAACAAAGACAAATGGTTGAGAGGAGGATTTCAATAAGAATTTGTTGAGCAATACATAGTCTACAATGCTAATAGAGAACTTGGGCCATCAACAAAAGCGTGGGGAGCTATGGTGCAAGTTGAAAATGAAGAAAGAGAAATAATGAAGTTCTAGTTCGATTTCAACAGATATAATGTAGTGAAAGACTCTGTGAATGTGTTGCCTATCCTAATCTTGGAGATGCAATAGAGACTCACATTGGTCACTATTTGATGCTAATAGAATGAACAGAGAAGTAAGAGGTTCATCATGTTTGAAAGAACGTGGAGGCATCTTAACAGAGAACTACTATACTTTCATATTTTTGCCAAAAATGGATTGACACAAGATCCAGAGAACTGCAACATGATTCATATCTCTCCTTTTGACAGTGACTGTCAACCTAAATAATGCACACTCCTGTCTTTTGAGGAATGTCAAGACTATCCAAATAGTCCAATGCAAGATTTCAGTGTATACATTGAATTTGTGGGAGGGTTGAGAAGGCACACCCAAGATCTACTATGAACCTTCACAATCTAAAAGTTAATCATGCATAGTGTCATATCATAGTGCCTCTTTTGCATCAGATTGCTATGTTATGGCTGCATCTAGTCTCTATGATGAGAATGAGCCTGTTTCGTTTGATGAAGCACAAAATTCAGAAAATTGGATGGCTGCTATGCAATCTGAATATGATGCAATAATGAAGAATGGTACTTGGTCTTTATGTGACTTGCCTCCTGGAAAGAAGGCCATTGGCACTAAGTGGGTATACAAGCTGAAGCGTAAACCTGTTGGTACAGTTGATAGGTATAAGGCTAGGCTTGTTGCAAAGGGTTATGCGCAAGAAAGAGGCATTGATTTTGATGAGACCTTTGCACCTACATGTAGTATGACTACTGTTCGGAGCATTTGTACACTTGCAACCCATCATGGTTGGAATGTATATCAGTTGGACATTAAAACTGCATTTCTGAATGGTGACTTGCATGAAGAAGTGTATGTTTTTCAGCCCCGCAGCTTTGTGTAGAAAGGGCATGAAAACCAAGTGTGCAGGTTAAAGAAGGCATTATATGGTTTAAAGCAAGCACCACGTGCTTGGTATGAGAAGATACATGCCTATCTAATTGCACATGGTTTTGAGAACAGTCCAACTGAAAGCACCTTATATGTTAAGCGTGCTAATGATGTGCTTCTGATCATTGTTGTTTATGTTGATGACATGCTGCTCACTCGTCCTATTGAGAAGCATATTGCCTCATTTGAGATGTCTAATTTGGGACATTTGCATCACTATTTGGGCATTCAGTTTATGCAAGTTGATGGTGGAATGGCTTTGTGTCAAACGAAATATATTGACACATTATTGCAGCATTTTGGCCTTGAAGACTGTAAGCCTATTGCCACTCCTATGGAGACAGGTTTACGATTGAGTCTTCATGATACTGGAGATGCATTTGATGTTGTTCTCTATCAGCAGGCTGTTGGATGCTTGATTTACTTATGCATTACTCGGCCAGATATTCAGTTTGTTGTCTCATAGTTGGGTAGATTTATGCATTGCCCAATAGTCAACCATTGGCAGGCGGTTAAGCGCATATTTCGCTACTTGAGTGGTACTCGGCTACTTGGGTTGTTTTATCCCAAGGGGGGATCACTACCGCCAGATTTTCATGCTTTTTCTGACTCTAATTGGGCTGGTTGCTATGACACTCGTGTGTCCACTTGTGGCTTTTGCTTCATGCTTGGTAGCTCATGTATATCTTGGTTGAGCAAGAAGCAGCCTACTGTGGCCACTTCCAGTTGTGAGGCTGAGTATAGGGAAGCTTTCACAGCTACTATTGAGTGTGTGTGGCTCAGATGCCTTATGGCTGATTTGGGTGTTGGTCAGAATTCTGCCACCACTATCTTCACTGATAGTCAGAGTGCATTGGTAGTTGCGAGGAACCCTATGTTCCATGCTCGCACTAAGCACATTGAGGTGCATTATCACTATGTCAGGGAGAGGTTCTCTGCTGGGGAGATCAGCTTGGCATATGTGCCCACGCAAGAGAACATTGAAGACCTTTTCACGAAGGCTCTGCCCAGGGAGAAGTTTGATCCCATGATGATGGCAAGGTGCATAACAATAAAATTGCTTTCATTTCATTATCCATATCCATTTTTTGAGCTTATAACTAGGAGAATATAGCATTAAACTCATTTAGATGAGAAGCAACACTATTTGTGTCTTCATGCGAAGGTTATATAACTTTCTCATCAGATACACTTTATTCGATGTCGGCTATTTTTCATATGTATTGCATAACTTCTTCCAAAGCTCATCTACACTTTCACAATCTAACACTATAAAGTAAACATTATCTGCTAGGTGCAATCAAATGGTAGACCTGGCCATTTCATCTAACTCATCCCAATCATCTTCATCCATGTCAACAACCTTCTTTGAGATTCCATTAACTAGCTTCCATTGTCTCCTTTGAATCATCACATCTTTAATACAGTTCTTCCATAGAGCAAAGTTTGTGCCATCAAATTTTTGGATCTCAAAAATGGGTTTTGCCCTGCAAGTTATAGCTCCTCCTTGGAACACTGGCACTAGACCATGATCCACGAGATGCGATTGAGACATCTAATGCCATGATGGTAGAGATCTGAATAGAATGATAATGGAGCTAGAAGAGTCCAAACACCACTAAGGCTCAAAGAAGGATGACCAAGTGTTAGATTTTGGGAGAGAATTCAGCAATCTTCATAGAAAAATGAATTAATGAGCAGTAACGAGCAACCAAAAGGATTATGTGAGGATAAGTGTGCTCACACCAATAAGTGTATCAAGGAGAAATCGACCATTGTATTGTTGACGAAACCAAAAAAAATGGAAAAAAATTACCAAAGTATCCTCTACAAAATGAGCATATGACCAGTGTCAAAATATCATAAAAATGCAAATACTGGCATGTTTACCTGAAATCAATTACCTGAAAGAAGCCAACTAGGCTTATCGAGCACCTATGAACAACTATCATACATCTCCTATGGCAAGGCTGGGTAAGTCTTCCACCTGCATCATCGAAGAGACCCCAACATCTGGGCATCTCCCAGTTAAGAAAACCTCACCATGAACCTCTTTATCAAACGTAAAAGGCTTTATGCAAAAACATAGCCGCTATATCAATGACCACATGGACACACATAAGCGGTAGCCACATAAGCGTACATAGTGTGTATGTGCTCAATATATGTAGTAAAATGGCACTAACAAGCTGAATTCACTTCCCAAATAGTGGCCAACAACACATGCAAGTGTCTATCAACTCTGTTCTTTAGGCTCAAAAACCTGCATAGACTTGGGCTGGCTTCTCCCACCACAACTAAAACCTTTCAAGAAACCTGTAGATTAACAAGTGTGGCTAAAAACACAGCACAAAAGGTGAACATTCATTGTCGAAGAAGTACAAAGAACACTCTTCTTGATGTTCTTGGACCTTTGTGGAGAGGACTATGCACAAAAGTACTCTAAATTGGCTCCAAAAATCACCCCAAAAATGCTTCAAAAAATAGGCTTTGAAAGCAAAGAATCAAGCTTTAAGGGCCCAAAACTTGTTGAAAATAATGTTACCTTAGTATTTCCCCTTCTTCAAGCACCACAAGAGTGTAGCTTAGTGGCAAGAGATTGCCATGGTTAAGCGAGCTCCAGGGGGAATAATACTGAGATGGGTGACCTCCTGAGAAGTACTGCGAACCTTCGTCTTCCTTGATCGTTGAGGTCCTCCCTCGCGCACAGTCAATGGTGACTTTGGTGATGTGGATGACAAGGTATGGTCGCTGCCTTAGTCATAAGCCTTGGAGAAAGCCTTGGGTGGGTGGGCGGGTGCTTGCTTTGCTCACACGAAAGGAACAAAGCTTTTGCATCAAAATGGCTCTAATACCAATGAAGTATTTCCCACAGTGTACTCTCCTTCTCGAGTGCTTCACGACGATATCCTCGGGGTAGAAAACCGATCTCTAAGCACCACACACGATACTCTACACAAAGGCTATAGAATACACAAAAAAACATAGTACATAGGGAGCCACGAACACAGACTTCTTGGGTGTTACAAATGTTGTGGAACTTATAGTGTGTGGCTGACTATGCCACTATATGTTTTATTAAAGAACATATACAAAAGTGTCCGGTGGCCATTTGGCCTTTCACATGGACACTAACGATAACAATTACTAGAGAGCGAAGATGGGATAAATGTGTGTGTGTGTGTGTGTGTGAGAGAGAGAGAGAGAGAGAGAGAGAGAGAGAGAGAGAGAGAGAGAGAGAGAGAGAGAGAGAGAGAGAGAGAGAGAGAGAGAGAGAGAGAGAGAGAGAGAGAGAGAGAGAGAGAGAGAGAGAGAGAGAGAGAGAGAGAGAGAGAGAAGGCAATAAACAAATGCATCTCTTCAATAAAGAAAAAAAAGAAAAAGAAGTAGAGAGCATTTCGTTTTCTATGAAAGGAGCATGCAAGGACAATGGAAGCTCTTTTCAATTTGTAGAAGTTGTTCGTTTCCCAACTTGCATATATTTACACGCGAGAAGGGAGCTTATTTAATTTAGGATTTAGTAAACATATAAAGCGTCCATGTCCATCTTAATTCTTATTGTTAGTGCATCTGATGTATCTGACTAGGTTTCCAACATTGGGCATGCCAAATAGATGATTCTCATTGTAAAACATTTACACAAACACAAGGAAATTCATCAACTAAGAAGAAAAATGTTTAATGCATATAAAAAGAAAGACGTATATATCCAACAAAAAAATTCTTGGCTCCTCCATCCTCCCCTCTCCCCTTAAAAACATTTCTACTTAAGACCCATGGTGCTTGGGTAGTTTGCATAGTGATAATCGATAAGAAAGTAGGAGCATTCTTTCATCTTTTCATTAGATGGTATGCTTAATTGATCACCATCTCTCTCATGGGTTATGCACAATCATCCACCACTATGAAAACCACCTAACTACCATGGAGGCTCATAGACAAATACTAGAGCAAGCTCCACACAAATACTAGAGCAAGCTCCAGACAAATAAATGGTTTTTTTTTTTTTCGAATGGAGGTTCGGCTCAGGTCTACTCCCCTTGACTTTAACTTTGAAATTGCAACTGTACAAGGAAGGGCATAGTACCCATGGACTCCCCTTATCCCACAAGAACAGGGGTTTACAAGATTGGGTTAAACGGCGGTCACAACTACCGCGAGGATGGACAAACGATGGCACCTCAACCACATGCAACATCATTCCAAGATAGACATGTTCCTTACATGTTGCTGCCAGGGATTGAACCTTCTCCCCCGCCTCAAGAGGTGAGAGACTCAACCACTAGGGCAGCGAACTGGGACAGACAAATAAATGGTTTAGTGAAAATGATTTCCATGATCATAAATTCCTCTTAGAGTTGCACAAAATCACATGGCACTATGAAAAGTACCATGGGCTTGGATAGAAACCGTAGACGGAGTCCACACGAATGGATAGTTAAATCGTGAAAATAGTCCCCTCAAGACAAAGCATTCTATTCCCGCTTATGATTCACTCGTAAGGTGGCGAAGGGCAAAGAAACTTTTAAGTGCCGTCCCACACAAACCTCAAAATCGATGACGAGAAGGCAGTGAGATTATACTGCCTTTCTGAATTTTGTCGGCTTCGCACTGTCGGATCGAAGTGCTTGCTCAAGATGTTCAAGAAGTAGGCTCTCTAGCTCTGGATTTATTTATGTATGTGTATATCTAATGTGGAGTGGGGAAGTAGAAGGAATCATGTACTGGCTAGAGGGTTGTAGAATCCGTATTTTGTGTGTGTGTGTGTGTGTGTGAGAGAGAGAGAGAGAGAGAGAGAGAGAGAGAGAGAGAGAGAGAGAGAGAGAGAGAGAGAGAGAGAGAGAGAGAGAGAGAGAGAGAGAGAGAGAGAGAGAGAGAGAGAGAGAGAGAGATTCAAATCATTAAATGGCCTGTAAATCAGAGTGTACGTGTGATTGTTCCTGTAAATCAGAGCCTAAACTGGTGAAAAAATCTACTGCAGTGAGTTGTTCGTATTTTTTCAAAAGAAGCTTTAGATTAACTTTGTGGGCTTCCACAATGGTGAAAATGACATTTCTGGTAACACGTTGTTGTTGCCAATGCCATGGATGGTACATGAAGGTATTTTCCATGCTCGTAGATTTTGAATGGTGTGATGGGTCATATATCGGAGTCTACAGTGATGCAACTTATTATCCACGGCAGATAATAAGTTGTTTGTAGGATGTTAACCTGATGGACAGGATAATGAGACAATTTTAACGCTCATAAATGTCTCCATAATAACATGTTGGCTGCTCCAAACATCTTTTTACGCTTAATTTATATCTTTTGAAGTGGAACATTCATGTGGTTCATCACCAAGTATTCTGGATTGTGAAGCCAGAGAACAATCCTTCATTCTATTTTTCCTTGATTTAGATGGAAAGAGTTTATGTACCTTTTGTGGTTGCCTTGATTCTGGAGGAAAACAGTTTCAGTTATATGACGATATGCTAAATTTTGACCATACTTTATCGGTCTTTTTGTCGGTGAGGAAAAGGTTTCCAGTTGGAAAATGATTTAAAGATCATAGCAAATTTTAATACTATGCTTTGCTGCTAACGTGTATATTTTGAACTGTTTATGAAACAAGTAAATTGAATGATATGTTCATCAATGTTGGATTCATCCTCACTAGGATGGATTAGTTTGGTTTTAGTACCAGTAAATGCCACTTCTACTTGAAAATGTTGAATGCACTCCTCAGGTATATGAGGATTGTGTTTGTTTTGCATATACAAGTGTGGTAGATCTTTATTTACTATCATTTGGTCCTATATATTTGAATTTCCATAAATTCATGAGCTGTGTTTTGCGACAAGCATGATGCTTTTATAATCCTTTTTGGGTCGGAGAACATACATGTTTGTGTGAATTTGGAGAGGTTGTAGATTTCTCAATGTCGGTTAGATGTAAACTATAATGTCTAAGTATGGTTTCAAGAGTAAGGATGAGATAGATAGTTGGTCTTCGTTTGCAAAGGGCCAAAGTTAAGTTTGATATTTCTCATTTGGGGGAGCAATCCTTGTAATAAATTTATTCATCTCTTATGTTCTCTAGACATTGAAGACCATTTGGTGTTAGAATAAAAACTAGTGGCATAGAGTGAGCAATTTCGATTAAGAGGCCTTTTTAGTATGAATGATTAAGAGATGACTCTATTGAGACTTCATCCTTCTTTTAGCATTTCCCATATCAATCATTCATGGGATTTATTGAGATCAATCCAGGTTTCTAAGATAAAATGTTCCATTTTGATCACATGAACCTCTTGGTGATAAGTTTGCCATATTTATTATAATTTATACCCAGTGGTGAGCATTGTGATTGGTTTCCATCTTCCATGCTTATCAATGGTGCTCCAAGTTTTGATCCAAATTAGAGTGCTTCTTCTCAAACTTCTTGAGTAGAGGATAAAGAGAAAAATTGAAGGTCAGTTAGGAAGTTTTGAAGAACTCTATTGAGAGCATAACTTTGGTTCTTTCCCTAAATGAGAGATCTCATGGTTTTCTCCAACTTGGGCTTGGTGAGAGAGGATTATAGAATCCAAGTCGATAGTCCTTGAAATCAAATGGAGTGGGCGAAGAATTGGTTTAATCCTTGTGCCATGCTTGGAATAGTGTAGATAGAATACGAAGTTTGCGAGGAAAGTATCTTGTCCATATTATTTTGCATATTTCTTATAATTTAGCAAATCCAAAACCTTAAAAAATCTCTTAACTGTTTTTTAACTTCCTAGAGTAATTTTGCTTTGCAAAAATAGTCATGTTTGCTTTCCTCTTTTGACTTACTTTGGAATTTATATGTTGATAAACTGGATGCAATACAAGGCTTAGGAATCCCACTTAATCCATCTTCCAAGGTCTTCTTACTTGTAGTGTTCTTTTGTCTTTTTTGGAATTTCTATTTATTTATTTATAGAACCTACAAATTGGTAGGTAGCTTGAGTTACTCTAGAGTCTAGGGTATAACAATCCCACATGGTCCTTCTATCGTGGCTTCATTCTCACTTTGTTATCAGGCCTAGTTTCTCACCTCAAACCTCTTCTACTAAGTTCCTCCCCTTCTCCCCTTCCTTTATCTCTTCATATTTTTATAGCCTCTTTATGCTTGACAATCATATTTTTATATTGCAATATCTTTGGTAGCACTAATTTTAAATTAATTTTGATCTGTTTATAGGAGATATAGCTCACAAATATGGGGTCAATAGAGAAGTATGACAATAGAATCAGAAACTTGGAATTAGATGGAATGACTACACAACGTGTGTATGTAGAAAAATAATGTTAGATACAAAACATAAGAGAAGTGTTTCTAAGAGTTGAAGAAAATGGTGCGTGTGCTAGAATATAAATGTGAAACTGACTGTATATGGAAGATACAGCCAATGTGCTGTTAATGAGCTCTAAAATGTGCTTCAAAACTGAATATTGATTCTTCTCTGATGTAAGCAGCTACACGGACTCCTCTTCTTGAAGTGGGAGGCTAGAAATGCTTGGTACAGCAGCAAGAAGACTAATACAACTGAATAATAGCAGCTACTTACACTAGATCAACATGCACACACAAACATGTGCATGAAGAAGATGCCAGCAGCTAAACTCCTCCAAAACAGCTATACAAGCAGCGGTGTGCCGCAGAGCTCACAAATAGAGAGTGTAAGCTCAAGAGTTGATGCCAAGGAATGTGTGTAATGTGTCCTTATATAGCCGTAGGGGAAAGCCAGAAAAGTACTTTATTTTTATCGTAAATCCCACATATGGGCTTTTCATGGGTGATGTGGCGTTGGAAAGAGCCTAAAAGTACACTTTTGTTATGGATCATCAGATCTTTGTTTTTTGCGAGGTTAAATCTCAGCCATTGATTTATAATTGAATTTTTGAGTGAAAAGCATGTGGAAAAGCTGAGATTAGGTTTTGACACTTGAGGGATCTATATGTACATTGTATAAGACGGTTAAGTGCTATATATGGCTAGATAGCTCTCCTCAAGTACTTTAAGATTATGCCATAAAATTTGTTTTGATCATCTTTGACCATAACTGTTTTTGGGAAACGGTGAAACTAGAAAATTAGGGTTCACTAGTAATTAGAGATTTAGCCACAATTTGACATTGTTTCCAACAAGCCCCCCTCAATGTCATATTGATGTAAGATTTAATAATCTGCATAACTTGTGATTTTGTTCCTTTGATAATGCCTTTGGAAAAATATCTTCCACATTCTCACTTGTAGAAACATAAATAAGTTCAATGTGCTCCTTTGCTACATGCTCACATATGAAGTGATAATGAATTTCAGTATGTTTTGTTCTTGCATGATGAGCTTGGTTCTTTGCTATAGCAATAGTACTTTGACTATCTGAAAATATCTGCATAGGTAAGTGACCAATGAACATCAAGATAATTAAAATCTTCTACAACCATATAGCTTCTAGTGTAGCAGTAAGGGCTTCCCTATACTCTGCTTCACTTGAAGATGTAGCTACAGTAGGTTGTTTCTTATGCCAAGAAATCAAGCATTCTTCAACAAAGAGACAATAACCATTTGTTTATCTTCTTGAGTCTTTGTCACCTGCCCAATGATCAAATTATCATCTTTAATTATTACAACAATGTTTTCTAATTGTTTGACTAAATCTCGGATCTTCATTAGATGTTCTTGCATGCTTTGCCTTTCGTATATGTGCAAGTTACTAAGTTCTTTCTTTAAAACTTACTTCTATGCAATGCTTTTTGATTGGAAAAAAGGCATTCCAATTTATTTCATGCTTCTTTAGATGTCTTATAAGCTATAACACGTGGGTTAATGGTTTTTTTTTTTTGATTGGAAGGGAGATTCTAAGAGTCATTTATGCATCCTTGGAGTCTCAATGCTTATGTTCCGGGGCTAATTGGCTCGTAGGCTCTCTTTGGAGGGTAATTGGAGTGTGTTGTAGAAGATGAATCTTTAAAAGGTCACATTCGATAACGTCCTAAACGTTTTTCCGGTCTTGTATCGGGCTTTCCAACCTGTCCCATTGAAGTCCGATTTGTGTCTGAATCAACTGTGTGTGTGTGTGATATATATATATATATGTATGTATGTATGTATGTATGTATGTATGTGTGTGTGTGTGTGTTTATGTATGTATGTATGTATGTGTATATCTATGTATATACATACGTACATACATACATACATATATAAACACGTGTGTGTGTTTATGTATGTATGTATGTATATCTATGTATATACATATGCATGTCCGTACACACACACACATACACACACACACATACACACACACACACATATATATATATATATATATATATATATATATATATATATATATATATACACACACACACACACACACACACACACACACACACACACACACACACACACACACACACACACACACACACACACACACATACATACATATACGCGCGCACACACACATACATATGTACATACATATGGTATATAGACACACATACATACACCTGGTTGGTTCCTGATGTGTTAGGAACTTCTTTTATCGACTTCGCTGACTTGTTCCTAACTTAGATGTCACTAAGGCATAGCTGACTCCTCCCTTTTTTTCCCTTATGCCTAAGCTCTCTTATCGAACAATGTCGAAAAATCTGTCGGTTCATTTTATACGTAGAATTTTCAGTTTATTTGCATGCATTATGACCATTTTGTAGATGATAAATGGAGGAATATGAGATTCAGATTCTGTTATTTGCTGATAAAGATATTGTCATGTCTGTATGTTTTAGGACTTTGTCATTGCATAATATTCTTTTGCTCTGATATGAAATAGAGGGTTGTTTCCTAGAACTCCATACTTCTTTTGTATTGTTCTAGAAGAGTTATGTTATTGAGCTGGAATTCTTTTACCATTGTGGATGTGGGATGGTTTTTATCATGAATGTTGCATAGAGTAGTTGATGAAAGGACACAAAGAGTAGTTGAACGTGAACATATTAGAGCTTGGTGGTGATATTCCTCAATTTGGAGGTGGTGGTAGCTTTTCTTCATCAACTTCAATGTGTGCTACACATAGTTCTCTTGTGAGTATTGTTTTTTATACTTGCTCAGAGAAGAGCTATAAGCTTGGAGGAGATTATAAACCTCAACCGTTAAAGATTTATTGAAGTACATGGATAACTTGGACATATTCTTGGAGATTAGTGGAGCTCTTTTACTTTGAGTTAATCCTGTAGCTATCTATTGTAACATCAAACATTGGAATGTAATGCAAAATTCGGAGCATGGCTCCTCCATCTCACATGTGGTGGAAGGGGCAAAATAGCTCCAAAAGAAATAGCTCTACTATATAAGAGTAGCTTACAATGGAAGCTCCAAACTTTGAGATCACCTAGAGCTCATGGAATAGTGTACAACTGACGTTATATGTGCTACATGATGGGTCTTTATATAAACAACTCTACCCTTCAAGTTTTTTTTTTTTTCTAGGAGAAGACTAAAAAACTTTAAATGCACAGTTTTGTGAATTGCACTGCAAATTTGGGAACCTACTTACATGGGTTTTTTTATTTTTTTATATTTTTACTTGTCTTAATTTAAGAACTTGGATCATTAAATCAAGTTTTAATCACTGGCTTACATGGGTTTGCGTTTCACACTTAAAAATTGCTATATATCATTGGATAGCTCTTGAATAATACTATCACATTATGTAATAACAATTTTGACCACCATTTCCTAGAAATGGGACCATTTTTGACCATTCTTGATCTTCAATTCTTTTGTCTTTGATCTTCTTCATGAGCTCCAAGGAAGGTTGCTCACTTTTCTAACTATCCCCTCCTAACTCTGCACTAGGGGAATATGCTAAAGAGGTCTATCTATTAGCTGTTGAAGTTATTATTATTACTATCATTTCATGATTCAGGTATGTGTTTAATTTTCACAGATTATGCTAAGTATCCACCAACACACACAAGGACCTTAGACATGAAGAGCACTCCCATTGCACACAACACCAGAACGCAGACATCCCTTACTCTTCTCAACCGAGTACTACTTGGAAGGATAGAGACAAATATAGGATGCAAAGTAACAAGATAGAATATAGACTCAAACATACTCCCAAGGCTATCAAGCTCGGCTAGTGCTTTTCAAACCAACGTTATATGCTCTCATCTACACCTATCAAACGCGCACACACACACATGCACACACAAAGTGATATGGTTTTACATGCAAAGTTAGTGTTTTCGTCAACCACTCTACCAATTTCATCTTCATGCTTTTCTTCTCCTATTGTTGCATCTTCTTTCTTCTTCTTGAAACAAAATTCTGCTTTATGTGTTTTCCCTCCACAATGTTTGCACTTCTTGAATTTCTTTGCCTTTGTTGTAAATGTGCTTCCTTTAACTTCTTCATCTTTGAGTATTTTCTCTTGATTTTGTATAGCTGCAATT
>CM035415.1:98532637-99065137 GCA_020310875.1 Ceratopteris richardii | reverse complement strand
CTATTGCAGATGGCAATGATTTGGATGTTGTGGGAATAGGTACAGTAATCCTAAAGTCGAAGCTGGTAATCTTCAGATTTCAGATGTTTTATATGTACCTAACATGAAGAAGAATCTGCTATCTATATCTGCATTTTTAGGTGATGGATACAAAGTTGTATTTGAGAGAGATCTTTGTAAGATCTTGTCACACAAAGAAAAGTGTATTTTGCAAGGTGAGCATAGAGGAGGGAGACAAAGGTATGGTTCGGAGTTTACCCTCATTCGAGCTACCAGATGATTCAGATATATGTGAAGGTTGTCTTGAAGGTAAGATGCATAAACTACTTTTCAAGAAACATGGTCATATTACAGCTACTAGGAAATTGCAGATTATTCATTCAGATGCTAATGGACCTATGAGAGTATACTCTATTCAGGGTTTTAGGTATTTTGTCTTATTTGTTGATGATTTTACGAGATGCTCATGGATCTATGGTCCTAAGTTGAAGTCAGAAGTCTTTCCTATGTTCAAGAAATTTGTAGCTATGGTTGAAAATGAAAGTCAGGTAACTATCCAGATTCTCAAAAGTGATAGAGGTGGAGAATACTTATCAAATGAGTTCCAGACATTTCTTGAAGAAAAAGGTATTACTCGACACCTTACTATTGCTTATACTCCTCAGCAGAATGATGTTGCAGAAAGAAGGAATAGAGTACTTGTTGAGATGATGCGGAGCATGATGGCGTTCAAGAAGCTTTCACCAAAATTCTGGTTTGATGCAGTACATACAGCTAATCACATTTTGAATAGGTCTTCTACAAAAGCCTTAAAGGTAATCACACCTTATGAAACATATTATGGTAGAAAACCTACTGTGAGCTATTTTAGAGTATTCGGATCACTTTCCTATGTACATATTGAGAAAAAGGATCGTGGCAAACTAGATGTAAAGGCATGGAAAGCTGTTTTTATTGGATATCTTGTTGAAAGCAAAGGATACAGGTTTTATGTTCCAGAGACAGGTGAAGTTATCCTTTCACGCAATGCTTATATTACTGAAAATAAGATTTATGATAAAGAAGCAGAAATTCCAGAGTTCATTAATGAAAATGACTATGGATTTTTTAAAAGGAATTTGGATGTACATGTTCAGCGATATCAGGAGGGAGTTAAAATTCCTAGGATTGAAGAAAGGATTGAAGAAAGAGGAATTTCACAACCTTCTACAGAGTCAGTTCCACATGAGACTTTAGTTCCAGAAATGGAAGAAAGTACTAGAGTTCCAGAAAGTCCTAGTACCTTAGAAGGACAAGTTTGAGAACCTGTGGAAGCTAAAGGGTCAGAGAGAGTTTCACTACTATTTAAGGATACACCTACTTGGTTATATCAGACATGGAAAGATAGTGGTATAAAGACTTTTACAGGAAGAACAAGGAGTCATACTAGATAACAACACTAAAAAGATCATGTAAGTTTTGCTGAAGACTTTGAGATTCATGATATTTTAGCACTTACAACAATTGAAGATGAACCTGCATGTGTTAAAGATGCACTTAACATTCCTATTTGGAGAAAAGTTATGCAAGAAGAGATTGATTCTATCATAAGAATCAAACTTGGCAGCTATGTGAGTTACCACAAGGAAAGAAAGCTATAGGTGTAAAATGGATCTTCAAAATCAAAAGGAAAGCAGATGGTACTATTGACAGGTACAAAGCAAGATTAGTTGTCAAAGGATATGCACAACAAAAAGGTATTGATTATGATGAGACATTCTCTCCTACGTCTAGGATGACAGTTATTAGGTCAATACTTGCTTTAGCAGCACATTTTGATTGGCATATATATCAACTTAACATAACGACTGCGTTTTTAAATGGTGATTTACATGAAGATGTATATATTCAGCAGCCAAAAGGTTTTGAAGAGTCAGGTAAAGAACACTTAGTGTGTAAGCTTATAAAAGCATTGTATGGATTAAAATAGGCACCTAGAGCATGATATGAAAAGATACATACATATCTTTTATCCATTTGTTTCCATAACTCAGATGAAGCTCCAACTCTTTATGTCAAAGCTGAAACAGGTATGATGATTATAGCAATCATTTATGTGGATGATATTATAGTCATAGGTCCCAGAGATGAAGATTTGTAGATATTCAAAGAACAGTTAAAGCAAACATTTGATGTGAATGATTTAGGAATCTTGCATTATTATCTTAGGATTCAATTTCTATTTAAGGATGAGTGTATCTATATGACACAACAAAAGTATATCAAGAAACTATTGGAAAGGTTTCATATGACTGATTCTAAATCTATGCAAACACCTATGGATCAGAATGCGTCTTTACAAATAGTAGCAGATGAAGAGTCATTTGATGCTACTTCATATTGTCAAGCAGTTGGGTGCTTGATATATCTTTGTAATACACATCCTGATATATAGTTTTCTCAAGTATCAAGGTTCATGCAGAATCGGACAAGGTTACATTGGAAAGCAGTAAAACGGATCTTCAAATATTTGAAGGGAACTTCAAATTATGCTATGGTATTTTCGAAATCTACACATTTATTACTAAAAGGATTTTCAGATTCTGATTGGGCAGGTGATAGAGACACAAGAAGAAGTACGAGTGGATTTTGTTTTTATCTTGGAGATTGTCTTATCTCACGGCTTTCAAAGAGACAACCCACTATTGCAACATCGTGTGAAGCTGAATATCGTGCAGCATTTACAGCTACTTTGGAGTCAGTTTGGTTGCAAAAGATTTTCAGTTATCTAGATGTAAGAGTACATGAACCCATTCAGATATTTTCAGATAGCCAGAGTGCAATAGCTATAGCAAAGAATCATGGGTACACTATTTTGACAATTCAAGCTAGAGTTTATGCTTACTTTGTGTCAATTTTGGAGTTCTGAAGCTTTGGAGGTGAAGGAAGGAGAAGGAGAGGCTACTCTCTTGGAGCAAGAAGTCTTCTATAAGGTGGTGGCAGCTATCTTTTGTAAGTTAACCTTATTTTCTGTTTTAGGGTTTGTTGATTTTCAGATTTGTTGCACTTTCTTGAGAGGTTAGGTTCACTTCGTTGCTCATTCGCTTCACACACACTCAAATTATAATAGCATAATCTGAATTCTGTACATCATCATCTTCTTGGCTATTCTTCCATCTAGTGAGTGCACAATTATATGGTTGAGTAGTACTCCCATGTTGTAATTTGACCATCTATATTTAGTGAGTAAGCAATTTGCTTACGTTACTTATTCTTGTCTCAATTTTCTCTCTCTATCTCTTATCATCTTGTTTAATTAAGTGTGTATGCTCAAAGGTTTTTAGTATTGGAAGATCTTGGGGCCCCAAATTCCAACACTTCTTTTGGGAACTAGCTTTATTTCGTGACTTTCATTGATGATTTTTCGAGGCATGCATGGGTATATCCATTGAAAGCAAAGTCCGAAGTGTTTATGTGCTTCAAACAATTTCTAGGTTTGGCTAAAAATTTGTCAGCATGTAAAATGGGAACTCTTCATTCTGGTCAAGGAGGGGAATATATGTCTTTTGATTTTAATGCATTTTTGGCTGAACGTGGGATAAAACATTAGTGTATAGTGTCGTATACACCGCAATGGAATGGAGTTGCAAAAAGGAAGAACAAGTCACTCATGGAGATGGCAAGGTGTATGGTCAAGAGTCTAGCTTTACCGCATAGTTTCTAGCTTGAGGCTGTTATGTGTGCAACATATGTACTTAACAGGTGTCCCACTAAAACATTGCAGTCTTATCACTCCATATGAGGCTTGGCATGGTCGCAAGCCGTTGCTTACCTTCGTGTCTTTTGTTGTCTGGCATATGCATTAGTGTTTGAACAACAACGCAGGAAATTGGATGATAACGAACGGGAATGTATTTTTGTTGGGTACAGTTTTGAAAGCAAAAGCTATCGTTTGTATCATCCACATATTAAACACACTTTGGTTAGCCATGATGTTTTTGTGGAAGATCCAATTCAGCCATTACTTTCATGTTCTAAGGAGATATCAATTAGCTCCAAAGATGTGTGTGACACTTTGCTTCCTCTTTTTATAGGTGGACAACTTAGTGCTTGTCCAAATGAGGCATTTTCTCAACCTTTGCAGGCTCCACATGATGAAGCAGATCATTCCATTTCTGATGCAGATTTACATGATGCACTTGTTTATGAGAGGTCTTATATAGACCTCTAGTCTTTGTGATGAGAATGAGCTTGGCTCGTTTGATGAAGCACAAAATTAAAAAAATTGGATGGCTGCTATGCAATCAGAATATGATGCTATTATGAAACTTGGTACCTGATCTTTATGTGACTTGCCTCTTGGCAAGAAGGCCATTGGCAGTAAGTGGGTATGCAAGTTGAAGCATAAACTTGATGGAACAGTTGACAAGTATAAGGCTAGGCCTCTTGCAAAAGGTTATGCTCAAGAAAGAGGCATTGATTTTGATGAGACCTTTGCTCCTACATGCCGAATGACTACTGTTTATAGCATCTGTGCATTTGCAGATCATCATGGTTGTGACCTACACCAGTTGGACATTAAAACTGCATTTCTGAATGATGACTTGCATGAAGAAGTGTATGTTTTTCAGCTCCATGGTTTTGTACAGAAAGGGAATCAAAACAAAGTGTGCAGGTTGCAAAAGGCATTATATGGTTTGAAACAAGCACCATGCGTTTGGTATGAAAAGATACATGCCTACTTGATTGCACATGGTTTTGAGAACAGTCCAATTCAGAGCACCTTATATCTTAAGCATGCAAATGATGTGCTTCTGATCATTGTTGTTTATGTTGATGACATGCTACACATTGATCCTAATGAGAAGCATACTTTTGATTTCAAGGCTGATTTGCATGCCTCATTTGAGATGTCAGATTTGGGGCATTTGCATCATTATTTGGGCATTCAATTTATGCAAGTTGATGGCGGGATAGCTTTGTGTCAAACAAAATATATTGACACACTATTGCAATGTTTTGGCCTTGAAGATTGCAAACCTATTGCCACTCCTATGGAAACAACTTTACGGTTGAGTCTTCATGATGCTTGGATGCTGTTCTCTATAAGCAGGTTGTTGGATGCTTGATTTACTTATCCATAATTCGGCCTGATATTCAGTTTGCTGTTTCACAGATGAGTAGGTTTATGCATTGCCTAAGTGTCAAGCATTAGCAGGCGGTTAAGCGCATCTTTTGCTACTTGAGTGGTATCAAGCTACTTGGATTGTTTTATCCCAAGGAGGATCACTACCGCCTGATTTACATGCTTTTTCGTACTCTGATTGGGCTGGTTGCTATGACACTTGTGTGTCCACTAGTGGTTTTTGCTTCATGCTTGGAAGCTCATGCATATCTTGGTTGAGCAAGATGCAGCCTACTGTGGCCACTTCTAGTTGTGAGGCTGAGTATAGGGAAGCTTTCACGACGACTGTTGAGTGTATGTGGCTCTAACGGCTTTTGGTTGATTTGGATGTTGGTCAGTCTTTTGCCACCACCATCTTTATTGACAGTCAGAGCTCATTGGCAGTTGCGAGGAACCCTTTGTTCCATGCTCGCACTAAGCACATTGAGGTGCACTATCATTATGTCAAGGAGAGGTTCTCTGTTGGAGAGATCAGTTTGGCATATGTGCCCACACAAGAGAACGTTGCAAACCTTTTCACAAAGATTCTCCTTAAGGAGAAGTTTGAAGTTTTTCGCAAAGCTTTGGGTTTACTTTGTTTTGTGGATTGATACCACATAGCTTGGCACTTCCTTATACATGAGTGCCTCCTTGTTCACCGTATCACTCTCAAGGGGGATTTGTTGATATATTTCGGTAGTGATTTGTGTGAACACCCTAGGAACGTCGGGGCCTTTTTTTCTCTCTTTAGGAGGTTTCACCCCCCCCCCCCCCCCCCCCCCCCCCCTCCCCCCCCCAAAAAAAAAAAAACCTGGCTTGTATATATGCCTATAAACCTGACTGACTACTTATCTTTGTACATTCTTTTGGTAATACATTCATTATTGTATGTTGTGCTCCAAGTGTCTTCTTCTTCTGTGTGCTGTTCGCATGCTTCCGCAGACCTCAAACTCCAACAGGGGCTAGCTTGCTACCCGGGGGAGAGAGAGAGAGAGAGAGAGAGAGAGAGAGAGAGAGAGAGAGAGAGAGAGAGAGAGAGAGAGAGAGAGAGAGAGAGAGAGAGAGAGAGAGAGAGAGAGAGAGAGAGAGAGAGGGAGGGGGGGGATATTAACGTCTTCTAAAGGCCAAAATTTGGCCTATGAGACAAAACCATGTACAACTGTAGTAACACGTGTGTAGAAATAAAATAAAATGGAAAGGTACTTGCTACACAAAACTGTGTAGGCTGAACATAGATACCACATGATAGTGTACCGGTTGACGGAGAGGTAGTGGGGATAATGTAGTGGTGCGTGGGGAGATGTGGCTCTGACTCTGCAGATAATGGCCACGTCGTACATGGGGACCCGATGACGGGAGTGAATATGTATATCCTAACTACAAGTAATGGGTGGAGCTTGGAGGTGGGTGGAGTATCGGTGTTTGATGCGTTGGCTGTAGCAACTGCTCTCATCTCTGATACGCTGCTATGAGGAATCGTCCCAACCTCCGCTGGTCTCCAATGGTCATGCACAACTGTAGTTACTCCTCTATATGGAATTGTGCTTGTAGATCTGAGTATGCTCAGCATCTGGTAACAAAGTGCTCCTCACTCTCTGTCTTTGTATGGAATACTGGGTACCACCTCTCCTCTCTAGGTAATCCCATGGTCCGACCCCTCTTGATCTCAAGCTGATGTGATGAAACTCGAAGCTGCCCAATGACGACTCGGAGGTGGTGTGGTAAGTATGCATGTATCGTGGAGTCTCAATGAAGCCCTGGTCTGAGATCTGTAGAAAATGCTTGCGGTAGTGGAGCATTTTCGGTGGCAATGTATCCTTGGGGCTAATCCATGTCCTCTGTATATATGTATGCCATATCTCTTGGCGAATGACCCTGTTCCTCTCCTGGTGGGAGAGCAAATAGGTGGGGGCCTGTAAGTCGTACTGCAGTGGTGCCAGGTGGTAGTCTGTCTATGTCAAATCCATGATGGGCCAACCAGTCTCGTGTCTGTGCGTACCATGAGGAGGTGTCTCCTGCTAGTGCCATGTTGCATGACGCGTGGAAAGCTCGATAAGTGATGCATTCTGTGTCCATGCTCTGGATCCTGTGTAATAGGCATACTGTCTGGAACAGTGCGTCTACTACTAGCATCGGTGGTGCAGCGAGCTCTGCTCTGATGATATCCTGTGGTACTGAAGGCTTGCTGCCGATGAGTCTGGCAATCATGAGAATCTGTGGCCTCTCCAATGTTGTCCATGCTGATGTAGCTAATCCCGGCACCGATATGGCTGCTCCATACATGAGCGCTGGTGTAACCAGAGTGTCGAAGAGCCACCCCTTTGTGCGGGGCTCCTGAAAATGTGCCTGGTGGCACTGTCTCTCCATCAAGGCTAGTGCTGCGTATCCACGTGTAATGCGATCCCGGGCTGCCTGAGACATAGAGAAAACCCCCGAGGCTGCTGTGAATGTCACTCCGAGATAGACATATGATCCGACTACCTCAATCGGTCCGCCTGCTGCTGTGAAAGAACTAGTTTGAGTGCCTCAGAATTTAACAATTTTCCCCCCATCCTAAAGACATTTATTCATCAGCTGAAAATTAAAGTTTTGACATTATGGTCTGCCACCTTGGAAAGGTATAGGAATCATGACCTACTCTTGAGAACATTAAGGGGAGATGGTCGGTTTTAAACTTGCTCATCTTTTGCTTGTCATGGGTTTGAATATTTTGTGCCTGCTTAGTATCAGTTTTAATTTGAATTGATTTGTGGATATAGATCATCATCCTTCTCGTGATCATCTTGAGGTCTTCCTGAAACCAAACTGTGAACAATGTTGCATATTCTGAGAATAGACCATGGTTACCACTGTCAACCATTCTGCAATGCTTGATGCTGCTTCTATCACTGTATTGTCCACAGGCACACGTAATTAGTGAAGCACCTGAAATGGTTTTGATGAATGCTGAGGCAATTCAAGTGCTATTAAAGCTGCCAGATAGAATGTTCTTCTGGATTCAGTCCATAGTTGCAATGCAACACGTTGATAAGAACCCCACTTTGCGAACGGGTTCACAAATCATTGTGTACGTGACAAAAAAATGCCTTCCCAAGGATGCAATTTGTTACCATGGAAGTAGTACATTTACAATAAAAAAGCCTCATGGATTCTCAATTCCTTGGAAACTAGTTAGAGAAGCTGAGAGGAGATTGATTGCAATTAAATAGTGAAAACTTTTTATAGAGAACTGTCTGAAAGTATTTGGTCTTTCTAATCTCAAACTATTGGTTTTTGGATTGTCAATTTGTCGGATACCACATGATTAACAAATATTATAGATCATGACTATTGATGTATAGAATGTATACAAAATTTTCTCTCTTTCAGTCTAATGGGAATTCACTTCAAATAGGGAAGTAAATATTTCTAATAAAAAAACCTTGAGAAAGGTTTGACTAATGCAACATGGAATCCACTTGCTTGTGAATGGATTAATGTGTGCTTTCCATCATCTAATTTTACAACTCTACCCCGTTGCTAACTGTTAGCAACACATTGCTTACCCTGCTGTGATCCTGTTGCTAACCACATTGATTCAGTCTAGGTGTGGTTGGGGTCGGTAATGTGTCTAATTGTGGTATGGAGTCTCGTGAATATTTTGATCCATGACTGGTTTATGAAAGGTCAATCATTTTTCTTGTAAATCATGATGTTCTGTTTCCTCCTTTTGGGCATTATTTCATATGCTTAAGGGCTTTGAAGCCCTTCTATGTAAGTGGACATAAGCTTGTGTTATAGTGTCTTATTGTGAATATCGTGACAGATTTACACAAGAGGAGATATCAGGACAGAATCAAGTTAAAGCATCTGTTCAACGGAAGATCCGGCAAAGCATTGCTGATGAAGTATTCATATATGAATATCTGATAATTAGTGAAATTGTTCTTTTGTTTACTTTGGCACATTTCAGGAACTTGCTCTTGCACTAACTATTTTGTTGTCTGTCAACTTGGTCATTCATGCAGTTATTAACTTTTGTATAATGCTTCCAGTATCCAGATCTGGAGCCAATTTTGGATGAGCTTCTGCCAAAGAAATCTCCTCTGATTGTTGCCAAGTGGTGGGTCTTTATTTTTTTCGGGTTTGACTTTTTAATATTCATTATTATTGTTATGACTATTACTTCTAGTACTATTATATTGGTTCTCTTTCTTGTTTCACCTTTTATGTGAGTTCACCTTGATCATGGACTTGTTGACAATGCTTTGCTTTTTGATCTTGTATGTGGGCAGTCAAAACCATGTTAATCTGGTTGTCATGAATAATGTTCCTCTTTTCTTCAATGTTCGTGAAGGTCCCTATATGCCAACATTACGACTGTTACATAAATGTAAGGATTTCTCATGTATTTGTGGGTACAGGAGTTTGAGATTTTACTCTTACATTCTTACTGTGTTTGTAGATCCTACAATAATGAAGAAGTTTACTGTTGATAGAGGAGCGATCAAGTTCGTTCTTGCTGGTGCAAACATAATGTGCCCTGGTTTGACATCCCCAGGAGGTGCACTAGATGAAGATGTACCAGCTGAAGCACCAGTAGTATGACATCACCTTCAAATTCTTCTCATACTTGTTTCAACTGTTAAGCTATATTAATCTGGGGAGCGAAGATGATAACGAAGTTTCCGTGTTTCTGAATTTTGGCACAATATAATTCATGGCTGATCCACAACAACACTTCGTGTTGCTTTATGGCTCGGTGTGAGGTACGGGGAAGGGAGGGAATCAGGGAAAGATCTAGGGATTCGTCGATTGATTGGTTTGGGGTGTGTACTATACAGGCTATAATGGCTGAAGGGAAGCAGCATGCTCTTGCAATCGGGTTCACAAAATTATCAGCCAAGGACATGTAAGCTACACAAAGTAGTCCCTGATAAATTATTCCCGACTTTAAAGTCATGCTTTAACCTTTGTTTGACAAGTTTTTGTACAACATCAGTTTTGCAGTTTCATGCTTAGGATTTCAAATTTTGTTAATGATTGTGTTTTATATTTACAGAAAAGCAATAAACAAAGGCATCGGTGTTGATAATATGCATTATCTCAATGATGGGCTATGGAAGGTATAGACAAAAAGCTCTTGCCATATGAGTGAACACTATCGTTATCAGGATGATTCTAATGCATCATTTTGTGTTCAGACTCTCACTCTGAATTGAGGATTTTCAAGATTATATGCATGGAGTGGACTAAACCCTGGAAGAGGAAGTGGGTCCTTCAGGTTGAAGATTTGACATGCTGGAACTAATTGACACAAATCATACGAGATGTAACCTTTACAAAAGTTTTCTCAAGTTTGTACAGAATTTTTGAGTTAAGGTTGTGTATTGTGCCTTGTCTTCTCTTATAGTCAGGTGGTCAACTATGTAGGGCTTGGCTGAATGAGACTTTTAAATTAATTTATTGAAGATTTTGTTATGCTAATGCTATGCTTCGAGGCTCAAGCATAGGAAATACATATTATCTATTTGAAGCTTCAGAATAAGGATTATGCTATTGTTAAGTAACTTCATCTGTTCTTTTGAAATTCGGAAGGAAAAACTAGGTCTCTCTCTCACAAAACAGGGTTTATTTGATTGAAGATCATATTCAGAGCATCTACATGATGTGATGGATATTATATGTATACAAGGAGGCATCAGTATGGTGGTTGCATGCAATGAACTATGGCAGGTGATGTAAATAAATGTTTGTGTGTGTTGAATGAAATCACAGGTTCCTGGCTCTGACACGCAGAAGAAAATCTTATCATGCTCTAAGCATCCGAACTATACCCAGTGGTCTATTGCAGGGAGTATCGCAGCAGATTTCCTGCATTGCAGGGAGTGTCACAATAGATTCTGCTCAGGGATGGATTCTTGAGTAGAAATGATCTTTGTCTAAGTGCTATCTCTTTCACACGTGTATGTGTGTGTGTGTGTGTGTGCGCGCTTGAGGGCGGGAGTGAGGGAAAAAGTTTTCTCAAGTTTGTACAGAACCTAGCAGTTAGAGATTGTGTAATGTACCTTTTCTTCTCTTATAGTCAAGTGGTCAATTGTGGAGGACTAATATAGTCTGAATGAGACTTCCATATAAATGCTATGTGTTGAGCATAGCAGGGACATATTTTCTAATTGGACCTTCAGAATAAGGATTATCCTATTGTTAAGTAGCTTCATCTGTTCTTTTGAAATTTGAAAGGAAAAACTAGGTCTCTCTCTTACAAACACAGGGCTTATTTTATTAAAGATCCGTGTTCAAAGCATCTACATGATCTGATGGATACCATATGTATACAAGGAGGCACAGTATCATGTTAGCATGCAATGAACTATGGCGGGTGATGTAAAATGTTAGTATGTGTTCAATAAAATTACAGATTCCTGGCTCTGACATGCAGAAGAAAAGCTTATCGTGCATCAAGCATCCAAGCTATACTCAAGTTGTCTATTGAGGGGAGGGGAGGGAGAGAGGTAGGGGGGAAGGCGGACGGAGGGGTTAAGGGGGAGGGAGTGAGGGAAAGGGGGGAGGGGGTAGGGAACAGGGCAGGGGGTATTTGAATTCTGTTTCCAATTTTTTCCCTCTCATTTTTAAGATATTTCATTTGTTTTTCTTGTGAAGATGTTATGCCGATTCCTCATGAGCTTCAGTGATACAATTGCTCTTCTAAAGTAAAAGCATATTTTCCACATATGAGAAATGGAGTAAAGGGATGACATCATCATCCACTTGGGTATATAGACAGTGGTCTATATGGACTAGTCTTAATCCATTTTGGTGTGTAAGCAGGAGTTAAACCTTTTTGTATTTTACTGCCTAGGGGCTCGTTTTAATCGACAAACTTTTTTCTAAATTGTAAATTGCATATTAAATGCTCCTTGTAAGGAATAAAATATTGGCTGCCTCATATACAACTCTTCATTAAAATCATCATGCAATAAGGCTAAATTTACATTAATTATTTCCAGTTCCATGCCAATTGTGGGAGCAATCAATAGACACCTGATGATCACTTTCACGCTGGAAAATTCCTCATGGAGGTTCATGCCTTAGTGCATAGCGAATACGCAGACTTATCATTTTCATAGTAAGAAAACATTTCAGAAGTCCTTATCACTTTTGGATATGACATCATCCACGCTGAATTCACATTTCCAATTTAACATGAACTGGTTTATGTTTGGGAAATCTATGCAAAGCTTTGCTTTTCTCTTGAATAGCCAGTCCTCATTTTCCTTTTCTATCAAAACGCTATGCCTCTTTCACTCAACATTAGCATTGACAATTTTGAAACTTCCAAAACTGACCTCATTTTTATGTCGTTCTTGTCCAATGAGCTAAGTTCATTTTAATTGTCCTACATCCTTATGCATCAAGTCCCATCATTAGAACCATTTTGATTTTTTTTTATTGGGTTTGATGCCATGTTTTCTTTGTGATTGTATAGATGTCCCACGTCATGTGCATCATCTTGTCCATCCTTTGGTAAAATATGAAGGATTGGGGATCATTTTTATCCTATTAAAGTATTGATTCCTTGACTCCAAGTTCTTGGCAAGGTGGTGGCTATTGGATTTGTTGTCCAAACTAGTGTTTATTTATAAGTTTTCTCAATGTAAAGTATCGTCATGATTATGTATTATCTTTCATGAATGGATAGTTAGGCCATGCAGCTGATTTGATCTTCATCTAATATCCCATCAAGATGCCTTAGGTGGACTTCTTATCTAGCTTATTCTTTTCTTGTTTATGAAAGAATGCCTAAGACATCATAATAGAAGCAAGCAAATTGTTGTATGGAGGAGGATTCTTAGGGTGAACCTTTTCATGAATGTCGTTTTCCATTGGTTGTGGGGAACAAAATCAAGAACATGTAATCATCAAGGCATCAACGTGTAAATCTTATATGAGATAGGTCTTGTGCAGCATGCATAATGTTGTTTCATATTGTGTACAACCGAATCTCTTGGTCACATTTTTTAGGTGACCAAGGGATTTTGATTTCTTGCTTATGACCTTGCTTGTCATGTCAATAATAAGTAACATTTTCATGCTTGTCCTTCCTTTTTTATGGAATCTTATCTTTTAGTGTTCATTGTCCCTATATTTGGACACTCCATACATATGATATATTAAATCGCAACATTCACCATTGGTGTTGCATGCAATCTCATCGTCAAAGATAAATCTATTTTTCTTGATGATACTAGTGTTTTAGATTTTGTGAGGAATACATTGAGAAAAACATGCACTTGAAAAACTTGTGCCTTATGAATCACTTGCTGACATTCTAAAAGCATCAATGTAATCTAAAGCTGTCTTGATACCTCTCAATGTAAGGCTTAATAACTTAGACAAAAGATAAACATGATTCATAGACTTAAAACTTGATTTCAAATTTTTTTTGGACAAGAACCATATTTATGATTTTAGCAACATCTCATTGGTAAGAATCACGAAGCCTCACTAAAAGAAGAAACTTTTTTGTATAACTAGAGAACCACTCTCTATATGTCATATGAAAAGCACAAGAATTTGGTAACCATGTTTGTGAAAGGGAATCAGCCATAAGAGCCTTATTAGGCACAATTTTGTCAAGTATCAATACATCAAGATCATGAGAAACAATATTTATTTCTTCTATCTTTGTAGATGAAGTAGATGGTGTTGGCAATTGTTTACTATGCCCATCAACATTTTGATCTTTACCTTTTCCATTCTAGGAGCATAATAATTCTTCTTCATATCTTATGCCAATGATGACAGTCGATGTTCTTGTTTTGTGATTTGCTTACTCTTGCTACATTGACATTCTTGTCTCTATTCTTGCTTGACACATGATTGATTCTTTCCCTAATAAGAATCACGGTATCTCCACTATGTGTGGCAATCATAGATTTCTTGCAAATCTCTTCGTTGAGAAGTGCATCGCATATGTCATTATAAACAAGCCTGCCTCTAGTTGTATTGTTACTAATAGCTATGCAAAAAGAGAGTTGCTTTCATCTCATCGTCCATTTTCATCTCTTGAGCTTGCAATTGAGAAATTGAGCATCAAACTCATTGAAATGAGCTACAACACTATCTATGTCTTTCATGTGCAAGTCATACAACTTCCTCATCAAATAACTTTATTGGAAGCATTCTCTTTCTCATAGGTTTTGAAAACTTCTTCCACACCTTTGCTATCTTACACTCCAAAACAATGAAATAAACACTATTGGCAAGGTGTAGGTGAATCATGGAAATTGTCATGTGATCTTGCCAATCATCGTCATCATCATCAATATCAATAGGTTTCTTTGTATGACCTCCAATTGAATTCCACTCTATTCTTTGTATCAAGACATCATGAATTTGATTTTTCCATAGAGAGAAGTTATTGCCATCAAACTTATGGATCTCAAATTGGTCTTTTTCGTATATGTTATAGTTTTTTTTTGGAGGCACTTACATAGATCATGATTTGCTTGATATTCTTGAAACCTCTTATGACACGCTGATGAAAAGGTGACTAGAATATTGATCATACTAGAGATTACCAACCACCATTGACACTTTGAAAGGATGACTATATGCCAAGTTTTTGGGAAAATTTTGCCAAACTTTTCCCAGAAAAATGAGCATATGAGCAAAATGATTGATGAGAAACTATTAAAGTAATAGTTTGCCAACTTGTATGCTTGCACTTAGAAGCAATTGAGGAAACATAATAAAGTTATGGCTGAAAAAATGATATCTTTGAAAAATACGACAGTCTCCGTTATAAAATGGAGCCTAGACATCAAAGCACTATAAAAGAACTGATAAAAAAACCATAAAACTGCATGACTGTGTCATTGCATATCATTGCACTTCTCACTGCAAATACCAAGTGACCAAAAGAAGTCGATTAGGCTTATCAAGCACCTATGAATCCACTAGCATACATCTCTTATGGTGAGCTAGGGTAGTTCTTTCACTTGCATCATCGAAGAATCCCTTCCATCTGGGTGTCTTCTCATTCACAAAAACTTCACTGCTACCCTCTTTGACAAATCAAGACTATGCAAAACTGATGTGTTGTGTCACATGAGCGTACATATGTGGTTTCCACAAAGACATACATAGTGAGAGTGCTCAAATAGTATATGTGAGAAATGGGCAATAGTGATTGGGATAAAAGAGCTCAAAATGTGTCCAAAAATATCCTTACACAAGTCTCAATGCACTTTTGCAAGCTAAATTGACAAGTGTTGATGAACTATAGACAAGTGATGGCTACTCCCGCTACAATTGAGTCCTTTTCAAGAAACTTATAAAATCACTAGTACGGCTAGAAAAACAGACCCAAATCTGAACATTCGTTGTTGAAGAAGCACAAAGGACACTACTCTTGAGGTACTTGAACTTGTGTAAAGAGAAATGTCCATGAACGAGCTTTGAAATGACTCCAAGGGACACATAAAAATTGCTCCAAATAGGCTTGGAAAGTCAAGAATAAAGCCTTGAAGACCCAAAACTTGCTCAAGGTAATATCAATCTTAGCCTTTCTCTCTCCTCAATCACCACACGAGTGTAGCTTAGTGGAAAGAGATTATCAATTAATTAAGATATGAGAAGAATGGTACTTGGATGAGTGACTTCTCAGGAAGTATCGAGGACCTCTGTCTTCCATGATCGTCGAGGTTCTCCTTTGCGCTTAACCTATGATGCTAATGGTGACTTCAGTGAATCGTGTGACAAGGTATTCCAAAGTCTATGCCATGCTTGTTGCCTTAGTTGTAAGCCTTGCAAACCTCGGAGTTGTCAATGTGTTCCATAGGTTGCAAGTTTGGAAGCATTCTGTAGATTCGCGACAACCTATACTTCCACATATAAAATTGCTCTAATACTAGTGAAGAGGAGATTCTCAACTCCTCGCAACATGGATTATCTATTTGGATAGCATCACAATGCTATTCTATATTGATTTGTGTAGACCTACAAAAAACACATAGAAAACTAGAGAGAAGAGAGTATGAATTGGATAATGCAAGTTTCACAAATGGGAAATTTCAATTCATTTCATGGCTATGAGGCCACTATATGTTTTATGAGAACAAAAACATACAAGAATGTCTGACGACCATTTGGCCTTTCACATAGACACCAAGGGTAATTATCCACAACAATTTCTACTACATATATCAAAGAACTCTCACTTGAAAGAGATATTAACTTGCATTAAAGCTTGGAAATTCTTTCATATAGGGATGTGAGAATCAACTTTAGAAAGTTAAGAAATTTTCAATCTTGCCCTCAAGGATCATATAGCTAGCACAATCTTTTTCTTTTGGTGCTTTGTGTTTTGGTTGAATGTTGAATGTTTTGCGACTTTGATGTTGTTGATGAGAGCAATATCTTATGTAGTTTGCAAGGTAGTGAGTGGCAAACGGGAGTAAAAGCAAAGGGACAAAATTGCAAAAAAAAGGAAGAAAAAGTATGCAAAAGTGTTTGAAATTCAGACAATGAATCACAATCAATTTTTAGGCTTTACATGATTAAGCTATGAGCTTTTGGTCTCTATGAAAAAAATTAAGTTCACATTAACTTTCAAAATATTCAAAGAATGAAGAATGTATGAAAAGTAAGATATAACTACTTGTATGTTTGTCAAATCGTGGTGGAAAAAAAGGAAGTCTTATAGAGAGCTACAAAATAAGAGTCTCTTGAGCATATGGAGAATCTTTGTGGCGTTCAACCTCAACACATGAGATACAAGATGAGTTCTAATTCTAACAAAAAATTGAATAACTCACTCATCCTTGCCCTTGAAAAAAATAAAAGAAAAATAGAGAACTCTCTTGCAAGGCAACTAATATACGTACAATTGCAATAGTAGAATTGTGTATGTGTGTGTGTGTGTTTGTGCACGCATGTTCTATTTTTAACATGTTTTACACGTATGATATGAGCGAAATTTTTGGTTCTATTCAAAGTTATGCAAGATCCTTTTCAAAGGTTGGTATGATTCTTTTTCTTTGAAGTGGTGCTTCATTCTTACTTTGTACAAAACATCTTCATAATTTTCCTTCCTTGTGGATACTATAGAACAAGTTATAGTGATTAATTCTTAATACTATATTGTTTGCTATATTTTGATGTTGTATCTGTTTGGTTTCTTATTTATGTATGCTTTTGGATTATGTTTGTTTTAGTTGGTTTTGAATGTTCTATTTATGCTTTATTTGCTTGCATAATGATTTTACTTGTTTTTGCATGTTTTCTTCATCTTGTTTGTGTTAGTAATAAGATTTTTCATTTGATCCCACATTATGGCAAAAATTTTGGCCATGTTGTTACTTCTTGAGATAATGGCTTTTATAGTTAGTTAGATAGATGAGTACAAAGAATTGAGGAGCAGATTTGGGTGAGTGTCTATATTGTAACACAACATTGATGGATGAGCTCATTCAATAACAAGGAACCAATAAATGTGGAGGAGGCACCTCATGATCCCTATTGGAGAGCTTCCATTCAAATAGAATATAACAATATCATGAAGATATGAACTTGGTATCCAGTGGATCTATCCCCTAAGCACAAAGTCATTGGCACCAAGTGGATCTAGAATCTAAAGTACAAGGTTGATGGTACTTTGCAGAAATACAAAGCAAGACTTATTGCACATTTCTATCCCACAAGTCAAAGGGATTGGATTCTGTGAATCATTTACCTCGACTACAAGGATGACTACTATCTGAGTAGTATTAGATGTGGCTGCACATAAACAATGCCTAGCTTATCATATGGATATTAAAAAAAAATTCTTGAATGGAGGCCTCAAGGAGGAGGTATATATGTCTCAATCACTAGTTTTTGAGGCTCCACATTCAGAGAACAATGTATATAAGTTAGAGAAGATTTTGAGCCTAGAGCATGATATCACAGATGGATAAGTTTCTATGGGATCTAGGTTCCAAAAGGTGTGCTTTTGATGTTAACTTGTATGTTCTAAAGAGATGATGGAAGAAAATTGTGATTGTACTCTATGTAAATGACCTTTTGATTACAAGAGATGATGACCCTTCTCTTAACCAGACAAAAGATGCCCTTTGTTTATAATTTGAAATGATATAATTAGGTTTAATATATCATTTTTGGCCTTGAGGTACGATAGAAACTAGGGAAAAATTTCACTTTTCACTAGAAGTATGCAAGAAAAATTTTGAAGCCATTTGACTTGGAGGATTACAAGAGTATTTCCACATTTATGGAGGTAAAAAAAAATGTATTGAAGGTACTTCATCTACATTGGATATTGGAAGATAGAACAAAAAAGTTGGAAGTTTCATGTACTTGTGCAATAGCATGACGAGATATCTCATATGCTATTGGAGCACTAAGCAGTTTCTCTAACAAGCCTTGCCAAACTCATTGGAAGGCAAGTATGCAGTTACTCAGGTATGTCAAAGGATCCCTTATTGATTATGGTATTCTTTGTGATGAAGGATCATTTTTATCTGGATATTGTGATTTAGTTTGGCCATGAGATATTGATACTAGAAAATTAGTTTTGGGATATTGCTTTTCTTTAAGATTTGGGATTTTCTCTTAGATTAGTAAGAAGCAACTGATTGTAGCATTATCTCCTATTGAACATGAGTACAAAGCCACATGTGTTGTAGCATGTAGATTAGTATGATTGAGGAGGATCCTATGACACATAGGAATATAGGGACAAGATGCTACAAAGATGAAGTGTGACAGCCAATGGCCATAAAGAAAAATATTGTTTTTCATGTACATACCCAACACATAGAAATTCCGCATCACAATATGCATGAGTTGTTTGAGGATGGGGTCATGGAGATAAGATATTTTCCAACTACAGAAACTGGAGTGGACATCTTCACCAAGGCTCTTGATAAAGAGCAACTTCATTGACACTTTTTGAAGCTTGGTATTGGACAAAGGAGGTAGTTCACCCTAGGGTAGACATCGAGGGGGCATTTTAGATATACTCAATACTCCACCCTCAAGTGACCACAAATGATACATGGTGCTCTAAGTTTTAAGTTCACCATTATGAGGAGAAGCCATTGTGAGAGCTTGGACATTTGTGGAACCCTAACTTCCAAGTTAGATGAGGTTTGTGTGTACCTATTGATTGTAATACATGATATTTATGAACCTAGCCATGAGGTTCATCAGGGCATAAGCTTCTGGGCCATTGGGTTTCCATTCAAGGAAAAATAAAAGGCCTTGTGGTGCCACATAGTTTCCCCATAGAACCTTAATGAGGGGGTGCATAGGGGGGGAGGGCTTGCCCCCTTTTGCAGGGTCTAAGGGGCCCATCAGGACTTTTGATCATGGAGATATTATTGGCTATTGTATTTTTTGACTATTTTTTCTCTCTCTAGTATGTTTATCTATATAGAGTTCCATTGTAAAATCTATATAAGCATGGCCTATGCAAAGATCTATACACCATTGCACACTAGTTGCACACTAGTAATCCCCTCATCTAGAGTTTGTCTAGATCACCATCTAAGCTCCATATTAGTTAGGGGTGCACAAATGGACAACACATCTTTGTGGCTGCATTGGACTTTGAGAATTTGAGTTTTCTATCTCTCATTATATGTATCTATCTATATATGTTTTTCTGATCTCTCTTTGTTAGTTTATCTGGTGTGCTATTATTTCTTACACCAACTACTTTGAGAAATTGGTTAATGCCTAAGAGAGGACTTTTGATAAATCTTGTCCTTGACTACCTAGAGTTATTCAATATTTACATCGAATTTCAATAATTTTCTTAGTTTTGAAATCCACTTCGTACGATATTTTCAGCAATAGGTCGAACTTCTAAATTATGATCCATAAACTAGTTGTAGTTGCTAAAAGACCAACTTGGATTTTGAAAATATATGATCCTAGATAAATTTGGATAGACCCTTTGATTTAGACCATCTTGTTATGGATGTTTTTAGCTTGATTCAATGTCCATTAGGCTTGTTTTATTCTCCATATTGATAAGCTCCTATCTTTAACCAAGACTGTGCCCAATCGGAACTCATAGAGTTGATGATGCTTTAGATAGATGATTCTATTATTATCTTTGGAATTTTAAATTAGTTTCAAGAAGGAATATATAAAGCTATCTTATCTAAAAAATCCTTTCTAAGTGTTGTTCTAATCCTTAACTTTGATGGGTCAAGAAAAGCCCCTTCGAAATTCAAGCCCCTTAACTTTGAGCCCATAGGCCCTTCAAAATTCAAGATCAAGCATGAGTTTTTTTATTAAAAGATAATTACCACCCCAAGATTTGATGTCCCATACCATCAAGTCTACACCTATGTAGGTGCAAGGTTTGGTGTCCCATACCATAATAGATGTTTATATGTGAGTCTAGACACATCAATCCATCTATTATAAGATACGTGTCAACCAAGTCCTTGGAAAGGAACCATGTATTTAGTTAATCATCTTGTTTATTTCTTGAATGTTTAAAGAATTTCTGCTTCAAGTGGAATATTTATCATATGCACTAAGTTGTAGTATGTTGAAAGCACATGAGATATAACCACCAAGTTCTACCTTGTTAAGAGCTAGGTGTTACTTTATGTGGGTTAACCAAGAAGACTTTAGTCTATAAGCTTCAAAAGTTCATAAGCTTCACCCTTTTTTATTGTGGGTATCTTGTTGTTTAGTGGAAGGCATCCTTGTTGTTGAACCCTTGATAATCTAAAAATATTACCCCAAAGGTTATGCTTGAGCAATTCTTGTCCTATAAAGTTGATTTCCAAAACTTCATCAATCATACAAGAGATGATTAGTCGGATCACGATATGATTATTTGAGTGAAAATTCCTTGAATCTTTTGTTCCCTTTAGAATTTGTCACTAGCCTTGCTCAAATTCATATCTTGGGCTAATCCATGTCTTGCTTTTCTTCTCAAGATGAGGACCAAACACCTAATCATCCTTAGATATGCTTTATTCCTTGTCAATTTAGGTGCACATCTTTTCATGCAACCCATTTGGCTCAGTTTCAAACCGTATTTGAGCATCACTCCATGTGGGTAGCTCACTCCACCTTGGAATTTATATTTATCATACCTTCAACATTATCAACTTGGTGGTACGAGGTAATTTCTTAAAGTATAAATAATATTGAATAATATTTGGATATGAAATTACGTTGGCACTTCTTGTGTTGAATTCAAGTACCACTAGTAATTATTCAAGGATTATGTGCCTTGTTTTCTTTGTTCTACAAAGACTAGCAAGATTAACTTGAATTCCATAGAATGGAAATAAGAATTTTATGGACCTTCCCCAAATATATTCCTTTTTTGGATGCTAACCCATTATGGGCATGTGCTATATAGTCCCCCTTTTCCTTGATTCCATGCATTTCTTCATAAATCTATTTGGAAGTTTCTATCATAGGTCATATCTAAGATGCTTCTAGGAATTGAATTTTTATTTTGGTAGTGAAACATACTTCCCACTTATTTTTCGAGAAATTCTTATCATTAAGTACCTAAGAATGGAAATGTTTTCTTTTTAAGCATTCTTGATAAGAAATAGCTTTATATTTTTATGTTTTCTTCCACTAGAATATGTCAATTTCTTACCGCAAAGATTTAATCTTCACTTCTCTAAGGAAACTTTTAAGCCCAAATGATTCCCTGTCTTTTAGTTTGGTTAGAATCAATTTTTTTCTTTCCCAACTTTCTCTCTTAATAGAGTTGGAGGGAAGAAATCATTTCTCACCTATACCAATCTCATAGTTTTGGAAGAAAAAAAAAACGAGTGATTCTTCAAACAATGATGACATCTATTCAGTTCTCAAAGGTAATGTCTCATTAAATTGAATGAGCTACAAGTTGTCTAAGATTGATTGTTTGGATTTTCCAACGATCTCAACTATTAATCAAATAGAGACTTAGACTATACATTACCTATCTGAACCCATGCCCAAGTACATATAAGAACTTGGACATATTGCAAATGTCTTTGATTGTTTTCATAACTTGGAAAGTTATCAACTAGGAATTAGTTCATACTCTATTGTCGATGACTGATTTGCAACTAATTTAATCATAATGGTTAAATAATTGAACTTTACTCTTCAATTATCACTCTTGCTCATGCTAACTAAACTTATGTGCTTCTCGAGATTACATAACCAAATGATATGCATGCTTTCACATATCCTTTCCTATATAAGCAATGCAAACATGAACTCAATGTGTGCTCATGCTAATCTTTTTGACATGCATATCTAGTGATGCATACCAAATAGAGAGGTACTCCATAAAACATGCTTTTTGATGCATGTAATATACAAGCTTTCGTGAAAGAATCATGCAAAGAGTACCTTTAGAATTGTGTATATAATAACCACCAATGGAAATAGGTGCTCTTCATCTTCCAATATATCTCTTATATAGCTGCAAGTAGGGTTTTCCATTCAAGGAAAGTATGCACATGTGTGCCACTTGTCTTCCATGCTAGGCAAGTACACACATGTGTGCCACATCTCCTAGTTTTTCTACAGTAAGAAAAATCATGAGTGCCATGACTAAGTGAAGCTTTTTGAAGGATCTATAAGTCTTATATAGTTCCAAGCAGGGGGTTCCTTTATAAGAAACTATGCACATGTGTGCACTTGTCCTCCATGATAGGCAAATAAACATGTGTGGCACATGTCCTAGTTTCTTCTATAATAAATGAAATCAAGGGTGCCATGTCAAAGTGATTTAGAATTCTTGTGGCAAAATACAATCCATAAGGCTCATGGGTTTGAACCTAAGATGTCTCCCTTTACACACTTTGGAGTGAACCACTAGGCTAAGCTCTTATCTTGCAACACTGTGTGTCTATTTATATAAACATGCACTATAAATTTCTTTTCTATGTAGGGACTATGGTGCATTTAATTTCTAACTTAACCTTATTTGGTTATGAATGCTTGTTGGTTTTTCTTTTCACTATTTACATAGATACTAAAAACTAATTATTATAAATGAAGATATATACATTTTTGTACATGCATATGTTTACATACATATTTAAATGTAATTTTACAACGAGTGAATTTTTATATATATAGACATGGATATATGGACATATGTATTTATGTATACAAATATATTAATATATATATATATTCATATATATATATATATATATGTTTATATTTTTATTGTTTCCTTGTATGTACGAATTTTTGAAGATGCGCATGTATATAAAACTTTATGATTAACTTATTTATATAGACTTGAATTCTCTCTCTCTCTCTCTCTCTCTCTCTCTATATATATATATATATATATATATATATATATATATATATATATATATATATATATATATATATATATGTGTGTGTGTGTGTGTGTGTATATATATGTATATATATATATATATATATATATATATATGTGTGTGTGTGTGTGTGTGTGTGTGTATGTATATATATATATATATATATATATATATATATATATATATATATAATAGACCTATGGTAACATAACGACAAAATATGGATGTAGTTCAAACCAATGCTAATCTAGATTTGATAAAAGAGGAGCCTGAATATGTTTCCAATACTATCCGTAACAAAATTTTGATTCATTTATTTCTTTATATATAAAGGATTATTAGTGATATGCATGTTTCTATTGTTCATGATAATGGTAGCTCACATGAATTTATTTTTGAAGATTTAGCTGATGAACTATATATATATTTTTAACAAATCTCATTATAAAGTTGAAATTTCATTTCAAAGAAATAGGTACAATGTTACATGTGAAGTAAAGAATATTCGAATTTTTATAAGTTCCTATAAGATGATCATAATTTTCTAAATTTTCATTTACATTCATATGATGTCATAATAGGAGTGCATTTTTTACATAAGTATAATCCCATGCATTGACTATAATACACATACTATAAGTTTTAAATATAAAGACCCCAATGCATTTCTTTGTCTTCCAAGCATCATATTACATTAGAGAGTCATATGCAAGCAAAGCATGCACTTTCTAAAAACCATTAATTTTATATTTTATATGTTAATAATATTGAGGAACATAATAGTACACTATCTAGTACACATAAAACATTCTTGGCTGCTTATAGTGATTTTTTACTTCTAGTTATCCTTCACCATTTCCACCTTTGAGAGGATATCTAGATCATAAGATTGAACTTATTCCTTATAACGCCTCTCCATATAAGGAACACTACATGCATGGACAATTGCATCAAAAGGGGATAGAAAGGAAAGTGAAAGATTTACTTGAAAAATGAGTTATAAGGCCTAGTTCTTTTTTGGAGCTCTTATTCTTTTAGTGAAAAAGAAGAATAAGACCTTTAGTATCTGCATATAATATTGTGATTTGAATAAAGTGATTGTTAAGAATTAATAACCAAGACCATGTGTAGCTGACTTGCTAGATAGACGAAGAGAAGATGTTATATTTAGCAATATTGATCTTAGAAATAGTGAGATATCTAAGATTGCTTTTAGGATGCCGATTGGTGATTATGGAGTTATGGTAATGACTTTTGGATTAATAAATACATCTATCAAATTTTATGAATGATGAATAACATATTTCTTGATTCTCAAGTTTTTGTTCTTTTTATGTTACAATTCTCTAATTTATAGGAAAAATGATGATGATCATGAAAGGCATTTGCATATAGTTTTAAACACATTGTACGCAAACCTAAAAGAGTTTCTAATCAAGGAGTTAATGTTGACCATAAGAAAGCAAAACCGATTTAAGATTGTCATGTTCCTAACAATATTAATAAAGCTCAAGTTTTTATTGAATTAACTAGTTTTTAAAAAAATTATCATTCATTTTTCATATTCATATTCACTTAGCCTTGTTATTGAGAAAAAGAAGATAAATTTTAATGATAACAAGAACAACAAAAAAAATCATTTGAAACACTTAAATATGATCTTTCATATTGCACTTGTTTTATAATTACCCAATTTTGAACATCCAACATATTTTAATAATAATTGATGCAAGTGGCTCAAACATAGGTGAAATTTGAATGCAAAATGATCATCCTATTACAGTAGTAGGAAAAAATCCCTTTGGAAAAAATTGTAGTACGTATAATAAGAAACTTCTTTTTTGTTATATATGCATGAAAATTTGGAAGCATTATCTCATGGTATCTAAAGTTCTAATTTTGCATTGTCAGACCTACCAAAGAAGAAGACAGATGCATGGGACTCACGAGAGAAGAGTGAGACATACAAATGCATGAATAGGGTCACTGCTATTACTGTAAAACATTCATACATTTTTGTTCGTATTCTGATCAATTTTTTGTTTGTATGAAGCAAAATGTTTAATAGATGATCACAAGATTTTGAAGAAAAGGAGAATATGTTGCTAATTTGTTTTATTTCATTGTTATTGCTATTTCATGATCACAGATTCTATGAACACTAGTCATTTGGCAAGTAGGAGCAAAGGTCTCATCAAAATCAATGCCTCTTTCCTATGCATAACCCTTTGCAACAAGTGTAGCCTTATACCTATCAATTGTTCCATCAGGCTTATGATTTGGCTTATATACCCACTTAGTGCCAATGGCCTTCTTGCCAGGAGGCAAGTCACATAAAGACCAGGTACCATTTTTCATGATAGCATCATATTCTGATTGCATCGCAACCAATCCAATTTTCAAAGTTTTGTGCTTCATAAAACAAAACAAGCTCATTCTCATCACAGAGACCAAAGGCAGCCATAGCATAACAATGTGATGCAAAAGAGGCAGTATGAGAGTTGAGCGAGTTTGGTATGACAGAGGTGCATCTAATTTTCTATCATGCAAAGTCTGTACCAACCATTTTGGCATAGTTTTTGCCTCCTCAATATCAGCTCTCTCATCAGCATGTGCATCACATAAATCTGCATCAGAAATGGAATGATCTGTATCACCACATGAAACCTGCAAAGGATTAGAAGTTGTCTCATTAGGACCAACAATAGACTGTCCACCTGTAAAAAGAGGCAGCAAAGTATCATACATGTCTTTGGAGCTAACAGATGTCTCCTTCGTACATGAAAGTAAAAGCACAATAGCATCTTCCACAAAAACATCACGACTAACCAAAATGTGTTTAGTTTGTGGATGATACAGACGATAGCCTTTGCTTTAAAAATTGTATCCAACAAAAATACATTTCACTGCTTTATCATCCAATTTTCGGCGATGTTGTTCATGCACTAATGCATATGCCAAACAACCAAAAACATGAAGGTGAGTAACATATGGCTTACAACCATGCCAAGCCTCATATGGAGTGATAAACTACAATGCTTTAGTGGGAAATATGTTAAGTACATATGCTACACATATAACAGCCTCAAACAAAAAATTATGTGGTAAAGCTTGACTCTTGACCATACACCTCACCATCTCCATGAGTGACCTATTCTTTAGTTCAGCAATTCCATTCTGTTGAGGTGTATATGGCACTGTACAATGATATTTTATCCCTCGTTCAGCGAGAAATGCATTAAAGTCAAAAGAAATATATTCTCCCCCTCGATTAGAACAGAGGGTTCTTGTTTTACATGCTGATAGATTTTTAGCCAAAACCAAAAATTGTTTGAAGCACATATACACTTCAAACTTTGCTTTGAATGGATATAACCATGCATGCTCAAAAAAATCATCAATGAAATTCACGAAGTAGAGATAGTTTCCAAAAGAGTGTGTCTGCATAGGATCACATACATCATTGTGAACAAGTTTCAATTTTTTAGTACCTCCAACCAAACCATCTTTTGGAAAGGAGGAATGTTGCATTTTTCCCAAAATATAGCCTTCACAGACGTTTACCGGGTGCCTCAAGTTTGGGAAAAGAGGACACCATTTCAGATTTTTGCAGGCATAGCAAACTAGCAAAATTCAGATGCCCAAAGCATGCATGCCAAAGCTTTGCATCTGACATAGCCTGAGAATCATGTACTTCACATGCTGAATCATTCACATATTTTTCATAACCTATGAGCTTATACAGCCCATGACATAAAATGCCAGAAGCAATAATGACGTCGCCATTTGACAGATCACAAACTGTACATTTGTCATCAACAAATTTCATAATCACGCCAATTTTGGCTAACGCAAAAACTGATAATAGATTTTTCTTGATCCTTGGCACAAATAAAGCATCTGACAATGTAAAAGAACTACCATTCGCAATAGTGAGAATGATCTTACCAACTTCCACACTACGAGGTAATAGTAATATTTCTGGTTGCCCCACTATCAAAGCACCAAACATTTGAGTCTATTGTAGACATACAGTGCTCATAAGAAGATGGGTCAAAACCGCAAATAGTAGTAAACACCCATTCTTCATTCTGCATAAGATTAGCAAACTCTATTTTTGGTGTACAGGCCTCTGGAACAATCATTCTAGCCTCTTTTTTCTTTGCCTCTTTTGAAGCCAGTTTTGGACAATTCTTTATGACATGATCATTTGCTTTACATTACTTGCAAAACAATTTCTACTTTTTTGTTTTCTTCTCTTCTCTATCTTCCTTCTTTGATTATGCAAAATTTGCAGATTTTTGCTTACTAATAGAAGAGCTCCATTTACCTTTGCCCCTCTGACTAGCCAAGAAAGCTTGATCTCCAACATGCATAATGGACCTGTTTTGACTAGACTAACCTTCCTGCAAGAGAACAGAGACTAACTCCTCAAATGTTAAGGCATTTGGATTGCCTTTCATCATCAAACAAAGAATATAAGCAAAATTTTGGTATGAATCAGGAAGACCATTCAGAAAAGTCTATGCAAGTGAACTGTTAGGAAAGACTTCATCAACAGAAAATAATTGTTTCTTCAAATCTTTGATCTTTGTTACAAAACCATATGTAGAATCACCTTCATTCACATGCTCACTCTCAAAATGTTTTTGGAGGTAAGAAACATGAGCCTCATTCCTGGCTTGGTACAATGTGATAAGTGTATCCCGCGCATCCTTAGCTATTATGCAAGAGCGAATGTGAGGAATAATGGCATGTTTGATAGACAAGGATATCAATGCATGTGCCTGAGCATCTTTGTCTTTCCAATGAATTTGCTTTGCAGTAGGAGTAGTAGAAACTACAACACAAACAGGAACATGAAGAATATCATCATCTTCAATGTCGTCTACATCAGCTTTAGTACCTGTATTTGCAGGTGTAATAGGACATTTTTCAACACCCTACACAATATTACATAGTCCGTTTGTGACCAATACATGACACATCATATAAGCCCACAATGGGTAATTCGTACCATCCAACTTATCCTCAACATCCAACATATGAAGTACATCACTGCTTTCAGCCATGGCCACTGATTAAAATACCTTGATGCAAAAAAATATTTGTATCCAAAAAAGTTGAACAGAACTACCCTAATGAGTTCTGCTAAAGTTGTAGCAGACTTAAAGATGCTTATACTGACAAACTAAATCTTGTACATATATTTGGCACAAAAAGACAAAATAGCCTACAGAAGCACTATGATAGTGTGTTCAGAGGGCAAAACGAGCTCAAATGGCAATTTTGGCATGACAAAGAGAAGCAGTTTTGATCTCCTAATCACCCTATGTATGCACACAAAATTTCATGCAACTATGAGATTGTGACTGGAGAGGTGTCGACGATGCCCTAGATAAAACGGTGACCTGCTCTGATACCAATTGTTGGAGTTAGATGTCTGCGGAAGCACGCAAATAGCACAAGGAAGAAGAAGAAGAAGAAGCTTGGATCGAAGCACACAATACTGAACGTATTACCACTAGAGCGTATAAAGATAAGTGACCCATTAGGGAAATATATGTATATACAAATTGGGGGGGGGGAAACGTCCAAAGAGGGAAAAAAGTGCCCTAATAGTCCTAGTGTGTTCACACACGTCATTAACCAAATATATCAACAAGAACTGAGGTCAACTCCATCTAGCAACATGAATTAGTTCAATTGGGCTGAATTTGTGAGAATAAAAAAGGTGGGGCTGATCATCTTCCTAGAAAAGAGATTGGAAAGGACTTCTTCAAATTGCAAGACTTTGCTTTGAGGGGACAATAGCTAGGACATTGAAGAGAACTACAGGTAGCAGGTTGAAGTGATGTGGAACAGAAGCTGAATGCATAGAAATGTTGGAGCATTAGGGGAAAGAAAATTGACTACTTCAGATGGTGTAGTAGGGCAGCTTGGTGCTTCTTCTTGTTTTGTTTCAGGTGGTTGGTGGTGTCAAAAGGCAAAAGCATGGAAAAAGCAGAGCCTTGAAAAGATAGCCTAGAGTCAATAGTGTTGCTAAAAATACTCATGCTATTTGGAAATGGAATGATGGATCATGGCTTGCACCCTTGCACATCGTTCTAGAAACCTGTTACATTTGTATATGAATTTCTAACTAGTGGTTGTGTGACAGGCAAGCATTGACAAGCTTGTCAATGTTGTCGAGGTTACCTTGGGCCTCAAGGTTGAAATGTTGTTCTGGGTGAGTTTGTTTCAGTCAAAATGGTAATGATGATGTTATTATTGCCCATGCAATTGAGCTTGGTGACTCCATGGAGAATTCTAGGGCTGCCTTGGTTCGAGAGACTTATACGTTCAGGAGCTAATCCTATAGCTATGAAGAAGGGTACTGATAGAATTTTGGATGCTTTGGTTGATGAGCTTGAGAAGAGAGGCTGACCTATCAATGGGACGGAGGATAGTAGAGTTGTAGCAACAAATATTAGTGGGAAATGACGAATCTATTGGATAATTGATTATGGATGTAAGTGTTGAAGGAGGGATAATAAGAGAGTGGACAACAGTAGAGAGTATAGGGGTGTATGCAGGAAACGAAGGGAGGGAGGAATTCGTTCTCCTCTGCCAAATCATAGAAAGGGGTCTTGTTTTTTCTGTGCAGACAACAAAGGAGTGCATAAGGCAAGGCAACTAGATATAAGGAGAAGGGTATCATCTGATTGCTCAAAGAAGAAGAGATAGTGGGCATCCTTAGAATATGGAAGATGAGTACTCCTAAAAGGAACGATGCCATTCATAATGGCCTGGGCACTATGAAAGATAATGGATCCTGGTGAGGGCTGGTTTGCAAAGCTTCTTGAGATGACATCCTATTGAGATGCAAGGACAAAGGGGACGAAAGCATCAACTTGCTGTATTTTAGACCTATGTGACATAACTGGGAGAGAAAACACTTGTCAATAGTGAAAGAACTTGGAGAAGCTTGTCGAAGGTAGAAAAGTGCGTTTCGAAGCGATGAAGTTTGGTCAAGCCAACCGGCACAAGACCAGCCCTTGAGCTTTTGGAGACTCAAATAGACCTTATAAGCATGTGATAAGTGCAAAGAAACACACTATGTACCTTGGAGCATCAAGGAGAATGAGTCGATACAAAACAGATAGGTTCGCGGGTCGACTAGCTCAAAAAACTTACTATCTATGGAAGAGACAATGAACTTCAAATGCCCATAGCAACCAGCGTGATTACAATTAGAAAAAATCCTTTTATGGGAGTGATACACATAGGGTTGAGTGTATGGAATGCACAAAATTATAAGGAATAATCGAAATATGCTATAGGAATGAATGCGACATTCACCGGTGGTACTTCCTATTTTTCAGGAATACATAGAGATTGACCCCGAGGCAGAAAAACTGAGATTTCTCCAAATCTGCTGAACCAAATGCTTTGAAAATTTACAGTCATAAACTAGACACTAATACCTTTCCAATGAGTCCTCTTGCACTCAATTTGGAGCTCTGAGGAGAGAGTAGCAGCCTCTGCAAGATTACTGTTGGCGAAGAAGATGATGCAGAAAATTGAAGGAGCAAGACAAGGATGGTCACAAGTGTATGTATATTGCTTCCATGTAACGTACAAGTGATTTCAACTCCTTATATAGCCTCTAGGAGTGTTCCACGACTTTTACAACTTGAATTTGAATTAAAATGAAGGTGGGAATGGTTGTTGGAGGGAATCAATTCACTTCCCTACAATCTAGGAAAAGTGAAGATCTTGATTGATCTACTTTTAGGTGATTGATTGCTTGATTGAATGCAACTTCAACCACCAAAATTTCGTGGGATTTTGGCCCTATATTTGTACCTTTACATGTGTACAACTCAAGGCTTTTACAACGGTAAATGAGCCATCAAAATATTCTCAAAAAATACAATAAATGAGCATATGAAAAAGAACTATCCAACGGATATTCTTTCAACGCGATAGCCTTTGATGTAGATCAAATCCACCTCAAGCATAGTGTAAGCTTGATGTTCCAACAGCTCCCCCTCAAGCTAAAGTATGCTTGAGTCTTCATTCTCTGATAGGTTGAATACCTGCCATAGCTTTGAATCTACAAAGCTTTATTCCATCAAGTGCCTTCGTCATCATATCTGCTACTTGCTTTTCAGTCGGAACAAAAGAAATGTCAATCTCGTTTGCCATGAGCTTCTCCCTGATGAAGTGGTAATGGACTTCTATGTGCTTGGTTCTCGCATGGAAAATAGGATTTGCCGCTAGATGCATGGAACTTACATTATCTCCAAATATGTGAGGTTTGGAACTCACAAGTCCCAAATTTGTATACAATGCTTTTAACCATATTGCCTCTTGAGTTGCTATGGTCAAGCCTCTGTACTCTGCTTCAGTTGAAGATAAAGCAACTGTTGGTTGCTTCTTGGAACTCCATGACACTAGCTTTGAACCTGCAAATGCTAAGTAACCAGATGTACTTTTTCTATCATCCTTAGCTCCTGCCCAATCTGCATCTGAGTAGATTTTGATATCCAAATCTGAAGAGTAAGGATAGAATATACCTTCGTTGATTGTACCTTTGAGATACTTCAGTACTCTCTTAGCCGCATCCATGTGTGGTCTTCTTGGTGAGTGCATGAACTGACTAAGCACTCCCACACTATATGAGATGTCTGCCCTTGTGTGAGTAGCATATATCAAGCTACCTACCAAGCTTTGATACTCTTTAATGTCTTCAATTTTCTCACCTTCATAAACACTAAGTTTATGATTCATCTCCAAAGGTGTACCTGTAGGTTTAGTGTTCTCCATTTTGAACTTGAGAAGAAGATCCTGAATGTATCTTCTTTGAGTCAAATACATTCCTTCATCTGTGTATATCACCTGCATACCTAGGAAATATGTGAGCTCACCTAGGTCACTGATTTTGAACTCCTCTTGCATGTGTCTCTTGATCCTTTGAATGCCATTTAGATCATCACCTGTCACAATAATATCATCTACGTATACACATAGATAGATAACCTCATTGTGATCCCTTTTGATGAATAGAGAAGGATCTGAGCTGCTAGCTTTGAACCCTTGGTCTTGAAGATATGTAACCAACCTGTAATTCCAAGCTCTTGGAGCTTGTTTCAATACATACAATGCTTTCTTAAGTCTGCAAACATAAGATGGATGATTAGGGTTTTCAAAACCTGGTGGTTGTGACATGTATACCTCTTCACTTATCCAACCATTTAAGAATGCATTTTTCACATCAAGTTGGAGGAGTCTCCAATTCCTTGCAGCAGCTACACTTATCAATGTCCTGATTGTAGTCATCTTTGCAACCGGTGAGAATGTTTCCTCATAGTCTATACCATGAGTTTGTGAGCATCCTTTGGCAACTAATCTTGCCTTGTACCTGCAAACTGATCCATTTGAATTTCTTTTAACTTTATATGCCCATCGGAAACCAATTACCTTTTGATTCGGTGACATTGGAACCAAATCCCAAGTGTGCATCTCCTTCAATGCATCTATCTCTTCGTTCATGGCCTTTTCCCAATTAGGGTTTCCCTTTGCCTCTTCATAGGTTGAGGGTTCCTCTGAAATAGAGTCTTTTGCCAAGTAGATTGAATGCTTTGTAACAAATGTGGAATCATATCCATACCTTTCTGGTTGTTTCTTCTCTCTTGCTGATCTTCTAGGTGCTTGTTTGGAGCATTCTCCAACCTCTTGCATCTTTGCTTTGCCCCTTGACTTCCATAGCTTGTAATCCCTTTCTCTTTCATCTTGGTCATCGTCTGTATCACTTCTTGGATCCTGGACCTGTGTATCATGCTTGCTTCCTAATTGATGGGAGTCATAATCAAGATCATATGGTAGTGTTACCTTTTGTTTGTCTTCATCATACCAAGACCTGTGTTCTTCAAACACAACATCTCTACTTGTAGTGAATTGCTTGGTTGAAGGATTGAAGAACCTGTAACCCATCTGAGTTGAATCATATCCAATAAACACTGCCTTTGTTGCCCTTTCATCTAGCTTACGTCTTATTTGTGATGGTACATGAACATAAGCTAAACAACCAAAAACCTTTCAATGTCCAAGACTAGGTTTTCTTCCATGCCATGCTTCATAAGGAGTCATACGTTGAAGTGATTTGGATGGTAGTCGATTGACAAGGTACACTGCAGTTGAAATAGCTTCTGCCCATAGATAATGTGGCAACTTCTTCTCTTCAAGCATTGTTCAGGCTGATCCAACCAATGTCTTGTTTCTCCTCTCTACAATTCCATTTAGTTGAGGAGAGTACCTGGTAGTCACTTCCCTTTTGATACCTTTATCCTGTAAGAACTCATCAAAATCTTTGGAGAAGTATTCTCCCCCTCCATCAGATCTGAGCTTCTTTAGTGATCTACCTGTATGATTCTCCACATGTGCAAGATACTTCTTGAAGCAATCAAACACTTCATTCTTACTCTTGATAAAGTATAGAACATTCCACCTACTATGGTTGTCAATAAATGAGACATAATACCTTGATCCTGCCAATGAAGGTTCTTGACTTGGTCCCCATACATCTGTGTGTACTAAGTCCAATAAGTTGTTGTGGATGTAGCCTTTGTGGTTGAATGGTTGTCTTTGTGCCTTCCCAATCTGACATGCATTACACCTGTTGATCATGTGTTGCTTTGATATGTTCGGTAGTCCTAGAACACTTTGATCCCTGCATATATCCTTCAAGGTTCTTTCATTCACATGAGCAAGTCTCTTATGCCACACTTCAAGCTCACTTAGGGTTTGAGACCCAAAGTTGAATAGAGCTATGTTCCTGGTATCTCCTACTTCAAAAGTAAAGAGCCTACCATGCTTCTCACCTCGGGCTATCTTCTTGAAGCCTTGACATGGATCTTCCACAAAAGCTCCATGTTGGGTGAACCTAACTTGCAAGCCTTTTTCAACTATTTGGCCTACACTGATTAGGTTTTTAGTGATAGTGGGTACATAGAGAACCTTACTCAGAATGTTTGTCCTGCCATTGGAAGCTTTGACATTACCAATCTTCTCCACATTGTGCTTCGTGTCATCCCCTGTTTGCACTTCATGTCTATGCTTTGGACTTTCCAAGTCAGATAGAAGAGCAATGTTGCCTGCAACATGATTCGAGCATCCTGAATCTATGTAGAACAAATGATCATCTTCTTTACCTTCTTTGTGGCTTAGGTTCATAAGAAGTAATGAGTCTTCATGTGGTTGATCTTCTGAATAATTGTTGTAGTCCCTTCTATTATAGCTTCTATTGTTGTTGTTGAAGTTGTGTCCACCTCTGCCTCTATTGCCGCCATATCCACCTCTTCCACTTCCTTTCTAGGTCTTCCCATTGAACCAGCAGTTCTGAGTGGTGTGGTTGGTCTTATCGCATATGGCACAAGGTTGAACATTCTGACCTTTGGCTTTGTCTTGCTTTGGTCCTTTCTTCTTCCCTTTCCACTTGCTCTTGCTTGCGAAGTTGGCTTGGGAAGTCTCTTCTTCATCTTCTTCCTTCTTCTTGCCTTTCTGCTTCTTATCCTTCTTATCTGCATATAGAGCACTTGTTGAACTACCATGATAAGAGTTACCTTCCTTTATGCTATTATTGGCTTCTTGATTGAAGAGTTGTCCAAGAAAGATGTTGAAGTCTGGAGTTTGCACATCCATGATGAGATCGTAAGCCGTCGTGAAGGATTGCCATTGCTTATCACTTCGAATGCCGTTGAGAATTTACCTCATGATGACCTCTTCTTCAATCAGCTCTCCAATGGATGCTAACTGATCCGCAACCTCTTTGACCTTGGTAACAAACTCTGTGATGGTTTGTTTAGGTGTCTTCTTCATTTGGTTGAACTCGTTCCAAAGATGATTCTTTCTTGCTTTGGCACTAGCAGAAAAGAAAGTCTCCAGGGCATCCCAAGTCTCTTGAGATGTCTTGCATCCTCTAATATGTGGTAATAGAAAGTCAGAGATAGAGTTTAGTATGTACGACCTTGCTTGAGCATCCCTTGCGCACCAAAGTGTGAGCTTATCTGTCTCCTCTTGTGTAGGTCCTCCTTTGGATCTTGGAATAGGCATAGCTTCATCACCTGCTACAATTCCATAAAGATTTCTACCTTGCAAGTAGGCCTCCATTCTGATTTGCCAAGCCGCGTAGTTGTGTCAATCAAGCTTCTCGATCATTGAGGGAAAGCCGTCACCCATCTTGATCTAGCTCTGATACCACTGAAAGAACTTGGAGAAGCTTGTCGAAGGTAGAAAAGTGCGTTTCGAAGCGATGAAGTTTGGTCAAGCCAACCGGAACAAGACCAGCCCTTGAGATTTTGGAGACTCAAATAGACCTTATAAGCATGTGATAAGTGCAAAGAAACACACTATGTACCTTGGAGCATCAAGGAGAATGAGTCGATACAAAACAGATAGGTTCGCGGGTCGACTAGCTCAAAAAACTTACTATCTATGGAAGAGACAATGAACTTCAAATGCCCATAGCGACCAGCGTGATTACAATTAGAAAAAATCCTTTTATGGGAGTGATACATATAGGGTTGAGTGTATGGAATGCACAAAAGTATAAGGAATAAGCAAAATATGTTATAGGAATGAATGCGACATTCACCGGTGGTACTTCCTATTTTTCAGGAATACGCAGAGATTGACCCCGAGGCAGAAAAACTGAGATTTCTCCAAATCTGCTGAACCAAATGCTTTGAAAATTTACAGTCATAAACTAGACACTAATACCTTTCCAATGAGTTCTCTTGCACTCAATTTGGAGCTCTGAGGAGAGAGCAGCAGCCTCTGCAAGATTACTGTTGGCGAAGAAGATGATGCAGAAAATTGAAGGAGCAAGACAATGATGGTCACAAGTGTATGTATATTGCTTCCATGTAATGTACAAGTGATTTCAACTCCTTATATAGCCTCTAGGAGTGTTCCACGACTTTTACAACTTGAATTTGAATTCAAATGAAGGTGGGAATGGTTGTTGGAGGGAATCAATTCACTTCCCTACAATCTAGGAAAAGTGAAGATCTTGATTGATCTACTTTTAGGTGATTGATTGCTTGATTGAATGCAACTTCAACCACCAAAATTTCGTGGGATTTTTGCCCTATATTTGTACCTTTACATGTGTACAACTCAAGGCTTTTACAACGGTAAATGAGCCATCAAAATATTCTCAAAAAATACAATAAATGAGCATATGAAAAAGAACTCTCCAACGGATATTCTTTCAACGCGATAGCCTTTGATGTAGATCAAATCCACCTCAAGCATAGTGTAAGCTTGATGTTCCAACAAATAGAGGAGAAACATATATTGTAGAGAAGATGGAGATGCTAAGGGAGAAGGGAGGTAGTTGTCTTTGATTTCTAGAGGTGGAGAGATAGGAAGTGACTCTATGAGGAGAAGAGATTCAACCTTGTTGGAATGAGGAGCTCATTGTATCCTAGAGAGAGGAAACAACCATTCATGGAGGGACAACTGGGAGCTCGTTAGGGAGAATTGATTAGTGCACATACCAAAGACAGGTTAGGATGGGTCTTTGGATTACACCTGATTTAAGAAATCTTGAACAGGTGCTAGAGAAGAGGGAGAGTCCAACCTATTTTTGTTCCTTTGTTATGTGTGTAGTACAGAGAAGTAGAGAAGGATGTTTCTTCCAACTGAAGGAGAGCAGCTATCCAAAATTCTTTCCACTTGGTGCTAGAAAGGTATGTGCAGCACGCGACATAATGAAACCAAAAGAGAGGTTGAGCAACAAATGCTATTTACAAAAAGGAAGGACTTCTTCCACTAGTCTACAATACAAAGAATAGGGTAGCCTACCTACTGAAGAAAAAAGAACGAAGACATACAACATGCTTTTCTATCTGCAATTTCTTAAAAGAGGAGGTCGTCCTAGAGCATGAAGGCCGTGAATCCATTCGTGGGTGATGTTGGAGCAAAAATCTAGGCTAAAAATCAGGTATCATGTGGTGTTTGCTGGTGGTTTTTTTCGTGTAGGTGAAAAGGGAGAAGAAGAATCAAGAGGGTGTTGATATATTTTGGTAGTGATGTATGTAAACACACTAGGACCACTAGGGCACTTTTTTCCCTCTTTAGGAAGTTTTTTCCCCCGGCTTATATATATGTCTATAGCCCTAACGGATTACTTATCTTTATACATTGTATTGGTAATACATTTAGTATTGTGTGTTGTAGCTCCAAGCTTCTCCTTCTTCCTTGTGTTGCTCGCATGCTTCCATAGACATCTAACTCCAACAAGGTCCTCACTTCATCTAGGGCATCGTCGACACTCCACCGGTGATAGTCTCAGAATCGCATGAAATTTGGTGTGCATACTCAAGGTGATCAGGAAATCAAAACAGATTCGTTTTGTGGTGCCAAAATTGTGATCTGAGCTCGTTTCGACCTCCGAACACACTATCATAGTGTGCAGGCTATTTCATCTTTTTGTGCCAAAGATATATACAAGTTTTGGTTCGCCAATATAAGCGTCTCAAAGTCTGCTACAGGTTTAGCAGAACTTGATAGGGTATTTATGTTCAACTTTTTGAGATACAATCAATTTTCTGCATCAGGGGATTTTAATCAGTGGCTATTGCTAAGAGCAATGATGTATTCCATATGTTGATTGCTGAGCATAAGTTGGATGGTACAAATCACCCATTATGGGCTTATATGATGCGTTATGTATTGGCGACAAAGGAGTTGTGGAATATTGTGCAGGGTGTTTAAAAACGTCCTATTACACCTGCAAATACAGGTACTCAAGTTGATGTTGATGGCATCAAACATGGTGATACTATGGAGATCCCTATTCATGCCGCGGTTCCTGCTGCACCTATTTAAGGGCAAATTTGTTGGGATGCCTCTAGTATTTGTGATTAGAATGATCTTGTTTTGTTTGTTGAAGCACAAAATTCTGAAAATTGGATGGCTGCTATGCAATCGAAATATGATGCTACTATGAAAAATGGTACCTAGTCTTTATGTGACTTTCCTTCTAGCAAGAAGGCCATTGACACTAAGTGGGTATACAAGCTGAAGCGTAAGCCCGATGGAACAGTTGATAGGTATACGGCTAGTCTTATTGCAAAAGGTTATGCTCCAGAAAGAGGCATTGACTTTGATGAGACTTGTTCACCTACATGCCAAATGACTATTGTTCCTAGCATATGTGCACTTGCAGCTCATCATGGTTGGAACATACATTATTTGGACATTAAAACTACATTTTTGAATGGTGAATTGCATGAAGAAGTGTATGTTTTTTAGCCCCATGGGTTTGTGTGAAAAGGGCATCAAAACAAAGTGTGTAGGTTGAAAAATGCATTATATATAGTATTTGCAAAACAATTTCTGGTTTTCTGATTTCTTCTCATCTTTGTCTTCCTTCTTTAAATGTGGAGCATTTGTAGATTTTTGCTTACTAGTAGATGAGCTCCATTTACCTTTGCCCTTCTGACTAGCCAGGAAAGCTTGATCTGCAACACCCATAATAGACATATTTGACTAGACTCATCTTCCTGCAACATAACAGAAACTAACTCTTCAAATGTTAAGGCATTTGGATTGTGTTTCATCATCAAACAAAGAGTAGAAGGAAGACTCTAATATGAGTTGGGAAGACCATTTAGAACAGTTTGCACAAGTGAACCTTCAGGAAGGACTTCATCAGCAAAATCAATAATTCCTTCAAATCCTTGATCTTTTTCACAAAACTGTCCATAGAATCAACTTCATTCATGTGCTCACTATCCAACTTTTTTTGAAGGTAAGCAACATGAGCCTCAATCCTAGCCTGGTACAAGGTGGTCAGTGTATCCCAAGCATCCTTACCTATTCTGCAAGAGCAAATTTGAGGAATAATGGCACGTTTAACACACACGGCTATCAATGCATGCGCTTGAGCATCTCTGTGATCATGTCATTAAGATCTGTCCAAAATTGGCCGTAAAGAAGCAAAGAAAAAAGAGGCCTGAATGGTTGTTGCAGAGGCCTCTACACAAAAAACAGAGTCTGCTAATCTTGTGCAAAATGAAGAATGGGCATTTACTATTGTTTACAGTTTTGACCCATCTTCTCATGAGCACTGTATTTCTACAATAGACTCAGATGTTTGGTATTTTAATAGTGAGGAAACCAAACATATTACCTCGTAGTGTAGTTTCTTCACTTCACTTGAGCTTGCCCCTACAAGGAATACTGTCACATATGCCAACAACTCCTCTTATCCTATCATGGGAGTTGGTAAGATCATTTTGACTATTGCTGATGGTAGTTCTTTTACATTGTCGGATGCTTTATTTGTGCCAGGGATCAAGAAGGATCTATTATCAGTTTCAGCTTTTCCAAGATTGGCTTGGTTGTGAAATTTGTTGATGAGAGATGTATAGTTTGTGATCTATCAAATGGAGACATCATTATTGCTTCTCGCATTTTATGTCGTGGGTTATATAAGCTCATAGACTATGAAAGATCTATGAATGATTCAACGTGTAGTACATGATTCTCAGGCTATCTCAGATGCAAGCTTTGGCATGCACACTTTGGTCATCTGAATTTTGATGGTTTTCCATGCATGAAGAAATCTGAAATGCTGTCCTCTTTGCCCAAACTTGAGGCACTTGGAAAACATGTATGTGAAGGTTGTATTTTGGGAAAAATGCAGCATTCCTCCTTTCCAAAAGATGTTTCAGTTCAAGCTACTCAAAAATTGCAGCTTGTTCATAGTGATGTCTATGGTCCTATGTAGACACCCTCTTTTGGAAATTATCTTTACTTTGTGACTTTCATTGATGATTTTTCTAGTTATGCATGGGTATATCCATTGAAAGAAAAGTCCGAAGTGTTTATGTGCTTCAAACAGTTTTTGGTTTTGGCTAAAAATCTGTCAGCATGTAAAATGGGCACCCTCTATTCTGATCGAGGGGGGAATATATGTCTTCTGACTTAAATGCATTTCTGGCTAAACGTGGGATAAAACATGATTGTACAGTGCTGTATACACCTCAACAGAATGGAGTTGTTGAATGGAAGAACAAGTCACTCATAGAGATGGCGAGGCATATGGTTAAGAGAGGCTTCACAATATAATTTCTAGCTTGAGGTTGTCATGTGTGCAGCATATGTACTTAACAGGTGTCCCACGAAAGCACTACAAGCTATCACTCCTTATAAGGCTTCGCAAGGTTGCAAGCCATCGGTTGCTCATGTTCATCTTTTTGGTAGTCTAGCATATGCATTAGTGCCTAAACAACATCATAGGAAATTGGATGATAAAGCGATAAAATGTATTTTTGTTGCGTACAGCTTTGAAAGCAAAGGCTATCGTCTGTACCATCCGCAACCTAAACGCATTTTGGTTAGCCTTGATGTTGTTTTTGTGGAAGATGTTATTCAGTCTTTACTTTCATGTACGAAGGAGACATTTGTTAGCTCCAAAAACATGTATGATACTTTGTTGCCTCTTTTTATAGGTGGATAGTCTAGTGCACGTTCTAATGAGGCAACTTCTCAGCCTTTGTAGGTTTCATGTGATGATGCAAATCATTCCATTATTTATGCAAATTTACAAGATGCACTTGTTGATAAGAGAGCTGATATTGGGCACGCAAAAACTATGCCAAAATGGCTGGTGCAGACTTTGTGTGACAGCAAATTAGATGAAGCTTTGTCATATAATACTCGATCAGGCTCTCATAATGCCTCTTTTGCATCAAATTGCTATGCTATGGCTGCCTCTAGTCTCTGTGATGAGAATGAGCCCATTTCATTTGATGAAGCACAAAATTTTGAAAATTGGATGGATGCTATGCAATCTAAATACGATGCTATAATGAAGAATGGTACTTGATCTTTATGTGACTTGCCTCCTAGCAAGAAGGCCATTGGCACTAAGTGGGTATACAAGTTGAAGCGTAAGCCTAATGGAATAGTTGAGAGGTATAAGGCTAGCTTGTTGCAAAGGGTTATGTTCAGGAAAGAGGCATTGATTTTGATGAGACTTTTGCACCTACATGCCAAATGACTATTGTTTTTAGCATATGTGCACTTACAGCTCATCATGGTTGGAATGTACATCAATTGGACATTAAAACAACATTTCTGAATGGTGACTTGCATGAAGAAGTGTTTGTTTTTCAGCCCCATGGCTTTGTGCAATAAGGGCATGAAAACCAAGTGTGCAGGTTAAAGGAGGCATTATATGGTTTAAAGCAAGCACCACATGCTTGGTATGAAAAGATTCATGCCTATCTGATTGCACATGGTTTTGAGAACATTCCAACTGAAAGCACCTTATATGTTAAGCATGCTTCTGATCATTATTGTGTATGTTGATGACGTCCTGCTCACTAGTCCTCACGACAAGCATATTGTTGTTTTTAAGGTTGATTTGCATGCCCCATTTGAGATATCTGATTTAGGGCAATTGCATCATTATTTGTGCATTTAGTTTATGCAAGTTGATGGTGTAATAGTTATGTGTCAAACGAAATATATTGACACATTATTGTAGTGTTTTGGCCTTGAGGATTGTAAGCCTATTGCCACTCCTATGGAAACAGATTTACGGTTGAGTCTTCATGATGCTGGAGATGCATTTGATGTTGTTCTCTATCAGCAGGCTATTGGATGCTTGATTTAGTTATGCATTACTTGGCAGATATTTAGTTTGGTGTCTCACAGATGAGCAGGTTTATGCATTGCTTAGGTGTCAAACATTGGCAGGCGGTTAGGTGCATCTTTCGCTACTTGAGTGGTACCCGGCTACTTGGATTGTTATATCCCAAGGGGGCTCCACTACTTCTAGATTTGAATCCTTTTTTTGATAGTGACTGGGATAGTTTCTATGACACTCATGTGTCCACTAGTGGCTTTTGCTTCATGCTTGGTAGCTCATGTATATCTTGGTTGAGCAAGAAGCAGCCTATTGTGGCCACTTCCAATTGTGAGGTTGAGTATAGGGCAGCTTTCACAATGACTGATGAGTGTGTGTGGCTCGTATGCCTTATGGCTGATTTGGGTGTTGGTCAGTCTTCTACCACCACCATCTTCACTGATTGTCAGAGCACATTGGTAGTTGTGAGGAACCTTGTGTTCCATGCTTGCACTAAGCACATTGAGGTGCATTATCATTATGTCAAGGAGAGGTTCTCTGCTGATTCAATGCATAAAACTTGTTATTTTGGTTGAGACACCTGCTCAGTGTTTCACTTAATTCTCTTAGCACAATAGCAATTTGTAAAATTCCTCTTTGGGATATTTAATTAGCTTAACAAGCTACCATTCAAGAGTGGAAACATCTCAAATGATGAACTATATGCAGAGAATTATGTTTAGCAAGTAGAGCAACACTCACGACTTTTACGGGCTTACACAGTCACAGACCAGTGAGCAATCTTTGCTTAATAACTGATGATTGAGTGAACCAATGTAGATGAAACTTTGTATGACTAAAGTAGACAGTATGATGAATATGTCATCCTTTGAATCATGCAAAATGATGCACTACATAGTGAGAACCAGCTTAGACAAGATCATTGTTTTAATGGAGTGTGACAAAGATATGAGATTAGGAAGTAATGAACATGTATTGACTAAATCATATAAAATTCTAGAGCCATTGGCAATGAGTGATTGCTCAATGAATGTAGAGTGAGTGAGCTATTGTATAAGATCCTCTTCACAATGAAGGTACAAAGGAATGATCTCAAAACCTCGAGATACACACGAGATTTTTATCTCCATGTTTTATAGCTTTTTGTTGGAGCCAAGCATTCGAATTTGAATTCAAATCTCCACCTAAAATTTATCCTAAAGTAGAGGATTGATTCTCTCTTGACTTCAACTACCATATGGATACGAGATAGATGCTTCCTAACTCCTCGTGGGTTTGATTTACTTTTACAATGAGTAATTAGACTCAAAGTTACAAGAGGTAGTACATATGTAGATTCTCAAGTGATATGCTAATACATCAAGCTAATGTGTATACATAAAGTATGTAGGCTTGGTCTTAATTGCACCAACAACTATGTTAGCCCTCTCATCAACAAGTGCATCATGTAAATCTACACAAAAAATATAATGATTTGCATCATTATTTGGAACCTATAAGGGTTGCAAAATTGCCTCATTTGGACCAACACTTGATTGTCGACCTGTAAAAAGAGGGAACAAATTGTCATACACATCCTTCGAGCTAAGTGATGTATCCTCGATACATGAAAGTAAGGGTTGAATTCCATCTTCCACAAAAACAACATCATGGCTAACCAAATTGTGTTTATTCTATGAATAATGCAAATGACAAACTTTTCTTTTGAAACTATACCCAACAAAAATACATTTCACTACTTTAGCATCCAGTTTTTTTGCATTGTTCAAACAGTAATGAGCAACAAAAGACACACAAATGAGCAAAAAATGGCTTTTAAACATGTCACAAATGAGCAACAAATGGCTTTCAAACATGTCATAATGTCTGGATTTTGATCATACACCTCGCCATTTCCATAAGAGATATGTTATTTGTTTTAACACCTCCATTATCTTGAGGTGTATAGGACATTGTACAGAGATGTTTTATCCCATGATAAAATCAGAAGACATGTATTCCCCCCGTCGAGCAGAATAGAGGGTGCTCAATTTACATGCTGATAGATTATCAGCCATAAGCAGGATTTGTTTAAATCACAAAAACACTTTGGACTTTGCTTTCAATGGATACAGCCATGCATTCTAGGAGAAATCATACAAAAGTCATGAAGTAGAGGTAGTTCCTAGGACTTACTATGAAAAAGCTTCAATATATGAGCAACTTCCAGGTATCAAAAACACACGAGATTTTGGTATCGCGATAGCAAACTAAATGGGTCATGATACTTGGACTTGTCTTACATAAAATAAAATTTTAAATTAATATTTGAATTCCTTCTACACTCATCTCTTCCCCTATGTGCCGCTATTGCAAAAATAACTTGGTTTTCTTAGTAAACATCCCTCACAATACTGGAGATGTGTTGTTTCTCCTCATGTATGTGGATATGGAGAAAAATGATATGATTAGGGTGTAGAGCTTAGCTCAAAGAGTCTCTCTCTCAATCTAGGTAATACAAGAGTCTCTCTTTCTCACTAGACTCCCACTATAGGTCAATCTAGGTAATACAAGAGGAGACAATACCAATCGTTTCTCTCACTCCCTAGGATACTTGCACTTTGCAAATGGTTTTGGGATGTGTTGTTTTGTTTTTAATCACTAATAAAGATCAGTGAACTCTAAAAAAATGCTTTTTTTTGTTGGTTTTAGGTGTCCTAACCTACTCAAAAGCTATTTTTCTAACTCCTAACCCTAACTTCTCCACTCCTAACCTAACCCTAAAAAATTTGTTAAACACACACTAAGTGTATGAGAAAACAAGTGCAAGTGATCAATGACTTGTCATGATACCTAGTTCCTTCTTCACGTTCACTATCTTCACAACAACACTCTAACCATCATGTAGGCACCTTGAATTAGGCCCTCATCCTGAGCAACAATGCCAAAAACATGTGTGTCAGACTCATAAGGTCATATGCACTCATTACAAGTGAGACTAGCTAGGCCTCACACATCCAACAAGTACGTATACTGGTGGCTTGATACACACACACATTAAATTATCAAACCGAGAGTACGATCCAATCAAGTGCATGAAAACATGTGCTCTAATGATGGTAGATGTGGGAAAGGTTCAAGTGATGCATGCGCAAGTGGGTATCCACCTCACATGACACCTTCTACATGCAGGTGTGTGTCATGATACTTGGTGTAGCAACAAACACAAAACAAGCGATATCTCCAAGCTTTGGTACCCAAATATGGTCAACAACATGCTCCTTTCAAAGCTCTCAAGAAGTCACATCTAGTCTTGTATTTTTGGCTTGATTGGACTATTGTGCTCCAAGTTACCTCTAAAAAACAAAGTGTCAAGAATCACCTACCCACACCTAATGACTCGCTATGCTTCACACACATATGATACCAATGAAAAAAGGTGGGTAAGGGGTAGAAAACACCTCAAAGCATGCATTTCAGGCCTCAAACACACATGCAAACTCACAAAGAAGAAGATACACAAGCAAGAAGAAGGGAACATGAATTTCACAAGTTAGTTCTATATTATGGCAAAAAATCTTTATAAATGAGTCACACAATGACTTATATACAAGTGCCCTAAATTTGGTCCTTTCACACATGAGACCAACACTTTTTCTAGAAATCTCTAAAATCCTGCTATTGTACATGGATATTGTTACAATCTTCAAGGAGTATGCATCTAAAAAGAACTCCTATCGTGCATTTACAAGGCTTTTCAGTGTTTCATGATGGAAATTATGAAAAGAAAAATGGCCATTTCTCAAAAAATTTGTGGGACTTATCTTCTTTTGTCTTTTCTTGCTCTTGTCTTGAATTCTCTATAACACGCATGAAGGAAGCATTGTGGCATGGGCATACATAATCATGTATCTTGTTTACTTAGCGAAAATCAGAATGCTATTGCATTGGTTAAGAATATGGTATATCATGCAAAGAAAAATCACATTGGCATGTGACATGGGCATACATCATCATGTACCTTGTTTACTTAGCGACAATCAGAATGCTATTGCATTGGTTAAGAATCTGGTATATCATGCAAAGAAAAATCACATTGAGGTGCAATATCACTTTATTTGTGACTTCTTAGCCACTGATCATATTTTACTTGAGAAAATTCATATTCAAGAAAATGCAACAAATCCCTTTACAAAAGATTTACCACATGATAGCTTTAGATGTTGTTATCACTTGATTGTTGATATATTTAGGTAGTGATGTGTGTGAACACTCTAGGACCACCGGGGCACTTTTTTCCCTCTTTAGGAGGTTTTTTTCCCCCGGCTTGTATATATGCATATTGCCCTAATGGGCTACTTATCTTTGTACGTTCTCTAGTAATGCATTCAGTATTGTGTGTTGGGCTCCAAGCTTCTTCTTCTTCCTTTTGCTATTCGCGTGCTTTTGCATACGTCTAACTCCAACAATTGGTATCAGAGTAGGTCGTCGCTTCATCTAGGGTGTCGTCTACACCTCTCCAGTTGCAGTCTCAGGTTCGCACAAAATTTGGTGAGGTCGTTTCGGCCTCCGAATGCACTATCACAGTGCTTGTGTAGGCTATTTCATCTTTTTGTGCCAAAGGTATATACTTGTTTCGATTCGCCAATATAAGCGTCTTGAAGTCTGTTGCAAGTTTAGCAGAACTTGTCTGGGTAGTTCCGTTCAACTTTTTGAGATACAATCAATTTTTTGCATCAAGGTATTTTAGTCACCAGCCGTGGCTGAAAGCAGTGATGTATTTCGTATGATGGCTCTTGAGAATAAGTTGAATGGTACCAACTACCCGTTGTGGGCTTATATGATGTGACATGTATTGGTTGCAAAAGGATTGTGGAACATTGTGTAGGGTGTTGAAAAACGTCCTATCGCACCTGCAACTGTTACAACTCCAGGTACTTAAGCTGATGCAGAAGGTGTCGAAGATGATGATATTTTGCATATTCCTGTTCGTGCTGTGATTTCTACTGCACCCACTACAGAGCAGATTCATTGGGATGGCAGAGATGCTCAAGCACATGCATTGATAGTTTTGTTTGTCAAAGGTGCCATTATTCCTCACATTGGCTCTTGTAGAATAGCTAAAGATGCTTGGGATACACTTACCACATTGTTCCAAGCTAGGAATGAGGTTCGTGTTGCTTACCCTCGAAAGCAGTCATTTGAGGAGTTAGTCTCTATTCAGTTGCAGGAAGATTAGTCCAGGCAGAACAAGTCCATTATGTGAGTTGCAGATCAAGCTTTCCTGGCTAGTCAGAAGAGCAAAGGAAAATGGAGCTCTTCAAGTATTAAGCAAAAATTTGCAAATGCTGCACATTCGAAGAACCAAGATAAAGATGAGAAAAAAATCAGAAAAGCAAAAATTGTTTTGCAAGTACTATAAAGGGAATGATCATATCATAAAGAACTATCCAAAACTGGCTGCTAAAGAGGCAAAGAAGAAAGAGGCTGGAATGGCTGTTCCAGAAGCCTCTACACCAAAAAGGAGTCTGCTAATCTTGTGCAGGAAGAAGAATGGGCGCTTACTACTGTTTGCAATTTTGACCCATCTTCTCATGAGTAGTGCATGTCTGCAGTAGACTCAGATGTTTAGTACTTTGACAGTGGGGCGACCAAACATATTACCTCACAGTGCAGTTTTTTCTCTCCACTTGAGCCTGCCCCTACAGGGAATACTGTTACATGCACCAATAACTCCTCTTATCTTGTTATGGGAGTTGGTAAGATCATTTTGACTACTGCTGATGGTAGTTCTTTCACTTTGTCAGATGCTTTGTTTGTGCCAAGGATAAAGAAAAATCTGTTATTAGTTTTTGCATTAGCCAAGATTGGCTTGGTTGTGAAATTTGTTGATGACAGGTGTATAGTTCATGATCTATCAAATGGCGACGTGATTATTGCTTCTGGCATTTTATGTCATGGGTTGTATAAGCTCATAGACTATGAGAGATCTGTAAATGATTTGCCATGTGAAATACATGATTCTCAGGCTATGTCAGATGCAAAGCTTTGGCATGCACGCTTTGGTCATCTGAATTTTTCTAGTTTGCTACGCCTGCAGAAATCTGAAATGGTGTCCTCTTTGCCCAAACTTGAGGCACCTCGAAAACATGTTTGTGAAGGTTGTATTTTGGGAAAAATGTAGCGTTCGTCCTTTCCAAAAGATGGTTCAGTTTGGGCTACTTAAAAACTGCAGATTGCACATAGTGATGTTTGTGGTCCTATGCAGACACCTTCTTTTGGAAATTATCTTTACTTCGTGACTTTCATCGATGATTTTTCTAGGCATGCATGGGTATATCCATTGAAAGCAAAGTCCGAAGTGTTCATGTGCTTCAAATAGTTTTTGGTTTTGGCTGAAAATCTGTCAGCATGTGAAATGGGCACCCTCCGTTTTGATCGAGGGGGGGAATATATGTCTTCTGATTTTAATGCATTTATGGCTAAACGTGGGATAAAACACCAGTGTATAGTGCCCTATACACCTCAATAGAATGGAGTTGTTGAACGAAAGAATAGGTCACTCATGGAGATGGTGAGGTGTATGGTCAAGTGTCAAGCTTTACCACATAGTTTTTGGCTTGAGGCTGTCATGTGTGCAGCATATGTACTTAACGGGTGTCCCACTAAAGCACTGCAGTCTATCTCTCCATATGAGGCTTGGCATGACCGCAAGCCATCTGTTGCTCATCTTCGTGTTTTCGGCTATTTAGCATATGCATTAGTGCCCGAACAACATCGCAAAAAATTGGATGATAAAGCAGTAAAATGTATTTTTTTTTGGTACAGTTCTCAAAGTAAAGGCTATCGTCTCTATCATCCACAGACTAAACGCATTCTGATTAGCCATGATGTTTTTTTTGTGGAAGATGCTATTCAACCATTGCTTTCATGTACTAAGGAGACATCTGTTAGCTCCGAAGACACATATGATACTTTGCTGCCTCTTTTTACAGGTGGACAGTCTAGTGCTGGTCCTAATGAGGCAACTTCTCAGCCTTTGCAGGTTTCATATGATGATGCAGATCATCCCATTTCTGATGCAGATTTACATGATGCACTTGTTGATGAGAGAGCTGATATTGAGGAGGAAAAAACTATGCCAAAATGGCTAGTGCAGACTTTGTGTGATAGCAAATTAGTTGCACCTCTGTCATATCACACTCAATCAGGCTATCATAGTGCCTCATTTGCATCAGATTGCTATGCTATGGCTGCATCTAATCTCTGTGATGAGACTGAGCCTGTTTCGTTTGATGAAGCACAAAATTCAAAAGTTGGATGGCTGCTATGCAATCTGAATATGATGCTATAATGAAGAATGGTACTTGGTCTTTATGTGACTTGCCTCTTGGCAAGAAGGCCATTGGAACTAAGTGGGTATACAAGCTGAAGTGTAAACATGATGGTAGATTTGATAGGTCTAAGGCTAGGCTTATTGCAAAGGGTTATGCGCAGGAAAGAGGCATTGGTTTTGATGAAACCTTTGCACCTACATGCCGTATGACTACTGTTCGGAGCATCTGTGCACTTGCAAATCATCATGGTTGGAATGTACATCAGTTGGACATTAAAAGTGCATTTCTGAATGGTGACTTGCATGAAGAAGTGTATATTTTTCAGCCCCGTGGCTTTGTGCAGAAAATGCATGAAAACCAGGTGTGCAGGTTAAAGAAGGCATTATATGGTTTAAAGCAAGCACCATGTGCTTGGTATGAGAAAATACATGCCTATCTGATTGCACATGGTTTTGAGAACAGTCCAACTAAAAGCACCTTATATGTTAAGCATGCTAATGATGTACTTCTAATCATTGTATTTTATGTTGATGACATGCTGCTCACTGGTCCTCATGAGAGGCATATTGCTGATTTTAAGGCTGATTTGCATGCCTCATTTGAGATTTCTAATTTGGGGCATTTGCATCACTATTTGGGCATTCAGTTTATGCATGTTGATGGTGGAATGGCTTTGTGTCAAACAAAATATATTGACACATTATTGCAGTGTTTTGGCCTTGAAGACTGTAAACCTATTGCCACTCCTATGGAAACAGGTTTACGACCGAGTCTTCATGATGCTTGAGATGCCTTCGATGCTGTTCTCTATCAGCAGGCTCTTGGATGCTTGATTTATTTATGCGTTACTCGGCCAAATATTCAGTTTGATGTCTCAAAGATGAGCAGGTTTATGCATTGCCCAGGAGCCAAGCATTGGCAGGCGGTTAAGTGCATCTTTTGCTACTTGAGTGGTACCCGACTAGTTGGTTTGTTTTATCCCAAGTGGGGATCACTACCGCCAGATTTGCATGCTTTTTCTGACTCTGATTGGGCTGGTTGCTATGACACTTGTGTGTCCACTAGTGGCTTTTGCTTCATGCTTGGTAGCTTGTGTATATCTTGGTTGAGCAAGAAGCAGCCTACTGTGGCCACTTCCAGTTGTGAGGCTAAGTATAGGGTGGTTTTCACAGCTATTGTTGAGTGTGTGTGGCTTAGACACCTTATGGCTGATTTGGGTGTTGGTCAGTCCTCTACCGCCACCATCTTCACTGACAGTCAGAGTGCATTGGCAATTGCAAGGAACCCTGTGTTCCATGCTCACACTAAGCACATTGAGGTGCATTTATGTCAGGGAGAGGTTCTCTGCTGGGGAGATCAGCTTGGCATATGTGCCCACGCAGGAGAACATTGCAGAACTTTTCATGAAGGCTCTGCCTAGGGAGAAGTTTGAAGCTTTCTGCAAAGCTTTGGGCTTACTTCCTTTTGTGGAGTGATTTCCACATAGCAGGGGATTTGTTGATATATTTAGGTAGTGATGTGTGTGAACACTCTAGGACTGTCAGGGCACTTTTTTCCCTCTTTAGGAGGTTTTTTCCCCCCGGCTTATATGTAGGCTTATTGCCCCCTTATCTTTGTACATTCTTTGGTAATACAATCAATATTGTGTGTTGGGCTCGAAGCTTCTTCTTCTTCCTTTTGTTGTTTGCGTGCTTCCGCAGACGTCTAACTCCAACATTGATGTGGGTCACTTGATCTTGTTATTCATAGTCCCTTAACTATGTGTGATTCCACTTGGAATCATTAGCTCACACTCTTGCGTATGTTTGTTCTAATAAAAACATAGTGGCATGTTCAACCACAAACTGGATTGAGACCATCCATTTGTGAAACTTGTATATGGGAAAGTGGTACTCTTTTATTCTCTCTGTGTTTTTGTACAAGTCTACACATATAAGTACAACAAAGCATTGCAATGCCATCCAAAAAGATAATCCACACTACGAGGAGTTGAGAAGTTCCCCTGCATCATTCGTCCTTGTATCAATATATATGTGCTCCTCTCTTTGTGTCTAAGTGTGTGTGAGAGCTCTCTTCTCCTTCCTCTTCATATGACATCAGAGCCTATTGGTTGTAGACAGTTCATGAAGGTAGATAGTGAAGAGCTCATGAGCAGGCATGGAGAATATGCACTTTAGAAACAATCTTATTGACCTCAATTTTTTTTATTCGAAGCTATTTTCTCCACTCAAATCTCTTAAGGTAGGGCTCACAGAAAAATAAAGTTTTTATAATTGTAAATTGCATTATATTTGGAATCTTCAAAGTAGTTCATTTCAAAGTGTTCTACTCTTGACACAAAAATTGTGTTTTTACGAGTATGCACTATCAAGTCACATAGTGTGATTGTGTTCAAGCATAGATATTGCTTCCAATGTTTTCACAATGTTGTAAATTGTTGCAAAAATGGCAAATGTTGATGGAATAAGCCAACTTGTGAGTGACAAGCTAGACAAGAACAATTCTCATGCTTTAAGATTTAGAATGATAAATTTCTTGATAGGAAAAGGCTAATGGAAGTACAAAGTAGATAACAAAAAACCCTTCTAGTTACCAAAGAGGCATTGAATTGCATACCATACAAGATGTCAAAACTCCAAACTACTCTTAAAATAGTTTGTTCATATTGTATGAAACCAATACAAAGGCACAAAAATTGTATTTCAATTATTTAGCTACATACACTAGAGGAAAAGAGAATGTTGTTAAATGATTACACCTTAAAAATCGAAAGTGTATGTGAGTCACTTGTATTTGTTGGTATCAATGTAGATGGTGATGAGGATAAGGTTGAAGCATGAATTTGTGGTTACTGCACCACCTCTTACATCCACCACTTCACCATGTAGTCTTACCACAACACTTTTTCCCACAATCACCACAACATTCACCATCCCAACCCCATTTCCCTTTCCCCGCACATCAACCACCATACCACCACCATCATCAATCACTACATCATTATTATTATCACCCACTATAGATAACACATTTAATCAGATGTTCACATGCATGAACCAAGTTAGGCATGAATTCACTTCTCTCAAATCAGGCCTTGCAACAGACTACAACACAATTGCAGACCCAATTAAACTCATTGACTATAGAAAATGCCTCTCTTAACACACAAAATCAAGAACTCTGTGATACATATCATTCAAAGGATTTGGAGTTCGAACAAAAGACGAATGAGGCTCTTATAGAAACAGAAGAACAACTAAGAGTTCAAATTGTATGTAATGCAATGCTGACTAGAATCGTGGGACTCTTAAGATGACACCTCATAGTAGCCAAAGAGGAGAACCAAAGATTACAAGAATAGAATCATGAAAACTTCGAAGCAACCATGGACAGACCCAACGAACCACTCAGTCCAAGCAGATTTAAATCACTCCCCTCCGAGACCATGCAATTACTTTTGGATGACCATGCAAGTGTCTACTTGAAGATTATGATCGGATCAATAGAGAATATCAGCACTTACAGAGTGCACACACTACTTTACAACTACAAGCACCTATACAACAATGCAATGTTCAAGGGGTCACACCGCTAGAGATCATGGAAGAATTAGCCACATTACGGGCGCATGTACTAGACCTACAAGCTCAAGTTGCAACTCAGTCAGAGCCTCCCATGCCCGACTCCCCATCGGAGATCCTAGTAGACGAAGATACAATTTCAATCCCGTTAGAGACTACATATGAAGAAGAATACGAACCACAACCGGTCCCCAGCATACAAGTCATGACAAAAGGGTAGGATACATTTGAGCTTCCCACTCTAGCATGGCTATCTGTAGAAGAGCTTGGACAAACCCATCCAGCAAGGGTAGAAGCCCAACTCCATGTGATGGCCCTAATAGAAGAACGAATCTTGCAATCACCTTATTTTGCACAACTAGCACCATGAAGGTACATTTCGATCAATGAACTCCAATATAAACCCTACTTTACATGCATGGCGAGATATCATATGGCAATGGAAAAGGAAATTGGCAAGAAGCCCATGCATGCCACACAATTTGAACTAGAAGACATACCCCTTGAGGCTCAACAAGGCAAAATCTTTCAACCAAATTGGTGCAAGGAGCTTTTGCAAGAATATCCAAAGATGATGCATACATGGACCAAGGCCCCACTACATCTAAGTACAATTCGTGCTATGGTCCAGTACCACGTCATCGCTCCTAGACTACCTTCACCATTAAAATTCAAAACAATCAATAGTGTCAGGATTGGCTAAATTATTCTTATCTCATACCACCGTGCGGTCCACCTATCGTAGGTTACATGATGGCAACAATTCGACACTGGCTCCCCCAATTGCACTACATGACCAATATAATAACATAGATGACCATCAAAATCTTTGACATGATGCAAACAATGTTTAAAATCTTCCGCTGTGTCAAAGCACCTCATGTTAACACCCCTGGCTTTGAGCATGGTAACGGAGACCTTTCCTACGATATGAGCACAATGCCATCAATCAAGGTGTGTTATGCATGGCATTATCGGATTAAATATTTGCTTGCCTATTACACACTGACTATTGAAGAAATGTTAACGACTCGATTATGGGAATATAATTCCGAAGTCTTCATCAATCGACTGACACATCTACTATAGTTGTTCACGTGCGAACAACCACCTCAGCCTAAGGGCTGTTAGGGGGGCCACCCTTGGGCGACCCCTTGCCCTAAGGGCATGGGGGGCACTCTTGGGTGACCCTCACCCTAGGGGATCACTTAGGCATGAAGTAGAAACTTAGGCGTGAAACAAAAAACAATAAAGGCAAGGTATACACCATGTAAAAGGTGCTTCAAAAAGGCATGTAGAGAATGATAACCCAATTGTTATAGGATGAATTCAAGGAATCAACATGTGAAGAAAGTAATGAAGATTAATGATCAAACTTGGAGGATGTTCTTCCCTTTCTTTGGGGTTGTTTGTTGCAGTATCTCATCTCCTTCATGCTTGTACTTCTCCTGGACTTACATTTGCATTGGACACATGGTGTGGGTGGGCAAGGATCTCCCTTGGGGGACCCTCACCTTTCGTGGCTTGGGCCACCCTTTGGGGCGGCCCTAGCATTGAAGGGCTTGGGCCACCCCTTGGGGCGACCCTTGCCTTTGAAGGCTTGGGCCACCCTTTGGGGCGACCCTTGCCTTGGAGATATAGCTGATACATTGTTAAAGAGAAGAAGGATGAAGTCAAGCATGAAGGCTCATACAAGCTCAAGGTAGGGTGCATAAGACAAAGTTGGGGACATCAAGGACAGAAGGCATAAAAGGGATAGGATATCAAGCCAGGTTAGAAGTAATGAGGCATAACAATACAAGCAAGGTACTCTCCTCAGGGTAAGAAATTGAGAAGCATAAAAACATAAGCAGGGAAAATAGGCACAAGCCAAGAAAAGACCACATTATTTGAGGTGTGGGAAGTATACTTTATCTGAAGGAAAGACACTCGCCTTTGAAGACTCATTGGGCATCTCCTCTACTATGGCTACCTACCTCTTTTTGCGGTGATTTGGGCGACTACTAGTCCATCTCTTTCTCCCAAGGTGACCTCGAGATACACCTCCCACTTTGGAAGGTGACCTACACATGTGACTCACTAGGAGACTCATTCCTCTAGATGTGACTCACTAGGTGACTCACTCCTCCACATGTGCCTCACTAAACAACTCACTCCTCCTCTTGAAGGTGATTACCATCTCATGGGGTGACTACCACTTTCTCCTCCATCTCATGATGTGACTACCACCAAGGGCAAAAGTGCCATGGAGGACTACTCATCATGAAGGAAGGATTTCATAAAGTAACAAAGCAACCAAAGATGTGGTACTCATTGCAAAGTGAAAATGTGTGATGGTAAGGATTATAGGCCTCAGGTGGCCCAAAAGTGTCAAACACCCAAAATTGGGTGCCACCTCTACCTCTTTTGGACATGGTCAAAATAGGTGAATCCATAAACGTGGAATTCCATACCAGCTACATAAAACAATGCATAATCTAAAGCAGTACTCACATAAGGTAGAGTGTGTCTCAAAACATCTACCAGCCCAATCTACATTGGTATATCCATAAACAAAAGCACTCACATAAACTATAGTGTGTCTCAAAACATCTAAATGTGGGTTCCTTGAACGTGCATAAATTGACTTTGAAGTCCCATACTATAGCTTAGATTAGACCTTCTAATTGTGAGATGGATCAGACTTCCCACAATCCTCATGCATAATAGCATTTTTAAGTGCTTCACTTGAGGTATCATGTAAATTCAAATTATGATCCAATGGCATAGAAATTGTCTTATAATCAGCCATGTCATTCTTTTATAGCATACTCGAGACATATTGCCTTTGTGATAAACATATTCCTATTTCTATATGTATTACTTCAATTCCCAAAAGTGTGGTGCAACACACCAAGATCTTTTATGTCAAATTCTTGTATGAGGAGTTTCTTCACCTCTTTAATGCTTTCTTCATTATCACCACCTACAGTTAAGTCATCAACATAAATGACTACAATTATGGTGCCATCATCAACCTTCCTTACATATAATCAATGATTTTCATCACACAGAAAATTCAAATGAAGTTATTTAATCATCAATCCTTACATGCCACACATGAGGGACTTGTTTAATCCCAACAAAACCATCCTCAATATGGAGACATATCTAGGATGCTTTGGATCCTCATATCCTTGTGGTTGATCCATGCATACTTCTTCTTACAATTTACCATATAAGAAAACAGTCTTCACATCCATCTGATGCAAAATCCATCATTTTGTTGTACCCCCAATACAGTAACCATCTTAGCGATAGGGTTGAATGTTTCCTCATAATCAATGCCATATGTTTGAGCATAGCCTTTTTGTACTAATCATACTTTATACCTAGTTATGCTACCATAAAAATTATGCTTTACCTTGTAAACCCATTTGCAACATATGGGTTTGTTCCTTCTAGCAATGGAACTAGATTCCATGTTTCATTTCCATAAAGTCCACCCATCTCCTGATCCATAGATTTCTCTCAATTTTCATTTCCAGTTGCATCTTCAAAACATGAGTGCTCAATATCTTGTATTGCCATAGTCATTTAAGCATAATGATGAGCTTGTAGCTTTTTTTGTTAATCATTGCACTAAATTCCATATCATTCCAGATATTCTTGGTCTTGGATCACTTCTTCTTGTTGTATCATCTGCATGTGCCTTTCTTCCTCCTAGAGTCTTCATAGAGGGTAATCCAAGCTCATCATCAAGACTCTTTTATGAATCACTTATCAAGACCTTCATCAAAACCTGTAGATATTTTATTAATAGTAGAAACCTTTTCTTTACCTTTCTTGGATGTAGTTGAGGAATTTGCTGGAGTAAAATTTCCGTGCAATCTTCTTGTCCATAGGTTTGATCTGGAACTATGTCTAGGTGACAAATCTTATCCGCTCAAGACTTGAGATTCTGCACTTGAGTTTTCAAAATTGCCTTTGTCATTTGAGTCAACATTAAGTCATTCTTTTTCATCAAAATGAAAGCTTTTCATTTCATCAAGCATCATATCTCTACCTACCTTCACCTATTGTGTGACTGGGATTTAGCATTTATATCCCCACAATAGGCTACTTCTTTCTCAACCAAGATATGCATGAGCTACTACCAAGCATGAAGCAAAAACCATCGGTGGACACACAAGTGTCATAGAAACTAGCCCTATTAGAGTCAAAAAAAGCATGTAAATCTTGCGGTAGGGATCCCCCCTTGGGATAAAACAATCCAAGTATCCGAGTACCACTCAAGTAGCAAAAGATGCGCTTAACTACCTGCCAATGCTTGACACCTGGGCAATGCATAAACCTGCTCATCTTTGAGATAGCAAACTAATTATCTGGCAAAGTAATGCATAAGTAAATCAAGCATCCAACATCCCACTGATAGAGAACAACATCGAATGCATCGAATGCATCATGAAGACTCAATCGTAAACGTGTCTCCATAGGAGTGGCAGTAGGTTTGCAGTCATCAAGGCCAAAACACTGCAATAATGTGTCAATATATTTTGTTTGATGCAAAGTTATTCCACCACCAACTTGCATAAACGAAATGCCCAAATAATGATGCAAATGCCCCAAATTTGACATCTCAAATGAGGCATGTAGATTAGCCTTAAAATCAGCAATATGCTTCTCATGAGGACCAATGAGTACCATGTCATCAACATACACAACAACGATAAGAAGCACATCATTTGTATGCTTAACATATAAGGTGCTCTCAATTGGACTGTTCTCAAAACCATGTGCAATCAGATAGGCATGTATCTTTTCATACCAAGCACGTGGTGCTTTCTTCAAACCATATGATGTCTTTTTCAATCTGCACACTTGGTTTTCATGCCCTTTCTGCACAAAGCCATGGGGCTGAAAAACATACACTCCTTCATGCAAGTCACCATTCGCAAAAGTAGTTTTAAGTCCAACTGATGTACATTCCAACCATGATGAGTTGCATGTGCACAGATGCTATGAGCGGTTGTCATTCGACATGTAGGTGCAAAGGTCTCATCAAAATCAATGCCTCTTTCCTGTGCATAACCCTTTGCAACAAGGCTAGCCTTATACCTGTCAACTATACCTGTCATATGTGTGTGAAGCATAGCGAGTCCATGAACGAGCTTTGAAATGACTCCAAGGGACACATAAAAATTGCTCCAAATAGGCTTGGAAAGTCAAGAATAAAGCCTTGAAGACCCAAAACTTGCTCAAGGTAATATCAATCTTAGCCTTTCTCTCTCCTCAATCACCACACGAGTGTAGCTTAGTGGAAAGAGATTATCAATTAATTAAGATATGAGAAGAATGGTACTTGGATGAGTGACTTCTCAGGAAGTATCGAGGACCTCTGTCTTCCATGATCGTCGAGGTTCTCCTTTGCGCTTAACCTATGATGCTAATGGTGACTTCAGTGAATCGTGTGACAAGGTATTCCAAAGTCTATGCCATGCTTGTTGCCTTAGTTGTAAGCCTTGCAAACCTCGGAGTTGTCAATGTGTTCCATAGGTTGCAAGTTTGGAAGCATTCTGTAGATTCGCGACAACCTATACTTCCACATATAAAATTGCTCTAATACTAGTGAAGAGGAGATTCTCAACTCCTCGCAACATGGATTATCTATTTGGATAGCATCACAATGCTATTCTATATTGATTTGTGTAGACCTACAAAAAACACATAGAAAACTAGAGAGAAGAGAGTATGAATTGGATAATGCAAGTTTCACAAATGGGAAATTTCAATTCATTTCATGGCTATGAGGCCACTATATGTTTTATGAGAACAAAAACATACAAGAATGTCTGACGACCATTTGGCCTTTCACATAGACACCAAGGGTAATTATCCACAACAATTTCTACTACATATATCAAAGAACTCTCACTTGAAAGAGATATTAACTTGCATTAAAGCTTGGAAATTCTTTCATATAGGGATGTGAGAATCAACTTTAGAAAGTTAAGAAATTTTCAATCTTGCCCTCAAGGATCATATAGCTAGCACAATCTTTTTCTTTTGGTGCTTTGTGTTTTGGTTGAATGTTGAATGTTTTGCGACTTTGATGTTGTTGATGAGAGCAATATCTTATGTAGTTTGCAAGGTAGTGAGTGGCAAACGGGAGTAAAAGCAAAGGGACAAAATTGCAAAAAAAAGGAAGAAAAAGTATGCAAAAGTGTTTGAAATTCAGACAATGAATCACAATCAATTTTTAGGCTTTACATGATTAAGCTATGAGCTTTTGGTCTCTATGAAAAAAATTAAGTTCACATTAACTTTCAAAATATTCAAAGAATGAAGAATGTATGAAAAGTAAGATATAACTACTTGTATGTTTGTCAAATCGTGGTGGAAAAAAAGGAAGTCTTATAGAGAGCTACAAAATAAGAGTCTCTTGAGCATATGGAGAATCTTTGTGGCGTTCAACCTCAACACATGAGATACAAGATGAGTTCTAATTCTAACAAAAAATTGAATAACTCACTCATCCTTGCCCTTGAAAAAAATAAAAGAAAAATAGAGAACTCTCTTGCAAGGCAACTAATATACGTACAATTGCAATAGTAGAATTGTGTATGTGTGTGTGTGTGTTTGTGCACGCATGTTCTATTTTTAACATGTTTTACACGTATGATATGAGCGAAATTTTTGGTTCTATTCAAAGTTATGCAAGATCCTTTTCAAAGGTTGGTATGATTCTTTTTCTTTGAAGTGGTGCTTCATTCTTACTTTGTACAAAACATCTTCATAATTTTCCTTCCTTGTGGATACTATAGAACAAGTTATAGTGATTAATTCTTAATACTATATTGTTTGCTATATTTTGATGTTGTATCTGTTTGGTTTCTTATTTATGTATGCTTTTGGATTATGTTTGTTTTAGTTGGTTTTGAATGTTCTATTTATGCTTTATTTGCTTGCATAATGATTTTACTTGTTTTTGCATGTTTTCTTCATCTTGTTTGTGTTAGTAATAAGATTTTTCATTTGATCCCACATTATGGCAAAAATTTTGGCCATGTTGTTACTTCTTGAGATAATGGCTTTTATAGTTAGTTAGATAGATGAGTACAAAGAATTGAGGAGCAGATTTGGGTGAGTGTCTATATTGTAACACAACATTGATGGATGAGCTCATTCAATAACAAGGAACCAATAAATGTGGAGGAGGCACCTCATGATCCCTATTGGAGAGCTTCCATTCAAATAGAATATAACAATATCATGAAGATATGAACTTGGTATCCAGTGGATCTATCCCCTAAGCACAAAGTCATTGGCACCAAGTGGATCTAGAAGCTAAAGTACAAGGTTGATGGTACTTTGCAGAAATACAAAGCAAGACTTATTGCACATTTCTATCCCACAAGTCAAAGGGATTGGATTCTGTGAATCATTTACCTCGACTACAAGGATGACTACTATCTGAGTAGTATTAGATGTGGCTGCACATAAACAATGCCTAGCTTATCATATGGATATTAAAAAAAAATTCTTGAATGGAGGCCTCAAGGAGGAGGTATATATGTCTCAATCACTAGTTTTTGAGGCTCCACATTCAGAGAACAATGTATATAAGTTAGAGAAGATTTTGAGCCTAGAGCATGATATCACAGATGGATAAGTTTCTATGGGATCTAGGTTCCAAAAGGTGTGCTTTTGATGTTAACTTGTATGTTCTAAAGAGATGATGGAAGAAAATTGTGATTGTACTCTATGTAAATGACCTTTTGATTACAAGAGATGATGACCCTTCTCTTAACCAGACAAAAGATGCCCTTTGTTTATAATTTGAAATGATATAATTAGGTTTAATATATCATTTTTGGCCTTGAGGTACGATAGAAACTAGGGAAAAATTTCACTTTTCACTAGAAGTATGCAAGAAAAATTTTGAAGCCATTTGACTTGGAGGATTACAAGAGTATTTCCACATTTATGGAGGTAAAAAAAAATGTATTGAAGGTACTTCATCTACATTGGATATTGGAAGATAGAACAAAAAAGTTGGAAGTTTCATGTACTTGTGCAATAGCATGACGAGATATCTCATATGCTATTGGAGCACTAAGCAGTTTCTCTAACAAGCCTTGCCAAACTCATTGGAAGGCAAGTATGCAGTTACTCAGGTATGTCAAAGGATCCCTTATTGATTATGGTATTCTTTGTGATGAAGGATCATTTTTATCTGGATATTGTGATTTAGTTTGGCCATGAGATATTGATACTAGAAAATTAGTTTTGGGATATTGCTTTTCTTTAAGATTTGGGATTTTCTCTTAGATTAGTAAGAAGCAACTGATTGTAGCATTATCTCCTATTGAACATGAGTACAAAGCCACATGTGTTGTAGCATGTAGATTAGTATGATTGAGGAGGATCCTATGACACATAGGAATATAGGGACAAGATGCTACAAAGATGAAGTGTGACAGCCAATGGCCATAAAGAAAAATATTGTTTTTCATGTACATACCCAACACATAGAAATTCCGCATCACAATATGCATGAGTTGTTTGAGGATGGGGTCATGGAGATAAGATATTTTCCAACTACAGAAACTGGAGTGGACATCTTCACCAAGGCTCTTGATAAAGAGCAACTTCATTGACACTTTTTGAAGCTTGGTATTGGACAAAGGAGGTAGTTCACCCTAGGGTAGACATCGAGGGGGCATTTTAGATATACTCAATACTCCACCCTCAAGTGACCACAAATGATACATGGTGCTCTAAGTTTTAAGTTCACCATTATGAGGAGAAGCCATTGTGAGAGCTTGGACATTTGTGGAACCCTAACTTCCAAGTTAGATGAGGTTTGTGTGTACCTATTGATTGTAATACATGATATTTATGAACCTAGCCATGAGGTTCATCAGGGCATAAGCTTCTGGGCCATTGGGTTTCCATTCAAGGAAAAATAAAAGGCCTTGTGGTGCCACATAGTTTCCCCATAGAACCTTAATGAGGGGGTGCATAGGGGGGGAGGGCTTGCCCCCTTTTGCAGGGTCTAAGGGGCCCATCAGGACTTTTGATCATGGAGATATTATTGGCTATTGTATTTTTTGACTATTTTTTCTCTCTCTAGTATGTTTATCTATATAGAGTTCCATTGTAAAATCTATATAAGCATGGCCTATGCAAAGATCTATACACCATTGCACACTAGTTGCACACTAGTAATCCCCTCATCTAGAGTTTGTCTAGATCACCATCTAAGCTCCATATTAGTTAGGGGTGCACAAATGGACAACACATCTTTGTGGCTGCATTGGACTTTGAGAATTTGAGTTTTCTATCTCTCATTATATGTATCTATCTATATATGTTTTTCTGATCTCTCTTTGTTAGTTTATCTGGTGTGCTATTATTTCTTACACCAACTACTTTGAGAAATTGGTTAATGCCTAAGAGAGGACTTTTGATAAATCTTGTCCTTGACTACCTAGAGTTATTCAATATTTACATCGAATTTCAATAATTTTCTTAGTTTTGAAATCCACTTCGTACGATATTTTCAGCAATAGGTCGAACTTCTAAATTATGATCCATAAACTAGTTGTAGTTGCTAAAAGACCAACTTGGATTTTGAAAATATATGATCCTAGATAAATTTGGATAGACCCTTTGATTTAGACCATCTTGTTATGGATGTTTTTAGCTTGATTCAATGTCCATTAGGCTTGTTTTATTCTCCATATTGATAAGCTCCTATCTTTAACCAAGACTGTGCCCAATCGGAACTCATAGAGTTGATGATGCTTTAGATAGATGATTCTATTATTATCTTTGGAATTTTAAATTAGTTTCAAGAAGGAATATATAAAGCTATCTTATCTAAAAAATCCTTTCTAAGTGTTGTTCTAATCCTTAACTTTGATGGGTCAAGAAAAGCCCCTTCGAAATTCAAGCCCCTTAACTTTGAGCCCATAGGCCCTTCAAAATTCAAGATCAAGCATGAGTTTTTTTATTAAAAGATAATTACCACCCCAAGATTTGATGTCCCATACCATCAAGTCTACACCTATGTAGGTGCAAGGTTTGGTGTCCCATACCATAATAGATGTTTATATGTGAGTCTAGACACATCAATCCATCTATTATAAGATACGTGTCAACCAAGTCCTTGGAAAGGAACCATGTATTTAGTTAATCATCTTGTTTATTTCTTGAATGTTTAAAGAATTTCTGCTTCAAGTGGAATATTTATCATATGCACTAAGTTGTAGTATGTTGAAAGCACATGAGATATAACCACCAAGTTCTACCTTGTTAAGAGCTAGGTGTTACTTTATGTGGGTTAACCAAGAAGACTTTAGTCTATAAGCTTCAAAAGTTCATAAGCTTCACCCTTTTTTATTGTGGGTATCTTGTTGTTTAGTGGAAGGCATCCTTGTTGTTGAACCCTTGATAATCTAAAAATATTACCCCAAAGGTTATGCTTGAGCAATTCTTGTCCTATAAAGTTGATTTCCAAAACTTCATCAATCATACAAGAGATGATTAGTCGGATCACGATATGATTATTTGAGTGAAAATTCCTTGAATCTTTTGTTCCCTTTAGAATTTGTCACTAGCCTTGCTCAAATTCATATCTTGGGCTAATCCATGTCTTGCTTTTCTTCTCAAGATGAGGACCAAACACCTAATCATCCTTAGATATGCTTTATTCCTTGTCAATTTAGGTGCACATCTTTTCATGCAACCCATTTGGCTCAGTTTCAAACCGTATTTGAGCATCACTCCATGTGGGTAGCTCACTCCACCTTGGAATTTATATTTATCATACCTTCAACATTATCAACTTGGTGGTACGAGGTAATTTCTTAAAGTATAAATAATATTGAATAATATTTGGATATGAAATTACGTTGGCACTTCTTGTGTTGAATTCAAGTACCACTAGTAATTATTCAAGGATTATGTGCCTTGTTTTCTTTGTTCTACAAAGACTAGCAAGATTAACTTGAATTCCATAGAATGGAAATAAGAATTTTATGGACCTTCCCCAAATATATTCCTTTTTTGGATGCTAACCCATTATGGGCATGTGCTATATAGTCCCCCTTTTCCTTGATTCCATGCATTTCTTCATAAATCTATTTGGAAGTTTCTATCATAGGTCATATCTAAGATGCTTCTAGGAATTGAATTTTTATTTTGGTAGTGAAACATACTTCCCACTTATTTTTCGAGAAATTCTTATCATTAAGTACCTAAGAATGGAAATGTTTTCTTTTTAAGCATTCTTGATAAGAAATAGCTTTATATTTTTATGTTTTCTTCCACTAGAATATGTCAATTTCTTACCGCAAAGATTTAATCTTCACTTCTCTAAGGAAACTTTTAAGCCCAAATGATTCCCTGTCTTTTAGTTTGGTTAGAATCAATTTTTTTCTTTCCCAACTTTCTCTCTTAATAGAGTTGGAGGGAAGAAATCATTTCTCACCTATACCAATCTCATAGTTTTGGAAGAAAAAAAAAACGAGTGATTCTTCAAACAATGATGACATCTATTCAGTTCTCAAAGGTAATGTCTCATTAAATTGAATGAGCTACAAGTTGTCTAAGATTGATTGTTTGGATTTTCCAACGATCTCAACTATTAATCAAATAGAGACTTAGACTATACATTACCTATCTGAACCCATGCCCAAGTACATATAAGAACTTGGACATATTGCAAATGTCTTTGATTGTTTTCATAACTTGGAAAGTTATCAACTAGGAATTAGTTCATACTCTATTGTCGATGACTGATTTGCAACTAATTTAATCATAATGGTTAAATAATTGAACTTTACTCTTCAATTATCACTCTTGCTCATGCTAACTAAACTTATGTGCTTCTCGAGATTACATAACCAAATGATATGCATGCTTTCACATATCCTTTCCTATATAAGCAATGCAAACATGAACTCAATGTGTGCTCATGCTAATCTTTTTGACATGCATATCTAGTGATGCATACCAAATAGAGAGGTACTCCATAAAACATGCTTTTTGATGCATGTAATATACAAGCTTTCGTGAAAGAATCATGCAAAGAGTACCTTTAGAATTGTGTATATAATAACCACCAATGGAAATAGGTGCTCTTCATCTTCCAATATATCTCTTATATAGCTGCAAGTAGGGTTTTCCATTCAAGGAAAGTATGCACATGTGTGCCACTTGTCTTCCATGCTAGGCAAGTACACACATGTGTGCCACATCTCCTAGTTTTTCTACAGTAAGAAAAATCATGAGTGCCATGACTAAGTGAAGCTTTTTGAAGGATCTATAAGTCTTATATAGTTCCAAGCAGGGGGTTCCTTTATAAGAAACTATGCACATGTGTGCACTTGTCCTCCATGATAGGCAAATAAACATGTGTGGCACATGTCCTAGTTTCTTCTATAATAAATGAAATCAAGGGTGCCATGTCAAAGTGATTTAGAATTCTTGTGGCAAAATACAATCCATAAGGCTCATGGGTTTGAACCTAAGATGTCTCCCTTTACACACTTTGGAGTGAACCACTAGGCTAAGCTCTTATCTTGCAACACTGTGTGTCTATTTATATAAACATGCACTATAAATTTCTTTTCTATGTAGGGACTATGGTGCATTTAATTTCTAACTTAACCTTATTTGGTTATGAATGCTTGTTGGTTTTTCTTTTCACTATTTACATAGATACTAAAAACTAATTATTATAAATGAAGATATATACATTTTTGTACATGCATATGTTTACATACATATTTAAATGTAATTTTACAACGAGTGAATTTTTATATATATAGACATGGATATATGGACATATGTATTTATGTATACAAATATATTAATATATATATATATTCATATATATATATATATATATGTTTATATTTTTATTGTTTCCTTGTATGTACGAATTTTTGAAGATGCGCATGTATATAAAACTTTATGATTAACTTATTTATATAGACTTGAATTCTCTCTCTCTCTCTCTCTCTCTCTCTCTCTATATATATATATATATATATATATATATATATATATATATATATATATATATATATATATATATATGTGTGTGTGTGTGTGTGTGTGTATATATATGTATATATATATATATATATATATATATATATGTGTGTGTGTGTGTGTGTGTGTGTGTATGTATATATATATATATATATATATATATATATATATATATATATATATAATAGACCTATGGTAACATAACGACAAAATATGGATGTAGTTCAAACCAATGCTAATCTAGATTTGATAAAAGAGGAGCCTGAATATGTTTCCAATACTATCCGTAACAAAATTTTGATTCATTTATTTCTTTATATATAAAGGATTATTAGTGATATGCATGTTTCTATTGTTCATGATAATGGTAGCTCACATGAATTTATTTTTGAAGATTTAGCTGATGAACTATATATATATTTTTAACAAATCTCATTATAAAGTTGAAATTTCATTTCAAAGAAATAGGTACAATGTTACATGTGAAGTAAAGAATATTCGAATTTTTATAAGTTCCTATAAGATGATCATAATTTTCTAAATTTTCATTTACATTCATATGATGTCATAATAGGAGTGCATTTTTTACATAAGTATAATCCCATGCATTGACTATAATACACATACTATAAGTTTTAAATATAAAGACCCCAATGCATTTCTTTGTCTTCCAAGCATCATATTACATTAGAGAGTCATATGCAAGCAAAGCATGCACTTTCTAAAAACCATTAATTTTATATTTTATATGTTAATAATATTGAGGAACATAATAGTACACTATCTAGTACACATAAAACATTCTTGGCTGCTTATAGTGATTTTTTACTTCTAGTTATCCTTCACCATTTCCACCTTTGAGAGGATATCTAGATCATAAGATTGAACTTATTCCTTATAACGCCTCTCCATATAAGGAACACTACATGCATGGACAATTGCATCAAAAGGGGATAGAAAGGAAAGTGAAAGATTTACTTGAAAAATGAGTTATAAGGCCTAGTTCTTTTTTGGAGCTCTTATTCTTTTAGTGAAAAAGAAGAATAAGACCTTTAGTATCTGCATATAATATTGTGATTTGAATAAAGTGATTGTTAAGAATTAATAACCAAGACCATGTGTAGCTGACTTGCTAGATAGACGAAGAGAAGATGTTATATTTAGCAATATTGATCTTAGAAATAGTGAGATATCTAAGATTGCTTTTAGGATGCCGATTGGTGATTATGGAGTTATGGTAATGACTTTTGGATTAATAAATACATCTATCAAATTTTATGAATGATGAATAACATATTTCTTGATTCTCAAGTTTTTGTTCTTTTTATGTTACAATTCTCTAATTTATAGGAAAAATGATGATGATCATGAAAGGCATTTGCATATAGTTTTAAACACATTGTACGCAAACCTAAAAGAGTTTCTAATCAAGGAGTTAATGTTGACCATAAGAAAGCAAAACCGATTTAAGATTGTCATGTTCCTAACAATATTAATAAAGCTCAAGTTTTTATTGAATTAACTAGTTTTTAAAAAAATTATCATTCATTTTTCATATTCATATTCACTTAGCCTTGTTATTGAGAAAAAGAAGATAAATTTTAATGATAACAAGAACAACAAAAAAAATCATTTGAAACACTTAAATATGATCTTTCATATTGCACTTGTTTTATAATTACCCAATTTTGAACATCCAACATATTTTAATAATAATTGATGCAAGTGGCTCAAACATAGGTGAAATTTGAATGCAAAATGATCATCCTATTACAGTAGTAGGAAAAAATCCCTTTGGAAAAAATTGTAGTACGTATAATAAGAAACTTCTTTTTTGTTATATATGCATGAAAATTTGGAAGCATTATCTCATGGTATCTAAAGTTCTAATTTTGCATTGTCAGACCTACCAAAGAAGAAGACAGATGCATGGGACTCACGAGAGAAGAGTGAGACATACAAATGCATGAATAGGGTCACTGCTATTACTGTAAAACATTCATACATTTTTGTTCGTATTCTGATCAATTTTTTGTTTGTATGAAGCAAAATGTTTAATAGATGATCACAAGATTTTGAAGAAAAGGAGAATATGTTGCTAATTTGTTTTATTTCATTGTTATTGCTATTTCATGATCACAGATTCTATGAACACTAGTCATTTGGCAAGTAGGAGCAAAGGTCTCATCAAAATCAATGCCTCTTTCCTATGCATAACCCTTTGCAACAAGTGTAGCCTTATACCTATCAATTGTTCCATCAGGCTTATGATTTGGCTTATATACCCACTTAGTGCCAATGGCCTTCTTGCCAGGAGGCAAGTCACATAAAGACCAGGTACCATTTTTCATGATAGCATCATATTCTGATTGCATCGCAACCAATCCAATTTTCAAAGTTTTGTGCTTCATAAAACAAAACAAGCTCATTCTCATCACAGAGACCAAAGGCAGCCATAGCATAACAATGTGATGCAAAAGAGGCAGTATGAGAGTTGAGCGAGTTTGGTATGACAGAGGTGCATCTAATTTTCTATCATGCAAAGTCTGTACCAACCATTTTGGCATAGTTTTTGCCTCCTCAATATCAGCTCTCTCATCAGCATGTGCATCACATAAATCTGCATCAGAAATGGAATGATCTGTATCACCACATGAAACCTGCAAAGGATTAGAAGTTGTCTCATTAGGACCAACAATAGACTGTCCACCTGTAAAAAGAGGCAGCAAAGTATCATACATGTCTTTGGAGCTAACAGATGTCTCCTTCGTACATGAAAGTAAAAGCACAATAGCATCTTCCACAAAAACATCACGACTAACCAAAATGTGTTTAGTTTGTGGATGATACAGACGATAGCCTTTGCTTTAAAAATTGTATCCAACAAAAATACATTTCACTGCTTTATCATCCAATTTTCGGCGATGTTGTTCATGCACTAATGCATATGCCAAACAACCAAAAACATGAAGGTGAGTAACATATGGCTTACAACCATGCCAAGCCTCATATGGAGTGATAAACTACAATGCTTTAGTGGGAAATATGTTAAGTACATATGCTACACATATAACAGCCTCAAACAAAAAATTATGTGGTAAAGCTTGACTCTTGACCATACACCTCACCATCTCCATGAGTGACCTATTCTTTAGTTCAGCAATTCCATTCTGTTGAGGTGTATATGGCACTGTACAATGATATTTTATCCCTCGTTCAGCGAGAAATGCATTAAAGTCAAAAGAAATATATTCTCCCCCTCGATTAGAACAGAGGGTTCTTGTTTTACATGCTGATAGATTTTTAGCCAAAACCAAAAATTGTTTGAAGCACATATACACTTCAAACTTTGCTTTGAATGGATATAACCATGCATGCTCAAAAAAATCATCAATGAAATTCACGAAGTAGAGATAGTTTCCAAAAGAGTGTGTCTGCATAGGATCACATACATCATTGTGAACAAGTTTCAATTTTTTAGTACCTCCAACCAAACCATCTTTTGGAAAGGAGGAATGTTGCATTTTTCCCAAAATATAGCCTTCACAGACGTTTACCGGGTGCCTCAAGTTTGGGAAAAGAGGACACCATTTCAGATTTTTGCAGGCATAGCAAACTAGCAAAATTCAGATGCCCAAAGCATGCATGCCAAAGCTTTGCATCTGACATAGCCTGAGAATCATGTACTTCACATGCTGAATCATTCACATATTTTTCATAACCTATGAGCTTATACAGCCCATGACATAAAATGCCAGAAGCAATAATGACGTCGCCATTTGACAGATCACAAACTGTACATTTGTCATCAACAAATTTCATAATCACGCCAATTTTGGCTAACGCAAAAACTGATAATAGATTTTTCTTGATCCTTGGCACAAATAAAGCATCTGACAATGTAAAAGAACTACCATTCGCAATAGTGAGAATGATCTTACCAACTTCCACACTACGAGGTAATAGTAATATTTCTGGTTGCCCCACTATCAAAGCACCAAACATTTGAGTCTATTGTAGACATACAGTGCTCATAAGAAGATGGGTCAAAACCGCAAATAGTAGTAAACACCCATTCTTCATTCTGCATAAGATTAGCAAACTCTATTTTTGGTGTACAGGCCTCTGGAACAATCATTCTAGCCTCTTTTTTCTTTGCCTCTTTTGAAGCCAGTTTTGGACAATTCTTTATGACATGATCATTTGCTTTACATTACTTGCAAAACAATTTCTACTTTTTTGTTTTCTTCTCTTCTCTATCTTCCTTCTTTGATTATGCAAAATTTGCAGATTTTTGCTTACTAATAGAAGAGCTCCATTTACCTTTGCCCCTCTGACTAGCCAAGAAAGCTTGATCTCCAACATGCATAATGGACCTGTTTTGACTAGACTAACCTTCCTGCAAGAGAACAGAGACTAACTCCTCAAATGTTAAGGCATTTGGATTGCCTTTCATCATCAAACAAAGAATATAAGCAAAATTTTGGTATGAATCAGGAAGACCATTCAGAAAAGTCTATGCAAGTGAACTGTTAGGAAAGACTTCATCAACAGAAAATAATTGTTTCTTCAAATCTTTGATCTTTGTTACAAAACCATATGTAGAATCACCTTCATTCACATGCTCACTCTCAAAATGTTTTTGGAGGTAAGAAACATGAGCCTCATTCCTGGCTTGGTACAATGTGATAAGTGTATCCCGCGCATCCTTAGCTATTATGCAAGAGCGAATGTGAGGAATAATGGCATGTTTGATAGACAAGGATATCAATGCATGTGCCTGAGCATCTTTGTCTTTCCAATGAATTTGCTTTGCAGTAGGAGTAGTAGAAACTACAACACAAACAGGAACATGAAGAATATCATCATCTTCAATGTCGTCTACATCAGCTTTAGTACCTGTATTTGCAGGTGTAATAGGACATTTTTCAACACCCTACACAATATTACATAGTCCGTTTGTGACCAATACATGACACATCATATAAGCCCACAATGGGTAATTCGTACCATCCAACTTATCCTCAACATCCAACATATGAAGTACATCACTGCTTTCAGCCATGGCCACTGATTAAAATACCTTGATGCAAAAAAATATTTGTATCCAAAAAAGTTGAACAGAACTACCCTAATGAGTTCTGCTAAAGTTGTAGCAGACTTAAAGATGCTTATACTGACAAACTAAATCTTGTACATATATTTGGCACAAAAAGACAAAATAGCCTACAGAAGCACTATGATAGTGTGTTCAGAGGGCAAAACGAGCTCAAATGGCAATTTTGGCATGACAAAGAGAAGCAGTTTTGATCTCCTAATCACCCTATGTATGCACACAAAATTTCATGCAACTATGAGATTGTGACTGGAGAGGTGTCGACGATGCCCTAGATAAAACGGTGACCTGCTCTGATACCAATTGTTGGAGTTAGATGTCTGCGGAAGCACGCAAATAGCACAAGGAAGAAGAAGAAGAAGAAGCTTGGATCGAAGCACACAATACTGAACGTATTACCACTAGAGCGTATAAAGATAAGTGACCCATTAGGGAAATATATGTATATACAAATTGGGGGGGGGGAAACGTCCAAAGAGGGAAAAAAGTGCCCTAATAGTCCTAGTGTGTTCACACACGTCATTAACCAAATATATCAACAAGAACTGAGGTCAACTCCATCTAGCAACATGAATTAGTTCAATTGGGCTGAATTTGTGAGAATAAAAAAGGTGGGGCTGATCATCTTCCTAGAAAAGAGATTGGAAAGGACTTCTTCAAATTGCAAGACTTTGCTTTGAGGGGACAATAGCTAGGACATTGAAGAGAACTACAGGTAGCAGGTTGAAGTGATGTGGAACAGAAGCTGAATGCATAGAAATGTTGGAGCATTAGGGGAAAGAAAATTGACTACTTCAGATGGTGTAGTAGGGCAGCTTGGTGCTTCTTCTTGTTTTGTTTCAGGTGGTTGGTGGTGTCAAAAGGCAAAAGCATGGAAAAAGCAGAGCCTTGAAAAGATAGCCTAGAGTCAATAGTGTTGCTAAAAATACTCATGCTATTTGGAAATGGAATGATGGATCATGGCTTGCACCCTTGCACATCGTTCTAGAAACCTGTTACATTTGTATATGAATTTCTAACTAGTGGTTGTGTGACAGGCAAGCATTGACAAGCTTGTCAATGTTGTCGAGGTTACCTTGGGCCTCAAGGTTGAAATGTTGTTCTGGGTGAGTTTGTTTCAGTCAAAATGGTAATGATGATGTTATTATTGCCCATGCAATTGAGCTTGGTGACTCCATGGAGAATTCTAGGGCTGCCTTGGTTCGAGAGACTTATACGTTCAGGAGCTAATCCTATAGCTATGAAGAAGGGTACTGATAGAATTTTGGATGCTTTGGTTGATGAGCTTGAGAAGAGAGGCTGACCTATCAATGGGACGGAGGATAGTAGAGTTGTAGCAACAAATATTAGTGGGAAATGACGAATCTATTGGATAATTGATTATGGATGTAAGTGTTGAAGGAGGGATAATAAGAGAGTGGACAACAGTAGAGAGTATAGGGGTGTATGCAGGAAACGAAGGGAGGGAGGAATTCGTTCTCCTCTGCCAAATCATAGAAAGGGGTCTTGTTTTTTCTGTGCAGACAACAAAGGAGTGCATAAGGCAAGGCAACTAGATATAAGGAGAAGGGTATCATCTGATTGCTCAAAGAAGAAGAGATAGTGGGCATCCTTAGAATATGGAAGATGAGTACTCCTAAAAGGAACGATGCCATTCATAATGGCCTGGGCACTATGAAAGATAATGGATCCTGGTGAGGGCTGGTTTGCAAAGCTTCTTGAGATGACATCCTATTGAGATGCAAGGACAAAGGGGACGAAAGCATCAACTTGCTGTATTTTAGACCTATGTGACATAACTGGGAGAGAAAACACTTGTCAATAGTGAAAGAACTTGGAGAAGCTTGTCGAAGGTAGAAAAGTGCGTTTCGAAGCGATGAAGTTTGGTCAAGCCAACCGGCACAAGACCAGCCCTTGAGCTTTTGGAGACTCAAATAGACCTTATAAGCATGTGATAAGTGCAAAGAAACACACTATGTACCTTGGAGCATCAAGGAGAATGAGTCGATACAAAACAGATAGGTTCGCGGGTCGACTAGCTCAAAAAACTTACTATCTATGGAAGAGACAATGAACTTCAAATGCCCATAGCAACCAGCGTGATTACAATTAGAAAAAATCCTTTTATGGGAGTGATACACATAGGGTTGAGTGTATGGAATGCACAAAATTATAAGGAATAATCGAAATATGCTATAGGAATGAATGCGACATTCACCGGTGGTACTTCCTATTTTTCAGGAATACATAGAGATTGACCCCGAGGCAGAAAAACTGAGATTTCTCCAAATCTGCTGAACCAAATGCTTTGAAAATTTACAGTCATAAACTAGACACTAATACCTTTCCAATGAGTCCTCTTGCACTCAATTTGGAGCTCTGAGGAGAGAGTAGCAGCCTCTGCAAGATTACTGTTGGCGAAGAAGATGATGCAGAAAATTGAAGGAGCAAGACAAGGATGGTCACAAGTGTATGTATATTGCTTCCATGTAACGTACAAGTGATTTCAACTCCTTATATAGCCTCTAGGAGTGTTCCACGACTTTTACAACTTGAATTTGAATTAAAATGAAGGTGGGAATGGTTGTTGGAGGGAATCAATTCACTTCCCTACAATCTAGGAAAAGTGAAGATCTTGATTGATCTACTTTTAGGTGATTGATTGCTTGATTGAATGCAACTTCAACCACCAAAATTTCGTGGGATTTTGGCCCTATATTTGTACCTTTACATGTGTACAACTCAAGGCTTTTACAACGGTAAATGAGCCATCAAAATATTCTCAAAAAATACAATAAATGAGCATATGAAAAAGAACTATCCAACGGATATTCTTTCAACGCGATAGCCTTTGATGTAGATCAAATCCACCTCAAGCATAGTGTAAGCTTGATGTTCCAACAGCTCCCCCTCAAGCTAAAGTATGCTTGAGTCTTCATTCTCTGATAGGTTGAATACCTGCCATAGCTTTGAATCTACAAAGCTTTATTCCATCAAGTGCCTTCGTCATCATATCTGCTACTTGCTTTTCAGTCGGAACAAAAGAAATGTCAATCTCGTTTGCCATGAGCTTCTCCCTGATGAAGTGGTAATGGACTTCTATGTGCTTGGTTCTCGCATGGAAAATAGGATTTGCCGCTAGATGCATGGAACTTACATTATCTCCAAATATGTGAGGTTTGGAACTCACAAGTCCCAAATTTGTATACAATGCTTTTAACCATATTGCCTCTTGAGTTGCTATGGTCAAGCCTCTGTACTCTGCTTCAGTTGAAGATAAAGCAACTGTTGGTTGCTTCTTGGAACTCCATGACACTAGCTTTGAACCTGCAAATGCTAAGTAACCAGATGTACTTTTTCTATCATCCTTAGCTCCTGCCCAATCTGCATCTGAGTAGATTTTGATATCCAAATCTGAAGAGTAAGGATAGAATATACCTTCGTTGATTGTACCTTTGAGATACTTCAGTACTCTCTTAGCCGCATCCATGTGTGGTCTTCTTGGTGAGTGCATGAACTGACTAAGCACTCCCACACTATATGAGATGTCTGCCCTTGTGTGAGTAGCATATATCAAGCTACCTACCAAGCTTTGATACTCTTTAATGTCTTCAATTTTCTCACCTTCATAAACACTAAGTTTATGATTCATCTCCAAAGGTGTACCTGTAGGTTTAGTGTTCTCCATTTTGAACTTGAGAAGAAGATCCTGAATGTATCTTCTTTGAGTCAAATACATTCCTTCATCTGTGTATATCACCTGCATACCTAGGAAATATGTGAGCTCACCTAGGTCACTGATTTTGAACTCCTCTTGCATGTGTCTCTTGATCCTTTGAATGCCATTTAGATCATCACCTGTCACAATAATATCATCTACGTATACACATAGATAGATAACCTCATTGTGATCCCTTTTGATGAATAGAGAAGGATCTGAGCTGCTAGCTTTGAACCCTTGGTCTTGAAGATATGTAACCAACCTGTAATTCCAAGCTCTTGGAGCTTGTTTCAATACATACAATGCTTTCTTAAGTCTGCAAACATAAGATGGATGATTAGGGTTTTCAAAACCTGGTGGTTGTGACATGTATACCTCTTCACTTATCCAACCATTTAAGAATGCATTTTTCACATCAAGTTGGAGGAGTCTCCAATTCCTTGCAGCAGCTACACTTATCAATGTCCTGATTGTAGTCATCTTTGCAACCGGTGAGAATGTTTCCTCATAGTCTATACCATGAGTTTGTGAGCATCCTTTGGCAACTAATCTTGCCTTGTACCTGCAAACTGATCCATCTGAATTTCTTTTAACTTTATATGCCCATCGGAAACCAATTACCTTTTGATTCGGTGACATTGGAACCAAATCCCAAGTGTGCATCTCCTTCAATGCATCTATCTCTTCGTTCATGGCCTTTTCCCAATTAGGGTTTCCCTTTGCCTCTTCATAGGTTGAGGGTTCCTCTGAAATAGAGTCTTTTGCCAAGTAGATTGAATGCTTTGTAACAAATGTGGAATCATATCCATACCTTTCTGGTTGTTTCTTCTCTCTTGCTGATCTTCTAGGTGCTTGTTTGGAGCATTCTCCAACCTCTTGCATCTTTGCTTTGCCCCTTGACTTCCATAGCTTGTAATCCCTTTCTCTTTCATCTTGGTCATCGTCTGTATCACTTCTTGGATCCTGGACCTGTGTATCATGCTTGCTTCCTAATTGATGGGAGTCATAATCAAGATCATATGGTAGTGTTACCTTTTGTTTGTCTTCATCATACCAAGACCTGTGTTCTTCAAACACAACATCTCTACTTGTAGTGAATTGCTTGGTTGAAGGATTGAAGAACCTGTAACCCATCTGAGTTGAATCATATCCAATAAACACTGCCTTTGTTGCCCTTTCATCTAGCTTACGTCTTATTTGTGATGGTACATGAACATAAGCTAAACAACCAAAAACCTTTCAATGTCCAAGACTAGGTTTTCTTCCATGCCATGCTTCATAAGGAGTCATACGTTGAAGTGATTTGGATGGTAGTCGATTGACAAGGTACACTGCAGTTGAAATAGCTTCTGCCCATAGATAATGTGGCAACTTCTTCTCTTCAAGCATTGTTCAGGCTGATCCAACCAATGTCTTGTTTCTCCTCTCTACAATTCCATTTAGTTGAGGAGAGTACCTGGTAGTCACTTCCCTTTTGATACCTTTATCCTGTAAGAACTCATCAAAATCTTTGGAGAAGTATTCTCCCCCTCCATCAGATCTGAGCTTCTTTAGTGATCTACCTGTATGATTCTCCACATGTGCAAGATACTTCTTGAAGCAATCAAACACTTCATTCTTACTCTTGATAAAGTATAGAACATTCCACCTACTATGGTTGTCAATAAATGAGACATAATACCTTGATCCTGCCAATGAAGGTTCTTGACTTGGTCCCCATACATCTGTGTGTACTAAGTCCAATAAGTTGTTGTGGATGTAGCCTTTGTGGTTGAATGGTTGTCTTTGTGCCTTCCCAATCTGACATGCATTACACCTGTTGATCATGTGTTGCTTTGATATGTTCGGTAGTCCTAGAACACTTTGATCCCTGCATATATCCTTCAAGGTTCTTTCATTCACATGAGCAAGTCTCTTATGCCACACTTCAAGCTCACTTAGGGTTTGAGACCCAAAGTTGAATAGAGCTATGTTCCTGGTATCTCCTACTTCAAAAGTAAAGAGCCTACCATGCTTCTCACCTTGGGCTATCTTCTTGAAGCCTTGACATGGATCTTCCACAAAAGCTCCATGTTGGGTGAACCTAACTTGCAAGCCTTTTTCAACTATTTGGCCTACACTGATTAGGTTTTTAGTGATAGTGGGTACATAGAGAACCTTACTCAGAATGTTTGTCCTGCCATTGGAAGCTTTGACATTACCAATCTTCTCCACATTGTGCTTCGTGTCATCCCCTGTTTGCACTTCATGTCTATGCTTTGGACTTTCCAAGTCAGATAGAAGAGCAATGTTGCCTGCAACATGATTCGAGCATCCTGAATCTATGTAGAACAAATGATCATCTTCTTTACCTTCTTTGTGGCTTAGGTTCATAAGAAGTAATGAGTCTTCATGTGGTTGATCTTCTGAATAATTGTTGTAGTCCCTTCTATTATAGCTTCTATTGTTGTTGTTGAAGTTGTGTCCACCTCTGCCTCTATTGCCGCCATATCCACCTCTTCCACTTCCTTTCTAGGTCTTCCCATTGAACCAGCAGTTCTGAGTGGTGTGGTTGGTCTTATCGCATATGGCACAAGGTTGAACATTCTGACCTTTGGCTTTGTCTTGCTTTGGTCCTTTCTTCTTCCCTTTCCACTTGCTCTTGCTTGCGAAGTTGGCTTGGGAAGTCTCTTCTTCATCTTCTTCCTTCTTCTTGCCTTTCTGCTTCTTATCCTTCTTATCTGCATATAGAGCACTTGTTGAACTACCATGATAAGAGTTACCTTCCTTTATGCTATTATTGGCTTCTTGATTGAAGAGTTGTCCAAGAAAGATGTTGAAGTCTGGAGTTTGCACATCCATGATGAGATCGTAAGCCGTCGTGAAGGATTGCCATTGCTTATCACTTCGAATGCCGTTGAGAATTTACCTCATGATGACCTCTTCTTCAATCAGCTCTCCAATGGATGCTAACTGATCCGCAACCTCTTTGACCTTGGTAACAAACTCTGTGATGGTTTGTTTAGGTGTCTTCTTCATTTGGTTGAACTCGTTCCAAAGATGATTCTTTCTTGCTTTGGCACTAGCAGAAAAGAAAGTCTCCAGGGCATCCCAAGTCTCTTGAGATGTCTTGCATCCTCTAATATGTGGTAATAGAAAGTCAGAGATAGAGTTTAGTATGTACGACCTTGCTTGAGCATCCCTTGCGCACCAAAGTGTGAGCTTATCTGTCTCCTCTTGTGTAGGTCCTCCTTTGGATCTTGGAATAGGCATAGCTTCATCACCTGCTACAATTCCATAAAGATTTCTACCTTGCAAGTAGGCCTCCATTCTGATTTGCCAAGCCGCGTAGTTGTGTCAATCAAGCTTCTCGATCATTGAGGGAAAGCCGTCACCCATCTTGATCTAGCTCTGATACCACTGAAAGAACTTGGAGAAGCTTGTCGAAGGTAGAAAAGTGCGTTTCGAAGCGATGAAGTTTGGTCAAGCCAACCGGAACAAGACCAGCCCTTGAGCTTTTGGAGACTCAAATAGACCTTATAAGCATGTGATAAGTGCAAAGAAACACACTATGTACCTTGGAGCATCAAGGAGAATGAGTCGATACAAAACAGATAGGTTCGCGGGTCGACTAGCTCAAAAAACTTACTATCTATGGAAGAGACAATGAACTTCAAATGCCCATAGCGACCAGCGTGATTACAATTAGAAAAAATCCTTTTATGGGAGTGATACATATAGGGTTGAGTGTATGGAATGCACAAAAGTATAAGGAATAAGCAAAATATGTTATAGGAATGAATGCGACATTCACCGGTGGTACTTCCTATTTTTCAGGAATACGCAGAGATTGACCCCGAGGCAGAAAAACTGAGATTTCTCCAAATCTGCTGAACCAAATGCTTTGAAAATTTACAGTCATAAACTAGACACTAATACCTTTCCAATGAGTTCTCTTGCACTCAATTTGGAGCTCTGAGGAGAGAGCAGCAGCCTCTGCAAGATTACTGTTGGCGAAGAAGATGATGCAGAAAATTGAAGGAGCAAGACAATGATGGTCACAAGTGTATGTATATTGCTTCCATGTAATGTACAAGTGATTTCAACTCCTTATATAGCCTCTAGGAGTGTTCCACGACTTTTACAACTTGAATTTGAATTCAAATGAAGGTGGGAATGGTTGTTGGAGGGAATCAATTCACTTCCCTACAATCTAGGAAAAGTGAAGATCTTGATTGATCTACTTTTAGGTGATTGATTGCTTGATTGAATGCAACTTCAACCACCAAAATTTCGTGGGATTTTTGCCCTATATTTGTACCTTTACATGTGTACAACTCAAGGCTTTTACAACGGTAAATGAGCCATCAAAATATTCTCAAAAAATACAATAAATGAGCATATGAAAAAGAACTCTCCAACGGATATTCTTTCAACGCGATAGCCTTTGATGTAGATCAAATCCACCTCAAGCATAGTGTAAGCTTGATGTTCCAACAAATAGAGGAGAAACATATATTGTAGAGAAGATGGAGATGCTAAGGGAGAAGGGAGGTAGTTGTCTTTGATTTCTAGAGGTGGAGAGATAGGAAGTGACTCTATGAGGAGAAGAGATTCAACCTTGTTGGAATGAGGAGCTCATTGTATCCTAGAGAGAGGAAACAACCATTCATGGAGGGACAACTGGGAGCTCGTTAGGGAGAATTGATTAGTGCACATACCAAAGACAGGTTAGGATGGGTCTTTGGATTACACCTGATTTAAGAAATCTTGAACAGGTGCTAGAGAAGAGGGAGAGTCCAACCTATTTTTGTTCCTTTGTTATGTGTGTAGTACAGAGAAGTAGAGAAGGATGTTTCTTCCAACTGAAGGAGAGCAGCTATCCAAAATTCTTTCCACTTGGTGCTAGAAAGGTATGTGCAGCACGCGACATAATGAAACCAAAAGAGAGGTTGAGCAACAAATGCTATTTACAAAAAGGAAGGACTTCTTCCACTAGTCTACAATACAAAGAATAGGGTAGCCTACCTACTGAAGAAAAAAGAACGAAGACATACAACATGCTTTTCTATCTGCAATTTCTTAAAAGAGGAGGTCGTCCTAGAGCATGAAGGCCGTGAATCCATTCGTGGGTGATGTTGGAGCAAAAATCTAGGCTAAAAATCAGGTATCATGTGGTGTTTGCTGGTGGTTTTTTTCGTGTAGGTGAAAAGGGAGAAGAAGAATCAAGAGGGTGTTGATATATTTTGGTAGTGATGTATGTAAACACACTAGGACCACTAGGGCACTTTTTTCCCTCTTTAGGAAGTTTTTTCCCCCGGCTTATATATATGTCTATAGCCCTAACGGATTACTTATCTTTATACATTGTATTGGTAATACATTTAGTATTGTGTGTTGTAGCTCCAAGCTTCTCCTTCTTCCTTGTGTTGCTCGCATGCTTCCATAGACATCTAACTCCAACAAGGTCCTCACTTCATCTAGGGCATCGTCGACACTCCACCGGTGATAGTCTCAGAATCGCATGAAATTTGGTGTGCATACTCAAGGTGATCAGGAAATCAAAACAGATTCGTTTTGTGGTGCCAAAATTGTGATCTGAGCTCGTTTCGACCTCCGAACACACTATCATAGTGTGCAGGCTATTTCATCTTTTTGTGCCAAAGATATATACAAGTTTTGGTTCGCCAATATAAGCGTCTCAAAGTCTGCTACAGGTTTAGCAGAACTTGATAGGGTATTTATGTTCAACTTTTTGAGATACAATCAATTTTCTGCATCAGGGGATTTTAATCAGTGGCTATTGCTAAGAGCAATGATGTATTCCATATGTTGATTGCTGAGCATAAGTTGGATGGTACAAATCACCCATTATGGGCTTATATGATGCGTTATGTATTGGCGACAAAGGAGTTGTGGAATATTGTGCAGGGTGTTTAAAAACGTCCTATTACACCTGCAAATACAGGTACTCAAGTTGATGTTGATGGCATCAAACATGGTGATACTATGGAGATCCCTATTCATGCCGCGGTTCCTGCTGCACCTATTTAAGGGCAAATTTGTTGGGATGCCTCTAGTATTTGTGATTAGAATGATCTTGTTTTGTTTGTTGAAGCACAAAATTCTGAAAATTGGATGGCTGCTATGCAATCGAAATATGATGCTACTATGAAAAATGGTACCTAGTCTTTATGTGACTTTCCTTCTAGCAAGAAGGCCATTGACACTAAGTGGGTATACAAGCTGAAGCGTAAGCCCGATGGAACAGTTGATAGGTATACGGCTAGTCTTATTGCAAAAGGTTATGCTCCAGAAAGAGGCATTGACTTTGATGAGACTTGTTCACCTACATGCCAAATGACTATTGTTCCTAGCATATGTGCACTTGCAGCTCATCATGGTTGGAACATACATTATTTGGACATTAAAACTACATTTTTGAATGGTGAATTGCATGAAGAAGTGTATGTTTTTTAGCCCCATGGGTTTGTGTGAAAAGGGCATCAAAACAAAGTGTGTAGGTTGAAAAATGCATTATATATAGTATTTGCAAAACAATTTCTGGTTTTCTGATTTCTTCTCATCTTTGTCTTCCTTCTTTAAATGTGGAGCATTTGTAGATTTTTGCTTACTAGTAGATGAGCTCCATTTACCTTTGCCCTTCTGACTAGCCAGGAAAGCTTGATCTGCAACACCCATAATAGACATATTTGACTAGACTCATCTTCCTGCAACATAACAGAAACTAACTCTTCAAATGTTAAGGCATTTGGATTGTGTTTCATCATCAAACAAAGAGTAGAAGGAAGACTCTAATATGAGTTGGGAAGACCATTTAGAACAGTTTGCACAAGTGAACCTTCAGGAAGGACTTCATCAGCAAAATCAATAATTCCTTCAAATCCTTGATCTTTTTCACAAAACTGTCCATAGAATCAACTTCATTCATGTGCTCACTATCCAACTTTTTTTGAAGGTAAGCAACATGAGCCTCAATCCTAGCCTGGTACAAGGTGGTCAGTGTATCCCAAGCATCCTTACCTATTCTGCAAGAGCAAATTTGAGGAATAATGGCACGTTTAACACACACGGCTATCAATGCATGCGCTTGAGCATCTCTGTGATCATGTCATTAAGATCTGTCCAAAATTGGCCGTAAAGAAGCAAAGAAAAAAGAGGCCTGAATGGTTGTTGCAGAGGCCTCTACACAAAAAACAGAGTCTGCTAATCTTGTGCAAAATGAAGAATGGGCATTTACTATTGTTTACAGTTTTGACCCATCTTCTCATGAGCACTGTATTTCTACAATAGACTCAGATGTTTGGTATTTTAATAGTGAGGAAACCAAACATATTACCTCGTAGTGTAGTTTCTTCACTTCACTTGAGCTTGCCCCTACAAGGAATACTGTCACATATGCCAACAACTCCTCTTATCCTATCATGGGAGTTGGTAAGATCATTTTGACTATTGCTGATGGTAGTTCTTTTACATTGTCGGATGCTTTATTTGTGCCAGGGATCAAGAAGGATCTATTATCAGTTTCAGCTTTTCCAAGATTGGCTTGGTTGTGAAATTTGTTGATGAGAGATGTATAGTTTGTGATCTATCAAATGGAGACATCATTATTGCTTCTCGCATTTTATGTCGTGGGTTATATAAGCTCATAGACTATGAAAGATCTATGAATGATTCAACGTGTAGTACATGATTCTCAGGCTATCTCAGATGCAAGCTTTGGCATGCACACTTTGGTCATCTGAATTTTGATGGTTTTCCATGCATGAAGAAATCTGAAATGCTGTCCTCTTTGCCCAAACTTGAGGCACTTGGAAAACATGTATGTGAAGGTTGTATTTTGGGAAAAATGCAGCATTCCTCCTTTCCAAAAGATGTTTCAGTTCAAGCTACTCAAAAATTGCAGCTTGTTCATAGTGATGTCTATGGTCCTATGTAGACACCCTCTTTTGGAAATTATCTTTACTTTGTGACTTTCATTGATGATTTTTCTAGTTATGCATGGGTATATCCATTGAAAGAAAAGTCCGAAGTGTTTATGTGCTTCAAACAGTTTTTGGTTTTGGCTAAAAATCTGTCAGCATGTAAAATGGGCACCCTCTATTCTGATCGAGGGGGGAATATATGTCTTCTGACTTAAATGCATTTCTGGCTAAACGTGGGATAAAACATGATTGTACAGTGCTGTATACACCTCAACAGAATGGAGTTGTTGAATGGAAGAACAAGTCACTCATAGAGATGGCGAGGCATATGGTTAAGAGAGGCTTCACAATATAATTTCTAGCTTGAGGTTGTCATGTGTGCAGCATATGTACTTAACAGGTGTCCCACGAAAGCACTACAAGCTATCACTCCTTATAAGGCTTCGCAAGGTTGCAAGCCATCGGTTGCTCATGTTCATCTTTTTGGTAGTCTAGCATATGCATTAGTGCCTAAACAACATCATAGGAAATTGGATGATAAAGCGATAAAATGTATTTTTGTTGCGTACAGCTTTGAAAGCAAAGGCTATCGTCTGTACCATCCGCAACCTAAACGCATTTTGGTTAGCCTTGATGTTGTTTTTGTGGAAGATGTTATTCAGTCTTTACTTTCATGTACGAAGGAGACATTTGTTAGCTCCAAAAACATGTATGATACTTTGTTGCCTCTTTTTATAGGTGGATAGTCTAGTGCACGTTCTAATGAGGCAACTTCTCAGCCTTTGTAGGTTTCATGTGATGATGCAAATCATTCCATTATTTATGCAAATTTACAAGATGCACTTGTTGATAAGAGAGCTGATATTGGGCACGCAAAAACTATGCCAAAATGGCTGGTGCAGACTTTGTGTGACAGCAAATTAGATGAAGCTTTGTCATATAATACTCGATCAGGCTCTCATAATGCCTCTTTTGCATCAAATTGCTATGCTATGGCTGCCTCTAGTCTCTGTGATGAGAATGAGCCCATTTCATTTGATGAAGCACAAAATTTTGAAAATTGGATGGATGCTATGCAATCTAAATACGATGCTATAATGAAGAATGGTACTTGATCTTTATGTGACTTGCCTCCTAGCAAGAAGGCCATTGGCACTAAGTGGGTATACAAGTTGAAGCGTAAGCCTAATGGAATAGTTGAGAGGTATAAGGCTAGCTTGTTGCAAAGGGTTATGTTCAGGAAAGAGGCATTGATTTTGATGAGACTTTTGCACCTACATGCCAAATGACTATTGTTTTTAGCATATGTGCACTTACAGCTCATCATGGTTGGAATGTACATCAATTGGACATTAAAACAACATTTCTGAATGGTGACTTGCATGAAGAAGTGTTTGTTTTTCAGCCCCATGGCTTTGTGCAATAAGGGCATGAAAACCAAGTGTGCAGGTTAAAGGAGGCATTATATGGTTTAAAGCAAGCACCACATGCTTGGTATGAAAAGATTCATGCCTATCTGATTGCACATGGTTTTGAGAACATTCCAACTGAAAGCACCTTATATGTTAAGCATGCTTCTGATCATTATTGTGTATGTTGATGACGTCCTGCTCACTAGTCCTCACGACAAGCATATTGTTGTTTTTAAGGTTGATTTGCATGCCCCATTTGAGATATCTGATTTAGGGCAATTGCATCATTATTTGTGCATTTAGTTTATGCAAGTTGATGGTGTAATAGTTATGTGTCAAACGAAATATATTGACACATTATTGTAGTGTTTTGGCCTTGAGGATTGTAAGCCTATTGCCACTCCTATGGAAACAGATTTACGGTTGAGTCTTCATGATGCTGGAGATGCATTTGATGTTGTTCTCTATCAGCAGGCTATTGGATGCTTGATTTAGTTATGCATTACTTGGCAGATATTTAGTTTGGTGTCTCACAGATGAGCAGGTTTATGCATTGCTTAGGTGTCAAACATTGGCAGGCGGTTAGGTGCATCTTTCGCTACTTGAGTGGTACCCGGCTACTTGGATTGTTATATCCCAAGGGGGCTCCACTACTTCTAGATTTGAATCCTTTTTTTGATAGTGACTGGGATAGTTTCTATGACACTCATGTGTCCACTAGTGGCTTTTGCTTCATGCTTGGTAGCTCATGTATATCTTGGTTGAGCAAGAAGCAGCCTATTGTGGCCACTTCCAATTGTGAGGTTGAGTATAGGGCAGCTTTCACAATGACTGATGAGTGTGTGTGGCTCGTATGCCTTATGGCTGATTTGGGTGTTGGTCAGTCTTCTACCACCACCATCTTCACTGATTGTCAGAGCACATTGGTAGTTGTGAGGAACCTTGTGTTCCATGCTTGCACTAAGCACATTGAGGTGCATTATCATTATGTCAAGGAGAGGTTCTCTGCTGATTCAATGCATAAAACTTGTTATTTTGGTTGAGACACCTGCTCAGTGTTTCACTTAATTCTCTTAGCACAATAGCAATTTGTAAAATTCCTCTTTGGGATATTTAATTAGCTTAACAAGCTACCATTCAAGAGTGGAAACATCTCAAATGATGAACTATATGCAGAGAATTATGTTTAGCAAGTAGAGCAACACTCACGACTTTTACGGGCTTACACAGTCACAGACCAGTGAGCAATCTTTGCTTAATAACTGATGATTGAGTGAACCAATGTAGATGAAACTTTGTATGACTAAAGTAGACAGTATGATGAATATGTCATCCTTTGAATCATGCAAAATGATGCACTACATAGTGAGAACCAGCTTAGACAAGATCATTGTTTTAATGGAGTGTGACAAAGATATGAGATTAGGAAGTAATGAACATGTATTGACTAAATCATATAAAATTCTAGAGCCATTGGCAATGAGTGATTGCTCAATGAATGTAGAGTGAGTGAGCTATTGTATAAGATCCTCTTCACAATGAAGGTACAAAGGAATGATCTCAAAACCTCGAGATACACACGAGATTTTTATCTCCATGTTTTATAGCTTTTTGTTGGAGCCAAGCATTCGAATTTGAATTCAAATCTCCACCTAAAATTTATCCTAAAGTAGAGGATTGATTCTCTCTTGACTTCAACTACCATATGGATACGAGATAGATGCTTCCTAACTCCTCGTGGGTTTGATTTACTTTTACAATGAGTAATTAGACTCAAAGTTACAAGAGGTAGTACATATGTAGATTCTCAAGTGATATGCTAATACATCAAGCTAATGTGTATACATAAAGTATGTAGGCTTGGTCTTAATTGCACCAACAACTATGTTAGCCCTCTCATCAACAAGTGCATCATGTAAATCTACACAAAAAATATAATGATTTGCATCATTATTTGGAACCTATAAGGGTTGCAAAATTGCCTCATTTGGACCAACACTTGATTGTCGACCTGTAAAAAGAGGGAACAAATTGTCATACACATCCTTCGAGCTAAGTGATGTATCCTCGATACATGAAAGTAAGGGTTGAATTCCATCTTCCACAAAAACAACATCATGGCTAACCAAATTGTGTTTATTCTATGAATAATGCAAATGACAAACTTTTCTTTTGAAACTATACCCAACAAAAATACATTTCACTACTTTAGCATCCAGTTTTTTTGCATTGTTCAAACAGTAATGAGCAACAAAAGACACACAAATGAGCAAAAAATGGCTTTTAAACATGTCACAAATGAGCAACAAATGGCTTTCAAACATGTCATAATGTCTGGATTTTGATCATACACCTCGCCATTTCCATAAGAGATATGTTATTTGTTTTAACACCTCCATTATCTTGAGGTGTATAGGACATTGTACAGAGATGTTTTATCCCATGATAAAATCAGAAGACATGTATTCCCCCCGTCGAGCAGAATAGAGGGTGCTCAATTTACATGCTGATAGATTATCAGCCATAAGCAGGATTTGTTTAAATCACAAAAACACTTTGGACTTTGCTTTCAATGGATACAGCCATGCATTCTAGGAGAAATCATACAAAAGTCATGAAGTAGAGGTAGTTCCTAGGACTTACTATGAAAAAGCTTCAATATATGAGCAACTTCCAGGTATCAAAAACACACGAGATTTTGGTATCGCGATAGCAAACTAAATGGGTCATGATACTTGGACTTGTCTTACATAAAATAAAATTTTAAATTAATATTTGAATTCCTTCTACACTCATCTCTTCCCCTATGTGCCGCTATTGCAAAAATAACTTGGTTTTCTTAGTAAACATCCCTCACAATACTGGAGATGTGTTGTTTCTCCTCATGTATGTGGATATGGAGAAAAATGATATGATTAGGGTGTAGAGCTTAGCTCAAAGAGTCTCTCTCTCAATCTAGGTAATACAAGAGTCTCTCTTTCTCACTAGACTCCCACTATAGGTCAATCTAGGTAATACAAGAGGAGACAATACCAATCGTTTCTCTCACTCCCTAGGATACTTGCACTTTGCAAATGGTTTTGGGATGTGTTGTTTTGTTTTTAATCACTAATAAAGATCAGTGAACTCTAAAAAAATGCTTTTTTTTGTTGGTTTTAGGTGTCCTAACCTACTCAAAAGCTATTTTTCTAACTCCTAACCCTAACTTCTCCACTCCTAACCTAACCCTAAAAAATTTGTTAAACACACACTAAGTGTATGAGAAAACAAGTGCAAGTGATCAATGACTTGTCATGATACCTAGTTCCTTCTTCACGTTCACTATCTTCACAACAACACTCTAACCATCATGTAGGCACCTTGAATTAGGCCCTCATCCTGAGCAACAATGCCAAAAACATGTGTGTCAGACTCATAAGGTCATATGCACTCATTACAAGTGAGACTAGCTAGGCCTCACACATCCAACAAGTACGTATACTGGTGGCTTGATACACACACACATTAAATTATCAAACCGAGAGTACGATCCAATCAAGTGCATGAAAACATGTGCTCTAATGATGGTAGATGTGGGAAAGGTTCAAGTGATGCATGCGCAAGTGGGTATCCACCTCACATGACACCTTCTACATGCAGGTGTGTGTCATGATACTTGGTGTAGCAACAAACACAAAACAAGCGATATCTCCAAGCTTTGGTACCCAAATATGGTCAACAACATGCTCCTTTCAAAGCTCTCAAGAAGTCACATCTAGTCTTGTATTTTTGGCTTGATTGGACTATTGTGCTCCAAGTTACCTCTAAAAAACAAAGTGTCAAGAATCACCTACCCACACCTAATGACTCGCTATGCTTCACACACATATGATACCAATGAAAAAAGGTGGGTAAGGGGTAGAAAACACCTCAAAGCATGCATTTCAGGCCTCAAACACACATGCAAACTCACAAAGAAGAAGATACACAAGCAAGAAGAAGGGAACATGAATTTCACAAGTTAGTTCTATATTATGGCAAAAAATCTTTATAAATGAGTCACACAATGACTTATATACAAGTGCCCTAAATTTGGTCCTTTCACACATGAGACCAACACTTTTTCTAGAAATCTCTAAAATCCTGCTATTGTACATGGATATTGTTACAATCTTCAAGGAGTATGCATCTAAAAAGAACTCCTATCGTGCATTTACAAGGCTTTTCAGTGTTTCATGATGGAAATTATGAAAAGAAAAATGGCCATTTCTCAAAAAATTTGTGGGACTTATCTTCTTTTGTCTTTTCTTGCTCTTGTCTTGAATTCTCTATAACACGCATGAAGGAAGCATTGTGGCATGGGCATACATAATCATGTATCTTGTTTACTTAGCGAAAATCAGAATGCTATTGCATTGGTTAAGAATATGGTATATCATGCAAAGAAAAATCACATTGGCATGTGACATGGGCATACATCATCATGTACCTTGTTTACTTAGCGACAATCAGAATGCTATTGCATTGGTTAAGAATCTGGTATATCATGCAAAGAAAAATCACATTGAGGTGCAATATCACTTTATTTGTGACTTCTTAGCCACTGATCATATTTTACTTGAGAAAATTCATATTCAAGAAAATGCAACAAATCCCTTTACAAAAGATTTACCACATGATAGCTTTAGATGTTGTTATCACTTGATTGTTGATATATTTAGGTAGTGATGTGTGTGAACACTCTAGGACCACCGGGGCACTTTTTTCCCTCTTTAGGAGGTTTTTTTCCCCCGGCTTGTATATATGCATATTGCCCTAATGGGCTACTTATCTTTGTACGTTCTCTAGTAATGCATTCAGTATTGTGTGTTGGGCTCCAAGCTTCTTCTTCTTCCTTTTGCTATTCGCGTGCTTTTGCATACGTCTAACTCCAACAATTGGTATCAGAGTAGGTCGTCGCTTCATCTAGGGTGTCGTCTACACCTCTCCAGTTGCAGTCTCAGGTTCGCACAAAATTTGGTGAGGTCGTTTCGGCCTCCGAATGCACTATCACAGTGCTTGTGTAGGCTATTTCATCTTTTTGTGCCAAAGGTATATACTTGTTTCGATTCGCCAATATAAGCGTCTTGAAGTCTGTTGCAAGTTTAGCAGAACTTGTCTGGGTAGTTCCGTTCAACTTTTTGAGATACAATCAATTTTTTGCATCAAGGTATTTTAGTCACCAGCCGTGGCTGAAAGCAGTGATGTATTTCGTATGATGGCTCTTGAGAATAAGTTGAATGGTACCAACTACCCGTTGTGGGCTTATATGATGTGACATGTATTGGTTGCAAAAGGATTGTGGAACATTGTGTAGGGTGTTGAAAAACGTCCTATCGCACCTGCAACTGTTACAACTCCAGGTACTTAAGCTGATGCAGAAGGTGTCGAAGATGATGATATTTTGCATATTCCTGTTCGTGCTGTGATTTCTACTGCACCCACTACAGAGCAGATTCATTGGGATGGCAGAGATGCTCAAGCACATGCATTGATAGTTTTGTTTGTCAAAGGTGCCATTATTCCTCACATTGGCTCTTGTAGAATAGCTAAAGATGCTTGGGATACACTTACCACATTGTTCCAAGCTAGGAATGAGGTTCGTGTTGCTTACCCTCGAAAGCAGTCATTTGAGGAGTTAGTCTCTATTCAGTTGCAGGAAGATTAGTCCAGGCAGAACAAGTCCATTATGTGAGTTGCAGATCAAGCTTTCCTGGCTAGTCAGAAGAGCAAAGGAAAATGGAGCTCTTCAAGTATTAAGCAAAAATTTGCAAATGCTGCACATTCGAAGAACCAAGATAAAGATGAGAAAAAAATCAGAAAAGCAGAAATTGTTTTGCAAGTACTATAAAGGGAATGATCATATCATAAAGAACTATCCAAAACTGGCTGCTAAAGAGGCAAAGAAGAAAGAGGCTGGAATGGCTGTTCCAGAAGCCTCTACACCAAAAAGGAGTCTGCTAATCTTGTGCAGGAAGAAGAATGGGCGCTTACTACTGTTTGCAATTTTGACCCATCTTCTCATGAGTAGTGCATGTCTGCAGTAGACTCAGATGTTTAGTACTTTGACAGTGGGGCGACCAAACATATTACCTCACAGTGCAGTTTTTTCTCTCCACTTGAGCCTGCCCCTACAGGGAATACTGTTACATGCACCAATAACTCCTCTTATCTTGTTATGGGAGTTGGTAAGATCATTTTGACTACTGCTGATGGTAGTTCTTTCACTTTGTCAGATGCTTTGTTTGTGCCAAGGATAAAGAAAAATCTGTTATTAGTTTTTGCATTAGCCAAGATTGGCTTGGTTGTGAAATTTGTTGATGACAGGTGTATAGTTCATGATCTATCAAATGGCGACGTGATTATTGCTTCTGGCATTTTATGTCATGGGTTGTATAAGCTCATAGACTATGAGAGATCTGTAAATGATTTGCCATGTGAAATACATGATTCTCAGGCTATGTCAGATGCAAAGCTTTGGCATGCACGCTTTGGTCATCTGAATTTTTCTAGTTTGCTACGCCTGCAGAAATCTGAAATGGTGTCCTCTTTGCCCAAACTTGAGGCACCTCGAAAACATGTTTGTGAAGGTTGTATTTTGGGAAAAATGTAGCGTTCGTCCTTTCCAAAAGATGGTTCAGTTTGGGCTACTTAAAAACTGCAGATTGCACATAGTGATGTTTGTGGTCCTATGCAGACACCTTCTTTTGGAAATTATCTTTACTTCGTGACTTTCATCGATGATTTTTCTAGGCATGCATGGGTATATCCATTGAAAGCAAAGTCCGAAGTGTTCATGTGCTTCAAATAGTTTTTGGTTTTGGCTGAAAATCTGTCAGCATGTGAAATGGGCACCCTCCGTTTTGATCGAGGGGGGGAATATATGTCTTCTGATTTTAATGCATTTATGGCTAAACGTGGGATAAAACACCAGTGTATAGTGCCCTATACACCTCAATAGAATGGAGTTGTTGAACGAAAGAATAGGTCACTCATGGAGATGGTGAGGTGTATGGTCAAGTGTCAAGCTTTACCACATAGTTTTTGGCTTGAGGCTGTCATGTGTGCAGCATATGTACTTAACGGGTGTCCCACTAAAGCACTGCAGTCTATCTCTCCATATGAGGCTTGGCATGACCGCAAGCCATCTGTTGCTCATCTTCGTGTTTTCGGCTATTTAGCATATGCATTAGTGCCCGAACAACATCGCAAAAAATTGGATGATAAAGCAGTAAAATGTATTTTTTTTTGGTACAGTTCTCAAAGTAAAGGCTATCGTCTCTATCATCCACAGACTAAACGCATTCTGATTAGCCATGATGTTTTTTTTGTGGAAGATGCTATTCAACCATTGCTTTCATGTACTAAGGAGACATCTGTTAGCTCCGAAGACACATATGATACTTTGCTGCCTCTTTTTACAGGTGGACAGTCTAGTGCTGGTCCTAATGAGGCAACTTCTCAGCCTTTGCAGGTTTCATATGATGATGCAGATCATCCCATTTCTGATGCAGATTTACATGATGCACTTGTTGATGAGAGAGCTGATATTGAGGAGGAAAAAACTATGCCAAAATGGCTAGTGCAGACTTTGTGTGATAGCAAATTAGTTGCACCTCTGTCATATCACACTCAATCAGGCTATCATAGTGCCTCATTTGCATCAGATTGCTATGCTATGGCTGCATCTAATCTCTGTGATGAGACTGAGCCTGTTTCGTTTGATGAAGCACAAAATTCAAAAGTTGGATGGCTGCTATGCAATCTGAATATGATGCTATAATGAAGAATGGTACTTGGTCTTTATGTGACTTGCCTCTTGGCAAGAAGGCCATTGGAACTAAGTGGGTATACAAGCTGAAGTGTAAACATGATGGTAGATTTGATAGGTCTAAGGCTAGGCTTATTGCAAAGGGTTATGCGCAGGAAAGAGGCATTGGTTTTGATGAAACCTTTGCACCTACATGCCGTATGACTACTGTTCGGAGCATCTGTGCACTTGCAAATCATCATGGTTGGAATGTACATCAGTTGGACATTAAAAGTGCATTTCTGAATGGTGACTTGCATGAAGAAGTGTATATTTTTCAGCCCCGTGGCTTTGTGCAGAAAATGCATGAAAACCAGGTGTGCAGGTTAAAGAAGGCATTATATGGTTTAAAGCAAGCACCATGTGCTTGGTATGAGAAAATACATGCCTATCTGATTGCACATGGTTTTGAGAACAGTCCAACTAAAAGCACCTTATATGTTAAGCATGCTAATGATGTACTTCTAATCATTGTATTTTATGTTGATGACATGCTGCTCACTGGTCCTCATGAGAGGCATATTGCTGATTTTAAGGCTGATTTGCATGCCTCATTTGAGATTTCTAATTTGGGGCATTTGCATCACTATTTGGGCATTCAGTTTATGCATGTTGATGGTGGAATGGCTTTGTGTCAAACAAAATATATTGACACATTATTGCAGTGTTTTGGCCTTGAAGACTGTAAACCTATTGCCACTCCTATGGAAACAGGTTTACGACCGAGTCTTCATGATGCTTGAGATGCCTTCGATGCTGTTCTCTATCAGCAGGCTCTTGGATGCTTGATTTATTTATGCGTTACTCGGCCAAATATTCAGTTTGATGTCTCAAAGATGAGCAGGTTTATGCATTGCCCAGGAGCCAAGCATTGGCAGGCGGTTAAGTGCATCTTTTGCTACTTGAGTGGTACCCGACTAGTTGGTTTGTTTTATCCCAAGTGGGGATCACTACCGCCAGATTTGCATGCTTTTTCTGACTCTGATTGGGCTGGTTGCTATGACACTTGTGTGTCCACTAGTGGCTTTTGCTTCATGCTTGGTAGCTTGTGTATATCTTGGTTGAGCAAGAAGCAGCCTACTGTGGCCACTTCCAGTTGTGAGGCTAAGTATAGGGTGGTTTTCACAGCTATTGTTGAGTGTGTGTGGCTTAGACACCTTATGGCTGATTTGGGTGTTGGTCAGTCCTCTACCGCCACCATCTTCACTGACAGTCAGAGTGCATTGGCAATTGCAAGGAACCCTGTGTTCCATGCTCACACTAAGCACATTGAGGTGCATTTATGTCAGGGAGAGGTTCTCTGCTGGGGAGATCAGCTTGGCATATGTGCCCACGCAGGAGAACATTGCAGAACTTTTCATGAAGGCTCTGCCTAGGGAGAAGTTTGAAGCTTTCTGCAAAGCTTTGGGCTTACTTCCTTTTGTGGAGTGATTTCCACATAGCAGGGGATTTGTTGATATATTTAGGTAGTGATGTGTGTGAACACTCTAGGACTGTCAGGGCACTTTTTTCCCTCTTTAGGAGGTTTTTTCCCCCCGGCTTATATGTAGGCTTATTGCCCCCTTATCTTTGTACATTCTTTGGTAATACAATCAATATTGTGTGTTGGGCTCGAAGCTTCTTCTTCTTCCTTTTGTTGTTTGCGTGCTTCCGCAGACGTCTAACTCCAACATTGATGTGGGTCACTTGATCTTGTTATTCATAGTCCCTTAACTATGTGTGATTCCACTTGGAATCATTAGCTCACACTCTTGCGTATGTTTGTTCTAATAAAAACATAGTGGCATGTTCAACCACAAACTGGATTGAGACCATCCATTTGTGAAACTTGTATATGGGAAAGTGGTACTCTTTTATTCTCTCTGTGTTTTTGTACAAGTCTACACATATAAGTACAACAAAGCATTGCAATGCCATCCAAAAAGATAATCCACACTACGAGGAGTTGAGAAGTTCCCCTGCATCATTCGTCCTTGTATCAATATATATGTGCTCCTCTCTTTGTGTCTAAGTGTGTGTGAGAGCTCTCTTCTCCTTCCTCTTCATATGACATCAGAGCCTATTGGTTGTAGACAGTTCATGAAGGTAGATAGTGAAGAGCTCATGAGCAGGCATGGAGAATATGCACTTTAGAAACAATCTTATTGACCTCAATTTTTTTTATTCGAAGCTATTTTCTCCACTCAAATCTCTTAAGGTAGGGCTCACAGAAAAATAAAGTTTTTATAATTGTAAATTGCATTATATTTGGAATCTTCAAAGTAGTTCATTTCAAAGTGTTCTACTCTTGACACAAAAATTGTGTTTTTACGAGTATGCACTATCAAGTCACATAGTGTGATTGTGTTCAAGCATAGATATTGCTTCCAATGTTTTCACAATGTTGTAAATTGTTGCAAAAATGGCAAATGTTGATGGAATAAGCCAACTTGTGAGTGACAAGCTAGACAAGAACAATTCTCATGCTTTAAGATTTAGAATGATAAATTTCTTGATAGGAAAAGGCTAATGGAAGTACAAAGTAGATAACAAAAAACCCTTCTAGTTACCAAAGAGGCATTGAATTGCATACCATACAAGATGTCAAAACTCCAAACTACTCTTAAAATAGTTTGTTCATATTGTATGAAACCAATACAAAGGCACAAAAATTGTATTTCAATTATTTAGCTACATACACTAGAGGAAAAGAGAATGTTGTTAAATGATTACACCTTAAAAATCGAAAGTGTATGTGAGTCACTTGTATTTGTTGGTATCAATGTAGATGGTGATGAGGATAAGGTTGAAGCATGAATTTGTGGTTACTGCACCACCTCTTACATCCACCACTTCACCATGTAGTCTTACCACAACACTTTTTCCCACAATCACCACAACATTCACCATCCCAACCCCATTTCCCTTTCCCCGCACATCAACCACCATACCACCACCATCATCAATCACTACATCATTATTATTATCACCCACTATAGATAACACATTTAATCAGATGTTCACATGCATGAACCAAGTTAGGCATGAATTCACTTCTCTCAAATCAGGCCTTGCAACAGACTACAACACAATTGCAGACCCAATTAAACTCATTGACTATAGAAAATGCCTCTCTTAACACACAAAATCAAGAACTCTGTGATACATATCATTCAAAGGATTTGGAGTTCGAACAAAAGACGAATGAGGCTCTTATAGAAACAGAAGAACAACTAAGAGTTCAAATTGTATGTAATGCAATGCTGACTAGAATCGTGGGACTCTTAAGATGACACCTCATAGTAGCCAAAGAGGAGAACCAAAGATTACAAGAATAGAATCATGAAAACTTCGAAGCAACCATGGACAGACCCAACGAACCACTCAGTCCAAGCAGATTTAAATCACTCCCCTCCGAGACCATGCAATTACTTTTGGATGACCATGCAAGTGTCTACTTGAAGATTATGATCGGATCAATAGAGAATATCAGCACTTACAGAGTGCACACACTACTTTACAACTACAAGCACCTATACAACAATGCAATGTTCAAGGGGTCACACCGCTAGAGATCATGGAAGAATTAGCCACATTACGGGCGCATGTACTAGACCTACAAGCTCAAGTTGCAACTCAGTCAGAGCCTCCCATGCCCGACTCCCCATCGGAGATCCTAGTAGACGAAGATACAATTTCAATCCCGTTAGAGACTACATATGAAGAAGAATACGAACCACAACCGGTCCCCAGCATACAAGTCATGACAAAAGGGTAGGATACATTTGAGCTTCCCACTCTAGCATGGCTATCTGTAGAAGAGCTTGGACAAACCCATCCAGCAAGGGTAGAAGCCCAACTCCATGTGATGGCCCTAATAGAAGAACGAATCTTGCAATCACCTTATTTTGCACAACTAGCACCATGAAGGTACATTTCGATCAATGAACTCCAATATAAACCCTACTTTACATGCATGGCGAGATATCATATGGCAATGGAAAAGGAAATTGGCAAGAAGCCCATGCATGCCACACAATTTGAACTAGAAGACATACCCCTTGAGGCTCAACAAGGCAAAATCTTTCAACCAAATTGGTGCAAGGAGCTTTTGCAAGAATATCCAAAGATGATGCATACATGGACCAAGGCCCCACTACATCTAAGTACAATTCGTGCTATGGTCCAGTACCACGTCATCGCTCCTAGACTACCTTCACCATTAAAATTCAAAACAATCAATAGTGTCAGGATTGGCTAAATTATTCTTATCTCATACCACCGTGCGGTCCACCTATCGTAGGTTACATGATGGCAACAATTCGACACTGGCTCCCCCAATTGCACTACATGACCAATATAATAACATAGATGACCATCAAAATCTTTGACATGATGCAAACAATGTTTAAAATCTTCCGCTGTGTCAAAGCACCTCATGTTAACACCCCTGGCTTTGAGCATGGTAACGGAGACCTTTCCTACGATATGAGCACAATGCCATCAATCAAGGTGTGTTATGCATGGCATTATCGGATTAAATATTTGCTTGCCTATTACACACTGACTATTGAAGAAATGTTAACGACTCGATTATGGGAATATAATTCCGAAGTCTTCATCAATCGACTGACACATCTACTATAGTTGTTCACGTGCGAACAACCACCTCAGCCTAAGGGCTGTTAGGGGGGCCACCCTTGGGCGACCCCTTGCCCTAAGGGCATGGGGGGCACTCTTGGGTGACCCTCACCCTAGGGGATCACTTAGGCATGAAGTAGAAACTTAGGCGTGAAACAAAAAACAATAAAGGCAAGGTATACACCATGTAAAAGGTGCTTCAAAAAGGCATGTAGAGAATGATAACCCAATTGTTATAGGATGAATTCAAGGAATCAACATGTGAAGAAAGTAATGAAGATTAATGATCAAACTTGGAGGATGTTCTTCCCTTTCTTTGGGGTTGTTTGTTGCAGTATCTCATCTCCTTCATGCTTGTACTTCTCCTGGACTTACATTTGCATTGGACACATGGTGTGGGTGGGCAAGGATCTCCCTTGGGGGACCCTCACCTTTCGTGGCTTGGGCCACCCTTTGGGGCGGCCCTAGCATTGAAGGGCTTGGGCCACCCCTTGGGGCGACCCTTGCCTTTGAAGGCTTGGGCCACCCTTTGGGGCGACCCTTGCCTTGGAGATATAGCTGATACATTGTTAAAGAGAAGAAGGATGAAGTCAAGCATGAAGGCTCATACAAGCTCAAGGTAGGGTGCATAAGACAAAGTTGGGGACATCAAGGACAGAAGGCATAAAAGGGATAGGATATCAAGCCAGGTTAGAAGTAATGAGGCATAACAATACAAGCAAGGTACTCTCCTCAGGGTAAGAAATTGAGAAGCATAAAAACATAAGCAGGGAAAATAGGCACAAGCCAAGAAAAGACCACATTATTTGAGGTGTGGGAAGTATACTTTATCTGAAGGAAAGACACTCGCCTTTGAAGACTCATTGGGCATCTCCTCTACTATGGCTACCTACCTCTTTTTGCGGTGATTTGGGCGACTACTAGTCCATCTCTTTCTCCCAAGGTGACCTCGAGATACACCTCCCACTTTGGAAGGTGACCTACACATGTGACTCACTAGGAGACTCATTCCTCTAGATGTGACTCACTAGGTGACTCACTCCTCCACATGTGCCTCACTAAACAACTCACTCCTCCTCTTGAAGGTGATTACCATCTCATGGGGTGACTACCACTTTCTCCTCCATCTCATGATGTGACTACCACCAAGGGCAAAAGTGCCATGGAGGACTACTCATCATGAAGGAAGGATTTCATAAAGTAACAAAGCAACCAAAGATGTGGTACTCATTGCAAAGTGAAAATGTGTGATGGTAAGGATTATAGGCCTCAGGTGGCCCAAAAGTGTCAAACACCCAAAATTGGGTGCCACCTCTACCTCTTTTGGACATGGTCAAAATAGGTGAATCCATAAACGTGGAATTCCATACCAGCTACATAAAACAATGCATAATCTAAAGCAGTACTCACATAAGGTAGAGTGTGTCTCAAAACATCTACCAGCCCAATCTACATTGGTATATCCATAAACAAAAGCACTCACATAAACTATAGTGTGTCTCAAAACATCTAAATGTGGGTTCCTTGAACGTGCATAAATTGACTTTGAAGTCCCATACTATAGCTTAGATTAGACCTTCTAATTGTGAGATGGATCAGACTTCCCACAATCCTCATGCATAATAGCATTTTTAAGTGCTTCACTTGAGGTATCATGTAAATTCAAATTATGATCCAATGGCATAGAAATTGTCTTATAATCAGCCATGTCATTCTTTTATAGCATACTCGAGACATATTGCCTTTGTGATAAACATATTCCTATTTCTATATGTATTACTTCAATTCCCAAAAGTGTGGTGCAACACACCAAGATCTTTTATGTCAAATTCTTGTATGAGGAGTTTCTTCACCTCTTTAATGCTTTCTTCATTATCACCACCTACAGTTAAGTCATCAACATAAATGACTACAATTATGGTGCCATCATCAACCTTCCTTACATATAATCAATGATTTTCATCACACAGAAAATTCAAATGAAGTTATTTAATCATCAATCCTTACATGCCACACATGAGGGACTTGTTTAATCCCAACAAAACCATCCTCAATATGGAGACATATCTAGGATGCTTTGGATCCTCATATCCTTGTGGTTGATCCATGCATACTTCTTCTTACAATTTACCATATAAGAAAACAGTCTTCACATCCATCTGATGCAAAATCCATCATTTTGTTGTACCCCCAATACAGTAACCATCTTAGCGATAGGGTTGAATGTTTCCTCATAATCAATGCCATATGTTTGAGCATAGCCTTTTTGTACTAATCATACTTTATACCTAGTTATGCTACCATAAAAATTATGCTTTACCTTGTAAACCCATTTGCAACATATGGGTTTGTTCCTTCTAGCAATGGAACTAGATTCCATGTTTCATTTCCATAAAGTCCACCCATCTCCTGATCCATAGATTTCTCTCAATTTTCATTTCCAGTTGCATCTTCAAAACATGAGTGCTCAATATCTTGTATTGCCATAGTCATTTAAGCATAATGATGAGCTTGTAGCTTTTTTTGTTAATCATTGCACTAAATTCCATATCATTCCAGATATTCTTGGTCTTGGATCACTTCTTCTTGTTGTATCATCTGCATGTGCCTTTCTTCCTCCTAGAGTCTTCATAGAGGGTAATCCAAGCTCATCATCAAGACTCTTTTATGAATCACTTATCAAGACCTTCATCAAAACCTGTAGATATTTTATTAATAGTAGAAACCTTTTCTTTACCTTTCTTGGATGTAGTTGAGGAATTTGCTGGAGTAAAATTTCCGTGCAATCTTCTTGTCCATAGGTTTGATCTGGAACTATGTCTAGGTGACAAATCTTATCCGCTCAAGACTTGAGATTCTGCACTTGAGTTTTCAAAATTGCCTTTGTCATTTGAGTCAACATTAAGTCATTCTTTTTCATCAAAATGAAAGCTTTTCATTTCATCAAGCATCATATCTCTACCTACCTTCACCTATTGTGTGACTGGGATTTAGCATTTATATCCCCACAATAGGCTACTTCTTTCTCAACCAAGATATGCATGAGCTACTACCAAGCATGAAGCAAAAACCATCGGTGGACACACAAGTGTCATAGAAACTAGCCCTATTAGAGTCAAAAAAAGCATGTAAATCTTGCGGTAGGGATCCCCCCTTGGGATAAAACAATCCAAGTATCCGAGTACCACTCAAGTAGCAAAAGATGCGCTTAACTACCTGCCAATGCTTGACACCTGGGCAATGCATAAACCTGCTCATCTTTGAGATAGCAAACTAATTATCTGGCAAAGTAATGCATAAGTAAATCAAGCATCCAACATCCCACTGATAGAGAACAACATCGAATGCATCGAATGCATCATGAAGACTCAATCGTAAACGTGTCTCCATAGGAGTGGCAGTAGGTTTGCAGTCATCAAGGCCAAAACACTGCAATAATGTGTCAATATATTTTGTTTGATGCAAAGTTATTCCACCACCAACTTGCATAAACGAAATGCCCAAATAATGATGCAAATGCCCCAAATTTGACATCTCAAATGAGGCATGTAGATTAGCCTTAAAATCAGCAATATGCTTCTCATGAGGACCAATGAGTACCATGTCATCAACATACACAACAACGATAAGAAGCACATCATTTGTATGCTTAACATATAAGGTGCTCTCAATTGGACTGTTCTCAAAACCATGTGCAATCAGATAGGCATGTATCTTTTCATACCAAGCACGTGGTGCTTTCTTCAAACCATATGATGTCTTTTTCAATCTGCACACTTGGTTTTCATGCCCTTTCTGCACAAAGCCATGGGGCTGAAAAACATACACTCCTTCATGCAAGTCACCATTCGCAAAAGTAGTTTTAAGTCCAACTGATGTACATTCCAACCATGATGAGTTGCATGTGCACAGATGCTATGAGCGGTTGTCATTCGACATGTAGGTGCAAAGGTCTCATCAAAATCAATGCCTCTTTCCTGTGCATAACCCTTTGCAACAAGGCTAGCCTTATACCTGTCAACTATTCCATCAAGCTTATGCTTTAGTTTGTATACCCACTTAGTGCCAATGGCCTTCTTGTAAGGAGGAAAGTCACACAAAGACTAGGTACCATTTTTCATGATAGCATCGTATTCTGATTACATAGTAGCCATCCAATTTTCAGAATTTTGTGCTTGATCAAACAAAACAAGCTCATTCTCATCACAGAGACTAGAGGATCCATAGCATAGCAATCTGATGCAAAAGAGGCACTATGAGAGCATGAATGAGTGTGATATGATAGAGCTGCATCTAATTTGCTATCACGCAAAGTATGCACCAACCATTTTGGTATAGCTTTTGCCACCTCAATATCAACTCTCTCATCAACAAGTGCATCATGTAAATTTGTATCAGAAATGGAATGATCTGCATCATCACATGAAACATGTAAAGGCTAAGAAGTTACCTCATTAGGAGTAGCACTAAATTGACCACCTGTAAAAAGAGGTAGCAAAGTATCATACATGTCTTTGGAGCTAATAGATGTCTCCTTAGTACATGAAAGTAATGGCTGAATAGCATCTTCCACAAAAACAATATCATGGCTAACCAAAATGTGTTTAGTCTATGGATGATACAGATAATACCATTTTCTTTCAGAAATGTATCCAGTAAAATTACATTTCACTGATTTATCATCCAATTTCCTACGTTGTTATTTGGGCGCTAATGCATATACCAGACAACCAAAAACATGTAGGTGAGCAACAAATGGTTTGCGACCATGCCAAGCCTCATATGGAGTGATAGACTGCAATGCTTTAGTGGGACACCTGTTAAGTACATATGCTACACACATGATAGCCTGAAGCCAAAAACTATGTGGTAAAGCCTGACTCTTGACCATACACCTTGACATCTCCATGAGTGACTTGTTCCTTTGTTCATCAACTCCATTGTGTTGAGGTGTATATGGCACTGTACAGTGATGTTTTATCCAACATTCAGCCAGAAATGCATTAAAGTCAAAAGACATATATTCCCCCCCTCGATCAAAATGGAGGGTGCCCATTTTACATGCTGACAAATTTTCAGCATAAACCAAAAACTGTTTGAAGCACATAAACATGTCATAATTTGCTTTCAATGGATATACCCATGCATGCCTGGAAAAATCATTGATGAAAGTCACGAAGTAAAGATAGTTCACAAAAGAGGGTGTCTGCATAGGACCATAAACATCATTGTGAACAAGATGCAATTTCTGAGTAGCTTGAACTAAAACATCTTTTGGGAAGGAGGAATGTTGCATTTTGCCCAAAATATAGCCTTCACATACATGTCTACCAGGTGCCTGAAGTTTGGGCAAAGAGGACACCATTTCAGATTTTTGCATGCATAGCAAACTAGCAAAATTCAAATGACCAAAGCATGCATTCCAAAGCTTTGCATCTAATAAAACCTAAGAATCATGTACTGCACATGCTGAATCATTCACAAATTTTCCATAGTCTATGACCTTATACAACCCATGATATAAAATGTGAGAAGCAATAATGACATCACCATTTGAAAGACCATGAAATGTGCATCTGTCATCAACAAATTTCACAACCAAGCTGATCTTGGCTAAAGCTGAAACTAATAATAGATTCTTCTTGATCCCTGACACAAATAAAGCATTTCACAATGTAAAAGAACTACCATCAGCACTAGTCAAAATGATCTTACCAACTCAAATAACATAATGAGAGGAATTGTTGGCACATGTGATAGTATTCCTTGTAGGGACAGGCTCAAATGAAGTGAAGAAGCTGTGCTGTGAGGTAATATGTTTGGTTGCCCCACTATCAAAGTACCAAACATTTGAGTCTATTGCAGACATACTCTGTTCATGTGAAGATGGGTCAAAACTACAAACAGTAGTAAATTCCATTCTTCATTCTGCAAAAGATTAGCAAAATCTGTTTTGGGTGTAGAGGTCTTTGCAACAACCATTCCGGCCTCTTTCTTCCTTGCCTCTTTAGCAACCAATTTTTGATGACTCTTTATGCCTTATCATTTGCTTAAAAGTATTTGCAAAACAATTTCCGCTTTTCTGTTTTCTTCTCTTCTTTGTCATCCTTCTTTGATTGTGTAGAATTAATTGATTTCTACTTACTAGTAGAAGAGCTCCATTTATCTTTGTCCTTTTGACTAGCCAGGAAATCTTGATCTGCAACATGCATAATGGACATGTTCTGCCTAGTCTAATCTTCCTACAATAGACAAGAGACTAACTCCTCAAGTGTTAAGGCATTTGGATTGCCTTTCATCATCAAATGAAGAGTAGAAGAAAAACTTTGATATGAATCGAGAAGACCATTCAGAACAGTCTCCACAAGTGAACTGTTAGGCAAGACTTTATCAACAGAAATCAATTGTTCTTTCAAATCTTTGATATTTGTCAAAAAACTTTCCATGGAATCACCTTCATTTGTGTGCTCACTCTCCAACTATTCTCAAAGGTAAGAAACATGAGCCTCATTCCTTGCCTCGTATAAAGTGGTAAGTGTATCCCAAGCATCCTTAGCTATTCTGCAAGAGCGAATGTGAGGAATAATGGCACGTTTGAGAGATAAGGCTATCAATGCATGTGCCTGAGCATCTATGCCATGCCAACAAATTTGCTATGTAGTAGGTGTAGCAGGAACCACAACACGAATAGGAACATGAATAATATCACCATCTTCAATGCCATTTGCATCACCTTCAGCAACTGTGTTTGCAAGTGAAATAGGATGTTTCTCAACACCTTACACAATATTCCATAGTCCTTTTGCAACCAATACATGATGCATCATATGAAACCATAATGGGTAATTAGTACCGTCCAACTTATCCTCAATAGCCAACATATGGAATACATCATTGTTTTCAGCCATGGCCACTAACTAAAAATACCTTAATGCAGAAAGATGATTGAATATGAAAAAGTTGAATAGAAATACCCTGACGAGTTCCACTAAACTTGTAGTAGACTTTGAGCTACTTATACTAGCGAACCAAAACCTATATATATTTTTTGACACAAAAAGACAAAATTGCTTGCAAAAGCATTGTGATAATGCATTTGGAGGCCGAAACAAGCTAAGATCATGATTTCAACACAACACAACAAAGCTGTTCCGATCTCCTAATCACCTTGAGTATGCTTACCAAATTTCGTGCGATTCTGAGACTGTGACCGGAGGGGTGTCGACGACACCCTAGATGAAGCGGCGACCTGCTCTAATACCAATTGTTTGAGGCCTGTGGAAGCACGTGAATAACATAAGGAAGAAGAAGAAGCTTGGAGCACAACACACAATACTGAATGTATTACCACTAGAATATACAAAGGTAAGTGACCCATTAGGGTTATAGGCATATATACAAGTGGGGGGAGGGGGGGAACCTCCTAAAGAGGGAAAAAAGTACCTCAACGGTCCTAATGTGTTCACACACGTCACTACCCAAATATATCAACAAAGTACATTTCCCAACACATGAAAGACTAAAGTTTGTTTCCACTTCTTACCAAGTGGATAAGGATACCATTTTATCGAGTGGATAAGGAGACCATTTGGAGATTAATTGTTGTCTCCACTTCTCACCAAGGTGAAAAGAAGACCATCTAGAGACTGAAGTATTTTGATGGCAATGCACCATAGTCCTCTCTCCTTCTCAAGAGCTCCACAATGATATCCTCGGAGCAGAAAACCGAACTCGATGCATCGCACATGGTACTCTGCACAAAGACTGTAGAATACACTGAAAAACACAATACATAGGGGGCACGAACACAAACTTCTTAGGTGTTACAAATGCGATCGAGCCTCCGGTCTGTGGCTAACCAAACCACTATATGTTTTATTAAAGAACATATACAAAAGTGTCCAACAACCACGTGGATTTTCACATGGAAACTAACGGTAACAATCTCCCACTAAAGGCCAATATGGCCAAAGTGAGTATGGGAGAAAAAATAAAGAATGATAAAGAATGATAAAGAATACCTGAGTGTAAGTACATGAACTATGCCTCCCGCCTCATGGGCATGTTACACAATATACATGTAGGTGTGTAAGATCATGAATCGAGTAACCCCCATGAAGTGACAACAGTGTCGAATGCTATCCGGTGGTAGAGCTTTAGTCAAAGCATCTGTAGCATTATGTTGAGTATGAACCTTCTCAAGAATAATGTGCTCAATGACTAAACAATCTCCAATGAAGTGATATCTCACCTCAATGTGCTTGGTCTTTGCATGATAGACAGGATTCTTAGCCAAAGCAATGGCACTCTGACTATCACTAAGCACATGAGGTACATGCTGGGGTAGACTCATACGAAAAGCAAGGCGAGAAAACCACAATGCCTCCTTACAAGCCTCACTTGTTGCAACATAATCTACTTCTGTAGTGGAAATAACTATACATTCTTGAAGATGAGATCTACAAGAGATAGCACCTCCAGCAAAATGAAAAATGTACCCAGATGTAGACTTACAATTGTCTACACAACCAGCATAATCAAAATTTGTGTAACCAATAATGGGTCCCTTCCCTCTACCAAGCATAGACACTTGTTCTTAGTGCCACTCAGATATCTCAAAATCATTTTGACTGCTTCCCAATGCTTCTTGCTAGGATTTGACATATATTTGCTCATAACTCCCACTACAAATGCAATGACTAGTCTCATAGCTACCATAGCATACATGAGACTACCAACAATAGATTGATAAGTCATGAATTCCTTTTCCTCATCTGATTTGGGGCAATCATCCTTGACCAATTTCACATATGTGGGTAGAGTTGTACTCAATGCCTTTCCACCCTGCATATTGAACATGTGAAGTACTTTGGATATGTGCTCACTTTGAGACAAGTATATGTATCTTTTGATCCTATCACGAGTAATACGCAAGCCAAGGATATGTTTGGCATCCCCCAAATCCTTCATATCAAATGTCTGACTCAACTTCTTTTTGAGAAGTCATAAGAGGACTTCCCAACAATCAACATATCATCGACATAAAGTATCAAGCATATCAAGCTGCCATTTGAGCATCTCTTTGTGTAGAGACAATGATCCTCATTGCTTCGAGAATAGCCTTGAGACTTCATAAAAGCATCAAACATTTGGTACCATTGTCTAGGGGATTGTTTGAATCCATATAAGCTCTTCTTTAGCTTACAAACTAAACTTTCTTTGCCAGGAACTATATAGCCCTCTAGTTGTTCCATATAGATCTCATTTGTAAGATATCCATGCAAGAAAGCTGTTTTCACATCCATTTGGACTAGCTCTAAGTCCTCCATTGCAATGAATCCAAACAACATTTGCAGGGTCATCATCCTGACCATTAGAGAGAAGATTTCATTGAAAGCAACACCATGTTGTTGCTTAAAAACCTTTGCAACAAGTCGTGCTTTATACTTTGGAGAAGCACTATCTCATGTGAATTTTAACTTATATACCCATTTGCATGGTAAAGCTTTTTTGCCCTTTGGCAAAGGTACTAAATCCCAAGCACCATTCTTGTGAATAGAATCCAACTCACTCAAGTCCATAGCATGCTCCCACTTGACACGATCTTCTGTATGCATAGACTCTTTGTAACAAAGAGTCTCACCAACATCTGTTAGCATAACAAAATCCAAACCTGGAACATATCTATTAGGTGGACGCGAGACACGTGTAGAGTATCTGAATGGTTACTGAATAGGAACATTTGTAGACTGATTTGATTGGGCATTCTCTTGAACATCCCTATGTTCAGCATTTTTATGCATGCTAGCTGGAGGACTAGTATCCTCAAACACCATTCTTCTCACTTCGGCCTCCTTAATCGGATGTTTATGCATCTTAGACTCATTGAAAATGACATAACTACTTTTGATCATTGACAGTGTTTCAGGATCTCATAAGCAGTATCCAAATTGCCCTTCTCAACCATATCCATGAAAAATGCATTCTTTGACTTATGGTCTAGCTTTTGTCTTAACGTTCTTAGGTATATGACCATATGCTTCACAACCAAACTCGAAGATGATCATAATATGGTGGCTTCTCGATCCACAATTCTTGTGCCACTTTTAGACCCTTGGGAATACTAGGTGAAAGGTTAATCACATGAACTGCAATGAATTCTTCTTCTGCCCAAAAGCCCTAAGAAAGGTTTACATGATGCAACATAGATACTACTCTATCTTGAATAGTTATATTCATCCTTCCAGCCACAACATTTTGTACTGGGGTATAAGGAGCTGTAAACTCTCTACAAATTCCTTTAGACTGACAAAAAAGTTTGAATTCATGTGATTTATACTCACCCCCCGTTATCTGAATGTAAAGCCTTAAGCTTAGTTCTTTTTTCAGTCTCAACTAAAGCAAGCCATATTTTGAAAGTAGGGAATACCTCATCCTTTGCTTTCATAGGGTATACCTAGACTTTTGTAGTAGCATCATCTATGAAAGTGACAAAGTAAAGAGAATCACCTAATGACCTTGTTGGCATAAGACCACACACATTTGTATGAACGACATATAAAGGTTGAATTGAAAAGTCAATGTGCATTCTATGTACATTCCTAGTTTGCTTTCCATATTGACAATCCTCAGAAAATGAAAAATCAGAGAAAGACAACACAAGTAAGTAGTTAGAACGAGAAAGATTTTCCATTCCACTACGAGATATATGGCCCAAATGTCCATGCCAAATACAAGCCATAGGCTGTTCAATAATAGCTAACAAGTGTTCTTTCTGTGATACAAATAAGGGACAAAGTGAGCCAACTTTGCTTCCTTTTGCAATAAACATATTGCTCTTTGATATGCAAAAGGTATGGGCATAGAAAGCCACCTTGTAATCGAGGTCATCAAGTTGACCAACTGACATCAAACTATGTGATAACTGAGGTACATGGCATAGATTATGCATAGTGAATTTTAAACCATCAATGAACTGCACAAACACATCTCCAATCCCAACAACGTCACACTGGTAAGATTCAACAAGCCTCATAGTACCAAGAGATTTTGTTGCATAAGTAGAGAACCATTCTCTATGTGGTGTCACATGGAAAGAAGCACCATAATCTAGCATCCACATGTGGGAAAGAGAATCAGCCATAAGAGCCTCAATTGGCACAGTGCTATCAAGTGTCAACACATCAACATCATTAGAAATAACATTGATTTCTTCAATCTTCATAGTCGAAGTAGATTGTGCAGGTAGTTGTTTAACATGCCCATCAACATTTTGCTCTTTACCTTTAGCATTCTTTAATGCACAATAATCTTTCTTCATGTGACCTTTCTTATGACAATAATGGCATTTGATATCCCTCTTCCTTGATTTACTTTTTCTCTTATTCCATTGACCATTCTTTTCCTTGTTCTTGCTCTTGCCACATTGCTGATTCTTTCCTTGGTAAGAATCACAAACATTATATGCATCTCCACTCTGAGTGCAAACCATAGATTTGCTACGAGTCTCCTCACTCAAGAGTGCTCCACATCATAGACTAGTTTAGCATCAGGTGCACTATTGCTAATAACTGTGCAAAACATATCCAATGACAATGGCAAGGTGCATAACAAAAAAACTGCTTTCATTTCATTATCCATATCCATTTTTTGAGCCTGTAACTAGGAGAATATAGCATCAAACTCATTTAGATGAGCAAATTCACTATCTATGTCCTTCATGTGAAGGTCATATAACTTTCTCTTCAAATACACTTTATTTGATGCCGTCTCTTTTTCATATGTTTTGCATAACTTCTTCCAAAGCTCCTTTGAACTTTCAAAGTATAACACTATAAAGTAAACATTATCTGCCAGTTGTAATTGAATGGTAGACCTGGCCATTTCATCTAATTCATCCCAATCATCTACATCCATGCTAGTGGGCTTCTTTGAGATTCCATTTACTAGCTTCCATTGTGTCTTCTAAATCAGCACACCTTTAATCTGTTTCTTCCATAGAGAAAAATTTGTGCCATCAAATTATTAGATCTCAAAATGGTCTTTGCCCTACAAGTTATAGCTCCTTCTCAGAACACTAACACTAGACCCTGATCCACCAAATGTGCCTGAGACCTCTGATGTCATGATGATAGAGAACCGAAAAGAATGATAATGGAGATAGAAGAGTCCAAACACCATCAAGGCTCAAAGAAGGATGAACAAGTGTTAGATTATGGGAAAAATTCAACAGTCTTCCCAGAGAAATGAATTAATGAACAATCATGACCAACCAAAAGGATTATGTGAGAATAATTGTGCTCACACCAATAAGTGTATTAAGGAGTAAATTGACCACTGTATAGTTGATAAAACAAAAAATTCAAAAAAACTTTATCAGAGTCTCCTTTGCAAAATGAGCATATGATCAATGCAAAATGCTCATAAAACCGCAAGCACTAACATGTAAACCTACATAGGAAGAGATTATGTAATCCGTATACAATCATACATGATTCTATTTGGATGGGAGACTATCTAGAGAATTAGTATCCATCTAGATTACACGGCTTTCATAAATGTTATAGTTACATGTAAAAAAAGATTTGGTATTTTTCATACCATTTTTCTTTTAATGGAGGTTTAACAGCCTACTCCTCTCACTTTGACTTTGAAAGTACAATTGTACAGATGAATGTGCATAGTACATGCAGGACCTCGTGTATCTCACAAAGCAAGGATTAGACAAGGTTACAACTCCTTTGAGGTGGCCAAAGTTATTACATGTCCAACCTGAGGGTTGACTTAAGAGGCTAGAGTGCCAAAGAAGAGGTGGACACATGGGTATGCCTTGGAGATTAGGGCACATGGGTATGCGTTGGATATTAGGGCACATGTTGTGAAGGTCACTTAGACTCTCAATGAGGTGTTAAGGGCATAAGAAGTCAAGGTAGAGGCCAACGATATCACAAATGTCATCTATTGCTTTCATTGAACATAAACCTACAAGAACTACTCCAACTTGAATGTGTAGCCTTTCCTTGTCTATTATTTGTATTTCTTTGGCAACTTATAAAATACAAAGAAAAATATTAAAAAGTAATTGGGTTGCCAAACAAAATGGTTAGCTATGATGGTCTGCATTTCAGTAGATGGACATCACTATGTGGGGATCCATCAATGGGCGAGAAACCTATCCACAACGAATTCCTGGTGCACTTTGTGAAATGTGAAATGTGTAGAACTCCCTTTGAAAAATTAATTGGGCAGAAATATCTCTCGGGGATAAAACAATCCAGATGAGGTGTTGAAAGGCTTCCTCCCGCGTTCACAACCGCAGTGGTTGACATAGCCACTCACAGTTCCAGACCCTCGGCTCCTCCACTACTCAGCTCTATCGACGCTATCCTTCAGCCTTGCTAAAGTCGAACCTTCTTTCAGTGGTTGCTTTTTCTCAAGTAAACCCTGCTTCGGCTGCTCTTGTTTGGCACTGCTGGATACCGTAATTGATATTGTCCGCAAGTAGAGCAGACCATGGCGACGTGTCTCTCTACCCGTCTCATTTCGACCCCATCATGCTACGGCAGAGGTCGTCTTGCAGTTTCACCCTTCCTACCCGCTTCTTTGTCATTTTCCAGATTGTCGTTCGATCCTTTCAGCGTCAGGCGAAAGGCGGGGCTAGTCGGAGGCTCATTTGTTGTGCGCTCGAGCATGGGATCTGCGGATGAAGTCTCGGAGGCTATATCCGTTAGCATTCCTCATCTTATTGAACGAGCTGAGGGATTACTGTACACTCTAGCTGATGCAGTAGCAACGGTCGATCCTACTGTCGCTGATTCTGCCCAGACAACACAGACAACAAACAGCGATTGGCTTGGTGGTATTACCAACCTTCTCGAATCTTTCTTAAAGGTGCACCTATAAATTTACGCTAAATTTTATATCCCTTTTCCAATCTATACGACATCATGTGGTTCGATGAATGGATGAGAGTTTGAATTTATGTTCACGAAAGCAATCGTGCGCTTGGAAATTCTGGAATATTGTAAATTCAGATGGATTGTTTGACGAATGCCATTTTTTATCGGTAGAAGCTGCACGCTTATGAGTAACACGGACCTGTCAATATTAAATTCCTAAAAGCTTCTAAAGTCATTTGGGTTTAAGAGAAAACAATCTTTGAAGCCGCGAGTGATCATTAAGTGTCTACACGGTTACTCATATTGTTAAACATAAAAATCAACTCAATATATGAGTATTTACATTACATGTGGCCCATCTGAAATGCGGAAATACGTTCTCACATGTTATTTCACGCAGCCTCAAGTAGTACTGATACGAATATCTTACTCCTGGCATCAGCTGGGGCTCCGAATATTTTCGTTATGTTTATACAGAAATTCCTTATGTTTTCTTACTCGGTTTGAAACTTAATTTATGAAGATCGACAAATTCTTTGTTCTATTTGAACTATAGACTCTGAAAATAGTTATTACAATCTGGATTCTGCGAATCTTCCATTCTATGAATGGTGAAGAAATATCTTCCATTCTTCTCTTGTTTGTTCTATATCTATATTTTATTTCCATGCTTCTACAAAGCTCTACCCATGTTCTTACGCTCAACTTTGTTTAGATTCTTTGTGTATCGTATTCACAATTACTTGTTTTTGGAGCTTTAAGGCATCTGCAATTTTATTTCTTTGAAAAGCTCTTTCTGTATACACACTTGCCTTTAGAAGGCCATCGACCAATATTTTCTGGTTCGACTTCCTCTTAATCATGCTCAAATTTGCACAACTCATTTTTTGAGATCTCTGGATACATATGTTGATCTTAGGAACAAAAAAAGTGATTCACATTGATGGTCAATAGGAATGGCGCTCAATCCCGTATGATCCTTGTGAAACAGTATTTCGTTCACAGGTGCTTCACATGCTTTTGATAAAATTTTCTTCTTCTCTCTCTCTCTCTGGTGCTGCAAATAAGTCACTGTGAATGTGTATCTGAGTATAGGTCTCTTCTTTGGAAACCATCTCTGATGATCCTTATGAATTAGAATTTTGTTTATAAGTGGATCAGTATGTCCCTAAACGTAGCCTACTTTCATCTTCCTGGATTGTAGAAGTAGCATTCTATGAATTCAATACAAATTGACTTCTCGTATGAATATTCACAGTAGGGCTCTCTATCTGGCACTGGATGATCAATTCACTGTGAATGTTTGTTTGAGCATTGGACCGTTATTGGAACATAATCTCCAATGATTATTGTGAAGCAGAATTTTGTTTATAAGTATTTGTGCATCTCTACATGCAACGATCTTCCTATGAGTAGCTATCTGGGAATGTATGCATGCTTTGACTGGTTGTATACAGTTTCATGGTATTGATGCTCCTTCTGTGTGAACGGTTTTTTTTGAATATTTTTTGATTCTCATCAAAATCTGGATTTTCATGTTGGCATATTTTACAGACATTACAAGGTGGCTTACAGAACCTCCATGTACCATACTCCTTTGGTTTTGCGATTATCATGTTGACAGTGATAGTAAAAGCATTGACTCTTCCGCTAACACAAAAGCAGGTACTAAGTTTTTTTCTATCTCTTAGTTTAGATGATGCATCTGATTTTCTCTTAGTTTTCCATCTCCTAGTTTAGCTTGCTCTTTCAGAAGCCATGATCCTTTTTCTGTTTCTTGCATGTTATTTTGTTGGTTCTATTTTTTGGAGATTAATAGGTTAGGGCTATTTATACATTATTTTCTTGATGCTCTTATAACTTCACATATTTGAATGCTGGGATTCCTGATGAATAATTTTAGACTTTCATCTATAGAATTTGTAGTTAGCTGCTTTTTGCAAGGATTCTTTTTTTTTTTTGGGTTTTTTTGCACGACGTCTGTTTTTATTTACTGTCTTTGGGAAAAGATTGTTCTTGTACGAACATATACCCATTTTACTGTTATTTGTAGAATATCTAAACTGACTTCATGCGTTTCTTTGTATATGAGGGAATAAAAATTCAAGTCTTGCATTATGGAGATTAATTATGTGTGACTTTCATCAATTCTTAGGTTGAATCATCCATGGCAATGCAAAGTTTGGCACCAAAAGTGAAGGCCATTCAAGAGCGATATGCTGGCAATCAGGTTTTTCACAAGTTCTGAACTTTTGGATCTAAGTTTTAACCAAGGTTGTGATTCTGCCATCTTTTAAACATTTCATTTTTGTATAGGATTTTGTCATTAGATTGAAAGCTTCAATGTCTGCTGTTTTCTGTAAAAGCCCATTGCGAATGCTCCTTGGTAAATGGAATTTCGGTCAAAGAGAGAAGTTGGATGTTGAATCTTAAATGCTCTTTCTTTTTTCTGTTATATAATAACTTTAGAAAATAAAATTTTAGAAGTAATTTTTACTTGCCTTTGTTTTGCCCTCCTTTATTGATGCACTGATCATAAAGACATAGGTTTTATCCTATCAGCTAGCTATAAATTGTTCTAATTTTCTCTATATTGTGCATTTTTCTCTGTTCGAGGCTTCATTATACATGAGTCTGCTCTGCACCATCAATGTAAGATAGCAATGATGGAAACTCCATTTACTTTTTGTCTATAAAATTCAGGGATGCATGCAGGGGATCCTGTATTCATCTGTAGTTCTTCCCGCATTTGCCATCGAACACTGATGATGTTAGTGGGGATGTTGTATCATTTGTTCAACGTTATGTATGGTGGAGCTGATACTTGATTAGGCTTTGGGCTGACACTCGTGACGATATTCATCATTGGACATTCATGATGTTAGTGGGGATGCTGTAGCATTTGGTTAATACCATGTATGATAGATCTGGTAGCTATTTAGTCTTGATCTTGATTATCGTGAGATCATAATTGCTCTTTTTGTGATAGTTGAATTTGGGCTGTTCCTGAGTTCATCTTGGTGTACACTGCAGTGTAGGATACACAACTGTTATAACTATTTGTGAAATCGACATATGCATGACCTTTGTAAGAATATACAGGACCTTTATAAGCATGTATGTGGCCTTTGTAAGCATATACATGACCTTTATAAGCTAGGAACGCTCCATCATCAGACAAATTGATGGTTGGACCATCTTGCATTCCAAATTATGTGTTGCAACACAATGCACTGCAAACACTCAACAACTTCACATTGAATTCTGTTCACAATTTGTAGCTTACCATGCATTTAAAAAAAAAAATAAAAAATGCTAAAAAAGTAATGAAAAAAAGTTACGTACGCTTAAGGCTGTAATCTCTTGAATACATCATAAAGGAACTTTTCAAAGATGTGCAGAAATGCTTGAGCTACAAAACAAGGCAGAGTGGGAAGAAGGCAATGAAAGGGGACCAAGGGTAGAGAAGTGCAAAAGCGACATCCTATAAATTCTCTTAGTTATTTCTTTTCATCTTCAAATAGATAAGGATGCCCAGACTTCCATTTGATCCATCTTCCTAGTGTCAAGAAAGTTTTTCATTCTTCCCTTTTGTTGATTTTTAACCGCTTCTTTTTTAGGATCAAAACTTGGTCATCTTCAATGTTCCTAGCTATCTTTTTTCTTTCAAAATTAATTGATCATCTTACATTTACCTTGTCTAAATACTTGATATTGTTGAAATTAATCATAATCCTACGTTTCTTATTATGATTTAACTATTCACACGACATCACGTAAAAGCTTGATTATGATGATTGAACATTGATACTACTTATTTTTAGGCTATGACACTACCTTGGTATTGTTTTTTGAGATAGTCGATCATTTACCATGCACTTCGATGTGTCTAAACTCAAAAAATATGATTTTCTCAAGCATCATGGAAGTTGACGGCTCATTGTATCTATTATTGCTTATTGTATCTATTATCGATCTATTTACTCTATATTCTCTAGGACAATATGGTGAGTGATGAATGATAAATGCTCTCATGATGATTGATGATTTTGTATTTAAAAGTTTATAGCTCAAACTATTGAAGTTTTCTACTCTTGTGCTTTTTCATTTGATGAATTTTTAAAGCTCATATTTCTTCTAAAATCATAACAATGCTTCAACTTCTTGAGTCTACATCAATACATTTGAATTCTTCACATCATTTTGTGTATTTCTTATTGATTCTAGATTTTGTTCAGCCACATATGGCATGATGAGTATCTTATGACTGTATATACTTGAAAAAACCTATGTAAAGCCTTCAAATGGTATGCAACTTGTATTCAATTCCATCTCATTGCTAGCATGTTGCCTAACCACTATGATCAGGACTGGAAGTAGAGATGGTCAATACTAAAAACTTGGGCTTAAAAATTACAATAGGACCACCTTGTTATGCAGATTTCAGAAATCGAATGAAATTCCTAGATAATATTCAGTTTCTCGTTGGCAGCTTTACTGATTATTATTTATGCAGGAGCGGATTCAATTGGAGACATCACGGTTGTATAAGGATGCAGGCGTGAATCCATTGGCAGGTAAAGACTTCAAGCCAGCTCAATTCTCAACTAAAGGGAACTGTACTGATTGCAGAGCTCTCATTACATAGGTTGTCTCCCAACATTGGCTACTCTTCCTGTCTTTATTGGTCTATATCGTGCTCTATCGAATGTTGCAAATGAGGTGAGGAGCTATTTGAGTAAAATTCTCACGTACTGTTTATAGTTGTGTCTGTATCCTCTCCGTGAAAGGCCAACAGTACTGTCTATAAGTGCTGTTATTTTGAAGGGCAGCTTTTTACTTTTATGCATGATATTGAGTATGATTGCAGGGACTTTTGACGGAAGGTTTTTTTTGGATTCCTTCCTTGGCTGGTCCAACTACCATAGCTGCCCGTCAAAGTGGAAGTGGTATTTCATGGTTATTTCCGTTTGTGGTAAGTTTCATTTCTGCAGTTAAAAAATGCATAAGCCTTAACAGAAGGACGAGTTTAAAATAGTTTCAATGAAATGGGAACTCTTTGTAGTAATTTCATCTGTTGATTTTGTGTGTAGTTGAAACATGGTAAAATGGTTTTTATAAGCACTTTTCTTTGATTTCATTTGTATAAACAAGGTAAAGCATGGTATAATATGTGCCAAAAGATATGCAAATATTCATTGACCTTCTAACAGGAGCCAGTATGTTGCTTTATAGGATGGTCAACCTCCATTGGGATGGCATGATACTACTGCTTACCTTGTACTGCCTTTGCTCTTAGTAGCTTCCCAATATGTCTCCATGCAAATTATCCAAACACCACAGGTGAGTGTTCTGTTCCACCCATAACTCCTTGAAAGTTGAAACATCAAGACTATGCAACTCACATGGTCTAACTGTCGAGTCAGATGGATAATCCAAGTCAAAAGAACACTCAGTTATTGTTGAAGTTCCTTCCACTGATGATTGGTTACTTCTCTCTTTCAGTACCCTCTGGCCTCAGCCTTTATTGGTATTCTACTGATCTTATGTTTTGATAATTCTTACTTGAGGGATTAATGGGGGGCAATCATTTTTACTGGTCTCTCTCAATTTTTTAGGTTTGTGAACAACCTTTTAAGCACAGGTCAACAACTATACTTCAAAAAGATCCGTGCTGCTCGTGCTGCTGACAGTGCTAGCATTATCAGTGCAGGACAAGCACTGCGTTCAGGCTCCACTCCAGTCATCCAGAGGAAAGAGCGTCGTGCAGAGAAGTGAGTCTTGTAGAGGGTTTACCATGTCAAAAAAGTTTCTCTTAAGGAGAGATATTTATGGTTGAGTTCAAATGTAGTATTTTGAACTATTTCAACTTATTTTAGTGTCTTCCACTGTCAGGCTTAAACAGATCAAGGCAGAGAAAGTGCAGAAAAAGGGCCAACAAGATGTTGCTGTCAAGGCTTCAGATGAATCTCTGGATTCTGCTTCTATAGTTTCTTCAGACTCAGAAGACGATACAGGAGTTCCTATTGCAGAGCAGGAAGCTGTAAATATTTCCTCTGCTAAGGTAGGCTAATTTTTACTTGATTCATTTTGCTTCTTGAGGATCTCCCCTTAAGGATGATGAGGACTGGATTTGATTCTGTATTTTGTTGCACAAGAATTAGCAGCAGTAGCCATGTCTCAGTTTGGAAGAAGTGGCCCTTTTCTAGTGCTTGACTGAAAGAATTTGCTTCTCTGCTTCATCTTTTTTTTTTTCCGGTTTTGAATGAAATCTCAGGATTCCTTGGAAGAGATGTATAGCAAAAGTGGAGCAGCTACAAGCACTGCTACTACATCAAAAAGAAGTAAGCGGTCCAAGAGAAGGAGATCGGTTTAGTATAAGGATTAAGTGAAGGGTTTCCCATTCTGTGGCTGCATCCAGGTGAAGAATCAGGTGAGTTACCAACATTATTATAGAGCTGTGAGGAAATTTTTGCGGAGGTTTTATGGCCAAAGCATTGTGTTGTTATCAGTGTTCAGTCACTGCTTGGAATCAATGCTCGGCATATTGTTTTACTCTCTCAGGGTTTTGTTCTGAGTGATGAGTAGTTGATAGTACCGAGCAAATTGTAACTCATAGCTATATATTAGACGTGCCAATAGGCAAGTGGCCTCAAATATAGTTGATCATGTCATGTATTGTGGTCTACAAGTTAAGCTTCAAGCAATCTATTAATCGGCATGGAATTTGAAAGGCGATAATCTATTGTGAATGCATATATGCTTCTTCCTCTTTCTCTCATTCCCCTTTCCTAATCACTTTCATTTCGCAACTGTGGTGCAAATCGTTTGACGGATGTCTCCCAGGTAGCAGTGGGTTTACTGCTTGATGATTTATCAAGTTACTTTTTCACCGTGTGTTTCCTCTTCTATTTTGTTTATAACAAGTCAGAGAAACACTTTCTTTCCTGTTTTAGTATGTGAACTCATGGATGGTGAAAGATGTTGTATTCAAGTATAGTACATAAGGTCTATTCTTTATTTTCAAGCAGGAACATAAAAAAAGGGTGTTCCCATAACAAAGCATATGGGATTTGAGCTCTGCTATCATTGTGAAGTTTTTTCTTTTTGAATGTATCTCAATACATTAGGTGTTCTAAAGCACATAGTGAGGGATTTGGAACTACTCTGAACAAGTGTTTGTAAAGTTTCGTGGATCCATCTCATATCTCATGTCTGATCACTCTATTATGCTGAGTGCCTAGGAGTAGTCTCAAGGGTGTATTGCTAGAACTGGTGGGAAATGATCAGTATCTAAAGCTGTTCAGAAAGTCATATCAGTACCAAACAAAACCACGAGCAAGTGTCTCTTGTCTTTGATTTGAGAAGGCTCTACGTGCCTCAAATTGTCTGTATGATAATCTATCAAATCTAGAGGCTTGAGCTATATGAGTTGCTAACGTGAGGAACTTAAAACTGTTCGGCTCCCTACATGACATATTTCATGTCTTAATAACGTGGCTGAGACGGAGATCACATTGCCTCGGCTAAAAAGCCAAACCTTTACTGCTGCTGTCTTCGCTCTCCTCCATTCACGGGGTTCACATTTTTTTCTGCTATCTTTGCCTTTTATTTATAGCAGATACTTGTTACATGCGTTGGTCTTTTGCTTACAAAGGGACCTAATTCCTGACTTTGCCATGGTGGGATGCTTATTTCATCGCATCTTTTGAGAGTGGGGGCTAGGAGAGGAGTCCATTGCATAGAGATCTTCCAAGCAAGATTATACTATGCGCATGTGTTTTGTCATGTGTATCTACTTTGTATGTTGCAACTTGCCGTCACCCTCCAATTTCCGCTTGAACCCACCTTTAATTCCTCGTTAAGATTTTTCTACCTTTGTCTTGAAAAGGGGCCCAATTCCTTTGTGCCATGATGGCATGATTACGCAATTGGATGTCTTTTACGAGTGGGGTTCTTGGTTGGTGTAGTCCATGCATATAAATAGGAGAAAGTTGTAGGATACGTTGGAGTAACTAGGGATTGAGTTCTACAATCAGATGTTCTTACAAAAGTGGAGTGGCATTGTATGCTCTCAGATAGAACAAATGTCCGTGGTAGTTTCTACCATCACTTTTTTCATAGATCACTGATGTGCTTTGTCACCGTCAACATTAGCTTCATGCAAAAATAAGTGTGCATGGTGTTTTTATGTCATTAGGCTTGGAGGTCATTGGCATCTTTCCACCCTTACAAAATGTTAGCAAAGGACATGAAACAAGGATTTTGTCAAGAACTACATTTCTTTGCATATGATGAATGGCGTTTAATTTTTTTTTATATGATATGCCACTTGATTGAAAGTGTATGGTAGTCGTGTGTGGACGCACAATGTATGATTAGTGGGAAAAAGATGAAGTTTGAAAAGTGCTAATTGCACCATTATTTTGTCCTTGTTTCTAGCATGAGAACCTTGAGGATGTATGAGAATAGCATGATCACTACTTTGCCGTGGGTGAAGAAAGGGGAAGTCTCAACAACCAGCTCCATTATTTAGGGAGCGCAAGATAAAGACGTATGAAGGTTGTTGATGGAGCACATTACTAATAATAACTAATCAATTAGGAATGAAGTAATGAGAGTGATATATAGCATACTGAATATTTTTCTAAACAAGAATAAACTCAACAAACCCAAAGTTGCCACTAGATTTGTGGTTTCCTCATGAAAATAGGGGTTTATAATTTGTTTTACGTTTGGATCATGCAAAATTGTGGGATGCCTTGAGTAATGATGAAGAAAAATCATTGATTGCTTATGCAAAGTTGAGGGATATTATGAATAATAACGAAGACAAGCCATCTAGAAAATGATGGTTTAAGCTCGTGTTGAATTCTTAATGATGCCTTGGGAGTTAAGAACTTTCAATTAATCATCATTCAAGAAAAAATTATGCTGAATTTTATTCCCATCTATTAGATGCAAAGTAGTTCCATTAATCTTTTAACCTATGCTAAATCTAGCTCACATCTCAAATTTTTCTCTTTGACTTGTGTATAATTATGATTCAATCTACAATTTTGTTCAGAGAAACTCTTCATGTTGAACATTAATCTATTACTTATGGACTTGAGCATTAGTTTACTTCTTATCCTTATAATTGCAAGAGTAGACAGCCATATATTCTTTAGAAAAGATAAACAAGTGTTCCTTAAGTAAAGCTTTTGTTGCAATTGGCTTCACATTGGACCCTCTTTACATTTCTTGGATTATGTAATTTTACAACCTAATGAATGTGCAAACTTGCAAGTCAAATTCACCTTTGTGCTATGGTAGAGTTTGATGGTGAGTAGGATTTCCACAAATCTTCAGGTAAAGGATTTGGTAATAAGATTCGATGACTTATGGAAAAATAGAAGTTTGTTAAGACCCCCTTGGAGAGAACATCTCTTTTCTTTAGTTGATTTGATTGCCATGTTAATTATCTTCTAAAAATACTACAAACTAAGTGTTTTCTAAGCACTTTGGACTTAATGTTATTCGAGACATGTTGCCCTTATAATGAATTATAAAAAATATATTCATTTTTCAAAATAGAACTATAACATTGGCTTTAAGATTGTGTATCACTACGTGTATTATAACATCTTTGGTTGAAACCAATACGAGATGACCACTTGAGCAAAATTGGGTAATCATCATAGAAATTACTAGGTAGAACTCCTTGTAATTTTTCACTCAATATCTTAAAATCTTAAGAGTAGTAGTATATGGACCACAAATTTAAGTTCTCTAACTAGTTTCCTAATTGCTATGTTGATTTTTTGAATGTGCAATTGTGATGTTCAATTATCTTCATTACTAATGAATTCATCGAAAAATGCATAAGCATAGTCTCATCGTGGTATATTCATGTCATGAATATGCAAATAAGTGAGATTCCATAATTTTATGTCATGAATGATCACTATCAAATGAACCTATGATGCTTTGGTACATAGACAAAATATTTTTACTGATTGGGCTTTCTTTTTTGGCTTATTTTATTAAGTGATTAGGTATTCTAAAAAGTAAATGCATGCATTTTTTGTTGTATTTGGTTTGATGACCGATCAATATTTTCACATTTTAACTCATCACTATTGTTGCCTCCAAATATGGAAAAGAATCGTTGTTCATATCTTCTATCATCCATAATTCCTTAATGATATCTAATTTTTGTAAGATTACTCAATTGAACCTTCTGTTGGAGTTAGACGTCTGCGGAAGCACGCGAACAGCACAAGGAAGAAGAAGAAGCTTGGAGCACAACACACAAGACTGAATGTATTACTAGAGAATGTACAAAGATAAATAGCCCATTAGGGCAATAGGCGTATATACAAGCCGGGGGAAAAAAACCTCCTAACGAGGGAAAAAAGTGCACCGGCGGTCCTAGAGTGTTCACACACATCACTACCTAAATATATCAACAAATCCCCCCTGGGAGTGATGCGGTGAACAAGGAGCTGGCACTCATGTATAAGGAAGTGCCGAGCTATGTGGAAATCACTCCACAAAAGGAAGTAAGCCCAAAGCTTTGCGGAAAGCTTCAAACTTCTCCCTAGGCAGAGCCTTCGTGAAAAGGTCTGCAATGTTCTCCTGCGTGGGCACATATGCCAAGCTGATCTCCCCAGCAGAGAACCTCTCCCTGACATAGTGATAATGCACCTCAATGTGCTTAGTGCGAGCATGGAACACAGGGTTCCTCGCAACTGCCAATGCGCTCTGACTGTCAGTGAAGATGGTGGTGGCAGAAGACTGGCCAACACCCAAATCAGCCATAAGGCGTCTGAGCCACACACACTCAACAGTCGCTGTGAAAGCTGCCCTATACTCAGCCTCACAACTGGAAGTGGCCACAGTAGGCTGCTTCTTGCTCAACCAAGATATACATGAGCTACCAAGCATGAAGCAAAAACCACTGGTGGACACACGAGTGTCATAGCAACCAGCCCAATCTGAGTCAGAAAAAGCATGAAAATCTGGCGGTAGTGATCCCCCCTTGGGATAAAACAACCCAAGTAGCCGAGTACCATTCAAGTAGCGAAAGATGCGCTTAACCGCTTTCCAATGCGTGACTCCTGGGCAATGCATAAACCTGCTCATCTGTGAGACAGCAAACTGAATATCTGGCCGAGTAATGCATAAGTAAATCAAGCATCCAACAGCCTGCTGATAGAGAACAGCATCAAATGCATCTCCAGCATCATGAAGACTCAATCGTAAACCTGTCTCCATAGGAGTGGCAATAGGCTTACAGTCTTCAAGGCCAAAACGCTGCAATAATGTGTCAATATATTTCGTTTGACACAAAGCCATTCCACCATCAACGTGCATAAACTGAATGCCCAAATAGTGATGCAAATGCCCCAAATCAGACATCTCAAATGAGGCATGCAAATCAGCCTTAAAATCAGCAATATGTGTCTCAATAGGACCAGTGAGCAGCATGTCATCAACATAGACAACAATGATCAGAAGCACATCATTAGCACGTTTAACATATAAGGTGCTTTCAGTTGGACTGTTCTCAAAACCATGTGCAATCAAATAGGCATGTATCTTCTCATACCAAGCACGTGGTGCTTGCTTTAAACCATATAACGCCTTCTTTAACCTGCACACCTGGTTTTCATGCCCTTTCTGCACAAAGCCACGGGGCTGAAAAACATACACTTCTTCATGCAAGTCACCATTCAGAAATGCTGTTTTAATGTCCAACTGATGTACATTCCAACCATGATGGGCTGCAAGTGCACAAATGCTCCGAACAGTAGTCATACGGCATGTAGGTGCAAAGGTCTCATCAAAATCAATGCCTCTTTCCTGCGCATAACCTTTTGCAACAAGCCTAGCCTTATACCTGTCAACTGTACCATCAGGTTTACGCTTCAGCTTGTATACCCACTTAGTGCCAATGGCCTTCTTGCCAAGAGGCAAGTCACATAAAGACCATGTACCATTCTTCATTATAGCATCATATTCAGATTGCATAGCAGCCATCCAATTTTCTGAATTTTGTGCTTCATCAAAAGAAACAGGCTCATTCTCATCACAGAGACTAGATGCAGCCATAGCATAGCAATCTGATGCAAAGGAGGTACTATGAGAGCCTGAACGAGTACGATATGACAAAGGTGCATCTAATTTGCTGTCACGCAAAGTCTGCACCAGCCATTTTGGCATAGTTTTTGCCTGTTCAATATCAGCTCTCTCATCAACAAGTGCATCATGTAAATCTGCATCAGAAATGGAATGATCTGCATCATCATATGAAACCTGCAAAGGCTGAGAAGTTGCCTCATTAGGACCAGCGCTAGCCTGTCCACCTGTAAAAAGAGGCATCAAAGTATCATACATGTCTTTGGAGCTAACAGATGTCTCCTTAGTACATGAAAGCAATGGCTGAATAGCATCTTCCATAAAGACAACATCACGGCTAACCAGAATGCGTTTAGTCTGTGGATGATACAGACGATAGCCTTTACTTTCAGAACTGTACCCAACAAAAATACATTTTACTGCCTTATCATCCAATTTTCTGCGATGTTGTTCAGGCACTAATGCATATGCCAAACAACCAAAAACACGCAGATGAGCAACAGATGGCTTGCGGTCATGCCAAGCCTCATATGGAGTGATAGACTGCAACGCTTTGGTGGGACACCTGTTCAGTACATATGCTGCACACATGACAACCTCAAGCCAGAAACTATGTGGTAAAGCCTGACTTTTGACCATGCACCTCGCCATCTCCATGAGTGACCTGTTCTTTCGTTCAGCAACTCCATTCTGTTGAGGTGTATACGGCACTGTACACTGGTGTTTTATCCCACGTTCAGCCAGAAATGCATTAAAATCTGAAGACATATATTCCCCCCCTCGATCAGAACGGAGGGTGCCCATTTTACATGCTGACAGATTTTCAGCCAAAACCAAAAACTGTTTGAAGCACATGAACACTTCGGACTTTGCTTTGAGTGGATATACCCATGCATGCCTGGAAAAATCATCAATGAAAGTCACGAAGTAAAGGTAATTTCCAAAAGAGGGTGTCTGCATAGGACCACAGACATCACTATGTACAAGCTGCAATTTCTGCGTAGCCCGAACTGAACCATCTTTTGAAAAGGAAGAACGCTGCATTTTGCCCAAAATACAGCCTTCACAAACATGTTTTCCAGGTGCCTCAAGTTTGGGCAAAGAGGACACCATTTCAGATTTCTGCAGGCGTAACAAACTAGCAAAATTCAGATGACCAAAGCGTGCATGCCAAAGCTTTGCATCTGACATAGCCTGAGAATCATGAACTGCACATGCCGAATCATTCACAGATCTTTCATAGTCTATGAGCTTATACAGCCCACGACATAAAATGCCAGAAGCAATAATCACATCGCCATTTGAGAGATCATGGACTGTACACCTGTCATCAACAAATTTCACAACCAAGCCAATCTTGGCTAATGCAGAAACTGATAACAGATTCTTTTTGATCCCTGGCACAAATAAAGCATCTGATAAAGTGAAAGAACTACCATCAGCAGTAGTCAGAATGATCTTACCAACTCCCATAACAGGATAAGAGGAGTTATTGGCGCATGTGACAGTATTCCCTGTAGGAGCAGGCTCAAGTGAAGAGAAGAAACTGCGCTGCGAGGTAATATGTTTGGTCGCCCCACTGTCAAAGTACCAAACATCTGAGTCTACTGCAGACATGCACTGATCATGAGAAGATGGGTCAAAACTGCAGACAGTAGTAAACGCCCATTCTTCTTCCTGCACAAGATTTGTAGACTCTGTTTTTGGTGTAGAGGCCTCTGCAACAACCATTCCAGCCTCTTTCTTCTTTGCCTCTTTAGCAGCCAGTTTTGGACAGTTCTTTATGATATGATCATTGCCTTTACAGTACTTACAAAACAATTTCTGCTTTTCTGATTTTTTCTCATCTTTGTCTTGGTTCTTTGAATGTGCAGCATTTGCAGATTTCTGCTTACTAGTAGAAGAGCTCCATTTTCCTTTGCCTTTCTGACTAGCCAGGAAAGCTTGATCTGCAACACGCATAATGGACCTGTTCTGCCTCGACTGATCTTCCTGCAATAGAACAGAGACTAATTCCTCAAATGACAAGGCATTCGGATTGCCTTTCATCATCAACCGAAGAGTAGAGGCAAAACTCTGATATGAATCAGGAAGACCATTCAGAACGGTCTGCACAAGTGAGCTATCTGGTATAACCTCATCAGCAGAAATCAATTGTTCCTTCAGGTCTTTGATCTTTGTAAGAAAACTGTCCATAGAATCACCTTCATTCATGTGCTCACTCTCCAATTGTTTTCGGAGGTAAGCAACACGAGCCTCATTCCTAGCCTGGTACAAAGTGGTAAGTGTATCCCAAGCATCCTTTGCTGTTCTGCAAGAGCGAATGTGAGGAATAATGGCACGTTTGACAGACAAAGCTATCAATGCATGTGCCTGGGCATCTCTGCCATCCCAACGAATCTGCTCTGCAGTAGGTGCAATAGAAACAGCAGCACGAACAGGAATCTGCGGAATATCATCTTCGACACCATCTTCATCAGCTCCAACACCTGTATTTGCAGTACCTGTCGTTACAGGTGTAACAGGACGTCTTTCAACACCCTGCACAATGTTCCACAATCCTTTTGCAACCAGTACATGTCGCATCATATAAGCCCATAATGGGTAGTTGGTACCATCCAACTTATCCTCAACAGCCAACATACGGAATACATCACTGCTTTCAGCCATGGCCGGTGACTAAAATACCTTGATGCAGAAAATTGACTGTATCTCAAAAAGTTGAACAGAACTGCCCAGACGAGTTCTGCTAGACCTGTAGCAGACTTCGAGACGCTTAAACTGGCGAACAGAAACTGGTATATACCTTTGGCACAAAAGGACGAAATAGCCTGCACAAGCACTGCGATAGTGCGTTCGGAGGCCGAAACGAGCTCAGATCGCGATTTCGGCACCACAGAACGAAGCTGTTTTGATCTCGGAAACACCCTGAGTATGCTCACCAAATTTTGTGCGAATCTGAGACTGCAAACGGAGGAGTGTCGACGGCGCCCTAGAAGAAGCAACGACCTGCTCTGATACCAATTGTTGGAGTTAGACGTCTGCGGAAGCACGCGAACAGCACAAGGAAGAAGAAGAAGCTTGGAGTACAACACACAAGACTGAATGTATTACTAGAGAATGTACAAAGATAAATAGCCCATTAGGGCAATAGGCGTATATACAAGCCGGGGGAAAAAAACCTCCTAACGAGGGAAAAAAGTGCCCCGACGGTCCTAGAGTGTTCACACACATCACTACCTAAATATATCAACACCTTCTAAATTGACATTCGAAAAGAGCATAGAAATTGACATATTATGTCCAATGAGGGATAATACTCACAAATCCACGTCGCTTTCAAAGCCTTCCATTATTGTAGCACTTCTTCAATCAAATTCAAGAAATGAGTCTTTTTATGCACCTATCTTGAATTTTTTGCATGGGAACAGAGGATGGATGTATCAAGAAAAATTCATTTGCAGAATGGATCTTTATATTGTAACAATCAATTATGCATATCTTTTGAGTCTCCATTGAAAGCTCAAATATTACATGATTATCATGATGCATCATATTTTGCACATCGAGGTTATTTGAGGATGTATGTTAAAATGAAGTATTCTTCCCTTTGGTCATGTATGAAGCGGGATATTAGACAATATGTTAGTAAATGATTGAAGTGCCAACATGTGAAATTTGAGTTTAAAAGAATTCCAAGAATGCTTTGACCTTTAGATATTCCAAATTAGTGGGAGTCTATGTCTATGGACCTTATCACTAAATTACCTATGGCCAAAAGTAAACATGATACCATATTTGTGGTAGTTAATCGACTTACCAAGATGGCACATTTCTTTTCTATGAAAAAGACCAATACTTCCTTGAATGTTGCAAGACTATTTGTAAAAGATTTTTCTTGACTGCATGGAATGCCTAAAAACATAATTTTTGATAGGGACTCTAGATTCACATCAAACTTTTGGAGAGTGGCATTTGAATCGATTGGAACTCAACTTGCTATGAGTTTATAACTTTCCATCCACAAACTAATGGGGAAACTGAGGGGGTTAATCGGGTTCTTGAGGATATGGTGTATATGTATATGAATGAAAAGCAAGAATTGAAGTGATATTTGGCCTTTGTCGAGTGTGCATAAATAGTGCATAGCATGCATCTATATTAATGACTCCATTTGAGGGTATGTATGGTTATAATTGTTTTCGTCCACCTTAGTTTGCTTGTTTTCCAAATAAATTAGAAGTATCTAAAGAAATGCTTCAGAAGATGGATGAAGAATTTAGAAAAATTAAGCAACACATAAAAGAAGCTCAAAAAGACAAGAAATTCTACGATTTGAAGAGAAGACCACATAAATTTCAAAAAGATGATATGGTATTTCTTAAAGTCAATCCTCACCGATTCAACTTGTTGATAGGGAATGATCATAGACTTTCTCCACGATACATAGGCCCTTTTAAAGTTTTGAAAAAGATTGGATCTCTTGCTTATTTGTTGGAATTACCTAAGCATTCAAATGTGCATCCTGTATTTCATGTTAGTTTACTTGAAAGATATGTACCTAATGTTACTCATGTTTTGAAAGATAACTATAAGCTAAAAGATATGGCTCTTTTGAGCTTCGACATGCAATAGTATTAGATAGGAGGGAAAGATTACTTAGAAATAGATCTGTAATAGAGATTTTGGTGAAGTGGCACACATATCTAGTTGAAGATTCAACTTGGATGAACTTAGGTGATTTCTTGGCACATCATCCTTTGTTCTAACCTTGAGGAAAAAGTTCTTAAAAGGTGGGAAGAATTGTAATAGCCTTTTGATAGTGAAATAATTCATTTTGAATTTTCTGAATTACATTGTGGGGATAATCTTTTGAATGAATAATTAGAACATTTCATGCATGTAGGCAAAATTTAAGGATGACAAGTTTTATATTCTCTCTCTAGATCTTTTTCATATCATGTTTTTGAATTGAAAAATGAATGTGAAGATGAAATAATTAAGAGAAATGATGTATGAGAGAAAGGTAGAGCATGCATAAGAGAATAAAAGTATCTCTATGAAATTTTTGTGAATCATGCTTAAAGAACTTCGTTTAGGGCTTTACATTTAGTTCACTGTAAGAAAATGCTTTGATTTTATTATCTCTCTAGAATTTCTAAACTTGCAATGCTCAAAAGTGATACTTGGAGGTGGATTTGGAGCTAGGTAATCTCTAACATTATTGTGCAGATCGAGGAGTTGAACATTTTTATGTCTCACAAGCTTAAGCTATACTAATTTTGACTTATAGGGGTTGGACAATTGTTGGAGTGAGACGTCTGTAGAAGCACACGAACAACACAAGGAAGAAGAAGAAGCTTGGAGCTCAACACACAATACTGAATGTATTACCACTAGAATGTAAAAAGATAAGTAGCCCGTTAGGGTGATAGGAAAATATATGCGTTGGGGGAAAAAAACCTCCTAAAGAGGGAAAAAAGTGCCCCGACGGTCCTAGTGTGTTCACACACATCACTACCTAAATATATCAACAAATCCCCCCTGGGAGTGATGCAATGAATAAGGAGCTGGCACTCATGTATAAGGAAGTGCCAAGCTATGTGGAATCAATCCACAAAAGGAAGTAAGCCCAAAGCTCTGCAGAAAGCTTCAAACTTCTCCCTAGGTGGAGCCTTTGTAAAAAGGTCTGCAATGTTCTCCTGCATGGGCATATATGCCAAGCTCATCTCCCCAGCAAAGAACCTCTCCTTGACATAATGATAATGCACTTCAATGTGCTTAGTGCGATCATGGAACACACCATTCCTCGCAATTGCCGATGCGCTCTGACTGTCAGTGAAGATGGTGGTGGCAGAAGACTGACCAACACCCAAATCAATCATAAGGCGTCTGAGGCACAAACACTCAATAGTTGTTGTGAAAGCTTCCCTATATGGAGCCTCACAACTGGAAGTGGCCATAGTAGGCTGTTTCTTACTCAACCAAGATATGCATGAGCTACCAAGCATGAAGCAAAAACCACTAGTGGACACACGAGTGTCATAGAAACTAGCCCAATTAGAGTAAAAAAAAGCAGGCAAATCTGGTGGTAGAGATTCCACCTTGGGATAAAACAACCCAAGTATCTAGGTACCAGTCAAGTAGCGAAAGATGCACTTAAGCGCCTGCCAATGCTTGACACCTGGGCAATGCATAAACTTGCTCAATTGTGAGATAACAAACTCAATATTTGGTTGAGTAATGCATAAGTAAATCAAGCATCCAACAGCCTGCTGATAGAGAAAAGCATCAAATGCATCTCCAACATCATGAATACTCAATCATAAACCTGTCTCCATAGGAGTGGCAATAGGTTTATAATCTTCAAGACCAAAACACTGCAATAATTTTTCAATATATTTTGTTTGACACAAAGCCATTCCACCATTGATGTGCATAAATTTAATGCCCAAATAATGATGCAAATGCCCCAAATCAGACATCTCAAATGAGGCATGTAAATCATCCTTGAAATTAGCAATATGCTTCTCATGAGGACCAAGGAGCATCCTGTCATCAACATACACCACAATGATCAGAAGCACATCATTAGCATGCTTAACATCTAAGGTGCTTTCAATTGGACTGTTGTCAAAACCATGTGTAATTAGATAGGCATGTATCTTTTCATACCAAGCACGTAGTGCTTGCTTTAAACCATATAATACCTTCTTTAACCTGCATACCTGGTTTTCATGCCCTTTTTGGACAAAGACACAGGGCCGAAAAACATATACTTCTTCATGCAAGTCACCATTCAGAAATGTTGTTTTAATGTCCAACTGATGTACATTCCAATCATGATGAGCTGCAAGTGCACAGGTGCTACGAACAGTAGTCATTCGACAACTAGGAGCAAAGGTTTCATCAAAATCAATGCCTCTTTCCTGTGCATAACCCTTTGCAACAAGCCTAGCCTTATACCTATCAATTGTTCCATCAAGTTTATGCTTCAGCTTGTATACTCACTTAATGCCAATGGCCTTCTTTCCAGGAGGCAAGTCACATAAAGACCAGGTATCATTTTTCATGATAGCATCATATTCAGATTGCATTGTAGTCATCCAATGTTCAAAATTGTGTTTCATCAAATGAAACAGGTTCAGTCTCATCACAAAGACTAGAGGCAACCATAGCATAGCAATATGATGCAAAAGAGGCACTATGCAAGCCTGACCGAGTACGATATGAAAGAGGTGCATCTAATTTGCTACCACACAAAGTCTGCACCAGCCATTTTGGCATAATTTTTGCCTCCTCAATATCAGCTCTCTCATCAACAAGTGCATCATGTAAATCTACATGAGAAATGGAATGATCTGCATCATCACATGAAACCTGAGAAGTTGCCTCATTAGGATGAGCACTAGACTGTCCTCTTATAAAAAGAGGCAGCAAAGTATCATACATGTCTTTGAAGCTAATAGATGTCTCCTTAGTACATGAAAGTAACGGCTAAATAAATCTTCCACAAAAACAACATCATGGCTAATCAAAATGGGTTTAGTATGTGGAGGATAAAGACGATAGCCTTTACTTTCAGAACTATACCCAACAAAAAAACATTTTACTGCTTTATCATCCAATTTTCTGTGATGTTGTTCAGGCACTAATGCATATGCCAAACAACCAAAAACATGCAGATGAGCAACAGATGGCTTGCGACCATGCCAAGCCTCATATGGAGTGATAGATTGTAGTGCTTTAGTGGGACACCTATTAAGTACATATGCTGCACACATGACAGTGTCAAGCCAGAAACTATGTGGTAAAGCCTCACTCTTGACCATACACCTCGCCATCTCCATGAGTGACCTATTCTTCCGTTGAACGAATCCGTTCTGTTGAGGTGTATATGACACTATACACTGATATTTTATCCCATGTTCAACCAAAAGTGCATTAAAGTCAGAAGACATATAACCCTCCTCATTTGCTTTATAGTATTTACAAAACAATTTTTTCTTTTTTGATTTCTTCTCATCTTTGTCTTCCTTCTTCAAATGTGCAACATTTGTAGATTTCTACTTACTAATAGAAGAGCTCCATTTATCTTTGCCCTTCTGATTGGACCAGAAAGCTTGATCTGTAACATGCATAATAGACTTGTTATGCCTAGATTGGTCTTCTTGCAACAAAACAGAAACTAACTCTTCAAATGTTAAGGCATTTGGATTGGCTTTCATAATCAAACGAAGAGTAGAAGCAAAACTTTGATATGAGTCAGGAAGGCCATTCAGAACAGTCTGCACAAGTGAACTTTTAAGAAGGACTTCATCTACAAAAATCAAATGTTCCTTCAAGTCCTTGATCTTTGTCAAAAAACTTTCCATAGAATCACCTTCATTCATGTGCTCACTCTCCAACTATTTTCGGAGGTAAGCAACAAAGTTTTGGCATGCATGCTTTGGTCATTTGAATTTTGCTAGTTTTCTACGCCTACAAAAATCTAAAATGGTGTCCTCTTTACCCAAACTTGAGGCATCTAGTAAACATGTATGTGAAGCATGCATTTTGGGCAAAATATGCTGGTCACTGGTCCTCATGAGAAGCATATTGCTGATCTTAAGGCTGATTTGGATGTATCATTTGAGATGTTTGATTTGGGGCATTCACATCATTATTTGGGCATTCAGTTTATGCAAGTTGATGGCAGAATAGCTTTGTGTCAAATGAAATATATTGATCTATTATTGCAACGTTTTGATCTTGATGATTGTAAACCTATTGCCATTCCTATGGAGACATGTTTATGATTGAGTCTTCATGATGCTGGAGATGCATTTGATGCTATTCCTTATCAACAGGCTATTGCATGCTTGATTTACTTATGCATTACTCAACCAGATATTCAGTTTGCTGTCTCACAGATGAGTAGGTTTATGGATTGCCCAAGTGTTAAGCATTGGCAGGAAATTAAGCGCGTCTTTCACTAGTTGAGTGGTACCTGACTACTTGGATTGTTTTATCCCAAGGGGGGATCACTGCTGCCAGATTTGCATGCTTTTTCTGACTCTGACTAGGCTGGTTTCTATGATACTCATGTCTCCACTAGTTGCTTTTGCTTCATGCTTGGTAGCTCGTGTAGATCTTGGTTGAGCGAGAAGCAACCTACTGTGGTCACTTCCAATTGTGGGGCTGAGTATAGGGAAGCCTTCATAATGACTGTTGATTGAGTGTGGCTCAGATGCCTTATGGATGATTTGGGTGTTGGTCAGTCTTTTGCCACCACCATCTTCACTGACAGTTAGAACGCATCGACAATTGTGAAGAACCTTGTGTTCCATGCTCGCACTAATCACATTGAGGTGCATTATCATTATGTCAAGGAGAGGTTCTTTGCTGGAGAGATCAGCTTGGCATATGTGCCCATGCAAGAGAACATTGTAGAACTTTTCATGAAGGCTCTACTAGGGAGAATTTTGAAGCTTTTTGCAAAGCTTTGGGCTTACTTCCTTTTGTGGATTGATTCCACATAGCTTGGCACTTCCTTATACATGAGTGCCAGCTCTTTGTTCATGCATCATTCCTAGGGGGGATTTGTTGATATATTTAGGTAGTGATGTTGTGAACACACTAGGACCATCGGGGCACTTTTTTCCCTCTTTAGGTGGTTTTGTTTCCCCCGGTTTGCATATACGCCTAGTACCCTAACGGGTTACTTATCTTTATACATTCTAGTGGTAATACATTCAGTATTGTGTGTAGTGCTCCAAGCTTCTTCTTCTTCTTCCTTGTGCTATTTGTGTGCATCCGCATACCTTGAACTCCAACATTTTTCTATATTTGATGGATCACACACTTCCTTGGGAGATGATCAACTTGGTTTTAAGGAAGATTTGCTTTGTCATACAAAAGGAGGCAAGAAATCAGAGATTTACCATGTGATTGAGAGTAAGAGTGAGAGTAGAGTGTGATTGAGAGTGAGAGTGCGAGTGAGATTCTGATAGCTCGAGGGTGGTTGGGAGGTCGAGGCTTTGTCAAGAAGCTATTTTCCAAAGCTATCGTATGGATTGATTCAAATCTATAATATTAGAACTTCTCTTTCTCTGAGTCATATCTTGTCTACTCTTTTGCATGAGATTCTCTCTTATGTTGTGCAAGTTGTATTTTTCTCTCTTGCACTATTGTTGAGTGATCAGAATCTTGTGATTGGGAATAGCTCGTGATTGAGGAAGTGCTACAAATGTAGAAGCTTGATATTGAGGATAGCTCGTGATTGAGGAAGTGCTACAAGTGGTATTAGAGCAGCATCAATCCTCTGGAATGATGGAAGCTTCAACACAAAAGATCCATGAACAAGAGAAGCTTATTCAGAAGTTTCTTGGATAACTATGCAAAGAACGAGGTGGAAAGCAACCAAAAGGTGCAACAAATTTGTTCATGGAGCTGAATGATGAAGTGGATGAAGGTGTGGGAACATCTACTGTGCCTAGAAGAAGACATAAACACAATTATGAAGATATGGAGGCTGGTGAGTTTTCCCTCAACCAAGTCTTCAGGAAGGCAAAATTGAATGATTTTGGTGATAACAAGAAGAGCAGTGAAGATATGGAGGCATAGATTGAAGAGCTAGAGGATTTCTTTGATCTTTGATGATTTAGTGAGGACTCCAAGGCAAAGCTTGGGATCCTACACCTACGCAGTATCACAAAGTTATGGTGGAAGTCCTATATGCAAACTTGGACACATTTTTTTCTACTTATATGGAAGGAATTTAGAGAGCAAGCAAAAAAATGTTATTGTTCTCTACACCACTATATGGAGAAGAAGATGCGGTTCTATAATTTTCGACAACATGAGTGACAAGCATAGCTTGTCTCTTGATGAGTACAAAGAAAGGTTCCTACATTTTCACATTGCATTGGAGGTTAGTGGTGAGTTGTGAAGAGCAAGTTTATTGAATGGCTTTTTGAGGAGCTTTGCTATCAAGTGAAGGGATCTAAATGTATTGATTTTCTGGATGCTATTGCAATTGTCGAGGATTTTGGGAAGATGGGGAACAATTTGCAGAAGACGAATAGAACCAGATTCATTGCAACATGACATAGGCCATGAAGACTTGCCACAATAAACATGAAAAATTCAAAGAAGAATTCATCTTTCAATAATCAAGTTAAGAATCATGCTTAGGTGGAATATCAAAGGAGGCTTCAATGCATCCATTGGTAGCAAGATCCTGATTTTATTGATCGAGCACAATCTTTTGGCCTATACAATAAAAGGTGATAAACATCATTGAGGAAGATGCAACAATTGAGAAAGTACATGATGGAGGTAAGTGCCCTAACTCTATGGTGTATGGTGGCTAGTTCTCTCCCAAGGGCTTCTGTAATGGTGATTTGGGGTACGATTTCTATGCATAGAATCAAATTTTTGGTTGATTCAGATAGTATGCATTATTTTCTATCTTTCTAATTGGTACAAAATTTAGGGATATCCATAAATAGGCAAATAGGAAGACTTCTAGAGATGTCCAATGGATGATTACACATGTGAAATGATACATTGAAAACCTTATATTTACTTTTTTTCATAGGTGTTTTTTGGGAGTTTCCATGTGATTGAAATGAAACAAAGTCAATCACAATAAGGATAGATGGTGCTATCCACATTCTTGATGATGTGCATAATCCTAAACCTATTCTCATTTTTGCTATGCAAATAATAAGAGGTATACGTGATGGGTGTAGAACATTTTTAGTGTATGTGAACAATATGCATGAGGAAGATAATGATGAAAATCTTCCCAATTATATAGAAAATCTTTTAAAAGAATATGAAGATTTATTTCCAGAAGACTTGCTTGGTATACCTCCATGGAGGCAGATTGACCATGCCAATGACCTATACCCATAAGCGAACCATATTCTAGAGCACCCTATAGATTTAACATATATAAATTAAAGGAACTTAAAATTCAATTAGATGTTTTGAAGAAAGGCTTGATAAGATCGAGTGTTTCACCTTGGGGAGCACTTGTTTTATTTCAAAAGAAGAAAGATGGTTCTTATAGATTATGTATTGACCACAGAGGGTTGAATAAAAGAACAATTAAAAATAACTACTGACTTGTTGAAGAATCACTCACGAACTTGACGTACAGACAGACATAAAAGAAAAAGAAAGATAAAGAGAAGCGGAATCAAATATTCAGAAAATCAAAAGCCTTAATGAAGGGATAAATTTACGGCCGTTATGTACAGTGCAGAATCTTGTATAATCAGAGGTTGATAGAGTTCGTTACACCGAATCAAACTGTATATAAAGAGAGAACGTGCATAAGAATAAGAGAGAGGAAGTGCGAACTAGAACGTGCGTGAGAAGAGCGCGCAGTTTAAATAGAGCACATATAGAGGCCAGAGTGAGAGGAGTTTTTAGAAGACGCCAGAGATCGCGTATGAATAGAGAGAGAAGTTCTCAGAAGATGCCAGAGATCACGTATGTACAGATGAATAACAGAAACATGAAATGTCAGGTATTCATCTGAGAGAGATGGTAGAAGAAACTACTCAGTGTAGGAGAGTTTCTATAGCTTGAGCAAGAAGAGGCCAAGCTAGTTTGTACACATCTTCTCTAATAGAAAACACATGTTCATGTGGAAGTTTGCGCGCACTGTTCGTATGTGAAGAACTCTGAGTATTTTCGCGTTACAGTAGAAAGTTCGTTAACAATTACAGTTTGTTAGTAAACGTGTCTCCCGGTATTATCTCAGTAAACGAATGTTTCGGTCAATTATAGTTATCTCAGTAAACGAATGTTTCAGTCAATTACAGTTGTCTCAGTAAACGCATTTTTGGTCAGTTACAGTTTTCTTAGAAAACGTGTTTTCCGGTAGAACAACAAAGTATATCTCGCAGAATAGATTAAGGTTTTGTATGACAGATAGCTTATCTTATAGCTAGACATCTCTACTATCAGTTCGTCAAGGATTTCAGTGAAATGGATATGTACACACAGTACAAAGTCTAACCGAAAAGAGACATTCTGAACCGGAGAAGTTTTTCTTAAACTTCAGAAAGTGTTCACTCAGTGAAGGAAGTTCACGCATCACTTCCTTACTTCTTGTATACTCACTTGAAGTAATTACAAACAGAATAGGAGTTGATTCCGATAGGATTCCGGTATAACTACGGTGTCAGTCTGGTGACAGTCCGGTGAAGTTCCAGTGATTTTTTCAGAAAATTCAAAATGTAGTCTTATATGTTTAAGTGGCAGTAACCTTGCTAAGCTAATGTTGATTATGGAGGTGTTCTAATATCGCTCTAGCTTAGCATCTTTTCGGTGGCGCGGTGATTTCCGCAGGCTTAACAAGGTTCAAGCCTTTGCCGCGACAGCCATCAAGAGGTGATCTCAGAGTCGTGAGTATCACCAACAAGTGGTATCAGAGCCAGTTAACCACAACAAGTGGAACCAAAAAGAGAAAGATTCTGAAGAGCAGAAAGATTCTCAAAAGGTCACCGGAAGTAACAGAAACAAGAAGATCATGACAGATCATGTCCAAATTGATAAATTGGACAGAGATAATTATCCCGCATGGGTAATGCGCATGGAAGCCTTACTTATGAGTAAGGACTTAATGATGTATGTGACTGGAGAAGAAAAGAAGCCGTCTTTCAAAGATGATAGTCAACCGAAAAAAGAAGAATTAGAAGCCTTGAAGCTGTGGCAGAAGAAAGATGCAACTGCAAGAGCTTACATTTATAATATCGTTTCAGACCATCTACTACCGCACATTAGAGGCCTAGAGAAAGCGGAGGACATATGGAGTGCGTTGGAAGATCATTTCCAAAATACTACGATGAACATTGGAAGACCATCATATGGAGTGCGTTGGAAGATCATTTCCAAAAGAAGTCGAGTCAAAGCATTAGTGACTATGTTACTAAAATGAAGGATCTAGCAGATAGCCTTGGATCCATAAATGAAGATGTCAAAGATCACAGATTGATAGCACAATTGCTAACAGGTTTGAGAGGAGATGAAAGGTGGAAACCTTTCGTACTCTCCACTGAACTATCTCTAAATCATTTTGTACCAGATTTAACTCAGTTGCTTGGTTTGATGCTCACATATGAGCAAGACCTGAAAGGAGATGCAGATAAAGGACAAAGTTTTGCAATGTACATGAAGAACAAGAAGAAACACAAAGGCAAGTCAAAAGACGAAGAAAAGTCGAGTTCTCAGGCTTATTATGCAAGAGGTAAAGGCACCGACAGAGGAAGAGCAAGAGGTTTTGGAAGAGGAAGAAGTAGCCAGAATAACAATAAGAAGGCTTGCTGGATTTGTGGACTCAGTAATCATGTGGCTCATGATTGCTGGCACAACCAACAAGGATCAAATCAAAATCAGAACAGTATTAGCAGAGGCAGAAGCGGAAGATATCAGAATAACTTTCAAAGAGGTAGACAGAATCAAAGAGGAGGCTATGGCAGAGGTGGAGCAAGAAGTTAGGGACAAAATCAATCCTACAACACCACCTACAACAACTACGCAAATGACACACAGAATGAAAGTCATACATCATTGATGATGAACTCAATCAGCACATCAGATAACGAAGACCTGAAAGTATTTTACATTGATTCTGGATGTTCTAATCATCTGTCAGGAAATATAGAACTAATGTCAGAATTGGAAAAAGGAAGTTCTAGTCATACTGTTCAAACAGGTGACAATACGAGGCATATTGTACATTCAATTGGAAAAGTGAAGTGTAAGAGTGGATCATATTTGCTAACCAATGTTTTGTATGTTCCAACAATACTGAAAAATTTGATTAGCGTAGGACAGATAGTTGAGAAAGGTTTTCAGGTCAGATTTACAAATGAAGGAGTATTTGTAGAAGATCCCGAGATAGGATATAATCAGATCGTCTTTGGTAAGAAAGAAGGCAGACTCTTTACTTTAAGAGTACAAGGGAACATCGGCCAAGCGTTGCTCACACATGGTGAAAAGGTGATTACAGAACTTGATCTCTGGCATAAGAGATTAGGTCATTTCAATGAAAAAGGAATTAAAGCTATGATTCCAAATCAATCAGTACTGGGATTACCGAATGTACAGAAACAACATATGATTCACAAGTGCGAAGCGTGTCAGATGGGAAAAGCCCATAGGTTACCTTTCCAGAAGAAAGGATTCAAACATGACGGAGCACTTGAACTCATTCATACAGATGTATGGGGTCCAACAAAAGAAGGATCAATCAGCGGATCAAGGTATTATGTTTTATTCATTGATGATGCTACAAGATGGATAACGTTATATGTTTTGAAAGAGAAATCAGAAGTGTTTGGAGCTTTCATGCATTTTCATGCATATGCTGAAAGACTCACAGGTCGAAAACTTAAAAGATTGAGGTCTGATGGAGGGGGAGAATACTTCTCCCGAGAGTTCAATGATTATCTTTGGAATGCAGGTATTAAGAGAGAAATAACCTGCAGGTATACACCACAACAAAATGGTGTAGCAGAAAGAAGGAACCGAACTCTAGTTGAGTTTGCACGAGCTATGCTAAAAGAAAAGGATTGTCCAAATTATCTTTGGGCTGAAGCCGTAAATATAGCTACATACTTGGTAAACAGATTACCATGTACGGCATTAGATGGAATGACCCCGTATGAATCTTGGTGGGGAAAGAAACCAACACTTGATCATTGCAAAGTGTTAGGATCAGTAGAGTACGCTTATGTACCATCACAACTCAGACATAAGCTTGAACCAAAAGCAGAGAAATATGTGTTCATCGGATACGATGAAAAGCAGATGGGCTACAGGTTATGGAGTCCTCTAACAAAACAGTTTACTGTTTCCAGAGATGTTACATTTGATGAACAGAAGAGCTGGTATACAGATCAAAATCATACAACGGAAGAATTTGAAGACGAAGTAAGAAGAAAAGAGAAAGGGAAATCAATTGTACAGGTGAATAGAGATGAAGACTATATGCAGGCAAGCACGTCCAAGATCGGATCAGGTATGAGAAATAAAGATGAACAGGGATTTGATGAAGAAGTGTATTCAGATACACATGAAGAGTTTGAACCAAGAAGGTCAAACAGGAATACAAGACAACCAGAAAGGTATTCCTATGATACTTCGTACATAACTCAGAAAAATTATGCATACATGGTCAAAGATGATGAAGAACCTCAGAACTATGATGAAGCTAAAGGCAAGAAGCAATGGGAAGAAGCAATGGAAGAAGAGTTCAGCGCACTGGAGGAGAACAAGACATGGGAACTTGTTTCGAAACCAAGTGGTAGGAAAGTGATTTGAAACAAATGGGTTTTCAAAGTTAAGAAGCTTGCAGATGGAAGGATAGCCAGATACAAAGCTAGACTGGTTATCAAGGGCTATGCTCAGACACATGGCATAGATTACGATGAGACGTTTAGTCCGGTGGCAAAGATGTCAACCATAAGGACAGTGATTGCTATAGCAGCATCAAGAGGATGGAAGCTAAGTCAGCTAGATATAAAGAACACATTTCTGAATGGATACATATCAGATGAAGTCTACATGGAACAACCGGAAGGGTTTGTAAGTTCCAGATACCCAAACTTTGTTTGCAGATTAAGAAAATCACTTTACGTACTGAAGCAAGCTCCAAGAGTTTGGAACTACAGGCTTGTGAAATATCTCAATGAACTTGGATACCAAAGTTCGAAAGCAGATGCAAGTCTACTCATTAAGAGAACAGAAGAAGGTATGATCTACATTTGCATTTATGTAGATGACATTATAATCACAGGTACCTCAGACGAAGGAATTAAAGAAGTAAAGAGATTACTTGAAAAGGAGTTTCAGATCAGTGATCTAGGAAAGTTGTCATACTTTCTAGGAATGGAAATCACATACACAGATCATGGTGTATATGTTACGCAAGAAAGGTATCTCCTAAACTTACTGAAGAAGTTTAATATGGAGAATTGCAGAGAAGCTTCAACATCGCTTGAAGTAAATCATAAACTCAGCAAATATAGTGGTGCAGAGTTTAAAGATATGAGGAAGTATCAGTCGTTAGTGGGAAGTCTAATTTACGCTACACTAACACGACCGGATCTTAGCTATGCAGTGGGCGTTCTCTCACAGTTCATGCATTGTCCGAAGTATCAACATTGGGTTGGAGGAGAGAGAGTTCTTAGATATATCAAAAGAACTATAAAGGAAGGATTATATTATCCTTTTACGTCAAATATACAGCCGAGAGCATTCAGTGACTCAGACTGGGCAGGAAGTCAAGATGACAGAAGATCAACACATGGGTATATGATATACCTAGGAGATAAGCTAGTAAGTTGGTGTTCGAAGAAACAAACATAGTGGCTTTATCGTCAACAGAAGCAGAATATAAAGGACTTGTAGAAGCAGCTAAAGAAGTGATATGGATGCAGACCTTGTTCAAAAGCATGGATATTGATCAAGGTATACCTATCATACATGGAGACAATATGAGCTCGCTGTATCTTGCAGCAAATCCAGTATTTCATGCAAGAACAAAGCACATAGAAATTCAGTATCATTTCCTGAGGGAAAAGGTAATGGAGAAGGAGATAGAAAGAGTATACACTCCGACAAAAGATTAGATTGCAGATATTTTGACAAAGAGCTTGTATGGAACAAAGACAAGCAAATTCAAAGAAATGGCAGGTATAAAAGAAAGAAAAATATATGAAGATAGGAAGAGTCAAATTAGTGATTGACGGGGAGCTGTTGAAGAATCACTCACGAATTTGACGTATAGACAGACATAAAAGAAAAAGAAAGATAAAGAGAAGCGGAATCAAATATTCAGAAAATCAAAAGCCTTAATGAAGGGATAAATTTACGGCCGTTATGTACAGCGCAAAATCTTGCAGAATCAGAGGTTGATAGAGTTTGTTACACTGAATCAAACTGTATATAAAGAGAGAACGTGCATAAGAATAAGAGAGAGGAAGTGCGAACTAGAATGTGCGTGAGAAGAGCGCGCAGTTTAAATAGAGCACATATAGAGGCCAGAGTGAGAGGAGTTTTTAGAAGACGCCAGAGATCGCATATGAGCAGAGAGAGAAGTTCTCAGAAGACGCCAGAGATCACGTATGTACAGATGAATAACAGAAACCTGAAATGTCAGGTATTCATCTGAGAGAGATGGTAGAAGAAACTACTCAGTGTAGGAGAGTTTCTTTAGCTTGAGCAAGAAGAGGCCAAGCTAGTTTGTACACACCTTCTCTAAAAGAAAACACATGTTCATGTGGAAGTTTGCACGCACTGTTCGTATGTGAAGAACTTTGAGTATTTTCGTGTTACGGTAGAAAGTTCGTTAACAGTTACAGTTTGTTAGTAAACGTGTCTCCCGGTATTATCTCAGTAAACAAATGTTTTGGTCAATTACAGTTATCTTAGTAAACGAATGTTTCGGTCAATTACAGTTGTCTCAGTAAACGCATTTTCGGTCAGTTACAGTTTTCTCAGAAAACGTGTTTTCCGATAGAACAACGAAGTATATCTCGCAGAATAAATTAAGGTTTTGTATGAGAGATAGCTTATCTTATAGCTAGACATCTCTACTATCAGTTCGTCAAGGATTTCGGTGAAATGGATATGTACACACAGTATAAAGTCTAACCGAAAAGAGACATTCTGAACCGGAGAAGTTTTTCTTAAACTTCAGAAAGTGTTCACTCAGTGAAGGAAGTTCAGGCATCACTTCCTTACTTCTTGTATACTCACTTGAAGTAATTACAAACAGAATAGGATTTGATTCCGGTAGGACTCCGGTATAACTACCGTGTCAGTCTGGTGACAGTCCGGTGAAGTTCCAGTGATTTTTTCAGAAAATTTAAAACGCAGTCTTATATGTTTAAGTGGCAGTAACCTTGCTAAGCTACTGTTGATTATGGAGGTGTTCTAATATCGCTCTAGCTTAGCATCTTTTCGGTGGCGCGGCGATTTCCGTAGGCTTAACAAGGTTCAAGCCTTTGCCGCGACAGCCATCAAGAGGTGATCTCAGATTCATGAGTATCACCAACATGACTCTCTCACATAGATGACTTATTAGGTCAATTAAGTGGAGCGATTGTATTCACTAGAATTGACTTAATATGTGGATATCATCAAATTAGGATCAAAATTGAAGACAAACCCAAGAAAGCTTTTCAAAAACACTACGGCCACTACAAGTATACGGTTTTACCTTTTGGATTAACAAACTTTCGTGGCACATTCATGTGCTTGACGAACAATATTTTTCATGATTAGCTAGACAAATTCATCTTGGTTTTTCTTAATGCTGTATTTGTATACTCTAAAGATGATTGTGAGCATAAGGTACATCTCAAGAAGACTTTGCAAAATCTTAGAGAACACAAATTGTATGGAAAAAATAGTAGGTGTTTCTTTGCTAAGAATAAAACTTATGTATCTCTGAAAAGCCATATCTAAAGAGGGAATTCATATAGACCATGATAAAGTGGAAAGAATGGTTGATTGACTAGTTTGTAAAACTGTAAGGGATGTTAGAAGTTTTTTAGGATTGGCACAATATGAAAGATCACATATTAAGGATTTCTCTAAGATAGCTAATCCTCTCAGAGAGTTGACTAAAAAGAATGTAGGATTTGTATGGAGTGACACCTATCAAAAATCATTTGAATCATTGAATCAAAATTAATTGAAAATTGTGTTTTGAAAATATGAGAAATGGTTGAGCCTTTTGTGGTTGCATGTGATGCAAGTGGTAATCAAACATGATGCATTCTTTCACAGGATGGTAGAATGGTTGCATATGAATCTAGAAAATTAAGAAATCATGATCTTAATTATCTTATTCATGATCTAGAAATGCTTGTTGTTGTACATGCACTTAAGCATTGGAGACATCTACTACAGGGGTTAAATTTGAATTGAAAACAGATCATTAGGGTCTAATGTACATTTTCACACAACCTTTGCTCAACAATAGGCAAAATCAATGGATTGAATTATTAAGCGAGTATGATTTTGAAATTAAGTATTTGACTGGTAAGGAAAATAAGGTTACTGATGCATTGGTTCAAAAACCTTTATGTAATCTGCTTTATTTAATAAATTTTGATTTCCTGAATCAAACTCAAGAAATAAAACAAGACTCTTTTTATGAACCTATCTTCAATTTTGCATGCAAACAGAGGATCATTGTATCAAGACAAATTTCATTCGTAGAATATCTTTATATTATAAAAATCGATTATGCATATCTTCTCAGTCTCCATTGAAAGTTCAAACATTACATGATTGTCATGCACCCTTTTTTTCACATCCAGGTTATTCAAGGACCTATGTTAAAACGAAGTTTTCTTACTTTTGGCCATGTATGAAGGGGGATATTAGAAAATATGTTAGTGAATGTTTGAAGTGTCAACAGGTGAAATCTAAGTTTAAGAGAATGTGAGAAATGCTTCAACCTTTGGATGTTCTAAATCAGAAGTGGGACTCTATCTCTATAGACTTTATCACTAAATTACCTACGACCAGAAGTAAACATGATACCATATTTTTGGTAGTTGATCGATTTACCAAGATGACATATTTCTTTCCTATGAAAAAGGTTGATACTGCCTTGAATGTTGCAAGACTATTTGTAAAAGAAATTTTTCGAGTGCACCAAATTCCTTAAAACATAATTTTTGATAGAGACTCTAGACTCACATCAAACTTTTGGAGAGCGATATTTTAATCGGTTGGAACTCAACTTCATATCAGCACATCTTTCCATCCACAAACTGATGGGAAAATCAAGAGAGTTAATAAGATACTTTAGGATATGTTGCATATGTATGTGAATGAAAAGAAGGATACTTGGAGTGAATATTTACCCTTAGTCAAGTTTGCATACAATAGTGCATGGCATGCATAAAAAAATGACTCTGTTTGAGACTATGCATGGTTATAATTGTTTGACTCCACCTTTGTTTTTTGGTACTCCAAATAAAGAAGTATCTTAAAAAATGCTTGAGAAGAGGGATGAGAAATTTGAAAAATTAAGTAACATATAAAATAATCTCAAAAAAACAAAAGAAATTCTACGATTTGAAGAGAAGACCACTTGATTTCAAAAAGATGACATGGTATTTCTTAAAGTCAATCCTCATCGATCTAACTTGTTTCTAGGGAAGGATCATACACTTTCTCCATGATACACAGGTCCTTTTAAAGTTTTGAAAAAGATTGGATCTCTTGCTTATTTGTTGGAATTACTTGAACATTTAAATGTGCATCCTGTATTTCATGTTAACTTACTTAAAAGATATGTACCTTATGTTGCTCATGTTTTGCAAGACAACTATAAGTTGAAATATGATTGCTCTTTTGAGCTTTTGACTTGAAATAGTATTAGATAAGAGGGAAAGATTACTTAGAAATAAATCTATAGTAGAGATTTTGGTGAAGTGGCACACATATCCAGTTGAAGATTCAACTTGGGTGAACTTAGATGATGTTCTGGCACATTATTCTTCTTTCTAACTCTGAGGACACAGTTCTTAAAAGGTGGAAGAATTGTAATAGGCCTTTTGATGGTGAAATAAGTCATTTTGAATTTTCTGAATTACATTATGGGGATAACGTTTAGAATGATTAATTAGGTCATTTTATGTATGTAGGGAAAGTTTAAGGATGATAACTTTTACATTCTCTCTCTAATCCTTATCACATCATGTTTTTCGATCGAAAAATGAACATGAAGATGAAAGAATTAAGAGAAATATTGTATGAGAGAAGGGTAATGCATGCATAAGAGAATAAAAGTGTCTCTGTGAAATTTTTGTGAATAATGTTTTAAGTACTTTGTTTAGGTCTCTACCTTTAGTACATTGTAAGAAAATGCCTTGATTTTATTCTCTCTCTAGATTTTCTAAACTTTAAGGACTCAAAAGTGATACTTGGAAGTGGGATTGGACCTAGGTAATCTCTAACACTATTGTGCAGCTTGAATAGTTGAACATTTTTGTGTCTCACAAGCTTAAGCTAATTCCTCATTGTTTTTGAGTTACAAGACTTGGAAAAGTTCCGTTTTTAGGTATTTAAAAAAGTGGATTTCATGATTTTGATGCATACTGTTGATATATTTAGGTAGTGATGTGTGTGAACACTCTAGGACTGCCGGGGCACTTTTTTCCCTCTTTAGGAGGTTTTTTTTTCCCCGGCTTGTATATACACCTATTGCCCTAATGGGCTACTTATCTTTGTACATTCTCTAGTAATACATTCAGTATTGTGTGTTTGTGCTCCAAGCTTCTTCTTCTTCCTTGTGCTGTTCGCGTGCTTCCACAAACGTCTATCTCCAACAATTGGTATCAGAGCAGGTCGTCGCTTCTTCTAGGGCGCCGTCGACACTCCTCTGTTTGCAGTCTCAGATTCGCACAAAATTTGGTGAGCATACTCAGGGTGCTTCAGAGATCAAAACTGCTTCGCTCTGTGGTGCCGAAATCGCGATCTGAGCCCGTTTCGGCCTCCAAACGCACTATCGTAGTGCTTGTGCAGGCTATTTCATCCTTTTGTGCCAAAGGTATATACCAGTTTAAGCATCTCGAAGTCTGCTACAGGTCTAGCAGAACTCGTCTGGGCAGTTCCGTTCAACTTTTTGAGATACAGTAAATTTTCTGCATCAAGGTATTTTAGTCACCGGCCATGGCTGAAAGCAGTGATGTATTCCGTATGTTGGCTGTTGAGGATAAGTTGGATGGTACCAACTACCCATTATGGGCTTATATGATGCGACATGTACTAGTTGCAAAAGGACTGTGGAACATTGTGCAGGGTGTTGAAAGACGTCCTGTTACACCTGCGACTACAGGTACTACAAATACAGGTGCTGGAGGTGCTGGAGCTGATGAAGATGATGTCGAAGATGATATTCCACAGATTCTTGTTCGTGCTGCTGTTTCTGTTGCACCTATTGCAGAGCAGATTCGTTGGGATGGTAGAGATGCCCAGGCACATGCATTGATAGCTTTGTCTGTCAAACGTGTCATTATTCCTCACATTCGCTCTTGCAGAACAACAAAGGATGCTTGGGATACACTTACCACTTTGTACCAGGCTAGGAATGAGGCTCGTGTTGCTTACCTCCGAAAACAGTTGGAGAGTGAGCACATGAATGAAGGTGATTCTATGGACAGTTTTCTTACAAAGATCAAAGACCTGAAGGAACAATTGATTTCTGCTGATGAGGTTATACCAGATAGCTCACTTATGCAGACCGTTCTGAATGGTCTTCCTCATTCATATCAGAGTTTTGCCTCTACTCTTCGGTTGATGATGAAAGGCAATCCGAATGCCTTGTCATTTGAGGAATTAGTCTCTGTTCTGTTGCAGGAAGATCAGTCTAGGCAGAACAGGTCCATTATGCGTGTTGCAGATCAAGCTTTCCTGGCTAGTCAGAAGGGCAAAGTAAATGGAGCTCTTCTACTAGTAAGCAGAAATCTGCAAATGCTGCACAATCGAAGAACCAGGATAAAGATGAGAAGAAATCAGAAAAGCAGAAATTGTTCTGCAAGTACTGTAAAGGAAATGATCATATTATAAAGAACTGTCCAAAACTAGCTGCTAAAGAGGCAAAGAAGAAAGAGGCTGGAATGGTTGTTGCAAAGGCCTCTACACCAAAGACAGAGTCTGCAAATCTTGTGCAGGAAGAAGAATGGGCGTTTACTACTGTCTGCAGTTTTGACCCATCTTCTCATGATCAGTGCATGTCTGTAGTAGACTCAGATGTTTGGTACTTTGATAGTGGGGCGACCAAACATATTACCTCGCAGCGCAGTTTCTTCTCTTCACTCGAGCCTGCCCCTACAGGGAATACTGTCACATGCGCCAATAACTCCTCTTATCCTGTTATGGGAGTTGGTAAGATCATTCTGACTACTGCTGATGGTAGTTCTTTCACTTTGTCAGATGCTTTATTTGTGCCAGGGATCAAAAAGAACCTGTTATCAGTTTCTGCATTAGCCAAGATTGGCTTGGTTGTGAAATTCGTTGATGACAGATGTACAGTCCATGATCTCTCAAACGGTGATGTGATTATTGCTTCTGGCATCTTATGTCGTGGGCTGTATAAGCTCATAGACTATGAAAGATCTGTTAATGATTTGGCATGTGCAGTTCATGATTCTCAGGCTATGTCAGATGCAAAGCTTTGGCATGCACGCTTTGGTCATCTGAATTTTGCTAGTTTGCTATGCCTGCAGAAATCTGAAATGGTGTCCTCTTTGCCCAAACTTGAGGCTCCTGGAAAACATGTTTGTGAAGGCTGTATTTTGGGCAAAATGCAGCGTTCTTCCTTTCCAAAAGATGGTTCAGTTCGGGCTATGCATAAATTGCAGCTTGTACATAGTGATGTCTGTGGTCCTATGCAGACACCCTCTTTTGGAAATTACCTTTACTTCGTGACTTTCATTGATGATTTTTCCAGGCATGCATGGGTATATCCACTCAAAACAAAGTCCGAAGTGCTCATGTGCTTCAAACAGTTTTTGGTTTTGGCTGAAAATCTGTCAGCATGTAAAATGGGCACCCTCCGTTCTGATCGAGGGGGGGGGATATATGTCTTCAAATTTTAATGCATTTCTGGCTGAACGTGGGATAAAACACCAATGTACAGTGCCGTATACACCTCAACAGAATGGAGCTGCTGAACGAAAGAACAGGTCACTCATGGAAATGGCGAGGTGCATGGTCAAAAGTCAAGCTTTACCACATAGTTTCTGGCTTGAGGCTGTCATGTGTGCAGCATATGTACTGAATAGGTGTCCCACTAAAGCATTGCAGTCTATCACTCCATATGAGGCTTGGCATGACCGCAAGCCATCTGTTGCTCATCTGCGTGTTTTTGGTTGTTTGGCATATGCATTAGTGTCTAAACAACATCGCAGAAAATTGGATGATAAGGCAGTAAAATGTATTTTTGTTGGGTACAGTTTTGAAAGTAAAGGCTATCGTCTGTATCATCCACAGACTAAACACATTCTGGTTAGCCGTGATGTTGTCTTTGTGGAAGATGCTATTCAGCCATTGCTTTCATGTACTAAGGAGACATCTGTTAGCTCCAAAGACATGTATGATACTTTGATGCCTCTTTTTATAGGTGGACAAGCTAGTGCTGGTCCTAATGAGGCAACTTCTCAGCCTTTGTAGGTTTCATATGATGATGTAGATCATTCCATTTCTGATGCAGATTTACATGATGCACTTGTTGATGAGAGAGCTGATATTGAGCAGGCAAAAACTATGCCAAAATGGCTGGTGCAAACTTTGCGTGACAACAAATTAGATGCACCTTTGTCATATCGTACTCGTTTAGGCTCTCATAGTGCCTCCTTTTCATCAGATTGCTATGCTATGGCTGCATCTAGTCTCTGTGATGAGAATGAGCATGTTTCTTTTGATGAAGCACAAAATTCAGAAAATTGGATGGCTGCTATGCAATCTGAATATGATGCTATAATGAAGAATGGTACATGGTCTTTATGTGACTTGCCTCCTGGCAAGAAGGCCATTGGCACTAAGTGGGTATACAAGCTGAAGCGTAAACCTGATGATACAGTTGACAGGTATAAGGCTAAGCTTGTTGCAAAGGGTTATGCACAGGAAAGAGGCATTGATTTTGATGAGACCTTTGCACCTACATGCCGTATGACTACTGTTCGGAGTATTTGTGCACTTGCAGCCCATCATGGTTGGAATGTACATCAGTTGGACATTAAAACAGCATTTCTGCATGGTGACTTGCATGAAGAAGTGTATGTTTTTCAGCCCCGTGGCTTTGTGCAGAAAGGGCATGAAAACCAGGTTTGTAGGTTAAAGAAGGCATTATATGGTTTAAAGCAAGCACCATGTGCTTGGTATGAGAAGATACATGCCTATCTGATTGCACATGGTTTTGAGAACAGTCCAACTGAAAGCACCTTATATGTTAAACGTGCTAATGATGTGCTTCTGATGATTGTTGATTATGTTGATGACATGCTGCTCACTGGTCCTATTGAGACACATATTGCTGATTTTAAGGCTGATTTGCATGCCTCATTTGAGATGTCTGATTTGGGGCATTTGCATCACTATTTGGGCATTCAATTTATGCACGTTGATGGTGGAATTGCTTTGTGTCAAACGAAATATATTGACACATTATTGTAGCGTTTTGGCCTTGAAGACTGTAAGCCTATTGCCACTCCTATGGAGACAGGTTTACGATTGAGTCTTCATGATGCTGGAGATGCATTTGATGCTGTTCTCTATCAGCACGTTGTTGGATGCTTGATTTACTTATGCATTACTCGGCCAGATATTCAGTTTGCTGTCTCACAGATGAGCAGGTTTATGCATTGCCCAGGAGTCACGCATTGGAAAGCGGTTAAGGGCATCTTTCGCTACTTAAGTGGTACTCGGCTACTTGGGTTGTTTTATCCCAAGGGAGGATCACTACCGCTAGATTTGCATGCTTTTTTTGACTCAGATTGGGTTGGTTGCTATGACACTCGTGTGTCTACCAGTGGTTTTTGCTTCATGCTTGGTAGCTCATGTATATCTTGGTTGAGCAAGAAGCAGCCTATTGTGGCCACTTCCAGTTGTGAGGCTGAGTATAGGGCAGCTTTCACAACGACTGTTGAGTGTGTGTGGCTCAGACACCTTATGGCTGATTTGGGTGTTGGCCAGTCTTCTGCCACCACCATCTTCACTGACAGTCAGAGCGCATTGGCAGTTGCGAGGAACCCTGTGTTCCATGCTCGCACTAAGCACATTGAGGTGCATTATCACTATGTCAGGCAGAGGTTCTCTGCTGGGGAGATCAGCTTGGCATATGTTCCCACGCAGGAGAACATTGCAGATCTTTTCACGAAGGCTCTGCCTAGGGAGAAGTTTGAAGCTTTCCGCAAAGCTTTGGGCTTACTTCCTTTTGTGGAGTGATTTCCACATAGCTTGGCACTTCCTTATACATGAGTGCCAGCTCCTTGTTCACCGCATCACTCCCAGGGGGGATTTGTTGATATATTTAGGTAGTGATGTGTGTGAACACTCTAGGACTGCCAGGGCACTTTTTTCCCTCTTTAGGAGGTTTTTTTCCCCCGGCTTGTATATACGCCTATTGCCCTAATGGGCTACTTATCTTTGTACATTCTCTAGTAATACATTCAGTATTGTGTGTTTGTGCTCCAAGTTTCTTCTTCTTCCTTGTGCTGTTTGCGTGCTTCCGCAGACGTCTATCTCCAAGACATACATGTTGTCATGCATACTTACGAAAGTCTTTGGATATGTGTTTTCATTGCTTTTCTTCTATTTTTGGATAGGCACCACTAAAGAAAGCACTTGACTACTACAAATGCATGCAACATAGGGAGAGCTAACTTTTTCTATATTTGGTGGATTGCACACTTCCTTGAGGAACAATCAACTTTGTTTTAAGGAAGATTTGTTGTGTCATGCAAAAGCAGACCAAAAATCATAGATTTACCTTGTGATTGAGAGTGAGGGTGAGATTGAGGGTGACATTGAGGTTGAGAGTGAGAGTGTGCTTAAGAGTACAAGTTTGAATGAGATTGTGATAGCTCAGGGGTGGTCAAGAGGTCATGGCTTTGTCAAGAAGTTATTTTCCAAAGCTATTGTATCGTTTGATTCAAAACTATAATATCAAAACTTCTCTTTCTTTGAGTCATCTTGTGTACTCTTTCACATCAGATGTTCTCTTATCTTGTGCAAGTTCTATTTTTCTCTCTTCCACTATTCTTGAGTGATCAGAAGCTTATTGTTGAGGATAGCTCATGATTGAGGAAGTGCTACAAGTGCAAAAGCTTTTAATTGAGGATAGCTCATGATTGAGGAAGTGCTACAATCATACATATTAGCAATCAATTTTTTATATTCATTTGAGTTATTGAAACACATGCATTTTTTTAATGCTTTTATTAGTACTCAAAACATTGCAACAAACTTCAAAAGATATGTTCAAACCACCACTCCATCGAAAAGGCTACTCCATCTGACGGTGTCTCTTCTATAAATTTTATTGAGACACATACAGTGTATTTAGAGCTTCCATCATCACCCAACACATCGAGACAACCACTAAAATTTGTAGCATGAGTAATCCAACCATCACACATGCCAAATAACTATTTAGTGTAATCAATGCCATGCATTTCATGTTATGAAGATGGAAAGAAGTAAGTCTAATTAGTGTGGTAATACAAGTATCCTTGTGCATCTCATGATGGACAATAGCGGGTTTGACTTGCCTAGCCCCAAGTGTAGCCAATCTTTGTGTTCTCCTTGGAAATTAAGGCCTTCAAGAATTTTAACATGTGGGTCTATATATCGATTGACCTTGTAAAAAAGTTGAGCTATCAATGAATGTTATTGGAGGAATCACATGATTCTTTGGGTGAGCCAACAATTAAGGATCACATGGAATCTTTTTGAAGGTTTTCTTTGTGTAGTGTTTCAAGTAGAAATTGATGAAAAAATCCATGTATTTCAAGGTGCAAACCAAATGAAAATTTTGGGGATCTCTATCTTGAAAGGTCTTCAAGATATAGGGTGCTCCATTGTGGGATATTCAAGGTCTTTCATGTATTTTTCCCATTCATTTCTTTGTACTGACTCTTGCACGAAAGGGGACAAATACATTTTCAATTTGAATTTCCTTATGTGTTACACTTATGTGTTCCTTGAGTAGCTTTGATGTGAATATTTTACCTATACATGGGCACTTTTTACTCTAGTGCTAGCTAGAGGTTTTTTCTCCATGTCACTACATACATAATACACTCATATGTGGTGGTACTTTTTTACATAGGGATATTATTCAGCTTTTAATTCAATTCTATTCATCATCAATAGAGAGAGCTATTCAATCCATTTTTCTTCTCCATGTGTCTTGTTGCATTTGTTCTCCTTATGTGTCTCTCACACTTCTACATACACACACACACACATGCCCATTAGTGATATAGAGCAGGTTCATCTCCTTCTCAATTTTTGCTTTTTCACATCATGATACACACACTTTAATAGTATGAATCAACTTTGGAGCATAGAACAATGATTTTTAGCAACCAGAAAACATATTCTAGCAGTTGCACTAAGGTTTTATCCCTATTTTGAAGCCATTCATGCAGTCAAAATTTCCATCAGGGTGACGTATTGTGAGCTAAAATTTCAGCATTTATTTCAGCTTTCATTGAAGTAAAGATCTTGTCTCATTCTTATTCTTTAGTGAAATGGTGGGCAACAATGACTTGTTTGGCATGCTTAAAGCTGATGATAAGATTGATGGGACCAACTATCCAATATGATCTTACATGATTAAACATGTTCTTGTTGCAAAACAACTATGGAACATAGTGGCAGATGTAGATCGAAATCCAAGTTCTTCTAGTTCACATACTGATGGATCTTGTTCTTCAAGTATAGTGGTCACTCTTTATCAACCTATGTAGGAGAGAATTAGATGGGATGGTAAATATGCTCAATGCAGTTTTGTGAAGCATCGTATAGCTCCACACATTATGCCATGTTCTATATCAAGACATGCATATGAGACTCTTGCTTCTTTGTACACCATGCATAATGAAGCATGTGTTGCACACTTGAGGATGTATGTATGGATGAAAATGAGTATGTTGATGTGTATATGACATGCATCAAGGACTTGAAAGAGTACTTGGCAAACATAGATGAGACTATTCCTGATGCATCATTCATCTCTACATTGTTGAAAGGATCACCTAAATATTTTCAAAGTTTTGCCACTACACTTTGTTTGGTGCAAAAGGGAATCCAAATATGTATGCATTTGATGAGGTTGTGTCTCTTCTTTTGGAAGAACATAAATCGAGAGTGAATAAGAGTGGTTTGATTGAGGGAATAGAGGCACTTGCCTTCTCACAAAAAGGGAAAAACAACTATGGTTCAGCTTTTTGTTCATAAAAAATAAAGCCTCAGGTTTCCTCTTCCACTCATTCCTCTAATGATGCTGATTTGTGGAAGAACAAGAGATGAAGAAAACTTGCTAAGCACAATGAAAAGAAGAAGGAATCTAGCATTTCTACTGCTGAAAATTCTTCAAATGCAAAGAATGAAACATGGCTCAAGATTTTTGGGCATGTGTTGTTACGTGTCATTATGATGCATCATTGCGTTCTAAATATATGGTTGTGAGTGAGGTAGATTTGGATTGGCTCTTTGATAGTGGTGCTTCAAAGCACGTAACTTTATGCAATAGGTTTTTTGCATCTTTGAAAGATGCACCCAAAGGAGGACATGTGGTGTTGTGCAAACAATGCCTCTTATCGTATCATTAGAGCAAGAGAAATTGAGCTAATGGCTAAAAATGGAGGTTGGATTCTCTTGAAAAATACATTATATGTAGTAGATATCAAGAGGAAATTATTTTCATTTCTTTTGATTGCCAAATGCTAGACTTCATGTATACTATTGATGATAAGTGTACGATTCATGATTTAAACAATGGTGAGATTATCATGATATCGGGTACATTATGCAATGGTTTGTATCGCTTGGAGATACAAGAGGGTTGCCTCAAATGCCTTGGTTGCTCATACTTCCTCCATGGATGAAATGGAGCTCAGACATGCTCGTTTTGGTCACTTGAACTTCAATAGTTTGCTTTATTTTCAAAAGAAGGACATGGTTATTGGTTTGTCAACACTTGAGTCCATTTAAAAGCATGCATGTGAAGGCTGCATTCTTGGAAAAATGCATCATGCTTCTTTTTCAAAAGATATTCATACACACACTACAAGAAAATATAGCTTGCTCATAGTGATGTATTTGGTCTTGTAAGGACTCCATCTTTTGGGAAACGTTTATGCATTGTTACCTTCATTGATGATGATACTCTCCATACATGGTGTCACTCTATCATAATGGCAAGTACCAACGTGAGGAGATCCACCTCATAATTGTCAATCCGTGGAGACATGAGGACTAGTATGAAGACTATGCGCAAGTGATGGCACAAGTGTGTGAGTGAGAAGCACACAAACATGCACGCACATACACACACACACACAAGGCAAGAACAAAGAGAGGAACAATTGAGTTCTTTGCATTAGTCAAAAATTCTCTTACATAAGCTCAAATCACTAACAATCTAACCTCAAAAATGAGCTCTCTAGCTCTTTTTATAGTTTTTTGACTAGGTTTGGCCTTGTCCAGACCTAGTGTCCAGCCTAGTTAAAAATTAGGTTCTAGAGCCTATTTGAAGGCTCAAACGGAGTCTAAAAATAATGAAAATTGATATGCAGCTAATTCTAATACTCCTCAAGCTCGAGGACTCCTCGGATTCAACAAAACGGAGTCTATTCTTCCAAAAACAAGATTTACAATGTGTGTGTAGTGATGAAAATCACTTAAGTTGGAAATAGTTTATGGAAAAAAATGATTGGGCCTTGTTGCCATATTGTGCATGACTGCTCCGTTGTGCCTATATGCTCTTCTTATGACTTGTATGCCAACACTCCCCCCTTCCTAGTGTCTGTCGCCCCTGACAGACCTCTGTTCTATAGGGTGGTCAATATAGTATTGGATAACATTGGTGGCTAGCTCGTGTTCTCCTATCTGTAATCCTCTTGCTAGATCAGCTTGCAGTGCATCCCAATTTATTGCACTTGGGCCATCGGGTTGCGGTGTCATGTAGTACTCGGAGTACATGGCTTGTTCACATGCAAAGAGATGAAGCAGGTGTGTGGGCTTCGGTGCGAAGACCTCCGAGTGATACTCCCAGAAACCTGACTTGAACATGTCTTCGAATGTCTATTTATAGCATGCGGGGAGGTATTTGATGCGTGCATGCCAAGCGTAAGCCACACGAATGCTAGGGGTGGTGCTCATGTCATACACCAAATCGTAATTTCCATTGGTAAACCCCGGTAGTCATACTTGTGGTGCTTCTGCATTCCTAAAAGTTTTGAGCACAACTTGCATCATATAATACTATTTTCTCTATGACTCTCATGGCCTAATTTTGTACCACCGTGCGCTCTTCATGAGAACTCCCAATTTCTTCCACCTATATTAACCACGGAGGTCTTGGCGCTTCGAAAGTATCCTGATCCTCTTCTGTTTGTCATCCCCCTGGGACGGGTTGCAGCTCATAGTCCTCTTCAAATGTCTGTTCCACAGGAGTTTGTACTATTTCTTCATCGATGGGAGCCTCGACTGGATAAGCTGGTCTTTTGTATTGTAGTAAGTGTGCTTGCAATTCCGTGACCTGTTTCTGGAGATCTTTTAGGGCCTCTGAGTCCATGAGAAGTGAAGCAGTGGAGGCGGTGGGTCGAGGGGCAGCTGCCGTGTCTTTCTGTCATTTCTGCTTCAGTTGATCCAGTTCCTCAGATAACTGGTCATGTGCCTCAAGTAGTACAGCATAATCTTTGAGGATTATCTTTTTGTTTTTTGGGGTCACTGCTTGGAATTTTGAGGGACTGATCGTTGCCCCGGGTGCTTTCGATGGTGGCCTCTAAGTTTTCCTGATTCTGTAGTTGGAGGCATTGATTTTCTTCATGAGCAGCTACAAGGTGTCGCTTGAGTAGGGGCATGTTTCGCTGAAGCTTTGAGTTTCATTCCAAGTGTACCTATAGATGGCCTCCCACCACTTGTATCGCTTCTTGGTCTACGTTCTGTAACTTTACTTCCAATATGTTATGAGCCTCTTCTAAAGTTTGAAATTGTGTTTGGAGGCGAGCATTCTCCTCTTCTAGTGTAGCAAGATGATGTTGTAGCACTTCAGAGTGCTCTTGGAGTTGTTCGTTATGTTGCTAGAGCTGATTGTATTCTGTCCTTAATTGTGAAACACATGCGAGCATGGTGTCAAATGCATTACCTACAAAGGTGTATTTTGTACAATGGAGAATGCAAGAGGAGGGGATTGGGGAATGGGAAGAGTGAATATTGTGTCTATTGGAGATGTGTGTGTGGGTGAAATTGGTGGAGGGGGAATGGGATAAGGTGGGAGTGTGGGGGGAGGTGGAGGTGTCGTCGGTGGTGAAATGTCCATACCCTCAGGGGTGGAGGTGAGTGTAGTGTCTACCATGTATACCAGAATGGTAGGTGGTGTATGTGTGATCGTGGTGAATAGGTGGGGTGCGGATGTTGGGAATGGGCTCGACGGAAGGGGTTGGGAGGTGGCTTGAAACATTCTATAAAAGTAGTCATGGGCGGGTTGAAGGACTGGTGGTATGGGGGGTGGGAAGTGAGAAACCGGAGGTGGGAAGGCCATGAAAGCTGGTGTGATGATAGGGAATCCAAATAATATGGATCTAGTGTTAGGATGGCCTATGGCTGAGGGCATGGGGGATTGTTTTCCTATGGCAGGCTCTATGAAGGATTCTGTTATGACGGTGGAGGTATTATATAGAGGGTTTTCAAAAGAGGAAAACAAAGTGGAACTGGAGGTGGGACTATGAAAAATGAAGGTTTGCTCTGTGGGTTGGGTAGTCGAGGTGATATTTACAGCTTTTGTTCGAGGAGGTGATGGTGGGGGGGTTGGTGATAGTGGTTCGGTTGATTCATCATGGGTGACTGAGAGCTCTTGGCCAGAGGTTACTACTGCTTGGGAGGTTGTCTCAATGGGTTCGGATGTAATAAAAGGCCCTTCCACCGTAGTAATGGGAATCTAGATGTTTTTACGAGACCATGGTCGTGTTTGGAATCTTCATGGATCATATTGAATAGGAGGCCTCTGGATCATTGATCGAACTGCTTCCACTACCCCATACGTTTTTGCGATCAATAGTAGGCCTTTGCTATATTCAGAGTCAACTCTAGCTTCTTCCAATATTGATGAGAGAGCTGACATTGAGGAGACAAAAACTATGCCAAAATGGTTGGTGCAGACCTTGCATGACAGCAAATTAGATGCACCTCTATCATATCGTACTCAATCAGGCTCTCATAGTGCCTCTTTGGCATCAGATTGCTATGCTATGGCTGCATCTAGTCTCTGTGATGAGAATGAGCATGTTTCATTTGATGAAGCACAAAATTCAGAAAATTGGATGGCTACTATGCAATCTAAATATAATGCTATAATGAAGAACGGTACTTGGTCTTTATGTGACTTGCCTCCTGGCAAGAAGGCCATTGGAACTAAGTAGGTTTACAAGCTAAAGCGTAAGCCTGATGGAACAGTTGACAGGTATAAGGCTAGGCTTGTTGCAAAGGGTTATGCAGAGGAAAGAGGCATTGATTTTGATGAGACCTTTGCACCTACATGTCGTATGACTACTGTTCGAAGCATCTATGCACTTGCAACCCATCGTGGTTGGAATGTACATCACTTGGACATTAAAACTCCATTTCGGAATGGTGACTTGCATGAAGAAGTGTATGTTTTTTAGCCCCGTGGCTTTCTGCAAAAAGGGCATGAAAACCAGGTGTGCAGGTTAAAGAAGGCATTATATGGTTTAAAGCAAGCACCACGTGCTTGGTATGAAAAGATACATGCCTATCTGATTGCACATGTTTTTGAGAAGAATACAACTAAAAGCACCTTATATGTTAAGTGTGCTAATGATGTGCTTCTGATCATTATTGTCTATGTTGACGACATGCTACTCACTAGTCCTATTGATAAGCATATTGCTGATTTTAAGGCTGATTTGCATGCCTCATTTGAGATGTTTGATTTGAGGCATTTGCATCACTATTTGGGCATTCAGTTTATGCAAGTTGATGGTGGAATGGATTTGTGCCAAACAAAATATATTGACACAGTATTGCAGCATTTTGGCCTTGAAGACAATAACCCTATTGCCACTCCTATGGAGACAGGTTTACGATTGAGTCTTCATGATGCTGGAGATGCATTTGATGCCGTCCTCTATCAGGAGGCTATTGGATGCCTGATTTACTTATGCATTACTCGGCTAGATATTCAGTTTGTTGTCTCACAGATGAGCAGGTTTATGCATTGCCTAGGAGTCAAGCATTGGCAAGCGGTTAAGCGCATCTTTCGCTACTTGAGTGGTACTGAGCTACTTGGGTTTTTTTATCCCAAGGGGGGATTCTTGTTCATGCTACATGTCTTGCTACACCTACCGTAGAGCTTCATTGGGATAACAAAGATGCTCAGGCAAATGCATTGATAGCTTTGTCTATAAAATGTTCCATTATCCCTCACATTTGCTCTTGCAAAATAGCAAAGGATGCTTGGCATATACTTTATAATAGGCAAAGAATGAGGCTTATGTTGCTTACCTTTGAAAATAGTTGGAGAGTGAGCACATGAAAAGGAAATTCCATTGACAATTTTTTGACAAAGATCAAAGATTTGAAGGAACATTTGATTTTTGTTGATGAAGTTTTACTAGATAGTTCACTTGTGTAGACTATTCTTAATGGTCTTCCAGATAGTTCTACTTCTACTCTTGGATTGATGAGGAAAGACAATCCAAATGCATTAACATTTGAGGAGTTAATCTCTATTTTGTTGCAAAAAGATCAATCCAATCAGAACATGTCTTTTATGCATGTTGCAAGAACAAGCTTTCTTGGCTAGTTAGAAGGGCAAATGTAAATGGAGCTCATCTAGTAGTAAGAAAACATTTTATAATGCTACACAGTCAAAGAAGGAAGACAATGTTGATATATTTAGGTTGTGATGTGTGTGAACACTCTAGGATTGTCGGGGCACTTTTTCCCCTCTTTAGGAGTTTTTTTTCCCCCGGCTTGTATATATGCTTATTGCCCTAATGGGCTACTTATCTTTGTACATTCTCTAGTAATACATTCAGTATTGTGTATTGTGCTCCAAGCTTCTTCTTCTTCCTTGTGTTGTTCATGTGCTTCCGCAGACGTCTAACTCCAACAATTGGTATCAAAGCAGGTCGTCGCTTCAGCTACGGCGCCGTCGAGACTCCTCCGGTTGCAGTCTCAGAATCGCACGAATTTTGGTGAGCATACTCAATGTGTTTTCGAGATCAAAACAACTTTGTTTTGTCGTGCCAAAATCGCGATCTAAGCTCGTTTCGGCCTCCAAATGCACTATCGTAGTGCTTGTGCAGGCTATTTCGTCTTTTTGTGCCAAATGTATATACCAGTTTCTGTTTGTCAGTATAAGCGTGTCAAAGTTTGCTACAGGTCTAGCGGAACTCGTTTAGGCAGTTCTGTTAAACTTTTTGAGATACAGTCAATTTTCTGCATCAAGGTATTTTAGTCACCGGCCATGGCTGAAACCAGTGATGTATTCCGTATGTTGGTTGTTGAGGATAAGTTGGATGGTACCAACTACCCATTATGGGCTTATATGATGCGACATGTGTTGGTTGCAAAAGGACTGTGGAACATTGTGCAGGGTGTCGAAAAACGTCCTATCCTACCTGCAACTGTTACAATTGCAAGTACTGAAGCTAATGCAGAAGGTGTCGAAGATGATGATATTCTGCATATTCCTGTTCGTGTTGCGGTTTCTGCTGCACCTACTACAGAGCAAATTCACTGGGATGGCAGAGATGCCCAGGCACATGCATTGATAGCTTTGTCTGTCAAACGTGCCATTATTCCTCACGTTCGCTCTTGCAGAACAACTAAGGATGCTTGGGATACACTTACCACATTGTACCAAGCTAGGAATGAGGCTCGTGTTGTTTACCTCCGAAAACAGTTAGAGAGTGAGCACATGAATGAAGGTGATTCTATGCATAGTTTCCTAACGAAGATGAAAGACTTGAAGGAACAGTTGATTTTTGCTGATGAGGTTATACCAGATAGCTCACTTGTGCAGACCGTTCTGAATGGTCTTCCTGATTCATATCAGAGTTTTGCTTCTACTCTTTGGTTGATGATGAAAGGCAATCCAAATGCCTTATCATTTGAGGAGTTAGTCTCTGTTTTGTTGCGGGAAGATTAGTCCAGGCAGAACAGGTCCATTATGCGAGTTGCAGATCAAGCTTTCCTGGCTAGTCAAAAGGGCAAAGGAAAATGGAGCTCTTCAACTACTAAGCAGAAATCTGCTAATTCTACATATTCGAAGAAGGAAGATAAAGATGAGAAGAAATCAGAAAAGCAGAAATTGTTTTGTAAGTACTATAAAGGGAATGATCATATCATAAAGAACTGTCCAAAACTGGCTCCTAAAGAGGCAAAGAAGAAAGAGGCTCGAATGGTTGTAGCAGAGGCCTCTACACTAAAAACAAAGTTTGCTAATCTTGTGTAGGAAGAAGAATGGGCGTTTACTACTGTCTGTAGTTTTGACCCATCTTCTCATGAGCAGTGCATGTCTATAGTAGACTCAGATGTATGGTATTTTGACAGTGGGGCAACCAAACATATTACCTCGCAGCACAGTTTCTTCTCTTCACTCGAGCCTACCCCTACAGGGAATACTGTTACATGCGCCAACAACTCCTCTTATCCTATTATGGGAGTTGGTAAGATCATTTTGACTATTGCTGATGGTAGTTCTTTCACTTTGTCAGATGCTTTATTTGTGCCAGGGATCAAGAAGAACCTATTATGAGTTTCTGCATTAGCCAAGATTGGCTTGGTTGTGAAATTTGTTGATGACAGGTGTACAGTTCATGATTTGTTAAATGGCGATGTGATTATTGCTTCTAGCATTTTATGTCATGGGTTGTATAAGCTCATAGACTATGAAAGATCTGTAAATGATTTGGCATGTGTAGTAAATGATTCTCAGGCTATGTCAGATGCAAAGCTTTAGCATGCACGCTTTGGTCATCTGAATTTTGCTAGTTTGCTACATCTGCAGAAATCTGAAATGGTGTCCTCTTTGCCCAAACTTGAGGCACCTTGAAAATATGTTTGTGAAGGCTGTATTTTGGGCAAAATACAACGTTCGTCCTTTCCAAAAGATGGTTCAGTTTGGGCTACTAAGAAATTGTAGCTTGTACATAGTGATGTCTGTGGTCCTATGTAGACACCTTCTTTTGGGAATTATCTTTACTTCGTGACTTTCATCCATGATTTTTCCAGGCATGCATGGGTATATCCATTGAAGGCAAAGTCCGAAGTGTTCATGTGCTTCAAACAGTTTTTGGTTTTGGCTAAAAAATCTGTAAGCATGTAAAATGGGCACCCTCCGTTCTGATCGAGCGAGAGAGTATATGTCTTCTGATTTTAATACATTTTTGGCTGAACATGGGATAAAACACTAGTGTATAGTGCCGTACACACCTCAACACAATGGAGTTGCTGAACAAAAGAACAGGTCACTCATGGAGATGGCGAGGTGTATGGTCAAGAGTCTGGCTTTACCACATAGTTTCTGGCTTGAGGCTGTCATGTGTGCAGCATATGTACTGAACAGGTATCCCATTAAAGCCGTGCAGTCTATTACTCCATATGAGGCTTGGCATGACTGCAAGCCATCTATTGCTCATATGCATGTTTTTGGTTGTTTGGCATATGCATTAGTGCCTGAACAACATTGCAGAAAATTGGATGATAAAGTAGTAAAATGTATTTTTGTTGGGTATAGTTCTGAAAGTAAAGGCTATCATCTGTATCATCCACAAATTAAATGCATTCTGGTTAGCCGTGATGTTGTTTTTGTGGAAGATGATATTCAACCATTGCCTTCATGTACTAAGGAGACATCTGTTAGCTCCAAAGACATGTATGATACTTTGCTGCCTCTTTTTACAGGTGGATAGTCTAGTGCTGGTCCTAATGAGGCAACTTCTCAACCTTTGTAGGTTTCATGTGATGATGCAAATAATTCCATTTCTGATGCAGATGTACATGATGTACTTATTGATGAGAGAGCTGATATTGAGCAGGCAAGAACTATGCCAAAATGGCTGGTGCGGACCTTGCGTGAGAGCAAAGTAGATGCACCTCTATCATATCGTACTCAATCAGGCTCTCATAGTGCCTCTTTTGCATCAGATTGCTATGCTATGGCTGCATCTAGTCTCTGTGATGAGAATGAGCCTGTTTTGTTTGATGAAGCACAAAATTCAGAAAATTGGATGGCTGCTATGCAATCTGAATATGATGCAATAATGAAGAATGGTACTTGGTCTTTATGTGACTTGCCTCTTGGCAAGAAGGCCATTGGCACTAAGTGGGTATACAAGCTGAAGCGTAAACCTGATGGTACAGTTGACAGGTATAATGCTAGGCTTATTGCAAAGGGTTATGCACACGAAAGAGGCATTGATTTTGATGAGACCTTTGCACCTACATGCCGTATGACTACTGTTTGGAGCATTTGTGCACTTACAATCCATCATGGTTGGAATGTACATCAGTTGGACATTAAAACTACATTTTTGAATGGTGACTTGCATGAAGAAGTGTATGTTTTCCAGCCCCATGGCTTTGTGCAAAAAGGGCATGAAAAACGAGGTGTGCAGGTTAAAGAAGGCATTATATGGTTTAAAGCAAGCACCATGTGCTTGGTATGAAAAGATACATGCCTATCTGATTGCACATGGTTTTGAGAAGGGTCCAACTGAAAGCACCTTATATGTTAAGCGTGTTAATGATGTGCTTCTGATCATTGTTGTCTATGTTGACGACATGCTGCTCACTGGTCTTATTGAGAAGCATATTGCTGATTTTAAGGTTGATTTACATGCCTCATTTGAGATGTCTGATTTGGGGCATTTGCATCACTATTTGGGCATTCAGTTTATGCAAGTTGATGGTGGAATGGCTTTGTGTCAAATGAAATATATTGACACATTATTGCAGCATTTTGACCTTGAGATTGTAAGCCTATTGCCATTCCTATGGAGACAGGTTTACGATTGAGTTTTCATGATGCTGGAGATGCATTTGATGCTGTCCTCTATCAGCAGGCTGTTGGATGCCTGATTTACTTATGCATTTTTAGGCGAGATATTCAATTTCTTGTCTCACAGATGAGTAGGTTTATGCATTGCCCAGGTGTCAAGCATTGGCAAGTGATTGCTTTCACTACTTGAGTGGTACTCGGCTACTTGGGTTGTTTTATCCCAAGGGGGGATCACTACCGCCAGATTTGCATGCTTTTTCTGACTCGGACTGGTCTGGTTGCTATGACACTCGTGTGTCCACTAGTGGCTCATTCATATCTTGGTTGAGCAATAAGCAGCCTATTGTGGCTACTTCGAGTTGTGAGGCTGAGTATAGGGCATCTTTCACAGCTACTCTTGAGTGTGTGTGGCTTAGATGCCTTATGGCTGATTCGGGTGTTGGTCAGTCTTGTGCCACCACCATCTTCACTCACAGTCAGAGCGCATTGGCAGTTGCGAGGAACCGTGTGTTCCATGCTCGCACTAAGCACATTGAGGTGCATTATCATTATGTGAGGGAGAGGTTCTCTACTGGGGAGATCAGCTTGGCATATGTGCCCACGCAGGAGAACATTGCAGACCTTTTCATGAAGGTTCTATCGAGGGAGAAGTTTGAAGCTTTCCGCAAAGCTTTGGGCTTACTTTCTTTTGTGGAGTGATTTCCACATAGCTTGGCACTCCCTTATACATGAGTGCCAACTACTTGTTCACCGCATCACTCCCAGGGGGGATTTGTTGATATATTTAGGTAGTGATGTGTGTAAACACTCTAGGACCGTCAAGGCACGTTTCTCCCTCTTTAGGAGGTTTTTTTCCCCCGGCTTGTATATACGCCTATTGCCCTAATGGGCTACTTATCTTTGTACATTCTCTAGTAATACATTCAGTATTGTGTGTTGTGCTCCAAGCTTCTTCTTCTTCCTTGTGTTGTTCACGTGCTTTCGCAGACATCTAACTCCAACAGACAAAGATTAGAAGAAAATAGAAAAGCTGACATAGTTTTGCAAATATTGTAAAGGAAATGATCATGTCATAAAGAGTTGTCCAAAACTATTTGCAAAAGAGGCAAAGAAGAAATAGGTTGGAATGATAATTGCAGTGGTCTCTATACCTAAAACAAAGTCTGCTAATCTTGTGCAAACTGAAGAATGTGTGTTTACTGTTGTATGCCTTGAGAAGAGGGTGGTGGACACAGCCTAGTCCCTTAATCACATAGGCTAGGCATAGGCTTCCATGTTTTTTGTGTGTTCAAAGAGGAAAAAACCACCTTGAAGTCATGTTTTTAGTAGTGTGAATAGTTTTGAAAGGTTTGGGAATGAATGAGAGCCTTTGAAGCGGTTCAATGATCCAAAGGTTGAGGTTGCATGGAAAAATTCAAGGCATCCTCAAATATGGGCCCTTGTATTTGTTTGATTGACAATGGGTAAGATGTATTTCCCCCTTAAAAATGCACTATTGCATAATAGCCATTGGATCTCTCCTTCTATCAGATGTTTCAAATTGAATTTGGCCCATTTTGAGCACCCAAAATTATGGTCATTGGATCTTAAGAGGATCTAATGGCTGAGGATCAACCCCCAAAAGGAGAAAGCACCCTTTGGATCTCCACCATTAGATGAGAGACTGATAAGATGGCTCATGGCAGCTGCAAAAATTATCTAAGCCCCAAATCTGGTTTGACATTAGATTTCTCAAGATTTAAGGGCTAGAAAACAAGCAGAGGGTGTGCAAAAGCATGCTTGGGGTCATCATTACTTCCATGACCTATAAGAGGTTCCCCCTCTAGCTTTCAATCCATTTTAATCTTAGTCATTAGATCCAAGCATCCAAAGGCCAAAACAATTTCCATTTTAGAATTCAAACATAAATTTCTACCAAATATTATTTAAGTTTGAATACCAATAGTGGTTTTTTATGGCCTCTTAATCTCCACAATTTAGCACTTTGATTCCTAACTATTATGAATTACAAGGTTCATGCAGGGCTCATCTTTTTGCTAATGCTTCTTTGCCCCTTTTGCAAAAAAATATGACACAACGTTAATGACATGCCCATTTGCCTTATAATACTTGAAAAATTTTTTATGCTTTTCTATTTTCTTGGTCTTTATCTAACTCCTTTGATTGTGCAGCATTAGCATCTTTTTTGTTGTTGTTACACGAGCTCCATTTACCTTTGCCTTCTAACTAGCTAAGAAAGCTTGATCTAAAACATGCATAACTGACTTATTTTGTCTATCTTGATCTTCTTGCAGTAAAACAAATACTAACTTCTCAAAGGTTAAGGGATTTGGATTTCCTTTCATCATGAACCAAAGATAAGAAACATAAATCTTATAAGAATCTAGAAGACCTTTAAAAGTAGTTTGCACAAGTAAAGTATCTGAAAAGGTTTCATCGATTGAAATAAATTGCTCTTTCAAATCCTTGATCTTTGTTAGAAAAGTTTTCTATGACTCTCCTTCATTCATATTCTCACTTTTCAACCATTATTGAAGGTAAGCAACATAAGCCTCATTTATTTCCTAGTGTGCTAAGAGTATCTTAAGCATCTTTGGTTGGTCTACATGAGTGAATGCCAAGGATAATGGCATGTTTGATAATAAAGCTATCAATTCATGTGTTTGTGCATATATGCTATCCCAACAAAGCTCCTCTATAGTAGGTGAAATAGGAACCATGGAAATACCCATGAAATTGAAAATTATCTTTGACACCACCTTGATAATTGACTATCAAAATATTTGTAGTTGTAGGAGAATGTACTTCTATTGGGTGTGTGTAGAAGTGTGAGAGACACACGAGAAGCGCACACAAGGAGCACAAACGCAATAAGACACACGGACAAGACGATGGCTGGAATAGCTCTGCATTTTCAACTCTATTTTGTTGGAATTTTTCAGCCCTTTGAGCCTCAGTTGGCTAGTCTACATGGAAATAATCAAGCGCACCATTTTGGAACAAAGGCATGAGTGTATCGAACACATCGTGTGAGCTAACTGTTGGCTGTTTTTTGCATTCAAGTAGAGCGAAAACTCAATTTTCAGCAAATACCACATCTTGACTCACAATAATTATGTTCATCAACGGATGGTACAAACAATATACCTTACTTTCAGCACTATAACCAACAAATATACATTTCTTTGCCTTGTCATCAAGTTTGTGACGTTGTTGTGATGGCATAAGACCATATGCCAAACAACCAAACACACGCATATGACTAACCATAGGCTTATAATCATTCCAAGCTTCATAAGGAGTGATGAATCTCAATGCTTTTGTAAGGTAGCGATTCAACACATAGTTTGCACACATGACCGCTTCCATCCAAAACTTATAAGGAAGATGCTTTCCTTTAACCATATATCATGCCATTTCAAGTAGAGTTCTATTTTTACGCTTGGCAACACCATTTTGTTGAGGTGTATATGGCATCGTACCTTGGTGTGAAATACCTCTTTCATGAAGAAAAGCACTAAACTCATGTGACATGTATTCACCACCACGATCCGTGAGTAGTCAAAATCTTTTGTGAAGAAAAATTTTCAGCCATAGCTAAAAATGCTTTGAAGTAAGAAAATACCTCATTCTTTACTTTCATAGGATACACCCATGTATGGCGAGTAGCATCATCAATGAAGGTAACAAGATATACATGCTTCCCAAAAGATGGAGTCTTGAAAGAACCACATACATCACTATGAACAAGCTACAATTTTCTTGTAGTGTGTGTATAACTATCTTTTGGAAAAGAAGCACGATGCATTTTTCCAAGAATGCAACCTTCACATGCGTGCTTTTCAAACCGTCACTCTGATGGCAATTCCAACTGCAGGAGTGGCTTTGAAATGGGGGTAAAACTCCAGGACACCTGCTAGAAATGTTTCTTGACTGTTGAAATTCACTCTTCTTTGCTCCGAAGTCGATTTGCACTGTTAAAAGTGCGCACGCAGCGATGCGTAAAACCGAAACTTAAGAATGAGTTGAACTTGTTGTGATACCACTATTGGGTGTGCATAGACGTGGAAGAGACACACAAGAAGCACACACAAAGAGCACAAACGCAGCAAGACACACGAAGAAGACGATGGCTAGAATAGCTCTCTCTACTGATGATGAACTGAACTAAAGTAAGAGTTGAATAATATCCCTAAGTACAAAGTACCACCACATATGAGACTATCAAGTATGTGGTAACATGGTGAAGAAACCTCTAGCCAGCACTAGATTAAAAAAGTGCCCATGTATAGGGAAAAACTTCACATCAAAGCTACTCGAGGAACACATCCAACCACATATGGTTGAACATTTGTGTCAAAATATGGCTGAAAATGAGCATGAAATTCAGCCCACGCATGATGTACATATTGAAGATGTTTTACATAATGAACGCATGTCTATCAAGAGTGCACAAATTATGCCAAAGTTGCTAAAACAAACTTTGCAGGACAACAAATTGAGTGCACCTTTACTTGGTAGAACAAGATCAAGCTCTCACCATGCATCAAGTAACTTTGTGGATTATTCTCTTATTGCTACAACATGTAATGAAGAGCCACTTTGTTTTGAAGATGTATGTGATGATCCATAATGGATGAGTGCTATGCAATCAGAAATGGATTCCATACATAGGAATGGTACTTGAGAGTTATGTGAATTGTCAAAAGGAAAGAATGTCATTGGTACAAAGTGGGTTTATAAGATTAAGAGAAAATCCGATGGTAGCATTGATCGCTACAAAGCTAGATTGGTTGCCAAAGGATATTCGCAACAATATGGCATTGATTATGAGGAAACATTTGCACCTACTTCACGCATGACTACCATTCGTATGGTGGTTGCATTGGCTGCTCATCGAGGTTGGAAAGTGCATCAGTTGGACATAAAAGCCTTCTTGAATGGTGATTTGCAAGAAGAGGAACAACCTCTTGGATTTGCTATGAAAGGGAAAGAGCATATGTTTTTTCGCTTGCATAAAGCCTTGTATGGTCTCAAGCAAGCTCCAGGTGCATGGTATGACAAAATCCATAAGCACTTGATTGCTCTTGGCTTCACATGTAGTCCGATTGAAAGCACACTCTATGTATGCAAAAATGGGGTTGATCTTATAGTGCGTGTTCTTTATGTCGATGACATACTCTTGAATTGGTCATGTGATGCAAAACTTGGCATTCTTATGGCTCATTTGCAATATACTTTTGATGTCACTTATCTTCGTCTTTTGAGCTACTATCTTGGCATCCAGTTTGTATCCGTTGAGGGGGGAATGGTTATGCATCAAGCAAAGTATGTTGAGAAACTACTTCAACGATTTGACTTTGAGGATTGCAAGCCAGTTTCCACACCAGTTGAGACAAGATTCAAGTTCTCAGTTGAGGATTCCAGTGATGCACTTGACACTTCTCTTTATCAACAAGATGTGGGATGTCTTATATATGCATGCAACACAAGGCCGGATATACAGAATGCAGTTTCCCAGTTGAGTCGATTCATGCATAGCCCTGACACGAAGCATTGACAAGCGGTGAAATGTGTGTTTAGATATCTCCAAGGCACTTTGAGCTTAGGTCTCCTTTATGGCAGAGATATTCAGCCATGCTAACATGCTTTTACAAATAGTGATTGGGCTGGTTCTAATGATACCCGCATGTCCACCAGTGGTAATTGCTTTTTCCTTGGAGACTCCTGCATATCTTGGTTGAGTAAGAAGCAAACTACAGTGGCGACATCGAGTTGTGAAGCTGAGTACAGGGTAGTTTTCACAGCTACAGTGGAGTGTATATGGCTGAGATTCCTATTGATGGATCTTTGCATGGAGATTGATGATGCTATGCATATTCTCACTGATAGTCAGAGTGCTTTGGTTGTTGCATGAAACCCAGTGTTTCATGCACGGACCAAACATATTGAGGTGCATTATCACTATGTGAGAGAGAGCCTTCATGCAGGAGATATTGATTTGGTATATGTGCCTACACAAGATAATGTGGCAGGCATATTCACCAAAGCTCTTCCATGGGAAAAGTTTGAAGCTTTTTGCAAAGCTTTAAGCTTATTACCTTGTGGGGGTTGATCTATCACTCCCTGTATGTGTTCACATCATTCACTCCAGGGGGGTTTGTTACACTTATGTGTTCCTCGAGTAGCTTTGATGTGAGCCTTTTCCCTATACATGGGCACTTTTTTACTCTAGTGTTGGCTAGAGGTTTTTTCCCCACGTTACCACATACTTGATACTCTCATATGTGGTGGTACTTTGTACTTAGGGATATTATTCATCTCTTACTTTAGTTGAGTTCATCATCAATAGAGAGAGCTATTCCATCCATCATCTTCTCCGTGTGTCTTGCTGCATTTGTGCTCCTTGTGTGTGCTTCTCGTATGTCTCTCGCACTTCTACACACACCCAACAACTTCAACACCCCGCATAATATTCCATCAATACATGATGCATCATGCATGCCCACAAGGGGTGATTAGAACCATCCAACTTATCCTCAACAACCAACATATGAAACACATCATTGCTTTCAACTATGACTATACCATGATGCGAAAAATTGATTGTTTCTCAAAAAAGCTGAGCAAGAATACCCAGTTGAGCTCCACTAGAATTGTAGAAGGCTTTGAGGTACTTGTATTGATGAACCAAAAAATTTATATATATTTGGCACAAAAGGACTAAACTGTTAATACACTCGATATGATAGTGTGTGCAGAGGCTGAAATAAGCTCAAATCCAATATTGGTATGACAGAGCAAATCCATTTTGAACTACTAATGTCCTTGAGATTCTCATCAATTTTTGTGAGATTCTAAGCATGTCATCATCAGAGTGTTGACAAAGCCCTAAAGAAAATGGCGACTTGCCAAGTTGTTTGAGTTCAACATGCAAGAAGCACAAGGAAGGCAAAGAAGCTTAGAGCACAAAAACATTATGCCCTACCAAATTTTGACTTCACATATCTATATCAACATCTTCAAGATAGTGGTAAGCTTTTGTAGCGCTACTTTTGTTGTTAATAATATTATGGGAAAAATTTCAATTGAAATAATTTTTTGCTAGTAATATTATACATAGTCTACTACGGTAGCCCAAATGTGTAACCCCAAATATGTGCCTTTGATCTATAACTAAGAAAACACAAAGAGTGTTGACCACATATTTCAAAAAGCATAGGTAGAGATATTATCAATGACTTTGACACTACGCCATAATTTTGTTGGATTGTGAATCCGTCCATTCACGATTTCAATCATTTCTATTGATGTGTCAAAAGAGTTATTCTATGTAACCAAAAATACTCCCAAGGAGCTAATTTTCAAGTAATTATTAGCTTAAACACTCAGTTTAGGACATAAGCTATGTGACTTTGCACTTTTGTTAAAGTAGGTGTTTCTTAAGTTTTGATAAATTAGGTGACTTCTCATCATGCATTTCAATACCAAATATTGAGTAATCTCCTACTACCATGCCATTCTAGTATTCTTTTTTCTAGAACAATTGTCAATTGTGTACTTTATCAAAGGAAAATTACATATGAGCTTCAACACATTGAAGTACTTAGAATGGTTACATGGAATATCTTTACATCGTTTACTAGACAAAGAAATATGTTATACAAAAGTGCATACTTATAGATTCTACATTGTTGTAGCCAATATGATTTCAATAAATTCTTAGAGTATTTTAGAAATTATGATAGGTTTACTTACTCCATAGGTTGTAGCATGCACTATCACCAATTCCAAAAACAAATTTTTCAAAGGTAATGTAGGCATTCTAGAATATTATTAGCAAAGCAAGTGGAGAAGAACACTCTTGCAATTATCGGCATAAACTCTACATTTAATGCAAAAGGTCCTTCAATAAAATTCATATGAGATCGATTAATCTTGAAAGGATATATAGAATATTTACATATAGTGTTCATTACGCAAGGGGAGAGACTAGTACCTATATTGTGTTCACATGATAGTGTCCCCAAGAAGGGTGGTGAAGTGTTATAATGGTGGGCAAGAAAGGAGCCATTAGCTGAGGAATAAGAATGTAGAATATTGGTGGCTATAAACATTTTCTTAGTTTTCAAAGATTTTGAACTAAACAAGATTCCAATTCCTATTTTGTACAACTCCTATGGGCTTAATGAGAGACTAACAATGCTTCCAAGCATTCTGATCGATTAAAATCCTACTCCTATAGCTATTGAATAGAATTTTTTTGGAGCAAAGGTACACACACATACACACACATGCACACACACACACACACACACACACATATATATATATATATATATATATATATATATATATATATATATATATATATATATATATATATATATATATATATATGTGTGTGTGTGTGTGTGTGTGTGTGTGTGTGTATGTATGTATGTATGTATGTATGTATGTATGTATGTATGTATGTATGTATGTATGTATGTATGTATGTATGTATGTATGTATGTATGTATGTATGTATATATATATATATATATATATATATATATATATATATATATATATATATAATGCATATGACATATAGATTTGGCATATTCAAGTTTTCCACAATTTCAGCATGTCATGTAGTTTCTTGCGTTGTGCATTCATAATAGAATAATTTGGGCTTATGTTTTTGGTATTTGGGAAGTAACAAGTAATTGGATTTGCTTTAATAGATACACCAAGTGTATAGGAAAAGGGATACTTGGAAAATGATTTTTTTCAACAAAGTTATTTTATGATGGAGTATCATAGATGAATTGGCTTTATAAGCGAACTAAACTCCTCAACATCATGAACCAAAAGAAATGAACTCATGTGAACTTATAGGATGTAGGGTGTTAACTTTTGCTTGGGTTCCATTCTAAACCATCCACATATTTATGCTATAGTATAGTAACCTTTTCAAGCATTCAAACAAGATGTTCTTGCCAAAAGTCCTTTGTATAATTCTAAACATTATCACCTTCCATCCATGCAAAACTATTCCTTCATTTAATTGAAATTGAGGGGATAGAAAAGATTATTTAATCTTCTTATGAAATATTTCCATGTAGTAGATCAATTGGTGCTATGGTGCAAGATTTTCCCCCAAAGTGATTTTATCCACAAGATAGAAATTTGGGAAGTTAATTTTTTCAAGATCTAATTTCCTCATCCTATGTGGAAATTATCGCTTTGTAATAGGCAAGAAAGATCAAATTGACCATTTTGGCACCCACCAACTTTTGAAAATTAAAAATTTTTGGCACCCACCTTGGATCCATGTCATCTTTTGTGGTTCATTTAGTCCTTTCACCATAAGAATAATTCTTTCATTTTGCATTTCCATTTTTTGAGGTTGTGGATCATTATCTTTGCTTTCTTATTGTGTGATTTGGAGTTTGTTGCACAATAACTCAAATTGTCTCTTAATGGGTACATTGGGGAGGAATGAATCTCTAAAATCATCCATGAAATTGTGTGATTCCATCCCTTTATAGAGGCAAAAGATCTTACTTGAATGTAAAAAGAAAAAATATTATTAGGAAACAATGAAGGGTAATCCTTGGGATGTAAAAAGGTAGATGGTGGAATTGGATAAAAGTAAATATTAATTCCTAGGAGTAATGAGATAGCCCACATAGTCTAATGGCTCAAATCCCCCCTCGATGGATGTGGAATGTCTTTTTGTCACTCCCATGGTATCAAATCCTACAAATTCCTATCAGACGTGTGGGAATCATCTCTACAATCATGAATCTACAATAAAATAAGCCAATGCTCAAGGAAACATGTCTCATATCCATGCTATCTCCCAATCAACTCTCAGCGCTCCTCGGGCACTTATGAATAAGGTGGAGATAAAGACATAGACCTTACATAGCATTAGGTACAATATCCTCCCATACACTTCATAGACTTATCTCAAAGTATGCGGATTTATAGGCAATTTCTGATAGTTCAAAAATAGCCATACGTTCTTTTCTGCAGAAGTCACCATAAAAAGAAATTAATATGCTTATGTATAGAAAAACATGAATTCTTCTATACTTAAAAAATCAATAATCATAGATTTAGGAATAAATAGCCTTCAAAAATAAGATTTCTTTGACAAAAGTTACACTAAATAAATAAACACACACACACACACACACACACACATATATATATATATATATATATATATATATATATATATATATATATATATATATATATATATATATATATATATATATATATATATATATATATATATATATATATATATATGTGTGTGTGTGTGTGTGTGTGTGTGTGTGTGTGTGTGTGTGCATGTGTGTGTGTATATATTTAGGAAGAAATAGCCTTGAAAAATAAGATTTCTTCGACAAAAGTTACACTAAATAAATACACACACACACACACACACACACACACACATATATATATATATATATATATATATATATATATATATATATATATATATATATATATATATATATATATATATATATATATATATATATATATATATATATATATATATATATATATGTGTGTGTGTGTGTGTGTGTGTGTGTGTATATGTGTGTGTGTGTGTATGTAAACCTGAAAGACTAATGCAATGCTCTTGAATTCATGATCCTTGACCTAGTCCTCATTTGAAAATAAAAAACTAACATGGATGGTCAATCTTGTATCATAATGCAAAAGAATAATAATCATGTTTTGTGTGATAAATAAAATACATTCATGGAAATCAACATTGGATTTTGTAAGCAAATAATAATGTATTCTTGAATGATATGTAACAATAAAATGATCATAATATGGCATAAATGATGTTTTCTTTATACATTGATATTATTCAACATAGAAATTTGTATATTTCACTAAATTTCTAGGATATTGAAGATCCATTCATGTTATAGTTACCTCATAATCTAGGATTTTCCTAGATACTAAACTTTCAGTATCTTCTAAGTGACATTGGGTTTTCAATGATATGAATCATGAGAGGAGTCCCTTCAAATGGTTTTAGGGGACTTATTTGAAATGACTTGACTATACTCCAATCAGTGGGTATTTATAATCTAAAAGAGTTTTCATTAATTCTTTGTATGAGCCCAACTATTCATAATATCATGGTGTTAAATTTACTTTAGGATTATCTAAAATTTTTAATTATTCATTTAATAATGTGCAACCATAACAAATAATTTTCCCTTTTTTTTTAGATGCTTTTCTTATTAGCATTTTTTGTGTGTCATTCTTGAATTTTTCTTAATTCATTCCTAGACTCCTTGAGGGAACTCAATATGATCCCTATCTATATAATGAACAATAGGAAAATAGTGTTATTTAAATTCATTAGGGAAGGGAGTTTTTTACAAATGAGAATTCAAAAGGTGTGCACCCATTAGTAGCATGTGATGCATTATTGTATGCAAATTGAAAATTGGGTAATATGGCATTTGAAGTTCATGGATTGTTATAGAATAACAATGTAGATATCTAAAATTGTGTTATTAGTTGCTTCAATTCGACTATTACTTTCAAGATGAAATACAAAACTCAATATTATTATCCTATACGTCATGTCTCTACTATGCCACATGCACCATTAGCATCCTTAACCACTACCAAGCAACTTTAATGGGATAACACAAATGCATCGGCACGTGCCTTGATTACTTTGTCTATGAACCTACAATCGTTCCATCGATTCACTTGTTTGGAATAGCTATGGATGATTGGATACTCTTACCATGTTATATCAAGCAAGAAATGTGCCTCTAAGTTCCATAACTTCAAAAGCATAGAGTGAGCATACAAATTATGATAACTCTATGGATATATTTTCTAGAAAGATCAAGAATTTAAAGGAGTAAGTGATTCTCGCACATCAGTTTTGCCCCACAATAAGTTTTTCGTTTCCTCTCCGTTTGATGATGTAAAGAAACCCCAATGTTCACCATTTGAAAAGCTAGCTTTTGGTAATATTTTAAGGGAAGCAATCTAGTCAAAATGGATCCATTTTGCATGTTATTGACCAAGCTTTTGTTGCTAGTTCTGGTAAGCAAAAATATATCCATGACGGAAAAAAAAAATGTGAAGAAATAAAAAAATAAGGGTCTACAAGTATTCTAAGTAGTGATCATGTTGTAAATTCGTGTCCCAATTAGCTACTAAAGAGGCTAAGAAGAAAGAGGCAAAAGTCACAATTGCCAATGCCCCAATTTCTATAAATGAGTCTGCTAAACTTATGGAGAATTAACTTTCACCATCACCTTATGACCCTTATAGGTCTATAACAAACTTAGATGTTTGGTACCTTGATAGTGGTGTAACCAAGCATATAACTTCTCAACACACTTTCTTCATTTCACTTGATCCTACCCTTAATGTGAATAAGATCATTTAAAGCACAAAGAACTCCTTTTATCCTTTTATGGGACTTCAAAATATTTTACTTACCATTGATTAACTTATCCTTTTATGCTAAGCTTACGGAGAAATAACTTTCACCTTCACCTGTAACCATTATAGGTCTATAATGAACTTAGATGTTTGGGACCTTGATATTGGTGTAACCAAGTATATTACTTCCCAACATACTTCTTTAATAACACTTGATCCTACCCTTAATTTGAATAAGATTAAGGGATGCACAAACAACACCTTATACTTACTATTGATAATTTTGTGGTATTATCAAATGTTTGAAGATCATAAAGAGTTTGTTGTTCATGTCAACATTGACCTAAGATTGGCCTGATACTAAAGTCTGTTAAATATAATTGTGCAATTCAATAGCTCCCTAATGGTGATACAAGAACAATGTCAAAGTGGCTGGTGAATTACATAAGGGTTAGTAGAAAAGATGCACCTTTGCCTTATCAGACGCATTCACTCAAACCTCATATGGTTTCTCTCGTCTCACATTGTTATGCAATGGTTATTTGTAGCCTTTGTGGTGAGAATAAGCCTCTTTCAATCAAGCAGAAAAGTCAAAAACTTGACTGATTGCTATGTAGAGGTAATTTGATGCTGTTCTATGGAGTATTATTTGGCCATTATGTGATTTGCATCATAGCAAAAAGGCTGGACACTGAACGTTCCATGAGTTGAAGTGTAACAACAACCAGACTATTGATCACTATAAGAGTAGACATGCAACAAATGTTAATGCTCAAGATAAGGTATTAGCTTTGGTGAGGCCTTACACACTTTATATGACAACTGTTCATAGGATTAATATTCATGCAACTCACAATGGTTAATGAACAAGAATTAAACATTGATGTTCAGGCAGCTCACAATGGTTTATATACAACAATTGGACATTTTGCAGTTTGAAATGGGGATTTACATGTAAAAATCTACATATTTCACTAAAGGTCTTATAGGTCAAGTGTAAACAATAATGACTATTGACCAGTTTAAGAAGACATGTAGCAAATGGCAATGCTCAACTCAGTCCTTTACTTCTACGACAATCTTATAACATTTGTGCTCATATAGTTCATGATGGGTGATGTACAGCAGTCAGAAAACTCTCGATTTTAATGGGGATTTATCATGAAAATGCCCATGAGTTTCAACCCTACGATTGTGTGAAAAAAGCAAAAAGAAGACTAGATTTGTAAGCTGAAGAAAAAACTGACAACACCTTGCACTGAAGCATGCTCACTCATTCAAATGAGGCATATTCTGTCGAGTTCAAAGCTGATTAGTTTCGCATTAAATCAATGCAAATTGACAGAGAATGGCTCTGTGCAAACATCTTGTTGGAACAATAAAATGCCAAGAATATTATTATAATTCACAGAAACTTTGTTCATACAAATACAAAAAATATCTTGAAAACATTTACACTCAAAATGTACATGTAAAAACTTTTCCATCAGATCCTACATATTAAACAGTTTGTCGCTTTGACAGCTGGTCCATTTCCAAATAATCCAGCCCATCGTTCACTGAATTGTAAACATCGACCTTAACGCTAACATCATGATTTTGCTAACTTTAGGAAATTGCAGATATTAATAAGCAGCAAGAGCCGACATAGACCCTACATGCTGGCATCATCATTTTGCTAACTTAGAGGAATCGCAGATGTTAATGAGCAAGAGCCGAATAAAATGCAATTTCAATAATGAAAAGCAGAATACAATTAACACAAGTTAGCAGTGATTTACACTAAAGAAGACTCTTTACCAAGTAAGATTTACCACCATTTCCTGTATTTCTGGATGGAATGATAAAAAATTCAAATTGAAATTACAGGTCATACATTATGGAAATCAACGTAGTACGGAGAGAAGTAATCCCAAAAATAAAGTGGATGATGGTATCATGGTTAAGCTTTTTCAAAGCCTTAACGACCTATATAATCAGTATGTAGGGAAGGACATAAGATCTAGATGGTAGCTGGCATTTCAAGAGCATTATTCACATAATTCTCTAATCTGCAACATCCAAACCCACACATGCACTGACATAACCAGTATGTAGGGGACATAAGATCTATATTGTAGCAGGATTTCAAGAGCAATAATTACATAAATTCTCTAATCTGCGACATCGAAACCCACACATGCACTGACGATCAAGGACACATCTCAGGCTTTAGAATCACACTTTGAACATTGATAATCGAGGGAAAAAAAGGAGAATCAAATATGAGCAACTTCATGAATTCAGCACACCATATAAACTAAAACTCAGCGAGTGACATAATAAAATGATTTCTCAACATGGGGCATACAGTTCTTCCATTCCATGTTCATTGACATTTATTCATTTTATGGAAAGAAGATATAAATCAATGTGACTTTATAAATTTGGTAACCTCCCAAAAGAATTATTTAAATTCATATCTATAATTCAAGTAACATTTCTGCTTAAATTTATGAGAACAGACCTGTACATGTGCTGTTTCAGTACTGAACAAGTGTCAAGTACATAACATTTCTCATAATATCCTACAGACATCCTCTCTTTACCCATTCATCTTGCACCTTATCATACAAAAAGGATGCAGACCATAAACCTTAAATTGTGAAAAAGTAAAATATAAAGGAGCATATTAAAACCAGGTAGCACCACGATCCTGTCTGAGCAGCCTATGACCTTCAATTGTCCAATAACATGATAAAAAGGAAACTACAATAAAAACAACACCATCATCCTGATTAAATACAAAGACTGATGAAGCTCAATTTCAAAGAAATCCAACAGAGACCAGAAGCATTATGATCCTGATTAATCACATGGAAAGTATGGACGTTCAATTTTGCAGAGGACGTGGAAGGGAAGAACAAAAGCATGCTTCTTAACTTGAAAATGCTTGCATCTGAAAGAATATATACTTACAGTCATCAAACCAGATGAATGCTCCCTTACTTAAATAGGCAAAGAAACATGATCTCTGAGGCTACAGAGGTACTATGATACTGATCAATCACATGAAGGGTAATGAAGTTCAATTTCTTGTGGGATGTCTTGAAGGGAACCAAACTATGGTCCTTACCTAAAAAATGCTAGCATCTAGAAAAATACATATTTACAGTCATTAATAGAGATGAAGGCTCCCTTACTGGTATAAAAAAAGAGTATGCTGACCAAGGCTACATAAAAGGCAAAGTTCATCGAAGGAAGTGCCAAATTTCAAGATATGGCAAGCGTCGTATGCCTTGTAAATATTAAATAGTTAAAACAAATGTATTTAAAATCTACTGTGCTAATCTAGAAATTTAGAGCGTGAAATAATTAACCTTTTCTTATTGAATCTCTCTTTATTACCAGCAACACATCCAGAAATAAATGTAAATCATTTGCATGTCTAGGTAAAAGAATCATTCAAATTATTCAAAAGGACGTTAATAAGCTTGTTGATAGTTGTAGATGTTGAGAGCATGGACTGAAGTGCGATATTCAGACAAGAAATTAATGAGCAAGCTCAGGTATATTAAACGTGTAAAGATGCCTGATATAATCATCTACAGTAATTGAAATAGAAACAGAACCGGAGACGGGAATCACAAGTCCTTACTCTCCAGTCCCATCCGAACCAATGAAGTACAGGTGCTAAACGCTGTCAGAAGCTTATTCCAAACCTGCCATACTGGCCTCTTCTTGTATCGGTCTAGTCGAATTCCCCTATTTTCCGCAATGAACAACAGTCCACTTATAAAGAAGGTACCCTTTAAAATACACAACATACAATGGCCAAAAAATGTCTCTCTAGATCACACGGGCAGTTCTTGCATAGCTGTTTCACTATCTTCAAGCCTCAACGCAGAGAGAAGACGGGGCCAAGTTTGAACTATTCCTCCAGAGACTTCAAAATCTAGCAGTTTCCCCTGTTTGCGGTAGTATTGCTCCACAGGCTTCCACAGAACAAGAAAACACAAGAAAGATTCAAAGTCACAATTACAGCTTAGCCAGAGTTTGAGGAAACTTATAGATAGCACGGCTCAAACCTGAGAACTAAGCAATTGTTGTCTCCTCAAGATACTTGTCCTGGACATAGTAGAATCTATGGTAGCAACTGCCTTGAGCTTAGGACAGCACTGAGATTCAACCTGCTTAGTATCAACAGGACACCCGCATTCTGAAGAAATGGACCTATCGATGTGCCTTGCAATCACACCATCTCTTAACTTCATATTGACTACAAGATCAATCTCTGCTACCTGATCCAAAATTTCCTGAAATAAACTTCAAAATTAGTACCAAGTCATTCATCACATTACCTGTATCATAGAAGTTGCTTACCGCTTGATGGATGTTTCGAGGAAAACCATCTAAAACAAAACCTGATTCTTCAAACTCAATCTTTTGTTCCAAACTCTTAGACAAAATGCTAAAGATCACATCATCTGGAACTAGCATCCCTTGCCTGATCATGCTACCGATCTATGGAAGTCAACACAAAACAGCCATTAGCAACACATCAGCTACAGTCATCTATTCACAAAAAAGAGCATAAAATTTCAATCACTGAGGGTATAAATCAGAACAATCCCACTGGTAGCTGCAAACATTGCATTGCATAAATGCTCTCATATCTAATGTTAGTCACTTGAAATCAGGCACATGACCAGGAATCAGAACACTAAAGAAACTTGTGGCCACTGCCTATTTTGTTCAACTGAAAGAACAAAAAAATCTTGAACTAATACCGATGCACCATCAGGCAAGAGCCATATTGTCTATAATAATGTGCAGCACATACCTTTTGTAATTTTTTTTAAACAATGAACTAGTGATAATAATGTGCCATAAATCATTCTAGCAAAAGCAAAGATTAACTGCTACAAGGAAATGTGCAATCATATTTTCATAGCAAGGTGTGGTGTAGAACCTTTGATATAATGTGTCGAATAGTTGGACTCGTTGAGATTTGTTACATTCAGAATGTTATTTGCTAAAATAATATAACTATATAACATAACACTAGCGAGAACATATAAAACAATGCTAATATACACAAGTCTATATTGCTGATACTCATTTGAATTGAAATACTTGCCTGGCATCTACTGTAAAGGAGCTTTGAACCTACACATAATTGTAACATTAAAGGAAAAATGCTGTTCTGAGCTTAACCTTTTCATATCCCTTTTCAATATACTTCAAACATCAACTAGCTCATGTGAAATTCACACATCCAAACATCAAGGGAATCAACCCTAAAACCAAGAGATACTTGATGAAATTTAAGAAATCATGAAGGTTCTGAAGTGGATTGTTTGACCCCCCCGACAGGGAGTCATTGGTGCATTTTTTGCAATGCTACCTTGTTTCTTGCACCATAAATGCATTGGTCCTGTTGGAGTTCGAGGTCTACAGAAGCACACCAGCAGCACAAGGAAGAAGAAGCTTGGAGAACAACACAATACTGAATGTATTACCAAGTGAATGTACAAAGATAAGTGACCCGTTAGGGCAATATGAGAACATACATGTCAGTGGGAAAAACCTCAAGGGGGAAAGTGTCCCGGCAGTTCTAAGTGTGTTCACACACATCACTAAAGAAATATATCAGCAAATCCCCCCAACAAGTAATACTGTGAACAAGGAGCCTGCACTCATGTACAAGTGCCAAGCTATGTGGAAAGATTTAATCCACAAAAGTTAGTAAACTCAAAGCTTTGCAAAAAGGTTGAAACTTCTCCCTAGGCAAGGCCTTTGTGAAAAGGTCTCCAACATTATCCTGTGTGAGCACATAAGCCTGATCTCTACGACAGAGAGTTTCTCCTTCACATACTGATGGTGCACCTCAATGTACTTTGTACGAACATGGAACACAAGGTTCCTTGCAACTTCCAATCATGGCTGAACTGGTGTGCGCACCGTTTCAAACAGTGCATTAGGTTCTTAAGGTTCAAATAGTGCATTTTCAAATCTGTGATTTTTTTTTTTGGGGGCAAAAACCTTGGACAGACAACAGCATTTCCATTCGTGCTATTGTTCTAAAACATGAATGAGTTAGGCTGATTGTTATAGCTTCAGAGTGGCAAGTGCTCTAAGCTCTTACCTCCTTGCTTGAAGCTCTCCACATAGCCTTGCTCTTTGTCCCCTTGCTCCACACGCTTGCTCCTTGCTCTCGTGATCCACACCCCATTGTGCTCCTTGTTTTATATGACATTATCATATATCCCTATATGCGATGTGTTGAGTGCATTATGCCTATGTCAAATTGTTAACAGGATCTTGCCCACACACACACAGAGGTTACGAACGTAGATAACACACAGAAAAATAGAGACAACAAGAGACGAGACTGAACGCAATATTGGGTGCAATCTCCTCCATGCACTCTATTTCGACAGTCCACAGAGTGCATGTATTTATAGAAATTTTTTATTACGTCGAAAAGAGTGGTTACATGAGAGCGGCTTCGAAAAGCATGCGTGAAACTAAAAATTGGTGACTTTCATAGAAAGCCTTTCTTTTAATATCAGAAACTGTGGTCTACAATGACCCTTATTCTAACCACTATTTTTCTAACTATTTCTGACAATAGAACCTTCTATGCAGATTTATTTACAAACTAAATTATAAATCGGATTTATTGATATCCGCCCTAAAGTCGGATTATTGATGTCCTCCCTTCATTCTTTCACGCCCTCACGAACCTTCAACTACTGTATCAAAAACACCAAAACACATTAATACATTAAAAAATTAACACTCGAGCAATGCATTGTTCAACATATTCCATAATGTATAACACAAGAAGTTATTCTCGTCTAGTCTTTTCATATGACTACTGGTATGTTGAAATTAAAAATTTCAAGTTCAAAGTCATGATTTATTTAAAGTGTACTTAGTAATGAATCTATTATTGATTGTTCATTGAATCATATGATATCTATAGTGCGACACAATTTATAAATAATGAATCATGAACGTATGTGTATGACGTATGTATGTATGCATATACATATACACATACATATACATATACACATACATACATATACATATACACATACATATATATATATATATACATACACACACATATATATATATACATACATATACATATATATATATATATATATATATATATATATATATATATATATATATATATATATATATATATATACACACACATACACACACATATATATGTGTGTATGTATATATATATGATTCACCTTATGCACCTTGCCTCCCCATACCATTCAGTTTACGCACCTTACATGCACCGAATTGAACGCACCTGACTGCTATGCTTACAATGTGCTCTGATTGTCAATAAAGATGGTGATGGCAGAAGACTGACCGACACCCAAATCAGCCAAAAGGCGTATGAGCCACACACACTCAGTAGTCATTGTGAAAGCTACCCTATACTCAACCTAACAACTAGAAGAGGCCTCCGTAGACTGCCTCTTGCTCAACCAAGATATGCATAGTGCCTCTTGCTCAACCAAGATATGCATGAGCTACCGAGCATGAAGCAAAAACAACTTGTGTACACACCAGTGTCAAAGCAATCCGCCTAGTTTGAGTAAGAAAAAGCATGTAAATATGGCTATAATGATCCCCCCTTCAGAAAAACAATCCAAGTAATTGGTTAACACTCAAGTAGTGAAAGATGCGCTTAACCACGTGCCAATGCTTGACATCGAGCCAATGCATAAACCTACTCATCTTAGAGACAGCGAACTGAATATCAAACAAAGTTATAAATAAGTAAATCAAGCATTTAATAGCCTACTGATAGAGAACAAAATCAAATGCATCTCCAACATCACGAAGACAACCGTTAACCTATTTTCATGGGAGTGGCAATAGGTTTGCAATCTTCAAAACAAAAATGTTACTATAATTTGTCAATATATGTTGTTTGACACAAAGCTATTCCCTCATCAACTTGCATAAATTGAATGCCCAAAAAATGATGCAAATGCCACAAATGGAGCATATCTAACATCTCAAAAGAGGCATGCATATCAACCTTAAATTCAGTAATATGCTTCTCATGAGGACCCGCAAGCAGCATGTCATCAATATACACAACAATGGTCAAAAGTATATCATCTACACACTTAACATATAAGATGCTCTCAATTGCATTGCTCTCAAAACCATGTGCAAGCACGTGGTGCTTGCTTCAAACCATATAATGCCTTTTTCAACCTACACATTTGTTTTGATGCCCTTTCTACACAAACCACGAGGCTGAAAAACATGCACTTCTTCGTGTAAATCACAATTCAGAAATGCAATTATAATGTCCATCTATTGTACATTCAAACAATGATGAGCTACAAGTGCACAAATGCTACGACGATGGTCATTCAAAATGTGGGAGCAAAAGTCTCATCAAAATGAATGCCTTTCTCTTCAACATAGCCTTTGGCAACATGCCTAGTGTTATACCTATCAATTCTCCCACCTGGAATACGTTTAAGCTTAATCAACCATTTAGTGCCAATGGCCTTTTTGCCAAGAGGCAAATCACATAAAGACCAAGTCTGTAAAAAGAGGAAGAAAAGTGTCTTTCACATCTTTTGAGCTAATTGTTATCTCCTTGGTACATGAAAGTAAGGGTTGAATTGCATCTTCCACAAAAACAACAACACGCCTAGCCAGACTGCATTTAGTATGTGAATGATACATACGCTAGTCTTCATTTTTAACACTGAACCTAACAAAAATACATTTCACAACCTTATCATGCAATTTTCTATATTGTTTTTGAGACACTAAGACAACCAAAAACAAGGAAAGGAACATGTCAAGCCTCATATGAAGTGAAAGACTGCAATTCTTTGGTGGGACACATGTTAAGTACATATGCTTCACACATAACAACCACAAGCCAAAAGCTATGTGGTAAAACTTGACCTTTGACCATACACCTCTCCATTTCCATGAATGACATGTTCTTCTTTACAACAACTCCATTTTGTTGAGGTGTATATCACACTGTACACTAATGTTTTATACCACACTCAGCAAGAAATGCATTTAACTCAAAACACATGTCTCCCTCCTTTATCAAAACCAAGGGTGACCATTTTCAATGCTTACAAATTTTCATCTGTAACCAAGAACTGTTTAAAGCACATGAACACCTCTGACCTTACTTTGAATGGATAAACCCTTGTATACCTAGAAAAGTCCTAAATGAAAGTCACGAAGTATAGATAGTTCCCAAATGAAAACGTCTACATAGGATCACAGACACGACTATAAACAAGCTGCAATTTATGAGAAGATCTAATTGAACCATCTTTTTGGGAAAGAGGAACGTTGCATTTTGCCCAAAACGACTTCACATACATGTTTAGAAGGAGTCTCAAGTTTGAGAAGAGAGGACATCATTTCAGATTTCTACAAGCGAAGCAAACTAGCAAAAAATTTATATGACTGCATGCATGCCAAAGCTTTGCATTTGAGATAGCGTGAGAATCATGAACTCCACATGCTGAATCATTCACAAATTTCTGATAATCTATGGCCCTATACAACCAATGAGATGAAATGCTACAAGCATTAATAGCATCACCACTCAAAAGATCATGAATTATACATTTGTCATCAAGAAATTTAACAACCAAGCCAATCTTGGCTAATGATGAAACTGATAACATGTTTTTCTTAATTCTTGGCACATACAAGGCATCTAACAATGTGAAAGAACTTCCACCAACAATAGGTAGAATGATCTTTCCAATTCCCATTACAAGATAGGGGCAAGCTCAAGCGAAGTGAAGAAACTATGGTACGAGATAATATGCATACACTACTCATGAGAAGATGGGTCATAACTACAAGTAGTGCTACATGCCCATTCTTCATTCAAAACATGATTAGCAGACTCTCTTTTAGGTGTACACGCCTTTGCAAAAACCATTCTAGTCTCTTTCTTCTTTGACTACTTTGTAGAAAGTTTAGGACAACTCATTATGACATGATCATTTCCATCACAATACTTACAAAAAAAATCTGCTTTTATATTTTCTTGTCATCTTTGTCTTCATTCTTTGATTGCGAAGCATTAATAAATTTCTCCTTGCTAATATATGACCTCCATTTATCTTTGCCCTTTTGACTAACTAAGAATCATAATCTTCAGCACGCATAATTAACTTGTTCTCCTTAGAATCTTAGATTGATCTTCCTTCAGCACAAGAGAGACTAACTCCTCAAATGTGAAGGAATTTAGGTTGCCTTTTATCATCAATCAAAGAGTAGAAGCAAAACTCAAACATGAATCCAAAAGACAATGAGGGACAGTTACACAAATGAGCTATCTAGCAGTCAACTTCTCCTTCAAATCTTTGACCTTGGCCAAAAACTATCGATTAAATCTTCTTCATTCAAGAATCAAGATCCTCATTTTTTGCCTACTATAATGTTGTAAGAGTATCCCAAGCATCTTTTGTTGTTTGACATGAGCGAATGTGAGGAATAATGGCACGTTTCCCAAACAAAGCTATCAATGCATGTGCCTATGCATCACTGCCATCCGAACAAAGTTCTATGCAAAAGCTAAGGCAAAAATTGTAGGATGGTCAAGAAATTGAAGAATCATCATCTTTACCACCATCTCCATCGCCACAATCATTGTATTTGGCTGTATTTACAGGTTTAGTAGGATCTCTTTCAAGAGCACGCACAATATTTAGAAACTCTTTAGCTACCAATACATAACACATCAAGTACACCTGCAATGGTAGTACCATCCAACTTATCCTCAAGAGCCAACATATGAAATACATCATTACTTCCAGCCATAGTGAGTGATTGAATGTTGTGCTGCAAAAAATTAACGATATCTCAAAAAGTTGAACAAAAATACCTTGTCGAGCTCTGCTAGACTTGTAGGAAACTTTGAGGCACTTGTACTGATGAAGCAAAACCTGAATATATGTTTGGCACAAAAGGACAAAATTGCATGCATAGTTTAGTGCGTTCAAATGTCGAAACGAGCTCGAATCGATCAACGCAACACAACAAAGTTGTTTTGAACTCTTAATCCCCTAAGGTATACTCACTAGTTTTTGTGTGATTCTAAGATTATGTCAAGAGAGGTGTCTACGACACCATAGGAGTGACGTGCTTTAATACCAATTGTTGGAGTTCGAGAACTTCAGAAGCACACAAAGTTCGAATAGCACAAGGAAGAATAAGATGTGAGAACAACAAAATACTGAATGTATTAACAAATGAATATACAAGATAAGTGACCCATGAAGGTGATAAATATCGAAAAAAACCTCCTAAAGAGGAAAACACGTGCCCTAGCGATCCTACCTGTGTTCAAACACATCATTACCAAAATATATCAGTAGATCCAACATTTTAATCCGATAACACGTCATGTTAGTTATCATGGATATAGTACTTGTGCATATCCCATTGTCATAAAAAAAAGGAACTAACTTAGTGACTATGGGACAAAGTTAAAGGTTGAACCTCTATCCATTGTATCAACTTGTTGAGAAACCAATAGCAAATTAAGAAGTCATTGTCTGGGTATGGAGAATATTTTAGAAAATATACCTTTGTCATTGAGAAACCAATAAATTTAGTTTGCAAAAGCGGATTGTCAAGAACAAAGAATCTACATATTCTCCATTTACCAACCAAGATCGTCTTATCATGTAGCTCTCTTTAAGAGTATTTCTATATAAGAACCTTCATAAGTTCCAATTTACAAACTAAAGGAAACACAAACACAAATGGAAAAGAAATTAAAACAACAAAGAACTACACAAAGAATAAGATTCAGATGAACCATAAAACCAAATTTAAAAAGGAAAATAAATAAATAAATAATAGAATAAGATAGATTTAAATAATAAATTGAACTTTTTTTTCAAATCAAAGTAGTTTAGTACATTTGGTTTGATGCATTGAGTACGTTTCAAATCAGGTCATGCAAAAACTCTCATCAAACTTACTTGAAGTTCAAGAATCTCTATCAAAGTAGGAATCTTGTTAGGAAAGCTAATCGCAAGAGAACATTGGCCAATATATGCAAGAAGGTTGGTGGAACAATTAAGTCATATATTTTGAAGCTTGAAGACATTTCTGGTCAAGTTCTCAATGTTTAAGTTAATATTTTTTGATGAAGAGATAGTATACACACTTATCAACTCACTTCCATTTACATATTGTTCTTTTATTACTTCTCTCTCTCTCTCTCTCTCTCTCTCTCTCTCTCTCTCTCTCTCTCTCTCTCTCTCTCTCTCTCTCTCTCTCTCTCTCTCTCTCTCTCTCTCTCTCTCTCTCTCTCTCTCTCTCTCTCTCTCTCTCTCTCTCTCTCTCTCTCTCTCTCTCTCTCTCTCTCTCTCTCTCTCTCTCCACACAAGAAATAATAAAATTATATTTGAAGAGTTCTAATTCTTGTTACTTGAGTTCTTGTTACTTCAAGAAGAAGGTTTGCAAAAGACTATGGAAGAGAATGATTAGGCTAAGGTGCCATCACCCAAAGGCAAGAAGAAGGAGGAGAAAATTAAGAAAAGGAAATTCGATCACAATCCAAGACAGCTAGTAAGTCTTCATGTTCCAAATCTTCAATCACATCTTCTTTTATCTTTATATCACTTACTTCATTCATACCTAAGGGTCAAGCTAGTTCATCCACATCTATCTCTAAAGTGCCATCACCCAAAGGCAAGAAGAAGAAGGAGAAACTTAAGAGAAGGAAACTCGATCACAATCAAAGACGGAAAGTAAGCCTTCATGTTCCAAATCTTCAATCACATCTACTTTTATCTTTATATCAATTATTTCATTCATACCTAAGAGTCAACCTGGTTCACCCACATCTATCCCTACAACTAAGAAGGAAATTCTCCACTATTGCAAGAATCCAAGTCATCACATTGCAAAATGTTGAAAGAAAATTTTTAATGAAAAGAAGAGAGCTTGAGGTAATAATGCAATGGAAGTTTCAAAAAGTAAATCTTCTTTTGAAGAAGATATTTTTGCACATGTTAGTATAGAAAAAGTACCTTTTGATGAGGCAACATTGCACACTATGCCTAATAACCCTTGGATCTTTGATTATGGAGCTAGTAAACGTATGACAAATCGTGAGTAGGTATTTTCATCACTTACTAATTATACAACTAGAAGAGTTACCATTGCAAATGGTCATGATTTGAAAGATGTTGGTATGAGAGAAGTCACACTTAAATGAAGAGCACATGGTAATCTCAACATTTCTAATGTTTTGTATGAACCAAAGAGAAGAATTTGCTCTCTATCTCAATATTTCTAACAAATAATTATGAAGTAATTTTAAGAAGAATTACACCTAATGAAGAGCATAATTTATAACAAAGTCAAAACAAAAGAGGCATGTTTGTATTGTCAAAAAAAGAACCATGTTAATCTTGTTAGGTCAACTACTTCTCCAAAGGAAAGTTGAAGCTTTGGCATGCAAGATTTCATTGCATCGATTATACAACTCTCATGCATATGAAGGGTAAGGGTATGGTTGAAAGCTTGCTTACTTTTTCTTTACCAGATGATGCACATTCATGTGAAGGATCCTTAGAAGGATATGTAAATAAACTACCATTCAAGAAGCATAGACATATTTCAGCCATTATAAAGTTTCATTATTCACACTAATGTGAATGGACTAATAAGGGCATACTCTTCACGAGGTAATAAGCACTTAATCACTTTCATTGATGATTTTATAAGAAAAGTGAAGGGCAAACTAACCCATCAGAAAGCCTCCTATTGGCAAAAAAGGGAAATGGAAAGCAAACACGCATATATAATAGAAAAAAATAGCATGCAAATTTAGGTTATTAGTTTTGCATTACAAGATCAAAATTGAGAGCAAAGTATCAATAACTCCTTCCTCATACACTGCCCTCGTCTTCTATGGTTCTTTGATATTTAATTCTTATAACCAACTATTCGAATGTCATGGATCAATGCAGCACCATTATTAAACCAAGACCTAGGAGATGTCCAATATTGTTTCTTATTGTGAGGGAAGAATATCTTTGTCCAAAAAAGATACACATGCTGATTATATTTATCAGCTGCAGAAAAGAGGAACATCAAGTACTTCAAATCATACAAGGCCATTTGCTTGTTTAGTACGGAGGGATAAATAATCCCTTTGTATAAGAGCAATAATACATAATAGATCACCTGCATTGATCTCAAAGCTACCATTAAAAAAAGGGGAAGCTTCCTCTCTAACGAATCCTATAATCAGCGTGGCTTGTGTATGGAGACTAATAATGTCACATTAAGAAACCGTTAGGCCAAGACCCGTCACGTTTCTTCGGATTTCGTAAGTCTATGTAGTTTGACACAAATGTGCATTTCCCAAACGAGACGTTGGTCATACCTCTTTGGAGAGCGGAGTGGATAGTAATGCCTCCTCTCGAAGCAAACTACCCATGGATATGTGAGGTACATTGAGAAGTTTGGCGAGCCGGCCTGCATAGGTGGCCTTCTTCACACCGCGGCTTCCCAAGAAGATCCACTGTGGACCCCGACCTGTCTTTTGCCCATGTGTGTCTTGCAATACAGGCAGAGGAAGCTCCCAATAATCGAAGTCTTGGACGCGCATCGCTGCTGCAGACGAATAAGCCTTCTGGAATTGTTGCTTGCCGTTGGATAACAACGTTGAGCATAGCTTTCTCGTATGGCGCAATGCCGTCATTTCTGGAGAGCTCAGTGACACGAGGCGTTCACGAGAATCGCAAAAGCCTTTAGATATAGAGACGAGAGGGATGGGTAACGGAGTGAAGTGGTAGACAAATCCAGGTTGACGAAGGAAACAACGCAGCACAAGACCCTGAGCAGCGAGGTCGGGTGATGCCTTGCGAGTTCACCACCCAGGGTTGAAACTCGATGACGAAAAACCCCGAGTTCGGAAGACCACTGACCATACACCACCGCAGTGCGGCGGCGAAAAAGGGCGCCATATTGCAAGCTTCGTGGGCTTAGGGCAGAACCTGTGAGCAGAATATTCTATTCAGGTTGTTAATTTTTCATGGTGACATTTGAAGCACGCCTTTGTCGTTAAGCTTATGGCAGAGAATGTTGGTGGAAGCATTCGGTGAATATATGCCTCAGTTCAGTCGTGACGGTTTTTTTTTTTAATTAATAATAGTTACAATGAATGAATTGGAAATAACTCACACACTCAATCTTGTAAAGTAGAAGTAGAGGCACCCATCAACTTGGGGATTCCAATAGATACATCTGGCCAGCCAGATTGGAACCAGGGACTTCCTCCCACAAAGTTCATAGCGTGAACCATTAAGTCACACCCGCTGAAATAGAACATAATTATGTTAATTTCATTATCATTTTGTTCACACGTGGGGTTGAAATTCTTTATGGAAACAACATTCCATAAGGGGTGGCACTCAGCAATTCTCCTCCCAACCTAGTGATTCCCCTTTTTTTTCTTACTCTCTCTTTTTCTATACTTGCAAGATGCTAATCTTCTACTAACCATACATATATCTAGGTAACATTTCCTTCTCTTGAAGTTCATTTTGGTCCTCAAAAATGGTGATGTAAAGTTCTTGGAAAAGAGAGAGTATGAATAGGTGGCGAATCACTCCCACTGAACCTATGTACCTCATGTGGTATTTCTCTGTGTGCTTCCCTTTAAGAAGCCTCATATGAGAGCAACTCAAAAGTGGGAAATTGTAAGTGCATATTATCCCCATATACACTTAGCTTCCAAAGTATCACTCCCATAATACATCCTCTAAATGAGCTAATTTCATATGAAGTTTCTTCTTTGGGGTAATAATGTGAAAGACGAGTGTAAAGTACCAAGCTATATGTTATAAAGTAAGGTCTTGGACCTTCGGACAGGGATGTATGGTGATGAATCCTAGCATTCCTAGCCACTCTTTTAGTAGGAAAAGGTAGGAATGGAAAGAACCGTTGGAGAAGTTCCAAACCAATGATTCTTCATCTGGTGTTACTCTCTCACATCATTCTCCACATGTAGGTGTCATCCTAGAGTTTAACCATGTAAAAGTGGCATCATAGCAAGAGAGCAACTTTTCTCGATCATTTAAGGTATCATAAACTATCCAAAAGCTTTGGTTTTGGTTGTGCGTGTTGTTTGGAGCTTGTATTGTCTATAGCTTTTAAAGTTGGAAATTAGTTCCCAAATCTTTTAGTGGCATTTCAAAATGGCTCTTGCAAACAAAGTTTCCAACAGTGATTACCTAGCAGCTGATCAACTTTGAAGTTGCTCTCTCGTCGAAAGTCAAATTTCATAGATAGCTGATCAACTTTGAAGTTGCTCTCTCGACGAAAGTCAAATTTCATAGATATCTGGTTTCTTAGAAAGTTTATCTTGGAACTTTCAATTGACATTAAGCTACTTTGAGTTGGAGGAGTTATCGTTGTTCTCCATCAAGAAAGAGTTTTTAGTAGTCTTTTTTGGTGGTGCTTACCATGATATTGGTGACTTTGTTGGCAATCTGTTGGTTTCAAAGTACTTCAAAATGCAACATGGGAGTGTGTTTACACTTCTCAGCTTCCTTTGTACTCTCGAACTTACTAGAAAGACTAGGAGAATCCTCAATTGTAGTTTCGATTAGTTGTATTGCCCAAAAATTGTAGTTTTGCAAGTTGTAAGTGCATGTGTATTTTATATAGAGGTTCGTCCACAGAGGAACCATATCATTGCTTGTATTTTTCTTTTTTTTAAATGGAGGTTCAGCCGAAGCCTACTCCCCCAGACTTTAACTTTGAAATTGAAACTATACAAGTGAATGTGCATAGTACCCGCAGGACCCCCGTATCCCACAAAGCAGGGGTTAGACAAGGAGACATGGTTACAACTGAAGGAAACATGGTTACAACTGGTTTTAATTGGCCTAAGACATAACATGTCCAGCCCGGGACTTGAACCCTGGACCTCCACCTCAAGAGGCCAAAGCTCAACCATTGCTTGTATTTTTTACAAGGAGGCAAATTGCACCTACTCAAACTTCCACTAGATGGAATTATTGGGCAAAGGAGTACGAATGTATTAAGAGGGAGTACCACTTTCACTATTGTTCTTTTATGGTTCCGTTCACCTAGATCCACCGTGATGGCATAGGAACACTTATGTGTGTCATTGAGTATGAAAAATTACACCACGCACATAGACATAGGAATTGCAAAATTCATTTATCCAATTGAGTGATTAGGTATATGTATTAAGAAGAAACCTAACATATCCACTTCTCATAAGCTAGTTAAGAAGGACATGATATATAAAGATAAGATATCTTTATAGATAAGATGTCTCAATAAATAAGATATATAAGATATCTTATATATATAAGATATATAAGGACATGATATATAAGATATCTCAATAAATCAAAGTATAAGAAATTAAAAGTTTCATGAAACTTAAGTATTTGTACTTAGAATAATAAAAAACAAGTAACTTATAACTTCCTCTATAGATAAATCCTACTCTTCTCTTATGCCTATCAAGTAAATTGGATATACTCCTCACAAAAGAAACTATTTGACTACTCTCTAGAAATAAAACATACTCACTACCATCTCAGAAATAATCATTTCCTTTCTTTATCTCTTTCAAAGGTAGGGACTTAAAGTGGGATCTCTTCCCACATTCCCTTTTCCTTAAAAGAAATGTTGATGAATTCATTGAGTCCTCCCTTCAAGAAATAGAGCATACACATAATCCCTAGTTTCCACAAAAGTGGGGAACAAATATGTTATATCAATGAAGGATTTTTTATGAAGATTGGAGAAAATGAACTCCTTTCTACGGTCAAATCCCTCCACTTAAATGACTACTAGTCAATTGAACTGATGCCATATTAAAAAAACCGTGTATTTGTACTAAAGAAATTATCTCTATATAAGTTCCATATGTATAATGGAACTACATAAATAATACTTGAATGGATTTTGATGAATCCCAAATCCTCAAAACTAGTTTTGCTTTGTTCTTATCAAAATATGATCATGGATATCCCTTATCGATCTAAATTAACTTGTTGTATATTATTGAACAAGGCATTGTTAAAATGTTAAATTATTAATGTATTAATATGTTTTTGATGTTTTTGATATAGCAGCTGAAGGTTCGTGAGGAGCGTGCAAGGCGTGAAAGGGCGGACATCAATAATCCGAATAATTATTATTTAGCTTGTAAATAAACCTGCGTAGAAGGTTCTAATGTTAGAAAAGTAATGGTTAGAATAAGGGTCGTTATAGAGCGCAGTTTCTATTATTCAAAGTAATGGCTTTCTGTAAAAGTTACCAACTTTTAGTTTCACGCCTGCTTTTCGAAGCCGCCCTCATGTAACCACTATTTTCGACGTAATCAAAAGTCCTATAAATACATGCACTCTGTGGACTGTCGAAATAGAGTGCATGGGGGGAGATTGCACCCAATCTGCGTACTTTCTCGTCTCTTGTTGCGTTTATTCTTGGGTGTGTTTTTCTGCGTTCCTAACCTCTGTTTGAGCGTGAGCAAGATCCTGACAACAGTGGTATCAGAGCTCTGCACGCGTCAATACAGAGGACTTTGTTCTCTGTTCGCGATTCTGAATCTGAATTCCGATTCCATCTCCATCTCCATCTCCGGTTTCGGTTTCGGCTTCTGTCTTCTATCTTCTATCTTCTACTTCTGTTTCGGTTTCGGTTTCGGTTCGGTTTCAGTTTCTGATCCAGAACCAGAACCTACGTCTTCACCTACGTCTTCTCCTTCGGCTTATTGCAAGGCGTTGACTAAGGCAAATAACTTAGGCAATAACTTAGGCAATACATTGGCAACATTGGCACCCAAGGCTCCGTTGGCAGCCGTTGGCTACACGCGAGGCAATTTTAATTTTTGAGTGGTAATAGAGAGGTTTAGAGTCCCTAAGGTAGGAGGATTTGAACCCACAACCTCCTACTTTCAAGGGAAGTACTTTGACCACTCCACCATCTCTTGGAGTTGTACTCAAGTCTCTCTCTCCCTCTTACTTGTGGAAGGCGCTCGCGGCGATTTCAAGGATGGACCCAACAAAGAATTAAGTGTAACTTTCAATCCGTAGGTCGGATTGAGGCGTGTAATATACCGTTGGAAAGCTCTCGGAACGAACTTTCCAATGAGCTAGTATTTGAAGTGTGAATTCCTTCAAAATCATTGGATGGCACTTGATTGAGTGTTCAAGATACCAAGCAAGGTTGAGAACACGGGATCGAGACACCAAGGTTGCAAACAAGAAGGTTCAATACACCAAGGTTGAGAGCAAGGATCCAAGAGCACCATGGAGGATTACAGTAATTCACCTCTACCTGCGGCAACACTTGAACAACAACTAGAGCTCTTGTGGCATGAGCTTCAAGGAGCTCAGAACGAGATCCGACAACATGATGAAATCCTCCAAAAGATGCAAGCTGAGGAAGACAACCTTACGAGAGTAGTAAAAGCTATTGTGTCTGCCCAATCTGATGTTACTCATTCAAAGATTGGTAATAGAAACTACCAGTTTCTATGATTTGATGGCCGAAAGGATGGGCCTTTAGTACTTTCTTGGTTGTCGCAGTTTGATGATTTTTATACCGATGAAATGTATGCTGAAAGTGAAAAAGCTAAATTTGCCACTAACTATTTAGTAGGTAAAGCTCAACTCTGGTGGAATGTCCTGCGACACAGTACGGAGCGTCCAACAACTTGGAAGGCTTTTCAAGAAAACGTGAAGGATTCATTTCTTCCTCCTCAATACCATTTGCATGTTCGACGAGCATGGACGACCCTTACATGGAAGGAGGGTGATACGGTTACTACCTACACAGAGCGGTTATGGCAAACTTTACTACTTGTATGAATGCTTGAAGATGTATCAGAGGATATCTTGCAGCAGAAATACGAAGATGGTTTGGAAGTGGGTATCCAAGCTAAGCTTCACACCCTACGACCTACAACCCTCAACGAGGCTATATATTTTGCTTATGATGCAAAAAAAGAATTCCAGTCCATAACCAAGTCACTCCGTCTACAACAACCACGTCCACGACCATTTCCTGTTAAACCTTCATTTCCTATGAAGCATAATTTTAATGCCCCATCTTACCCTAGTTTTCCTCGACCTCTACAAACCAATTACTCAACTTCACTCGTTGCTTCATCTCTCCAACCAACCAAACCACCTACCCTTCAAACTTCAGCAGTGAATGCCCAACAGAAGCGACCACGAATCACTTGCTGGAATTGTGGTAAACCTGGACATACAAAAATAAGGTGCAGATTGCAATCTCTTCATATGAAACAGGCTACAGCTCGATTGCATAACATGGAGGTCTATAATGAAGAAATTCCTCCTGTTTGGACAGAGGAATCACTGGAGAAGGACTTAAGTACCTTGGGTAACGATATCTCTCTACACTCTCTTCTTTGCAAGCAGGGTACAATAAATAACAAACTAGTTAAAATTCTACATGACGATGGTAGTTCACATGACTTCATTTCACATTTATTAGTACAAGAACTTAAATTACAAACGTTTCCTTCTTTGTATAAAGTGAAAGCTGCATTTCAAGGTAGTCGTTATAATGTAACACGAGAAGTGCAAGATGTTACGATTAGCATAGGCCCTTATGTTGACTCACGAACATTTTTAATTGCACCTTTGCAATCTTATGATGTTATACTAGGTATGCCTTTTCGTCACCATTATAACCCACGTATTGACTACCATACTCATACCTTTAAGTTTGTTTTCAAAGGTCAAATCATTACTTTGTCTGCACGGCATGATTTCCAGCCATTTCCATTGATTAGTCACACTCAAGCAAAACGTGCATTTAGGAAAGGATTCAACTCATGCATTGTTTTTGTCAATGTCATCAATGATTATACTCATACACTTTCAGATGCATATAAACCTTTCATGAGTACTTATAAGGATTGTTTTATGTCTGAATATCCCTCTGAACTACCACCATCTCGAGGATCCTTTGACCATAGCATAGACTTAGTCCCTGGTAGTTCTCCTCCTCATAAAGCACCTTATAGACATGGCCCATTACATCAAAAGGAAATAGAAAATCAAGTAAAAGACCTACTACAAAAAGGACTTATAAGGCCTAGTTCTTCCCCATTTGGAGCACCAGTTCTCTTAGTAGAGAAGAAGAATAAAACTTATCGAATGTGCATTGATTATAGAGCCCTTAACAAGATCACGATCAAGAATAGATACCCTATTCCTCGAATAGATGATCTCTTAGATAAGTTACGAGGAGCTCGTGTCTTTAGTAAAATTGATCTTAAATCGGGTTACCATCAGATTCGTATGACACAAAGTGATATTTTTAAGACTGCATTTAGAACTCAAAATGGCCATTATGAATTTATGGTAATGCCCTTTGGACTTACTAATGCCCCTCCTACATTTGCGCGAATGATGAACAATATTTTTCTTGATTACCAAGCTTTTGTTCTTGTATTCTTTGATGACATACTTGTTTACAGTAAGAATGATAATGAACATGAAAAGCATCTTGAAACAGTTTTTCATTTGTTACGAGAAAACACACTTTATGCTAATCCTGAAAAGAGTTATTTCTTTTAGCGTAAGCTAGAATATTTAGGACATATTATTTCAAGTGAAGGTGTGCATGTGGATCCAAAAAAGATTAGAGTTATCATAGAATGGCCTACACCACAATCAGTCAATGATGTTCGTTCTTTTCTTGGGTTGGCTAGTTTCTATAGGAACTTTGTTCGAAATTTTTCTTATTTAGCATTGCCTCTTACTTTGTTGTTGAAAAAGAAAATAAAATTTGCATGGGGATTTACCCAACAACAGTCCTTTGACAAACTTAAACATGCACTTTCACATGCACCTGTTTTACAATTACCTGATTTCTCACAACCCTTTCATGTTTTTACTGATGCTAGCGGTTCAGGAATAGGTGCTGTTCTGATGCAAAATGACCATCCCATTGCATTTGAGAGTAGAAAGCTTAAACCCTCAGAACAGAATTATAGTACGTATGATAAAGAACTGTTAGCAGTTGTGCATGCTTTGCAAATTTGGAAACACTATCTTATGGGCTCTTAAGTATTAATCAAAACCGATCAACAGGCTATTAAGCATTTATTAAGTCAGCCCTTAATCTCTGATAGGCATCTTAAATGGGCATCATTCATTCAAAATATCCAACCCATGATACAATATCAACCTGGTAAAGCTAATGTCGTAGCTGATGCTCTTAGCCGTTTTCCTTCGAATTCCGTTGTTTTGAATAATATTTCTGCCATTCAAATTCATTCTTTTCAAGACATGGTTTCCACTTATGCATCTGATTTGTATTTTTCACGTGCATGGCATGACTTCAATAATGCTGCATCTTTATCTGATGAACATTATACATTTCATAATGATTTTCTCTATTTTCAACATAGATTGTGCATAACCCAAGCTTTTAAAGATTTTGTCATTAAAGAAATGCATGAACCATCTTACATGGGTCATAGAGGCATACAGAGCACTATTTCTGCTTGCAAAGATTTCTTCTTTTGGCCACATATGGAAAAAGACATTGCATATTATGTTTCTCAATGCATTGTATGTCAGGGTGTCAAACGTCATCATGGTAAACCATTTGGATTATTAATGCCCCTTCCTATTCCAAATGAACCATGGGAACAAATCTCTATGGATTTTATCACAGGTCTTCCTATCACTTCATCACATAATGATATGATTTGGAAAATAGTTGATAGGTTTAGTAAATATGCATATTTCATTCCATGTAGAAAAACTTTGACTGCACCTCAAGCTGCAAAATTATTCATTAAATGCATTTTTCCACATCATGGATTTCCTAAAGTAATGTTATCTGATCGTGATGTTAGGTTTTGTAATCATTTTTGGGTTGCCTTATTTCAACATTTTGGTTCTAAAATAGATTTTAGCTCTGCATTTCATCCTGAAAGTAATGGACAGAGTGAGGCTACAAATAGTACTATTCTTGATTTATTGCGTTGTTATTCATTAGATAATCCTAATAACTGGGATGAAAAGTTGCCATTGCTTCAATTTGCTTACAATAACACTTCACATACCACTACTGGTCGTGCACCTTTTGAAATAGTTTTTGGTAAAAAGCTTCCCACTCCCATGTCCCTCACCCAAACCGACATTCCGATGGCTGATTCTATTGCTCAAGATCACGTTTCTATACTTCATGATGTTCACGAGCACATTAGGAAAAGTCAAGAGCGATATACACGTATTATCAATACTAAACGATTAGCCAAAGAATTCAAGGAACATGATTTTGTATGGTTGCGAATAATTAAAAGACGTCTCAAAAATATTTTGCAGCATCCTAAAATTAAACTTGCACCATGCTATTATGGACCGTTTCGCATTATAGAAAAAATTAATGATAATTCATATCGATTAGATATTCCATCCCATTGGACTATACATAATTCTTTTCATATTAGCTTACTTAAACCCTTTAAAGGAACTTTACCACTTGCTCCACTTCTTGATGATCCTCCTTTAATTGAAGAACAATCTGAAATCTTAGTTCCTGAGAAAATCATTGATCATGATGTCACTACTACACGCACAGGTACTCAATATCATCGATATTTGGTTAAGTACAAAAATCACTCTATTGAAGAATGTCAATGGATACATAAAACACAATTAACACCTCATTATGACCACTTAATTTCTGCATATCATACACAAACACATTAATGTAACAGCTCCATGAACATTTCCATGCATGTATTTTTACATGGCACATGCCTATTTTCTTTATTCAGTGATGAAACATGTGACTGGCCATCCATGTTTATTCTTTTATCACCTGAGGTCAGTTGCTTGTTCAACTGAGGGGCATGTTATACCTTATGGAATATGTTGAACAATGCATTGTTGGATTGAAATATGGAATAGCCAATGCATTGTTGGATTGAAATATCGAATAGCCAATGCATTGTTGGATTGAAATATCGAATAGCCAATGCATTGTTGGATTGAAATATCGAATAGCCAATGCATTGTTGGATTGTAACATGAAATATGTTGGCCAATGCATTGTTGGATTGTAACAGTAATATGGAATATGTTGAACACTGCATTATAATTGTTAGAGTGTTGAATTATTTTATCAACTGAGGTCAATTGCTTGTCAACTGAGAGGCATGTTGTATATTATTGAACAAGGCATTGTTAAAATGTTAAATTATTAATGTATTAATATGTTTTTGATGTTTTTGATATAGCAGCTGAAGGTTCGTGAGGAGCGTGCAAGGCGTGAAAGGGCGGACATCAATAATCCGAATAATTATTATTTAGCTTGTAAATAAACCTGTGTAGAAGGTTCTATTGTTAGAAAAGTAATGGTTAGAATAAGGGTCGTTATAGAGCGTAGTTTCTATTATTCAAAGTAATGGCTTTCTGTAAAAGTTACCAACTTTTAGTTTCACGCCTGCTTTTCGAAGCCGCCCTCATGTAACCACTATTTTCGACGTAATCAAAAGTCCTATAAATACATGCACTCTGTGGACTGTCGAAACAGAGTGCATGGGGGGAGATTGCACCCAATTTGCGTACTTTCTCGTCTCTTGTTGCGTTTATTCTTGGGTGTGTTTTTCTGCGTTCCTAACCTCTGTTTGAGCGTGAGCAAGATCCTGACAACATAACTAGTCCCTAGGTATTAGTACTACTTCGAAGTATCTCTCTCTAGATTCCCACACATACATATATGTTGATATATTTAGGTAGTGTGATGTGTGTGAACACACTAGGACCACCGGGGCACTTTTTTCTCTTTAGGATGTTTTTTCCCCTGGCTTGTATGTATGCCTATAGCCCTAACGGGTTACTTATCTTTGTACATTCTAGTGGTAATACATTCAGTATTGTGTGTTGTGCTCCAAGCTTCTTCTTCTTCTTTGTGTTGTTCGCGTGCTTCTGTAGACGTCTAACTCCAACAATTGGTATCAGAGCAGGTCCCGCTTCATCTAGAGCATCATCTATACCTCTCCAATTGTAGTCTCAGAATCGCACAAAATTTTGTGAGCATACTCAAGCTATTTCAGAGATCAAAATGGCTTCGCTTTCTAGTGTTAAAATCACGATCTGAGCTTGTTTTGGCCTCTGAATGCACTATCGTAGTGCTTGTGTAGGCTATTTCGGCTTTTTGTGCCAAAGATATATATACAGGTTTTAGTTTGCTAGTATAAGCATCTCAAAGTCTACTACAGGTCTACTAGAACTCATTTGGGTAGTTCTGTTCAACTTTTTCAGATACAATCATTTTTCTACATCATGGTATTTTAGTCAGTGGCCATGATTGAAAGAAGTGATGCATTTCGTATGTTGGTTGTTGAGGATAAGTTGGATGGTATGAATTAACCATTTTTGGCTTATATGATGTGTCATGTATTGGTCGCAAAAGGACTATGGAATATTATGCAGGGTGTTGAAAGATGTCATGTTACACCTAGAATATAGGTACTACAAATACAGGTAACGAAGTTGATGCAGATGACATCGAAGATGGTGATATTTTGTAAATTCCTATTCGTGCTGCAGTTTCTGCTGCACCTACTATAGAGAAAATTCATTGGGATGGTAGAGATGCTCAGGCACATGCATTGATAGCCTTATCTGTCAAACGTGCCATTATCCCTCACAATCACTCTTGCAGAAAATCTAAGGATGCTTGGGATACACTTACCACATTGTACCACGCTAGGAATGAGGCTTGTGTTTCTTACCTCTGAAAACAGTTGGAGAGTGAGCACATGAATGAAGGTGATCATTCTATGGATAGTTTTCTGACAAAGATCAAGGATTTAAAGGAATAATTGATTTCTATTGATGAAGTCCTTCCTGACAGTTCACTTATGCAGACTATTCTAAATGATCTTTTCGACTCATATCAGAGTTTTGCTTCTACTCTTTGTCTGATGATGAAAGGCAATCCGAATGCCTTAACATTTGAAGAGTTAGTTTATGTTTTGTTGCAGGAAGATCAGTCTAGGGAGAACAAGTCTATTATGTGTGTTGCAGATCAAGCTTTCTTGGCTAGTCAGAAGGCAAAGGAAAATGGAGCTCTTCTATTAGTGAGCAAAAATCTGCTAATTCTACACAATCGAAGAAGGAAGACAAAGATGAGAAGAAATCAGAAAAATAGAAATTATTTTGCAAATACTATAAAGGAAATATCATGTCATTAAGAGCTGTCCAAAATTGGCTGCTAAAGAGGCAAAGAAGAAAGAGGTCGGAATGGTTGTTGCAGAGGCCTCTACATCGAAAACAGAGTTTGATAATCTTGTGCAGGATGAAAAATGGGCGTTTACTATTGTTTGCAATTTTGAACCATCTTCTCATGAGCAGTGCATGTCTGCAACAGACTCAAATGTTTGGTACTTTGATAGTGGGGCAACCAAACATATTGTGTCACAGCGCAGTTTCTTCTCTTCACTCGAGCCTTCCCCTATAGGGAATACTATTACATGCGCCAACAACTCCTTTTATCTTGTTATGGGAGTTGGAAAGATCATTTTGACTACTACTAATGGTAGTTTCTTTACATTGTCAGATGCTCTATTTGTGCTATGACACTCGTGTGTCCACTAGTGGTTTTTGCTTCATGCTTGGTAGCTCATGTATATCTTGGTTGAGCAAGAATCAGCCTACTATAGCCACTTCCAATTGTGAGGCCGAGTATAGGGAAACTTTCACAATGATTGTTGAGTGTGTGTGTGGCTCAGATGCCTTGTGGCTGATTTGGGTGTTGGTCAATCTTCTGCCACCACCATCTTCACTTACAGTCAGAGCGCATTGGAAGTTGCGATGAACCCTGTGTTTCCATGCTCGCACTAAGCACATTGAGGTGCATTATCATTATGTTAAGGAGAGGTTTTTTGCTTGAGAAATCAACTTGGCATATGTGCCCGCATAGGAGAACATTGCAAACCTTTTCACAAAGGCTTTGTCTAGGGAGAAGTTTGAAGCTTTGTGCAAAGCTTTGGGCTTACTTCCTTTTGTGGATTGATTCCACATATCGCACTTCCTTATACATGAGTGCCAGCTCCTTGTTCACCGCATCACTCCCAGGGGGGATTTGTTGATATATTTAAGTAGAGAGATGTGTGAACACACTAGGACCATCGAGGCACTTTTTTTCCTCTTTAAGAGGTTTTTTCCCCCCAGCTTGTATATACGCATATAGCCCTAGCGGGTTACTTATCTTTGTACATTCTAGTGGTAATACATTCAGTATTGTGTGTTGTGCACCAAGCTTCTTCTTCTTCCTTGTGTTGTTCACGTGCTTCCCTAGACATCTAACTCCAACAATATATACCCCAAATATTCATGGCCTAGGGATCTATGCTTTAAATCATAGAGCTAGTGTCATAATTATGGCCTTCTTAGCCATCATTTGAATCTCATAAACACCCATTGATGCTCTCTCATGAAATCCATCTTTATGATCCCCTCTAGTTAGGTTTCTTAGTAGTTTAGCAATAGAAGCTTCACTACTTTGCTCATTGTTATCCAAGAGTGAGATCATTCATCCTTTGGGCATACATCAAGATGCCCCATACTCTCCTAATCATGTTTTTATAAATTAAATCCTATGGTATGAGTGTTCAAATGGTTCAGACATATCTAAATTGGACATTGTTTGCTCACTTGTATGTATAACCAAAGATCTTGAGAGTAGAATTAAGCATAGGTTCATGTGCTCTCTAAAACAAGTAATCCACTTAGCCTAGTGGTCAAGTCTCAAGGTTGAAAAGGAGGAGGTTCAAGCCCCATGGGAAGCATGGGGAAAGAGTTTTGTCCAAAGAGCTCTAGAGCCTTTTAACTCAAGTTAACATGAATTAACTCAAGTTAACATGAGGTAAGTCAAGTTAACATGAGATAAGTCAAGTTAACATGAGGTAACACAAGTTAACATGAGGTAATTCAAGTTAGCATGATGTAAATCAAGTTAACATAAGGTAACTTGAGTCTAGAGAGACTTAACTCAAGTGGAAAATACACCTACCACTAGTGGACTCTAGTGGAAGGTACTAAAGGAGTGGTGAAGATTGCACATGCACTTATAGACTACAATTACCTTTGTGGTCCTCTTTGATTCGAGTAGCTATATATAAATTCATAAGGTTGGTATCTAATTCTGCCACATTCGGTCCTTCTTGAATTTTGGCCTTATATGCCTTGAACATCATGTCAAGATCTTTTAGAATAGGATCCACTAAGATTGATCCTGCCCTGGGTGGGGTTGGTTCAGTGGGATCGTTTTGGTGTAATGAAGGTGGTTGGTTGTGAGGGTGCATGTGAGATGTGATCTCTATCAATTTGACCTTACTTTCCCTTAAGCTCTCTTTGAGTTCACTCATCTTCTTTGTCCATTGTCTCTTCATCCTTTCACGACTATCCTTCCAAGCTTTCATTCTTTTTTATTTTTACTCTCAATATCACTATTTTCAGTGCTCTTCTCTTGTATCCTTGGTTTTGGTGTAGGGTCTCAACTCTAGTTGCTACTTACACTGGGGATTGTAGTTATCGTACTCCCACTAGACTCTACAACCAAGCCAATAACACTGATCGGTGTGATCTTTTGTGTATTTGTTGGGTTCTTTGGGCAATCCCTTAGTAGGTGTTCTTTATTGCAATCTGGACAAAAAGCCTTGAATGGTCATTGACTCAGGTTGTCGTGATGTAGGAATTGGACAATCTCAAATGAAGTGATCTCCTTGGCATCTTTAACATGGAACTTTGGTGCTTGGGCTCTCATCTATCTTGGTTGGGGCCTAGGGTTAGGGTTTGTGTACATCACATTCAAAAACTCAAGTTGCCAACTAGGTTCACTAGGGGTTTCATCATCAGGTTAAATCTTAGTGTGCTCTGGTGAATCCATGTAGTAAGCCAATGGCTTATCTACATGCATTGAGTCAAAGCTTTGAGAATTTGGATCACTTTTTGAAATCGGTGGGGGTGCATGCACTACGGATCTACTCAAATTTTCCTCAGCTGATGCATACTTGATTGGGATCACATTGCATGGGGTTTGAGGTTGTTGGCCTAACAATGGTTTGAGGCCTTTGCTAAGCTTGGTATGGGGGTTGGTAAGGTTGTTGGGGCCTAAAGTATTGTTGTGGTTGGTATGGATTTTGGTATCTTTCTTGTTGTTGATATGGATGTGGGTAATTTTTCCTGATCACATGCTTATTATAAGGGCAATCTTGTGCATTGTGGTTAGTGTATCTCCTTTCTATGGTGCAGTATTTACTATTTGGGTTCCCTTGGGGTTGAGCCATAATTGGGTAAATGTTAGTCATATGGTCTCCTCCACATGTGTAGCATCTCTTCACAGAGACCACTCTAGGCGTGTGTTTGCTCAAACCCGTAATTTATGAGCTACTTTTTCTGCTAATTCATCTATCGAAGTAGATGGTTTAGAAGTGAAACTTGTAGCATTGTTTGAGTCTTTATAGATCTTGGAAAGCTATAGCTCGTCACCTAAGTTATCCTTTATGTCTATACACATGTGCACACACTGCTCTATGTTCCTAGGCTCCTTCAAGTACACATACAACTGTAATTTGGCACTTAGCAATACATCCAAAAACAATGACACTTGTTTGACTAGTGTTAGTAACTCTGGAATAGGACACCTTTCTAAGTATTGTCTAAATCTTCTTCAAGCTAATCGGACAGTTTCCTCAAGTGTTTGCTTGAAGCTATGTTTAAGGGGTGAGGTATTATACCTAATACCACTCTTGGAGGATTTAGTAATGAATGATTCTATCAACTATTCTATATTCCTGAATTGACCTTGATGTAGTGGTTGAAGCCACGTCAGGGTTGTATTCTTCAGAGTAAGGCCATAAGCATTGTTTTGAGTGAACAAATCATCCACTTGTTTAGCTCTTGATATTTGTTTAAACTCTATTACATGATCATATGGGGCTCTAGTGCCATCCAAGTAGTTCTTCATGGACTTAACCAGTTGAGTAGACCTCAACATACTAGGGTGTTCTCTCGGTTTTGGAAAGGGAAACTCATCCATGCCTCTTTGATGTCTTGCACCTCTATGCCTTTTCGGATTGGTTCTGTCAGTTTCTTATGATCTTGATCGATCTTTTCCTAATGGGTTTGCAAAGATCACTTCAGGTCTTTCTCTAGTTCTTTCTGTTAGGCCGCCAGAATGTAATTGTAATTACTGGAAAATGTAATTGGAAAAGATGCACATCGAAAGGATGTAGCATAACATTTGTAACTCTTTGATAATGCAAGTGTGCGGAAGCAGTTGCGCAGAAGAAGCAAGATGCTGGACTGTGGGTCTGGGCAGTGTGCCTGTGGGTCATTTCCGTGCAAGTTTTTACTTATACTGGTGTATTGAAATTTTACTGTTCTGAGTATTAAGTCATTTCGGTGATCTTGTCTGTGTAATACTTTGATTGCTGAGGGTATAAGTTTAGTTGTGGTTGAACGTAAATCGATGGTGAAGAAATCCGTGTTATTCTGCATAATTGAATAACATAGTTTATTGTGGTGAAGTATTTTGCTTAATGTTGAAAAGTTTGGTGATGAAATTACTATTTACAAGTTTGCTGGTGGATAATCAGAGTAAAGTGATGGGTAACTCTGTGCAGTGAATGTTTTATCTGGGACAATAAACATAGGTCCTCTGTAATATAGACCCCTGACCATCCCAAGAACCCAATAGTGGATTTATTCATGTAAGCCGTTAACAATCACGACACAATTTCCACTTGTGTAAGTGATGAATGTGAGTGATAACACTCATCTGCATGCAATGGTAGCTATACCACTTCATTGACCATTGTGTAAGTGTATGTCTTCATACACTCGGTTAGGTTCAAGATACTTCTCGGATTGATAATTTAAATGTGTGATCATCCCCACTATATGTACTTGTTGGTGATAGAGGAATAGTCTCTTTCGTCAAAATCCCTAAGTTGTCACCTAGGTACACAAAGACTATCTATTAGATCCTTCATCTTAGTGACATAATCACTAATACTTTGACTTGGCTTCTTCTTGAATGTAGTAAACTCTGACCATAGACTTGCTTTCCTTGCTTGGTAGTACTTTGGAAATGATATTCCAATGCATTCCATATATCTTCAGCTAATTCCAATCCTCTGATGTGTGGTAGCAAATGACTTGAACTCGTACTATAGATGTAGGCCTTTACACTTGAATCCTTCTTCTTGTTGGAGGAGATGGTGGATAGTCTTCAGAGATGAAGTGGTGTTGCTTAAACCTGCTTCACACTAGCTAAGAACAATTGCTGGAGAGTGTAATGGGCCTCTTTAGCTAGCTAATAATCATAAATAATCACCTATGTTATTTGGAACATGATCCACAAATCAATGGATCAAAATAGATAGATAGGAAATTGATCCAAGGTCATAGAATTGCTATTTTTGTCTCTACACCTGTTCAGTATATTGAACAGTGCTCTAAGCACAGTAGCAATTAGTCTAATTCCTTTTCATGATGTCTAATTAACTTAGACAACTACCAATCATGATGATTTCAATAAAAATGTCTAGTTAACTTAGACAACTAGCAATCATGAATGATTTCAATAAAAATGATGAACTACACATTGAGTATGATGTTTAACAAATCATAGGAGTGCCCCAACATTTTTGAAATGCATCAGTCAACATACGAGCGAGTAATGAAATGAATATATCTCACGATTCAGAGAAGCAATGATAATAAGATTTTGTAGCTACAAAGTAGATAGTCTATTGAATCTATGATGCTTTAAATCATGACAAATGATCAATCATACACTGAGAACAAGCTCTAAGAAGATCATTATACTGTTATAGTGATGGCAGAGAAGTGAAGTAATGATGTAATGAAAATGTATGTATTATATCATATATGAATACTATGTTATTGGCAGTAATCTATTGCACAATGTGAGAAGAGTGATTGAGCTATGGAGTGAGCTCTCAAATCACAATGTATTCCTCTCAATTGATCTCCTAAAGTCGAGATACCATGCAGGTCATTTGATCCTCTTTTTATAGTTGAGCTTGGAACCAATCTTTTGATTTCAAATTCAAAAATCCACCTAAAAGTGAATCCTAAACTATAGGATATATTCTCTCATCAATGAATTATGAGTTTTTATGCTTCCTAACTTCCTCGAGGATGTAGGGCTCTTTTACAAGGGTAAATGTAATTGATTTTACAAGGGATTGATCATATAAGGCTCCATGAGAAATATGCTAATCATCCAGTATGAGGGCTTGGATTCTCTTACACCAAAACTTCTATCAATGCTTTAAAGCATCTAGTTCCTCTTTCTTTAGTCAACTTTCATCTTCAAAAACTAGCTTCTCTTCTTCACCTGTTATGTACACCATGAGATCCTTACTCATAAGTAAGGCTTCCATTCTCATTACCCATGCAGGATAATTATCTCTGTCCAGTTTATCAATGGAGATATGATTTGCCATAATTCTTTGCTTCTACTTCAACCTATGAGTTTAAAGGATAAAGAATAATACCTTTTGGAGTTATTTGTGTATAAATATACTTTTGAAGTAATCTTTTGATGCCTTGTGTCTTTGAATGTTTCAACTTTCAAACTTTAATGAAAAATTTCCAAAACTTCTCTTCCTTTTGATGCCTTTTGCTTTTTACAACCTTTCTGCTCTGATACCACTTTTTGATGTATGACACATCACAAGAAATGAATTAATGTGACACTAGACAACCTCTATGGTCACCATTAACTCAATACTTCTCCAAACTTTGAGAAATAATAGGCAAAAATGAGAACTTTACTTCTTCAAAAATTTCTAGTCATTGAAATGACATACCTTTACTCTTTTGCTTATTTCTCTTAGCAAGAATACGATTTTTCCAAGATCTTCTGGGATGAAATTAGAAGAGAAGAGCTTTCCAACAAGCTATGAGTTGCTAAAAACTTTCCACTACACAACAAGTTATGGCCTTCACAAGTTGACCCTATATGAGCTGCCAAAATAGGAAACCTTTTTGTTTTAAGAAAAAATTATGTCCCTATCGTGCAAATTCGATGCCTAGCATCGACTTGCTACATAAAAGTGGACTTTTCAGTAGGAATTTGATGGTGGGTATCAACTTCCCACATAAAATCTCATATTTTCAAGCATGAAATCATCACGTGAATCATAGGTATAAAAAAATAAGGAGTTATCAACTACAAATTGATGTCAGGCATTGACTTGGTCCAACGACCTCCTATTTTGAAAAACTTTACAGCAGTAGTTGAAGCAGATAGATAAAACAATGACTTATCATCTCAGTCTCTACCACGCATCAACTTGCTTGGAAAACTTGAACTTTTGAGATCATTACACAGTAGGCAAAGTATGAAGATGGAGGAGAGAGCCTCATACACAGAAATTTAATTAGTTCTTCTCATAGCTATGAAAAACTTAGAAGTTTACAGGTGCTTTCTTACTCAGAGAAACCCGATTGTTTCTCAATCATACAAAATGAACTCTAGATCTCAACCTTTCATTCTCACATTCTCTCAATCTCTCTCACTGCATCTATTGATACAAACTAATTTATATAGATTTTCTCAATCTCGTGAGTTTTGAAAAATATAGAACTAAAGTTAAGTATAACTTTACAAATATAGTACATGTGTGAAATTGTCCCTTCACATAGGGCATATGCTTTTATTCTTAGACTTTGACCTTCAAATTTATGTCGAATTTGTGATTGGTTCTCCAACATTCTGCACCCCTTGTGCAGAGTATTGTGTGTGGCACCGGAGTTTGGGTTTCTACAACAAGGGTTTCATTATGTAGCTCTTGAGAAGGAGAGTCCACCATCTTGCATCACTAGAGAAATACTTCGCTGGTATCATAGCATTTTGAGACAAAAGATTTGCTCCTTTTGTGCAAGCGAAGCAAAACTTGCCCACTCGCCCAAAGCATTCTCCAAGGCTTACGACCCAGGCGGAGACCATGACATAGACCTTGGCATACCTTGTCATCTAAGTCACCAAAGTCACCATTTGCGTCATTGGTTATGCGTGAGGGAGGACCTTAACAATCAAGGAATACAAAGGTCCTTGGTACTTCTCGAGAGGTTACCCATCCCATTTTGTTCCCCCTCAGCTCGCTTACCTGAAAATATCTTGCCACTAAGCTACACTCTTGTGGTGCTTGAGGAAGGGGAAAGACTAAGGTTCACATTAACTTGCACATGCTTTGGGCCCTCAAAGCTTCATTCATTGTTTTTAAATCCTATTTTGAAGCATGTTTGGGGCGATTTTTGGAGCCATTTTGGAGTACTTTCATGCATAGTTCTCTTTATACAGGTTCAAGAACATTAAGAAGAGTGTTCTTTGTACTTCTACAAAAACAAATATTCAGATTTGGGGTTGTGTTTTTGGCCACACTATTAAATCTATAGGTTTCTTGAAAGGTTTTCAGTTGTGGTGGGAACAACCACGACAAGTTTATGCAGGTTTTTAAGCCTAAAGAAAAGAGTTGAAAGACACTTGCAGGTGTTCTTGGCTAGTGTTGTTGGATAGTGTTTAGGTTGTACACTCAGCCTTTTTGTACCATTTTATTGCATATATTGAGCATATACACACTATGTATGCTTCTATGGATATTGTATATGTACGTCCATTCGGCCATTGATACAACGATTATGATTTTTGCATAAAGCCTTTTATGTTTTATAAAGAGGGTCATGGTGAGGTTTTCTTGATTGGGAGACACCTAAAATTTGGGATCTCTTTGGTGATGCGGGTGGAAGACTTATCCAACCTCACCATAGGAGGTGTATGCTAGTTGTTCATAAGTGCTCGATAAGCCTAGTTTTCTTTTGGGTAATTGATTATATGCAATAGAGTCAGTGATTCACTATGAAGGTCTCCATGTCAGTACTTGTAGTTTTATGAGATTTTGACACTTGCCATATGCTCTTTTTGTAGAGAAAAATGTGGCAAAATTTTTCTAGATTTTTGGTTTCGCCAACTATACAGTGGTCGATTTACTTCTTGATACACTTGTTGATGTGGCCACATTCGCTCTCACATAATTCTTTTGGTTGGTCACTATTGCTCATTAATCCATTTTTTTGGGGAGACTATTGATTTTTCCTAGAATCTGACACTTGGTCATCCTTTCTTGAGCCTTAGTAGTGCTTGGACTATTCTAGCTCCATTTTCATTCTAACTAGTTCTCTATCATCATGACATCAAAAATCTCAGGCACATCTGGTGGATCTAGGTCTAGTGCGAGTGTTCCCAAGAGGAGCTATAACTTGCAAGGCAAAGTTCATTTTGAGATCCAGAAATTTGATGCTATAAACTTTGCTTTATGGAAGAATCAGATTAAAGATGTGCTGATTTAGAGGAGACACTAGAAGCTAGTAAATGAAATCTCAAAGAAGATATGGATGATGATGATTGGGATGAAGTGGATGAAATGGCTAGGTCTGCCATTCTATTGCACCTAGTGGATAAATTTTACTTTACAGAATTGGACTGTGATAGTGTAGAGGAGCTTTGGAAGAAGTTATGTAACACATATGAAAAAGAAAAGGCATCAAATAAAGTGTAGCTAATGAGAAAGTTATATGACCCTCACATGAAGGACAAAGATAGTGTTGTTTCTCATCTAAATGAGTTTGATGCTATATTCTCTCAATTACAAGCTCAAAAAATGGAGATGGATAATGAAATGAAAGTAGTCTTGTTGCTATGCACCTTGCCATCATCATGGGATACACTCTACACAGCTATTAGCAATAGTGCACCTAGTATTAACGTGGTCTATGATGACATATGTGGAGCATTCTTGATTGAGGAAATTTGTAGGAAATCTATGGTTGGCACTTACAGTGGAGACACATATAATATTTGTGATTCTTACCAAGGAAAAAATCAGCAATGTGACAGGAGCAAGAACAAGGAAAAGAATGGTAACGGAATAAGAGTAGAAGTAAAACAAGGAAGAAGGATACCGAATGTCATTATTGTCATAAGAAAGGATGCATGAAGAAAGACTACTATACATTAAAGAGTGTTAAAGGTAAAGGATAGAATGGTGATGGGCATCTTAAACAACTACTTGCACCATTTGCTTCAACTCTGAAGATTGAATAAATCAATGTTATTTTTTATGAAGTTGATGTGTTGACGCTTGACAGTACTATGCCTATTGAGGCTCTTATGATTGATTCTCTTTCCCACACATGGCTACTAGATTCAAGTGCCTCTTTCCATGTGACACCACATAGGGAATGGTTCTCTACTTATGCAACAAAGTCTCTTGGTACTGTGAGACTTGGTGACTCTTACTAGTGTGACACTGTTAGGATTGGAGATGTGGTTGTGCAATTCATTGATGGTTCAAAATTTACTATGCATAATGTACACCATATACCTTAGTTATCATGCAGTTTGATGTCAGTTGATCAATTTGATGTCACTAGTTACAAGGTTGTCTTCTATGCTCAGTCCTTTCGCGTATCAAAGGGCAATATGGTTATTGCAAAAGGAAGCAAAGTTGGGTCACTCTATCTTTTATTTGTATCATAGAAAGAACATGTTAGCTATTACTCTATAAATTGTATTTGGCATGGTTGTTTGGGCCATATATCTCATAGTGGAATGGAAAATATTTCTCGTTCTCGCTACTTATCTGTGTTATCTTTCTTTGATTTTTGATTTAGTGAGCATTGTCAATATGGAAAGCAAACTAGGAATGTGCATAAAATGCACATTGACTCTTCAATTCAGCCTTTGGATCTCATTCATACAGATGTGTGTGGTCCCATGCCCACAAGTTCATTAGGTGGTTCTCTTTACTTTATCACTTTCATGGATGATGCTACTAGAAAATTCTGGGTAAGTCCTATCAAATCAAAGACTGGGATATTCTCTATTTTCACAAAATTTCTTGCTTCAATTGAGACTAAGAAAGTAACTAAGCTTAAGGCTTTATGTTCATATAATGGGGATGAGTATACCTCACATGAAATCAGCCTTTTTTGTCTATCTAGAGGAATTTGTAGAGAGTTTATAGCTCCATATACCCCAACAAAAATTGGATTAGTTGAAAGGATGAATATAACTATTGAGGATAGAGTAGTTTCTATGCTACATCATGCAAACCTTTCACAAAGATTTTTGGTAGAAGCGGTATTGAATGTGGTTCATCTGATTAACCTTTCAACTAGTATTGTCAAAGTTATGAAAGTGGCACAAGAGTTATGGACAAGGATGCCACCATATTATGATCATCTTCAAGTTTTTGGGTGTGAAGCATATGTTCATATACCTAAGAATTTTATACAAAAGTTAGACCATAAGTCAAAGAAATGTATTTTTCTTGGATATGGGAGAGAAGGTCAATTTGGATATTGCTTATGGGATCTTGATACATACTCAATCATCAAAAGTAATGACATCATATTCAATGAGTCTAAGATGCACAAACAACCCATTAAAGAGGTTGAAGCGAGAAGAGGGGTGTTTGACAATACTAGTACTCTAGTTAGCATGCATAAAATTGATGCACATAGGGGTGTTAAAGAGAATTTCTAATCAGATCAATCTCCAAATATTCCTCTTCAACAACCATTGAGACACTCTGCACATGTCTCACATCTACTTGATAGATATGTTCCTACTTTGGATTGTGTTATGCCAACATACGTTGGTGAGCCTTCTTACTACAAAGAGGCTATACAAACAAAGGATCATGTCAAATGGGAGCATGCCATGAAGAGTGAGTTGGATTCTATTCATAAGAATGGTACTTGGGATTTAGTACCTTTGCCAAAGGGCAGGAAATCTTTACCATGTAGATGGGTATATAATATGAAATTCACATCAGATAGTGCTTCTCCAAAGTATCGACTTGTTGCAAAGGGTTTTAAGCAACAACATAGTGTTGATTTTGAGGAAATCTTCTCTCCAATAGTCAAAATGACTACCATGAGCATGATGCTTGGATTCTTTGCAATGGAGGACTTAGAGCTAGTCCAAATGGATGTGAAAACTACTTTCTTGCATGGAGATCTTACAGATGAGATCTATATGGAACAACCAGAGGGTTGTGTAGTTCATGGAAAAGAAACTCTAGTTTGTAAGGTCAAGAAGCACTTATATGGACTTAAACAATCCCCTAGACAATGGTATCAAAAGTTTGATGCTTTTATGAATTCTCAAGGCTATTCTCAAAGCAATGAGGATCATTGTCTCTAAACAAAGAGATGCTAACATGGTAGCTTGATATGCTTGATACTTTATGTTGATGATATGTTGATTGCTAAGAAGTCCTGTTATGACTTGTCAATTCTCAAAAAGAAGTTGATTCATACATTCGATATTATTCTTGGCATGCACATTACTCATGATAGGAGTGAAAGTGCATATAGTTTTCTCAAAGTGGGTACATATCCAAGTACTTCACAGATTCAATATGTAGGGTGGAAAGGCATTGAGTACACCTTTAACCACATATGTGAAATTGAGCAAGGATGATTGCCGCAAATCAGATGAGGAAAAGTGTTGGAGATAGACGTCTATGAAAGCACGCAACAACAAAAGGAAGGAGAAGAAGCTTGGAGCACAACATGCAATAATAAATGTATTACTAGAGAATGTACAAAGATAAGTAGCCCATTAGGGCAATAGGCATATATACAAGCCGGGGGAAAAAAACCTCCTAAAGAGGGAAAAAAATGCCCCGGCGGTCCTAGTGTGTTCACACACATCACTACCTAAATATATCAACAAATCCTCCCTGGGAGTGATGCGGTGAACAAGGAGCTGACACTCATGTATAAGGAAGTGCCAAGCTATGTGGAAATCACCCCACAAAAGGAAGTAAGCCCAAAGCTTTGCGAAAAGCTTCAAACTTCTACCTAGGCAGAGCCTTCGTGAAAAGGTCTACAATGTTCTCCTACGTGGGCACATATGCCAAGCTTATCTCCCCATCAAAGAACCTCTCCCTGACATAGTGATAATGCACCTCAATGTGCTTAGTGCGAGCATGGAACACAGGGCTCCTCGCAACTGCCAATGCACTCTGACTATCAGTGAAGATGGTGGTGGCAGAAGACTGACCAACACCCAAATCAGCCATAAGGCGTCTGAGCCACACACACTCAACAGTCGTTGTGAAAGCTGCCCTATACTCAGCCTCAGAATTGGAAGTGGCCACAATAGGCTGCTTCTTGCTCAACCAAGATATACATGAGCTACCAAGCATGAAGCAAAAGCCACTAGTGGACATACGAGTGTCATAGCAACCAACCCAATCAGAGTCAGAAAAAGCATGCAAATCTAGCGCTAGTGATCCCCCCTTGGATAAAACAACCCAAGTAGCCGAGTACCACTCAAGTAGCAAAAGATGTGCTTAATCGCCTGCCAATGCTTGACTCCTGGGCAATGCATAAACTTGCTCATCTGTGAGACAACAAACTGAATATCTGGCCGAGTAATGCATAAGTAAATCAAGCATCCAACAAGCTGCTGATAGAGAACATCATCTCCAGCATCATGAAGACTCAATCGTAGACCTGTCTCCATAGGAGTGGCAATAGGCTTACAGTCTTCAAGGCCAAAACACTGCAATAATGTGTCAATATATTTTGTTTGACACAAAGCCATTCCACAATCAACTTGCATAAACTGAATGCCCAAATAGTGATGCAAATGCCCCAAATCAGACATCTCAAATGAGGCATGCAAATCAGCCTTAAAATCAGCAATATGCTTCTCAATAGGACAAGTCCGCAGCATGTCATCAACACAGACAACAATGATCAGAAGCACATCATTATCACGCTTAACATATAAGGTGCTTTCAATTGGACTGTTCTCAAAACCATGTGCAATCAGATAGGCATGTATCTTCTCATACTTATCTTCCTTCTTCGAATGTGTAGCATTTGTAGATTTCTGCTTACTAGTTGAAGAGCTCCATTTTCCTTTGCCCTTCTGACTAGCCAAGAAAGCTTGATCTGCAACATGCATAATGGACCTGTTCTGCCTGGACTGATCTTCCTGCAACAAAAGAGAGACTAACTCCTCAAATGACAAGGCATTTGGATTGCCTTTCATCATTAACCAAAGAGTAGAAGCAAAACTCTGATATGAATCAGGAAGACCATTCAGAACGGTCTCCACAAGTGAGCTATCTCGTATAACCTCATCAACAGAAATCAACTGTTCCTTCAAGTCTTTGATTTTTGTTAGAAAACTATCCATAGAATCACCTTCATTGATGTGCTCACTCTCCAACCGTTTTCGGAGGTAAGCAACACGAGCCTCATTCCTAGCTTGGTACAATGTGGTAAGTGTATCCCAAGCATCCCTAGTTGTTCTATAAGAGCGAATGTGAGGAATAATGGCACATTTGATAGACAAAGCTATCAATGCATGGGCTTGAGCATCTCTGCCATCCCAACAAATTTGCTCTACATTAGGTACAACAGAAACTGCAGCATGAATAGGAATATGCAGAATATCATCATCTTCGTCACCTTCTACCTCAGCTTCTGTACCTGTAGTTGTAATAGTTGCAGGTGTGATAGGATGTTTTTCAACACCCTGCACAATGTTCCATAGTCCTTTTGCAACCAATACATGTCGCATCATATAGGCCCATAACGATTAGTTGGTACCATCCAACTTATCCTCAACAACCAACATACGGAATACATCACTGCTTTCAACCATGGTCGGTGACTAAAATACCTTGATGTAGAAAATTGATTGTATCTCAAAAAGTTGAACAAAATTGCCTAGACAAATTCCGCTAGACTTGTAGCAGACTTCGAGATACTTATACTGGCGAACAGAAACGGGTATATACCTTTGGCACAAAAAGACAAAATAGCCTACACAAGAGCTACAATAGTGTGTTCGAAGGCCGAAACGAGCTCAGACCGCGATTTCAACACCACATAGCAAAGCTGTTTTGATCTCGAAAACACGCTGAGTATGCTCACTAAAATTCGTGCGATTCTGAGACTGCAACCGAAGGAGTGTCGACAGTGCCCTAGATGAAGCGACGACGTGCTCTGATACCAATTGTTGGAGATAGACGTTTGTGGAAGCACGCAAACAACACAAGGAAGGAGAAGAATCTTGGAGCACAACACACAATACTGACTGTATTACTAGAGAATGTACAAAGATAAGTAGCCCATTAGGGCAATAGGCGTATATACATGCTGGGAAAAAAAAAGCCTCCTAAAGAGGAAAAAAATGCCCCGGCGGTCCTAGTGTGATCACACACATCACTACCTAAATATATCAACAAAAAGGAATTGATGACAAAATTGCCTTATCATTTTGTTGTTGGTAGTCTCATGTCTTCTATGGTAGCTATGAGACCAAACATTACATTTGCAGTGGGAGTTGAGAGCAGATGTATTGTCTAATCCTGGCAAGAAGCATTGGGAAGCAATCAAGATGATTTGAGATATCTAAGTTTTAACGTATTAGCTTCAATGAAAACGTTAGGCGGAACCTCATGGAATCCATCTATTGTCATACTTATCTACCTTGTAGGGAAAGAATCCCATTAGTGTGTGTGGGTGAATGCACAAGACCATGTTGGTCTTCCCTGTGCCTAGTCTTGGGTGTCCACCTTCTTCGCTTCGCGAAGCGTTCCAGCGAGCAGTTCTTCTTTAAACCTTTAATTGGAATTACAACCATTGAACAAACTTGGTTGACACACATGGTTTTTGCACTGCTAATGTTGCAGAGAAGCGTTTATGCTTAGGTAGAGGGAAAGCATCCATTATTGGCTACACAAATTCATATTATGCTCATTGTGTAGACAATCATAAGTCTACATCAAGGTACATTTTTCATTTTGATGGAGGTGCTATCTCTTGGAGATCTCGTCTTCAAGAATGTATAGATGTTTCCACCACACAAGTAGAGTATGTTGTAGCAAGTGAGGCACGTAAGGAAGCATTGTGGCTTTCACATCTTGCTTGTTATATGGGTCTATCTTAGCATGTACCTCATTTTCTCAATGATAGTCAAAGTGCCAATTTTCTCAGTGATAGCCAAAGTGCCAGTTTGCTCAGTGATAGTCAGAGTGCCATTGCATTGGCTAAGAATCCCGGTCTACCATGCAAACACAAGCACAATGAGGTGCAATATCACTTCATTAGAGAGTGCTTTGCCATTGAGCATATTATTCTTGAGAAGGTTCATACTCGAGATAATGTTGAAGATGGAGTGACTAAATCTCTACCATACAATAGCTTTCGACACGGTTGTCACTTGATGGGGGTTATTTGATTCATGATCTTACACAGTTACTTGTATACTCTGTAACATGCCCATCAAGTGGCAACTATTCTTTGTATACTTACACTCAGGTACTCCTTATCATTCTTTATTTTTCTCCCATACTCGCTTTGGTCATATTGGCCTTTAGTGGGTGATTGTTACCATTAGTGTCCATGTGAAAGGCCAAATGGCCATTGGACAATTTTGTGTATGTTCTTTAATAAAACATATAGTGTCCTGGTTAGCCACAAACTCTATGTTTGACTGCATTTGTATGACCTAAGAAATCTTTGTTTATGCTCTGTGTGCTCTATGTTTTCTATGTATTTTGCACCTCCTATGCAAGATATTGTTGCATAGCTCTCGAGAAGGTGAGTCCACCATCATGCATTGCTAGAGAAATACTTCAATAATTAGTGAAGAATTTGAACAATCTAATAGTACCATTATGTCTAGATTGTGCTAAAACCCTAAGCATGAATATATATTTCATTGTTTTAGCATACAAAGGCCGCATTTTACCTTGTTGATATAATTGATGATATCATCATTCATAACCACTCTATATAGTCGTGCTTCAACACATATATAAGAAGGGGTTTGGCATAAGGATCCTTAGTCTTACTAGTCTTGGGAGCTCATTGAGTTGCAATCTCCAAGTAGTACTTTCAAGTTCTAGTTCATGTTCTTGTCTAGTCCATTGTTATAGTCTTCTCTAATCCAGTTCCTAGACATCTTGTCTTGCCATCTTTTATTCTTATAGTATGAGATCTTGTCTAATACCAAGAGCATGTTTGCATCTCGAAAATCCCATTTGAATGCTCTTCTATAGGTTGAATATGTATTTGTCCCCCTCTGTATATGGATGAAGATATAATTTTCTCTCCTTCCTCTTCAATCTTCTCAGTAAAAAGTTGGAGTAGCAGCCTTCTTGGATAAAGAAGTAACATCTTCCTCTAATTATATTGCCCTAGGGTACTTGCCATTGATAATATTCCACTAGTCTTTGGAAACTAGCAAATTCATCATCATAAAACTCCACATTGGATAGTTTGATTGTTTCAAGCTTGCGTTCTTGTTCTAATCTATCTCTATAGTCACTCATCTTGAGTACAAGGATGTAAGTCAACTAAGCTAGGAAAAATGTTGGAAGTGTAGTAGGCCCAAATAATAATTCAGAGGTTAAATCCAAGATCTTTCCAATGTTGGAGTTGGAGGTCTGCGGAAGCACACGAACAACACAAGGAACAAGAAGAAGCTTGGAACACAACACACAATACTGAATGTATTACCACTAGAATGTACAAAGAAAAGTAACCCATTAGGGCAATACACATATATGCAAGCCGGGGGATAAAACCTCCTAAGGAGGGAAAAAAGTACCATAGTGTTCGTAGTGTGTTCACACACATCACTACCTAAATATATCAACAAATCCCCCTTGGGAGTGATGAGGTGAAAAAGGATCTAGCACTCATGTATAAGGAAGTGCCAAGCTATGTGTAATCAATCCACAAATGGAAGTAAGCCCAAAGCTTTGCGAAAAGCTTCAAACTTCTCCCTAGGCAAAGCCTTCATAAAAAATTCTACAATGTTCTCCTGTGTGGGCACCTATGCCTAGTTGATCTCTCTAGCAGAGAACCTCTCCCTGGCATAATGATAATGCACCTCAATGTGCTTAGTGAGAGCATGGAACAAAGGTTTTCTCGCAGCTGCCAATGCACTCTGACTGTCAGTGAAGATGATGGTGGAAGAGGACTCACCAACACCCAAATCAGCCATAAGGCATCTGAGCCACACACTCAACAGTCTCTATGAAAGCTACCCTGTACTCAGCCTCACAACTAGAAGTGGCCATAATAGGCTGATTCTTGCTCAACCAAGATATGCATGAGCTACCAAGCATGAAGCAAAAACCATTGGTGGACACAGGAGTGTCATAGAAACTAGACTAATCGGAGTCAAAAAAAGCATGTAAATCTAGCAACAGTGATCCCCCCTTGGGATAAAACAATCCAATTAGCCAGGTATCACTCAAGAAGCAAAAGATACGTGTAACCACCTGTCAATGTCTTGTTGCCAACATGATTGCTCCTACTTCATCTACATTTGTATCCGCATGAGTGCATCTCCATTTTGTATCTAGGAGGCACTCCATTTCTAGTCTATTTCCATTTTATATTGTATTTCCTTTGTATTTGGGTACCTTGCCATGTGCTTCTACCAGTTGTATTCATTCTCCTTTCATGAGACTTATCCCACGTATGATGTACTTTTGAGAGCCCCTCCCAAATCTATATAAGGAGGGCCTCTCCCCTCATTTGTATTTGGTTAGAAGCTTGAGGAGCCTACTCCATGCTCTTGGTAAGCTCATTTCTAATCCACATGAGTTTACCCATTTCATGGTGTTGGTAGCAGTCGGGGAACCGAAGGAGCCACAAGACGAAGAGAGTCAGAGCGAAGGGACAGCACAAGCAGACAGGGCAGTCAACAAAGATCTGGCAAGTAGGCCAATAATTTTCTTCATGGAGAAGCAAGTACGGGCATTCACGCAGATCTAGCACTAAGGCATCCTTTAATTTTTCAAAACCTTACACCAATCAAAAGTGATTCTTATCACTAACAATCATTGTAAATACCATTTCATATTTTTTTAGCTCCATTTTGTGCAAGCCGAGGAGTCCTCGAGCTTGAGGAGCCTTAGAAGTACCTACATATCAATTTTCGTATTTTTTAGACTCCGTTTAAGCCCTCAAATTGGCCCTGGAACCTAATTTTTAACTAGGCCGGACACTAGGTCTGGACAGGGCCAAAGCTAGTCAAAAACTATAAAAAGAGCTAGAGAGCTCATTTTTGAGGTTAGATTGTAATTGAAACAAACTTGTAAGAGCTCTTGAAAGTAATCTAAAGACTCCATTGCTTATCACTCTTTGTCTTGCTGTGTGTGTGCGCGTGTGTGTGTATGTGTGTGCATGTTTGTGTGCTTCTCACTCACGCACTTGTGCCGCCACTTGCTCGAGGTCTTCATACCATCCTCACGTCTTCCCGGATTGACATTAAAGGAGGTGCTACTCATCACTGAGCTACACCAAATTTTGGCGCCGTTGCCGGGGATCGAGCTTTGAGGACGAGCGTGTGATGGTAAGACGTAGAGTTGACGCGTTGGAGTTGTAGGTATTTTCTTCACTCTCATCGAGTTTCTTTTACTTTCTTCATCACCACTATCATCATCACCATCTCCCACCTCCATCTCCATCATCGCGAAAAATTCTGTTTTTTGATCATATCACCATCTCCACCTCATTTCCCTCATTTCACTTGTGAGAGAGAGCAAGAGAGCGAAATTGTGCGTGCTATTTTTGCATGTTTTCTGAGTTGTATTGCAGGTACAGGCCGCATCTTCGTCCCCAGCACCCTGCGCAGGTACGGAATTCGAAGTAACTGTCTGTGTGTCGCCGGGTTCTGTCAATCGCGACCGACAGAAAAGTTGGTCTATTTGCTAAACAAAGTGCATATCCATGATCTACAGGCCTAGAGCTTCCCAAAAATGTGTTTAGTTTTTTGAAATTCCACAGATTTCTGTCAATCGCGATTGACATGTCAATCGCGATCGACAAACCACGACGGACAGACCTGTCAATCGCGATCGACACATCAATCGCGACCGACACGGTCAACGACCGATTGACCACGACGGACAGAGCCTACGCGTGACACGTGTCAATCGCGATCGAGCCATCAATCGCGATCGACCAGTCAACGATTGTTTGACCACGACGGACAGACCTCACGACCGACCTGTCAATCGTGATCGACACATCAATCGCGATCGACAGAGTCAACGATTGTTTGACCACGACGGACAGACTCTCGCGACGGACCTGTCAATCGCGATCGACTCATCAATCGTGACTGACAGAGTCAACGACGGTTTGACCACGACTGATTGACTTCACGACCGACCTGTCAATCGCGATCGACACATCAATCGCGACTGACAGCCACGACGGACCTGTCAATCGCGATCGACACGTCAGTCGCGACTGACCTGTCAATCGCGACCGACAGACTTTGCGAACACGTTAGAAGGGCAAATTAGGTCAAATTTTTTGGGAAAAAATAGTGGTCTTAATTTTGGCTAAGTGTGGGGCAAACACTAGGGTGTAGTATTGCATCGCGAGGCCGTGCCACAAGCAAGTCGAGACTTCCTGTTTACCTGATAGCATGTTTTGACTCCTGTTTTAATTCCAAAACCCTGAACGGTCATAACTTTTTCATACGAAATCCAATTTTTGAGCTTTAAGGCTTGTCAGAAAGCTCGTGACATATACTACACGCTCTCGACTGTTTTTTATAAGAATAATGCATTGATTTTCAGTTAGGGTAATTTGAAGTTGACCATACCCAGGGGGAACAAAATTCAGGGATCCCTAGAATTAAGTTCCATAAAACCAATGGGCTAATTGGTGTTTGAGTTACATGAATGGAAGTGCTTGGGGTTGTCATTTGAATTTAAATCTTGAGCTAATCTTGGGCCTTTTACAGGTCCCTTGAGAGCATCGAAGGGTACGCAAAGCAAGAGTAAGTGCAAGCTTGGGAACACGCGTCCTGGGCACACCAGGACCACAACTCAAGGAAAGGAATTCAAGGTTGGAAAACCCGCAACACCCTCTGTCAATTCTTAGTTTAGGCTAAGTGCGGGTAGTGTTAAAAGTAATTCCAGGCAACGATAGGCACGAGATAAACCAAAGACTATCTAAGAAATCAAGTTCAAGTCAAGAGATAACCTGTGTGTGTGAACGACGACCTTGAAGGAAAAGAACCCAACATGAAACGGCCAAACTAAAGTACAAAAACCACTCAAGTATTCCTGACGACGCAATATCAGACAAGATCATAAACATAATAACTCACTAAAAACGAATCAAGCGACTCAGACCAATTGATCAGCAACGAGGTTGTACTCTGGGCAGAAATTGGGCTACTTAACTAGGCATATGAACCTTAGATCAGGGCGACATCTAGGAAGGGATAGACAGAGCCTTAGGTCTTCAGAGGCTAGTGTCAACCACACTGCTAGGTCGTGGGCCCAGCAGTTGAGCCATCACTCATACTACCCAAGTTCTGAGACTAGTGAATCCGAGATGTCTCAAGGTATGGAGAGACCTACAGGCAGTGCAGGAGTGCCATACTTGCATAGGGTAGAAGGCCCTTACAAAACGCAGTTAGAATACCTTAGGACCAACCGATTGGGTGCTAGCATCTATGAGGACGGCCTAGGAAGGTCTGTAGTACAGATTAAGAATCCCGATCATTCCATTGGATTAGAGCGCCCAGCTGTCAAGTTCGAAAATGGAGTTTACTTAGACAAGGAAGGGACAATATATGTGGTCACCAGCCACCCCGATAGGACTGATGAATTTGGGAATGTAGTCCCAGAATCGGACTTAGATGACCTAGAGCAAGGAAACATGGGGGTAGAACCGAGGACCCCTCGAGGGAAATCTGTTCTTACGAGGATTATCACACCAGAGTGGATTCCCCAAGATAATAAGAGCATAGATCTTCTTCTGAACCGCGAAACTGAAGAAGCCTTTTGGAGATATAAATCTGATCGGCCATTTGATATTGGAACAATCATGATCTATGAGTTGAAGGATCCTGATAGCCCAGGTAGAGTGACCTACTTAGATCACGCCTCAGAGAGGATCTTCGTGGTGACAGAAAATGATAGGCATGCTTACACTTGGAAAGGTGCAAGTATCTTCCCCCAATCAAGATCAAATGTGTCCTACGGTCACCCTGGAGCGGGAACATCCCAAGCTCATGGAACTCAAAGAGACAGAAGTAGAGATAGGCCAGAGGTAAGCTTTGCCAACTCAGGGGGCAGAGAGAGAACGAGGACGGAAACAAATAGAGTAGAGCCTGAGGTACTTAGAGCTCACCGGAATCAAAGGAACGCAGATGAGTTCCCTCTACCACGACCTAGAGAGCACACCAGGACCTTGAGACCAACGCAGCTAGTCAAGTCCATGAAGAATTACTTCGATGGCACGGGAGATCCATACGATCATGTGGCTGAGTTTAAACAAGTCCTGAAAGCTGAACAAGTGGAGGATCTATTCACGCAGTATAATGCCTTCGGTCTGACCCTTAGGAACACTGCCCTGACATGGTTTCAGCCACTAAACGAGAGACAGTTCAGGAACATAGACCAACTCCTGGAGGCTTTCATTATTGAATTCTCTAAGAGTGGCATAAGACATAATACCTCCTCACTGATCCACAGCTTCAAGCAGACCCCGCAAGAAACCGTGAGACTTGCAGGAAGAAGATTTAGGCAATACTTAGAAAGATGCCCTGTTTCGGAGCTACCCACACCAGCTAAGCAAGTGGCTTTATTCTTGGATGGATTGCTAAGTACCAAATTGAGATCGTATGTGTACTTAAAGGACCCTAGGACAATAGAAGGTTGTGTACGCATGTGCATTGACATTGAGGATAACCTAGGGGAGGAATTAGAGCTTTCCAAGATATACAAAGATTCGGATAGTGCCTCTAACCTCTCTTCCACGCAATCCACGTCAATTGAGGAACTTGCGGAGAAAGTAGCTCAAAAATTAGGCGTCTCTAGTAAACAGATCCCAAGGTTTGCCCCTGTGAAGAGATGCTACACTTGTGGTGGCGACCACATGGCGAATGTATGTCCCATTATGGCCCAACCCCAAGTAAATCCTAGTAGCCAGTACTGCACCATAGAACGAAGATACACAAATCACACAGCACAAGACTGCCCATACAATAAACAAGCTGTTAGGCAAACCTATCCTCAACCATACCCTCAACAAGGCAGATATCAGAACCAGTACCCACCACAACAGTATGCTAGGCCTCAACAAACCTACCAAACACAATACCAAGCCCAGCAAAGGCCTCAGCCTGTGTTAGCCCAACAACCTCCAACTCCGTCCAGCTTGATACCTGTAAAGTATGCAGCTGCAGAAGAAAACCTGAATAGAGCTATAGTCCCCGTAACGCCATTGCTTTCAGAGAGTGATCCCAGTGACCATAGCTTCGATTCTACACATGTTGATAGTCCCCAGGCTTACTATATGCAGTCTCCTGAACATGGTGAGTCTTACTATAGTGAAGAGCCAAATGAACCTAGTTGGGAATCAGATTACACCAACGTCATGTATGCAAACCCCAACCCTAGACCCCAACCTAGACAAGTAAGAACCCCATTCCCTAGAGGACCATGCTATAGATGTCAAGGAGATCATCTCATTCGTGACTGTCCCTTGCCTCCACCTACACAACCTCAGCCAGTAACGATCCAGGGCTATTGTCAAGAGTGTGGAAAGGAGCATCTTTTACGAGATTGCCCTAAGAATCCTAATAATATGCCAAAAATCACTCCCATTAACGTTATTGGGATGGTGGTAGACTCCACAGGAAGTGTGACATCCACCGCACCAGTACAGGTAGTGACTAGAGCCCAGGCACTGCAGCAAAACCAGGGTGTAGGTCAGGAAAAAAGCCCAGAAGTTAGTGAAACTGAGAGCATAACCAAGAAAAGGACTAGAGCGTGGAAAGATAGCCGAGAAAGAATGAAAAGACAATGGGCTAAAAAGATGAGTGAACTTGAGGAAAGCATAAGAGAAACCAAAGCCAGGATAATTGAACTCACATCTCAAACTCCCTCTCACACTACCCCACCACCACCTTTCCCACCGCCATCCGACCAGCCACCTTCCAACCCGCCTCACCTAAACCCACCACCCCCTAGAGTAGGATCAGTACTAGCAGATCCCACTCCCGAAGACCTTAATATGATGCTTAAAGCATATCAGGCCAGAATCCAAGAAGGGCCAAATGTCACGGAGCATGACAAGTGCTACCCTAAAGCTGACCTAGAGATGGAGAGAACCAAGCTTTGCGCGAAAATGGTCGCATTGGCTCAGACTATGTTTGAAGCCAGTCGCCTTTTCAACTACTCGGGCTCAGCCAAGACGCAATTACACTTGGACGGACTTCTAGAGAAGTTAGAGGGCATACTTGCAAGATCTGCCAAGGAAGAAAAAAATCAGGAAAGAGATGAAGCAAGCAAAAACATGACCCATTCCCCATCAAAAGCTTACATGCCCAATTCCACTGAATCAGACACTTCCCCGTCCCTAGAAATAATAGAGAATCCAAGGGTACAATCACAAAAGGAACTCGCCACTCAACACCATAACAAGGCTAGTGAAAGAGCAGGTCTTCCTACCCAGAGAGCCTATGAGCCTGAAGCCTATGTACCTAACTCTACAGAGCCAGACACATCATCTTCCATGAATCGTTTCACACCAGAATTCCTACGCGAGATTCAAGAAGACAAATGGGCTAAGGAAAGTGAAGTTCCTCCTCCCTTTGAACTTGTGGATGATGCACACGACCAATTCCCACAAGACATCCCATCTATTTACGAGGAACATGAGAGTACTCAGTCTCACGAGAGATTGGACTTTGAATCCAATTCCATACAAGAGCTACCCCATTTCACAGGCCCCTGGGAAGCCAAGTCTACTTGTATGAGAACCCCCACAGTCATAATACGAAATGAAGATTCAGTCATACCTAGGAACACAGAGGTAGTGAAGAACACCAAGGTACAGTGCAATCTCACTTTGGAAGAGCTGCTCAAGGTTAGACCAGAAGTGTGGGAACATGTAGCCAATCAAGTGCCCGAGATAGCCAAACCTCGTTCCCAGGTAGGATCACATAGGACAGTGCCAGAGATACCCTTGGATAAGATAGGAGATATGTGTGAAGGTGAAGAAGGAAACACCTATCTTCCCATTACCTACCAAGAGTACACCACCAAGGCAATTTTGGACTCAGGCGCAGGAGTTGCAATTGCCACCACTTCCCTATGGAAGCATTGGGGCAAGCCAGCACTCAGGCCAACAAGAATGAAATTGCAGATGGCCGATGGTCATATTGAGAGACCCTTAGGATTGCTAGAAGGAATAACTCTCACCACCTGTGGTGTCGAGTTTGAGCACACATTTGCCATATGTGACTTCAGCAAAAATCATGCCTATGAGATGATCTTGGGACGACCTTTTATGCGACAGTTGCAAGTGGTACAGGATTGGGGAACCAATTCTTTATACCTGCAGCACTTAGGTGTTACGACCAAAGTCAATCTCAAAGATTACTCTCATAGAGATGTCCCCCCTATCCAATGGAATCCCATCCATAGAGCCAAGGATGATACGGAATCTGTGCATTCCATAGGATCAGGATCCTCATGGATGCATGAAGACACCCACTTATGGATGTGCAAAGTAGCAGTAGAAGAAGAGAAAAGAGAGAAGGCCAGAGATATAGGTGCAAACGAAACACATCGACCCATTCAAGACCCAGCCTATGCACCTGTAGTCTTTCCTGACGAAGAATTCGAACCCCATGGCTGGGCAGAAATCCTAGCAACAATGGATGTAGCCATCAATGAGGAACAATGGACACCTCACTGTGATGAGGATGGCTATGACATTTCAGTCTTCTCCATAGAGCCAATCATGGGAGAGGCAGTTCTAGAAGAATGTGAACCTAGTCCTGATGCAGTTGAGGATGCAAGTGACTCCGATCTAGAGTCAATCATTATGGACCCACCATTTGCATCAGATGAAGAATACTTCCATGAAGTAGAATTCCAACCCCAGAGGCATGGAGAGCTTACAAATGACGTAAGATTAGCAACACATGTGACCCTGAAGGAAGAAGGAAAGAAACGAAAGAAGAGAGAAGTCTCCCCAGACGAGGAAGAATCTTTGTTTGAGGTCCCAGAAAATTTTAAGAAGTACGAGATAGACGATAGGAGAGTTATGATAAGGATGCCTAAACGGGAGGCGCAATCAGGAGAGGCCTATGATAACAAAGAAACCACCAAGAAAATAGTAGTGGCCCTAGAAGAAGGAGAGGAGAGATGTACATACATAGGCCATGACCTAACAGAGGAAGAAGAGCATGCATTAATAGCCTTGCTAAGAGAATACAGAGATGTGTTCGCTTGGAGTTACAAGGATTTGAAGGGTGTTGACCCAGACATATGCTCACACACCATCCCCATGACTTCAGATGCCAAACCCTCTAAGCAAAAACCCTATACTTATAACGATAATTACGCTGCTAAGATCAAAGAGGAGATAGATAGACTGGTTGAAGCTGGATTTATCTATGAAATTGAGCACACTGAGTGGGTATCCCCCATTGTAGTGGTGCCAAAGAAAAATGGAAAGCTGCGTGTATGCATTAACCTGAAGAAGGTCAATGCAGCCACAATCCGAGATAATTATCCGCTTCCCATTACAGAACATCTCTTAGAAAGAGTAGCGGGTAAGGAAGTGTACAGCTTCCTGGATGGATTCTCTGGCTACAATCAAGTAGCCATAGCCCCAGAAGATCAGCATAAGACAGCTTTTGCCACAGAGTGGGGGATATTTGCCTTTCGTGTAATGCCATTTGGGCTTACCAACGCACCAGCAACCTTCCAGAGGCTGATGTGCCATGTGTTTAAGGAGTTCCTGAGGAAGAATTTAGAAGTCTATGTTGATGATCTTTGTGCTCATTCCAACATTAGGCAAACCCATATTCCTGAACTCAGACAAATCTTTGACAAATGTAGAGAATATCAAGTCTGTCTGAACCCAGAAAAGTGCGTTTTTATGGTCAGGCAAGGCAAGATTCTAGGACACATAGTGTCAAAGAATGGCATATCTACTGACGAAGAGAAAGTGAGGGCCATAGCAGACCTACCTAGACCAAGGAATGTCAAGGAAGTACAAGCTTTCATGGGGCACTGTGGTTATTACCAACGATTTATACACATGTATGCCATCATAGCAAAGCCTCTGTACGGACTTCTGACTAACTTTGAGTGGACGGATGAATGTGAGAATTCCTTCCAGGAGCTTAAACGAAGATTATGTTCAGCACCAATCTTGATCACACCTGATTGGAACAAGCCTTTTCATGTTCATGTGGATGCATCCAATTATGCCATTGGGTGTGTGCTTGCTCAATCTACTGGTGAAGGTAATATGGATCTTCCAATTGCTTATGCTAGTAGACAATTAAATGCAGCTGAACGCAATTACACCACTACTGAGAGAGAAGGCTTAGGCATGGTATATGCAGTCAAGAAATTTAGACACTATTTGCTTGCAAATAAGTTTACATTTTTTACTGACCATCAGGCATTGTTGTACTTGGTAAACAAACCATGCAATACAGGTAGGTTAGTAAGATGGTTTCTCTTACTAATGGAATATGACTTTGAGGTAGTGGTAAGGAAAGGGAGGACTCATTTGAGAGCAGACCATCTCTCTAGGCTCACATCTGGAGAAGCCCCACAAGGAGTATCAGATGATCTTCCTGATGCTTACTTGTTTAATTTGGAAGTGGTGCCGCAGTGGGCTAAGCCATTGGTGCCAGTATTGACATACGGGCCTAACCATCCTGTAGTAAACACACGGAATAGAGAGGTTGTGAAAGCCCAAAAGTACCACATCATGGCGGGAAGTATGTACAAGCACACAGATCAAGGAATCTTGGCTTGTTGTGTGGAAGAGGACGAGTACAATAAATGGTTGCAATTAGCACATGTAGGTGCATTAGAGCAACACTATTCAAAACAACGAACCCTACAGACACTCAGGAGGCTCGGAGTGCATTGGCCGACTATGGAAGCTGATGTCCAAAGGGTGTGCAAGGAATGCCCAATCTGCTGCACTAAACCACCTGTGGAATACGCCACTCTTTATCAAGTGTCCCTAGTGCCAGATTGGAGTGAACCACTAGTATCCTTCCTGAGGACGAAAACATTCCCTCAAGACATGACGCTGGCTAGGAAAAGGAGTTTAGAACAAGAAGCCCAGGATTACTCACTCATTGGTGATAATCTATATAAGCGTGGTAAAGATGGTTACCTACGGCTATGTGTCCATGAAAGTGAATATCTCAAGATCTTGGAAACTGCTCATCAAGGTGTAGCAGGAGGACACTTTGGACCAGATCGGGTGATCAAAGCAATTCTATTTGCGGGCTTCTGGTGGCCTACCCTTCACATGGCATAAGACATAATACCTCCTCACTGATCCACAGCTTCAAGCAGACCCCGCAAGAAACCGTGAGACTTGCAGGAAGAAGATTTAGGCAATACTTAGAAAGATGCCCTGTTTCGGAGCTACCCACACCAGCTAAGCAAGTGGCTTTATTCTTGGATGGATTGCTAAGTACCAAATTGAGATCGTATGTGTACTTAAAGGACCCTAGGACAATAGAAGGTTGTGTACGCATGTGCATTGACATTGAGGATAACCTAGGGGAGGAATTAGAGCTTTCCAAGATATACAAAGATTCGGATAGTGCCTCTAACCTCTCTTCCACGCAATCCACGTCAATTGAGGAACTTGCGGAGAAAGTAGCTCAAAAATTAGGCGTCTCTAGTAAACAGATCCCAAGGTTTGCCCCTGTGAAGAGATGCTACACTTGTGGTGGCGACCACATGGCGAATGTATGTCCCATTATGGCCCAACCCCAAGTAAATCCTAGTAGCCAGTACTGCACCATAGAACGAAGATACACAAATCACACAGCACAAGACTGCCCATACAATAAACAAGCTGTTAGGCAAACCTACCCTCAACCATACCCTCAACAAGGCAGATATCAGAACCAGTACCCACCACAACAGTATGCTAGGCCTCAACAAACCTACCAAACACAATACCAAGCCCAGCAAAGGCCTCAGCCTGTGTTAGCCCAACAACCTCCAACTCCGTCCAGCTTGATACCTGTAAAGTATGCAGCTGCAGAAGAAAACCTGAATAGAGCTATAGTCCCCGTAACGCCATTGCTTTCAGAGAGTGATCCCAGTGACCATAGCTTCGATTCTACACATGTTGATAGTCCCCAGGCTTACTATATGCAGTCTCCTGAACATGGTGAGTCTTACTATAGTGAAGAGCCAAATGAACCTAGTTGGGAATCAGATTACACCAACGTCATGTATGCAAACCCCAACCCTAGACCCCAACCTAGACAAGTAAGAACCCCATTCCCTAGAGGACCATGCTACAGATGTCAAGGAGATCATCTCATTCGTGACTGTCCCTTGCCTCCACCTACACAACCTCAGCCAGTAACGATCCAGGGCTATTGTCAAGAGTGTGGAAAGGAGCATCTTTTACGAGATTGCCCTAAGAATCCTAATAATATGCCAAAAATCACTCCCATTAACGTTATTGGGATGGTGGTAGACTCCACAGGAAGTGTGACATCCACCGCACCAGTACAGGTAGTGACTAGAGCCCAGGCACTGCAGCAAAACCAGGGTGTAGGTCAGGAAAAAAGCCCAGAAGTTAGTGAAACTGAGAGCATAACCAAGAAAAGGACTAGAGCGTGGAAAGATAGCCGAGAAAGAATGAAAAGACAATGGGCTAAAAAGATGAGTGAACTTGAGGAAAGCATAAGAGAAACCAAAGCCAGGATAATTGAACTCACATCTCAAACTCCCTCTCACACTACCCCACCACCACCTTTCCCACCGCCATCCGACCAGCCACCTTCCAACCCGCCTCACCTAAACCCACCACCCCCTAGAGTAGGATCAGTACTAGCAGATCCCACTCCCGAAGACCTTAATATGATGCTTAAAGCATATCAGGCCAGAATCCAAGAAGGGCCAAATGTCACGGAGCATGACAAGTGCTACCCTAAAGCTGACCTAGAGATGGAGAGAACCAAGCTTTGCGCGAAAATGGTCGCATTGGCTCAGACTATGTTTGAAGCCAGTCGCCTTTTCAACTACTCGGGCTCAGCCAAGACGCAATTACACTTGGACGGACTTCTAGAGAAGTTAGAGGGCATAATTGCAAGATCTGCCAAGGAAGAAAAAAATCAGGAAAGAGATGAAGCAAGCAAAAACATGACCCATTCCCCATCAAAAGCTTACATGCCCAATTCCACTGAATCAGACACTTCCCCGTCCCTAGAAATAATAGAGAATCCAAGGGTACAATCACAAAAGGAACTCGCCACTCAACACCATAACAAGGCTAGTGAAAGAGCAGGTCTTCCTACCCAGAGAGCCTATGAGCCTGAAGCCTATGTACCTAACTCTACAGAGCCAGACACATCATCTTCCATGAATCGGTTCACACCAGAATTCCTACGCGAGATTCAAGAAGACAAATGGGCTAAGGAAAGTGAAGTTCCTCCTCCCTTTGAACTTGTGGATGATGCACACGACCAATTCCCACAAGACATCCCATCTATTTACGAGGAACATGAGAGTACTCAGTCTCACGAGAGATTGGACTTTGAATCCAATTCCATACAAGAGCTACCCCATTTCACAGGCCCCTGGGAAGCCAAGTCTACTTGTATGAGAACCCCCACAGTCATAATACGAAATGAAGATTCAGTCATACCTAGGAACACAGAGGTAGTGAAGAACACCAAGGTACAGTGCAATCTCACTTTGGAAGAGCTGCTCAAGGTTAGACCAGAAGTGTGGGAACATGTAGCCAATCAAGTGCCCAAGATAGCCAAACCTCGTTCCCAGGTAGGATCACATAGGACAGTGCCAGAGATACCCTTGGATAAGATAGGAGATATGTGTGAAGGTGAAGAAGGAAACACCTATCTTCCCATTACCTACCAAGAGTACACCACCAAGGCAATTTTGGACTCAGGCGCAGGAGTTGCAATTGCCACCACTTCCCTATGGAAGCATTGGGGCAAGCCAGCACTCAGGCCAACAAGAATGAAATTGCAGATGGCCGATGGTCATATTGAGAGACCCTTAGGATTGCTAGAAGGAATAACTCTCACCACCTGTGGTGTCGAGTTTGAGCACACATTTGCCATATGTGACTTCAGCAAAAATCATGCCTATGAGATGATCTTGGGACGACCTTTTATGCGACAGTTGCAAGTGGTACAGGATTGGGGAACCAATTCTTTATACCTGCAGCACTTAGGTGTTACGACCAAAGTCAATCTCAAAGATTACTCTCATAGAGATGTCCCCCCTATCCAATGGAATCCCATCCATAGAGCCAAGGATGATACGGAATCTGTGCATTCCATAGGATCAGGATCCTCATGGATGCATGAAGACACCCACTTATGGATGTGCAAAGTAGCAGTAGAAGAAGAGAAAAGAGAGAAGGCCAGAGATATAGGTGCAAACGAAACACATCGACCCATTCAAGACCCAGCCTATGCACCTGTAGTCTTTCCTGACGAAGAATTCGAACCCCATGGCTGGGCAGAAATCCTAGCAACAATGGATGTAGCCATCAATGAGGAACAATGGACACCTCACTGTGATGAGGATGGCTATGACATTTCAGTCTTCTCCATAGAGCCAATCATGGGAGAGGCAGTTCTAGAAGAATGTGAACCTAGTCCTGATGCAGTTGAGGATGCAAGTGACTCCGATCTAGAGTCAATCATTATGGACCCACCATTTGCATCAGATGAAGAATACTTCCATGAAGTAGAATTCCAACCCCAGAGGCATGGAGAGCTTACAAATGACGTAAGATTAGCAACACATGTGACCCTGAAGGAAGAAGGAAAGAAACGAAAGAAGAGAGAAGTCTCCCCAGACGAGGAAGAATCTTTGTTTGAGGTCCCAGAAAATTTTAAGAAGTACGAGATAGACGATAGGAGAGTTATGATAAGGATGCCTAAACGGGAGGCGCAATCAGGAGAGGCCTATGATAACAAAGAAACCACCAAGAAAATAGTAGTGGCCCTAGAAGAAGGAGAGGAGAGATGTACATACATAGGCCATGACCTAACAGAGGAAGAAGAGCATGCATTAATAGCCTTGCTAAGAGAATACAGAGATGTGTTCGCTTGGAGTTACAAGGATTTGAAGGGTGTTGACCCAGACATATGCTCACACACCATCCCCATGACTTCAGATGCCAAACCCTCTAAGCAAAAACCCTATACTTATAACGATAATTACGCTGCTAAGATCAAAGAGGAGATAGATAGACTGGTTGAAGCTGGATTTATCTATGAAATTGAGCACACTGAGTGGGTATCCCCCATTGTAGTGGTGCCAAAGAAAAATGGAAAGCTGCGTGTATGCATTAACCTGAAGAAGGTCAATGCAGCCACAATCCGAGATAATTATCCGCTTCCCATTACAGAACATCTCTTAGAAAGAGTAGCGGGTAAGGAAGTGTACAACTTCCTGGATGGATTCTCTGGCTACAATCAAGTAGCCATAGCCCCAGAAGATCAGCATAAGACAGCTTTTGCCACAGAGTGGGGGATATTTGCCTTTCGTGTAATGCCATTTGGGCTTACCAACGCACCAGCAACCTTCCAGAGGCTGATGTGCCATGTGTTTAAGGAGTTCCTGAGGAAGAATTTAGAAGTCTATGTTGATGATCTTTGTGCTCATTCCAACATTAGGCAAACCCATATTCCTGAACTCAGACAAATCTTTGACAAATGTAGAGAATATCAAGTCTGTCTGAACCCAGAAAAGTGCGTTTTTATGGTCAGGCAAGGCAAGATTCTAGGACACATAGTGTCAAAGAATGGCATATCTACTGACGAAGAGAAAGTGAGGGCCATAGCAGACCTACCTAGACCAAGGAATGTCAAGGAAGTACAAGCTTTCATGGGGCACTGTGGTTATTACCGACGATTTATACACATGTATGCCATCATAGCAAAGCCTCTGTACGGACTTCTGACTAACTTTGAGTGGACGGATGAATGTGAGAATTCCTTCCAGGAGCTTAAACGAAGATTATGTTCAGCACCAATCTTGACCACACCTGATTGGAACAAGCCTTTTCATGTTCATGTGGATGCATCCAATTATGCCATTGGGTGTGTGCTTGCTCAATCTACTGGTGAAGGTAATATGGATCTTCCAATTGCTTATGCTAGTAGACAATTAAATGCAGCTGAACGCAATTACACCACTACTGAGAGAGAAGGCTTAGGCATGGTATATGCAGTCAAGAAATTTAGACACTATTTGCTTGCAAATAAGTTTACATTTTTTACTGACCATCAGGCATTGTTGTACTTGGTAAACAAACCATGCAATACAGGTAGGTTAGTAAGATGGTTTCTCTTACTAATGGAATATGACTTTGAGGTAGTGGTAAGGAAAGGGAGGACTCATTTGAGAGCAGACCATCTCTCTAGGCTCACATCTGGAGAAGCCCCACAAGGAGTATCAGATGATCTTCCTGATGCTTACTTGTTTAATTTGGAAGTGGTGCCGCAGTGGGCTAAGCCATTGGTGCCAGTATTGACATACGGGCCTAACCATCCTGTAGTAAACACACGGAATAGAGAGGTTGTGAAAGCCCAAAAGTACCACATCATGGCGGGAAGTATGTACAAGCACACAGATCAAGGAATCTTGGCTTGTTGTGTGGAAGAGGACGAGTACAATAAATGGTTGCAATTAGCACATGTAGGTGCATTAGAGCAACACTATTCAAAACAACGAACCCTACAGACACTCAGGAGGCTCGGAGTGCATTGGCCGACTATGGAAGCTGATGTCCAAAGGGTGTGCAAGGAATGCCCAATCTGCTGCACTAAACCACCTGTGGAATACGCCACTCTTTATCAAGTGTCCCTAGTGCCAGATTGGAGTGAACCACTAGTATCCTTCCTGAGGACGAAAACATTCCCTCAAGACATGACGCTGGCTAGGAAAAGGAGTTTAGAACAAGAAGCCCAGGATTACTCACTCATTGGTGATAATCTATATAAGCGTGGTAAAGATGGTTACCTACGGCTATGTGTCCATGAAAGTGAATATCTCAAGATCTTGGAAACTGCTCATCAAGGTGTAGCAGGAGGACACTTTGGACCAGATCGGGTGATCAAAGCAATTCTATTTGCGGGCTTCTGGTGGCCTACCCTTCACATGGACGCACACACCTATGTGAAACGGTGTGATGTCTGTCAGCGAACCCAGTATCCTATACGTAAAGATGAGATGCCACTGAAACCTATGATGGGTGGACGTGCGTTCTCTAAGTGGGGAATAGACTTCGTAGGTCCTATTAATCCCCCAGCTAAGGGTTCCCATGCAGAATATATCATTGTTGCGACAGACTATCTAACAAAGTGGGTAGAGGTAAAAGCCACAACTAAGAACGATGCTCAAACAACAGCCAAGTTTTTATTTGAGCATGTGTTCACAAGATACGGGCTACCTATAGAGTTAGTGAGTGATAGAGGCACTCATTTTTTGAACGAAGTGATTGAAAATCTACTCCAAGAATTCTTGGTAATTCATAAGAAGTCTGCACCCTACCACCCACAGGCTAATGGGCAAGCCGAAAGCACAAACAAGATTCTGTGCAATGTGTTGACCAAGCTCGTGAATAATAAACGCTCTGATTGGGACAAACAGCTACACCATGCTGTTTGGGCATACCGAGTCGCCCAAGCCACCCCCTTTCAGATGGTGTTTGGCCAAAATGCTGTGCTGCCATTGGACTTCTTGATACCTACATTAAAGGTAGCCCAAGAGCACGAATGGACAAGTCATGAACTCTCCTCTAGACTTTTTGACCTTGAACGATTAGGAGAAACAAGGCTAAGGGCAGCTGCAGGGATATATGCAGCTAAGAAACGACAGAAGGCGTATTTTGATGCCCATGTTAAGGATAAAGGTTTGAAGGCAGGCGACCTAGTACTAGTATACACTTTGAAACAACATGCGAGGAAACTGGAGAAGCGAGGCTACGGACCCATGATCATTAACAGAATCTCAACAAGTGGAGCAGTGCAACTAGCCACATTAGAAGGCGATGTTCTCCCAAATTATATCAGCGGATGCAGAGTCAAATTGTATCAGGAACCTCTCACAGAGGAAATGCTAAGTCGACTTAGCACTGCTAAGAAACGCAAAGAGGAAGAAAAGCGAATTCGCGAAGAAGCTCAAGCAGAAGCCCTAGAGCGCATACGGAGAATGAAATTAAGAAGACAAGGTAGAGAGCACCCTAGACAAGATGCATATGCAGATCAGGGATATGACGTGGCTATGTGTGAAGTTTCAGGTATGAGCTCACAAAGGATAACTGATCGACGTCCATTCATAACCTTAGATATAGGACAAGGAAAGAGTGCAAAGACTGTAAGAGCCTTGATTGACTCAGGTGCAGCCACTAGTGCTGTTAAATTGTCTTACTGTCAAGGGTTGCAATTGACTGTCAATCCTGTGAAAGCATATCTCATAGGATTGGGAGGCGTGGAAACCCCTTGCATAGGCGAGGTGGAACTTCCCCTCTATATTCATGATGAGGCAATGATAGTTAAAGTACTAGTATGCCAAGATGAGGACCTCACTGAACCCCTTGTCTTGGGTCAAGACTGGATCTATGGCCAAGCAGTCAACTTAAACCTAAGAAGTGGACTTCTTCAGGTATGGGTGAATCAAACTAGAATTACAATTGAGTTAAATAATGGAGCACTCAAGGAACTAGGAAGAGCACAGACTCCTGGTCCCTCCAGGGGTACACATGAAGTTGACCATGCTGTTCTTGTCAAAGGCTATGTGATACAGAAGAACGGAGATCTCAAAGAAGGAGTAAGAACCACAATGGAACTCCCTTCTTTTCCAAAGGCCAGAAGGAGGCAGCGACCAAAGGTGGATCAAAGGCAGCAGAAGCAGAGTACTACTCATGCCGGAAATCAAAAGTACCTGCGCAGCAGAAGGTCTCAGCAAGTGAAACAAGTGTGGGTGCGGAAAGGCGAACACCTGGTTGCACTCCCACCAACCACACGGGCAAAGCCTCTTATTAGTAACCAACAACACGACACTAATAAGAAGTTTTTCAGAAATTCTCCTGCTAACGTGAAATCTATTTGGGTGCCCAAAAAGTCGATGAAGGCAAGCCCACAATCAAGACAGATTTGGGTGCCTAAGGCTTGCTTGCGGACGCAAATAGCTACGCCAAGGCCACAACCTATACAGCATAACCCATTCATTCGCACAGGCAGCATTCACTCGTTTTCAACACTCAGGAACACACCAAGGCCCATGAGCACGAACAAGACCGCTTGTAAATGGGTCCCTAAAAAGCCTCATTTTCAAGTCAATACACCTATAAAGACCCCTAGAGTCTCTACGAAACCAAGAACAAAGCCCATCCACTGCATTTGGCAGCCTAAGACTTGCAATAAACCCCCCGACACCAAGTTGTAAATTCATCCCCACTTACTAACTTCATTAGTCTCCTAGGACTACCCAAGCATTAACTCCACACACTCTCTTCGTGCACTTACTAACAAACTAACTCACCATCTACCTCATGTTAATGTTGTAACGGGGACAACAACGGATTTACTCTGTCCATTAAGTTGATTAACACGTGGTTCTATATTCTCACAGAACCAACCAGCAAGCAGGGCCATGGCAGAGGCAGCAGGTGCCAGTTCTCAAGCCGGATCTGGTGCACAGATTGTGGACATAGAAACACTCCTCCTCGAGCCACATCTCACCGCAAGGCCGCAAGAACTTCAAGGCGTGCATGTGCTCCCCATTCAGGATCCTCCTCAAGGGCACACTTCTCAAGTAGGTAAGCACGCGCATTGGTTCAGTGACGTCGCTGGACCTTTGGGTGATGGCACCTATTTCTGGGAAGCTGAATTGGAGTTTAATGGTAAATGGGGACGCTACCATTTTTTCACACGTGAATTTGAGAGCTATCAGAATGCCGAAGTCATGCGTTCCGTATGGACCAAAGCAGGCCTGGACAGTTATTTCAGAGCCCACTTACCGAAGCCAGATTTCTTACGATGTTCTTATCTTATCAGTACCATCACTCCTAGCAGGGCCAAGGGAAGCGACAACACTTTTGTGGTACCCTCACTATTGCCGGGTCACGAACTTAAAAGATTCAAACTGAACCTCAATCTGGTACGAGAAGCATTGGGTATGTATGGTATGCATATCCCTACTGAAAAGGAAACAATGGTTCCAAGCAGAATGAAACATAAAGATCTCAATAAGCTGAAGGACATGGTAGCAATGACGCCGACAATCGCTCTTCACCTACGAACCATCATGCAGCATTTTGCTTTCCCCGCACAAGAAAGATTCACCATGCCCCCAAAGAAAATATGGTTTAGCTTGTATTTGGCAGAGGCAGAAAACCTCCCTATCAACGTACCACATTGGATCATAGATCAGATCCACCTAGCCCATCAACGGTGGAACAAGAAGCAGAAAAATGTGCTCCATGGGTGTTGTGCTCTGACCAAGATAATCTATCGGTGTCTAGCCTATGATGTGCCTATTCAGCGGGCCCTCGTATGGTCTCGGGTCCAAGAATTCCAGAGAAGGCTATCAGCGGCAGGTCCTCCATCAAAGAAGATGAGAGGGGGAGTCCAATTACCCTGCGCTCAACCCAGAGGAGCCACCGCTACACCAGAGATTACCCCTCCCCAGACACGACGCGTCAGACCATTCACCATTCGGTTACCAAGACCAAGTATAGAGGGACCCAATCTAGTGTTTCCACCAGTTCCATCGGACTTGGAATTCCCCCAGGGTTTTACTCTCAATGATCTCACTGATGAAGAAGTGGCTAGGCTAATCTACGACTCTAATCTCGAAGCAGAAACCGAGCAAACTCAAGAACCACAAACCCATACAACAACGGCAGCCCCCACCCGACCGCAAGTGGTAGAAGTCGACGTAGATGAACAAGAGACAGAACCAGAGGAAGAACCCTACGAAGAACAAGTGTATGATGAACTTTCAGAGTTAGCAAGTGCCCCCGCCTATTCGGCACAAATAAAAAGACTATATCGAACCATGCAGCTAGTTCAAGAACAGCATAGAATGTCACTTGAAGCAGGCAAGAAACTCATGAACCAAATGCTGGCAGAGGAAGGTGTGGATGATCTGTTCATCGAATCCCTCAACCTACATGCAGATGTAGTAGGATTGGATGAGGCCATTCATGAGGCAATGGCCTACATTCACCGATTTGAGAAAGGAGTTCCCGCCCGCCCCATGAGATCCGGGAAACAAATTCATATCAATGTGTCAGCACCAGGAGATACAACGCAAACAGACGAACATCACGAAGCACCACTGTCACCACCCTCCCCTCCCCTCACTACACAACTCACTCCACCACATGACACTACCACCACCACATCCACTACCACCACAATTGTAATGGGAATTCCACTCTCTCCGGGAATCCAATTCGGGGGAGTCACCATGCCCACTTTCACCACTCTCTTCACTAACGTCACATCCACCCCACCCACGATCCCCATCTACACGGTCACTCAAACACTTGACACTATGGAAACATCTCCTGCCACTGCACCGCTCCCTCCCCCCATGCCACCTCCATCTCCCATACCCCCTCCTCCCACATCTCCACTTGCATCCACATCATTCACCACTCCCTTTCCCGCCCCCATTCCCCCTGCATCTTCACCCCTCCCCGCATCTTTTAATGTACATAGTATATTCCAAGCTTTAAATCAATGTGTCTATCAACTTCAGAATGAGTACAGAGCTTTGGACGACCGATATCAACAACTGACAATAAGTCACCAGAACTTACAAAGGCAATTTACCATTCTTGAAGAAGAAAATGCGGCGGTGAATCAACGTTATTCAACGCTTGAGCAGGCTCACCAAACACTATTAGAGGCACCTCAACCATCGAAGGATTCAGGCGTCAAACAACTAGAAGCCTTGCTCGAAGTGTACCAGGCCGATAACCTACGAGTCCGACGTAACTTGGCGCTACTCAGGAAACATATGGCCATAGCACTTGAAGAGAACAAGAGACTGCAAAAACAAAATGAAGAGAATCTGGAAGCAGCAATGGAAGGCTCTCCCCACGAGATCGATCCAGAGCAGTTCAAAGCAGTTCCCTCGGAGACGATGAAAACCATTTTGGAGAGCTATGCAGATCTTCTAGAAGCCCATGATGACTTGGAAAGAGAACGTGACACACTACGGAGCAGACTTAAGGAACAGGAAGAGCAACCGAGGAGCGCCCCATCAACCTCTACCTCAGACGAGGTCAAGGCTTTAACTGAGCAGGTGGCAGAATTACAAAAGAGGTTACTGACATACGAGAGGCAGCCGTCTCCAGTCGTAGAACCAGAGCCAGAAGAGTTGGTCCCTATTGAGGTAGATGATTCGTATGAAGAACCGTATGTTCCTATGCCGATGCCAGGAGGGCAACGCACCTCAGAGGGACTCGACACCTTGGAAGTAGAAGCACCCGAGTGGCTTCAGACACTGGAAAGGACAGCAAACACCCACGAAGAACGAGTGGCCATTCAGATCCAATCGCTAGCGAATCTAGAAGACACTGTCATACGGTCAGAATATTTCAGAAGCATGTCTCATCATAGATGGATCGGCACCAATGATGACCAATATGTGCCGTACTGCATACTTTTGGCCGATTACAACGCCGAAATTCAACGACGATGCGGCAAGCCTCCCACATTTGCTACACAATTTGGTCCAGATGATATACCGGAGAGTGCTAGGCGCGGGTCCATCCATCAACCCACCTGGAGGATCAGGCTTTTGGAAACATATCCTGAAATGGTCCGAACCTGGAATAATATGCCGTTGTTTATCAAATATAATCCTTGTTACATTCCAGTTCTTCGAAGACGCACCTGGCCTGAATTCACTATTGCCGTCAGAGACATCAAAGCCTGTGCAAAATGGTTAAATTACGTTTATCTAGCGCCTCCACGAGGACCCCCCACGGTGAACTACATGATTTCTACAATCCGTCACTGGAGCATTAGGCTACGCAATAATCCCGATGTGATGGCCCAGATGTGTATGAAAATATTTGAATTAATGCTGATCACTTTCAGGACGTTTAAGAACATTAAGGACCCTCACTTCGCAGGAGCAGGCTTCGTAACAGGAAACCAGGATCTGGTGTACGATATGAGTACCACCCCATCAATTGAAGTAATATATGCTTGGCACGCCCGAATCAAGTACCTCCCAGCCTGCTTTAAACAAACATTTGAGGAGATGTTCATCACAGGATTCTGGGAATATCACTCCGAAATCTTTATACCTAGACCATCACATCTCCTCCAACTATTTGCTGTGGAGCGAACTATTTACTCAGAACAGTTGAGGGTGCCTCATCCAGACGTTCCCGGACCTGTGAATTGGGATGATTTGCTCACAGATCTAGCACGCGGCTTACGACTAGAAGAACACCACCTAGCCTCCGATGTCGTCCAATATTATGTTCAAAAATCCTCTAGACAAGGGTCTGTCAGGGGCGACAGACGCGAGAGTGGGGGGGGTGTTGGTAGCAGTCGGGGAACCGAAGGAGCCACAAGACGAAGAGAGTCAGAGCGAAGGGACAGCACAAGCAGACAGGGCAGTCAATGAAGATCTGGCAAGTAGGCCAATAATTTTCTTCATGGAGAAGCAAGTACGGGCATTCACGCAGATCTAGCACTAAGGCATCCTTTAATTTTTCAAAACCTTACACCAATCAAAAGTGATTCTTATCACTAATAATCATTGTAAATACCATTTCATATTTTTGTAGCTCCATTTTGTGCAAGCCGAGGAGTCCTCGAGCTTGAGGAGCCTTAGAAGTACCTACATATCAATTTTCGTATTTTTTAGACTCCGTTTAAGCCCTCAAATTGGCCCTGTAACCTAATTTTTAACTAGGCCGGACACTAGGTCTGGACAGGGCCAAAGCTAGTCAAAAACTATAAAAAGAGCTAGAGAGCTCATTTTTGAGGTTAGATTGTAATTGAAACAAACTTGTAAGAGCTCTTGAAAGTAATCTAAAGACTCCATTGCTTATCACTCTTTGTCTTGCTGTGTGTGCGCGTGTGTGTGTATGTGTGTGCATGTTTGTGTGCTTCTCACTCACGCACTTGTGCCGCCACTTGCTCGAGGTCTTCATACCATCCTCACGTCTTCCCGGATTGACATTAAAGGAGGTGCTACTCATCACTGAGCTACACATGGTCTACTCATTTTGTGTCTCACACATTCTTTGTTTTGTGAGAGTAATTTACTTTTCATTTTCCTTCTGCATGTGTACTCTCTACATGGTATCAGAGCACTAGGTGGAGGTCTTGGTGGTGCATTTGGTGGTCGTTTTGGTGGTGGTGGTGCTTCATTTTGGTGGCGTGCTTTCTCCTCATTGAGAGAGGCCTTTTGCCATCAGTTTTTAGGATTCATTCTTCCCATTTTCCCACCCTCCCACCCATTTTCTTCATCCTTTTGTACACCATTTAACCCCATTTTCCCCTCCCTCCCACCCACTTTGTGGATTGAGTGTGATATTGTTTTTGTCATTATGAAACACATTAAAGCAGAATTGATGCTGGTTCTCTTTGTTGATAGTGTTTATAAACACTTTTATGTGAAGTAAGCTGCACATCTGGATTTATTGAAGTGTTCATAAACACTCTGTTTGCATTTTATCATGTGCAAGCCCTCATTCTAGAGCATGAACATGCATTGCTGCTCTCCTCGAAGTGCCTTTGTCATCGATTTTGCTTTAGTCACTGGATTTGGATCCTGTTGTCTCCTGCACCCCATCTGCGTCAGACTTGTCTGTTCCATTTTGACAGTGAATGTTTCATCTCTATGAACTTTGGCTCGTGAATCGGTTCTGGTTCAAATTGATGTTCTTAGCCCTCGTCTAGCAACAGCTCAAGCGGGCTTGATTTTTCATCGAGGAAGGACTACCCACTCTGGTTCACAGTGCAGGACATAATCTTACCTGCACATTTAGAGTAGGCACCTGCATGACAGGAGTAGGGAAGATGGAATCTAGCGCATTTCTGTGACTACGTCACCATCTGGAGTCTTAAAGTGACCAAAGGACAGGCATGTTCCAGCTTTAGGACTTGCAAGGCTGCGACCTGATGAGAGTCTGCCACTGAACCTGATAATAGTAACAGAGGAGGAAGCACACACCTATGATGGTGGAATCAACATCGAAGCTGCAGAGCAGTCAAGCTCTCCCATGAGGAACCGTTTTGCCATAACAGAGGGCAGTTGTTGTCTACAAAACAATACCGCACACCAAGTCACACACCATCCTTCCAACTATCTCTTTGATCAAAATAGAAAAAGGTGTCTGTTGTAGCATGAAACGAAGAGTAGTAACCCCCCATTGAGGTTCCACAATCGTCGTTCACCATCCCAGCGACCGGAGACAACAAATTGTCCATCGGATGAGATGAAGACGTCTTGAACAAAGTGCCCAGTAAGCTGCACTACAGAGAACCAAAGTGAATACTTCTCTTGGTGCCACCAAAAGCTTCCGCCTTGAAGCTGGACATCCTACAACCATCTTCTCAAAGAGAGAGAGAGAGAGAGAGAGAGAGAGAGAGAGAGAGAGAGAGAGGACTGCTGGTGTTGAAGCTGCTGTTGTGATGGCAATTTGGATCCCTTCTTAGCGCCTCAATGTTTCTCTGTAGCAGACGGACAGCACATCTGCATACAATGACTCTCTGAGAGAGAGAGAGCCTCAATGTGCGAGTCAAATAGCTCCTGCGCACCGTCGAAGAGAGAGATCTGATCAGTCCAATGCAATCTCTGAAAGCTAAAGTGCTCCATCGCCGATTTCAGCCCTCTATGACATCATTGATGATGTCTAACGCATTGCGTCCACGCCCTCGATAATGCTCGAGTTGTTGCTGTAGATAATTTCTCCATTTTTAGGATGCAACTCTAATTTTAGACTCCAATTTTAGTGCAGCTCTAATTTTAGTCCTGATCTGCCGCATCCTTCTCTACTTGCTGCTCAGAGGATCACGAAGTCTTCATATGGACAATCATTTGATTTGTGCAAAGAGGATCCTCTGATCATTCATTTGTGAGTGCCAAAATGCTCTCATAAACAAACCATCGGTTTCCAAATTAATTGCTTGGGTCCACACATCAATTTTTTTGTGTGCAATCACACGGGATGCTACTCTCTCCATCATCTTCTATCATCTCTATGCATAGTCACTTTGAACTTTGATGAAAATACTTTAACATTCATTGTGACAATAGTATTTTTGTTACCCATACATTTGACATCATTGCCAAACATTAAAGGGTCATTCTATCCCCCTTTGTAGCACTTAAATTTAGCATCACTCAAAGGACTCTTTGTAGCTTTCCAAGGGTTGAATAATCACCTTTGGAATTTATTGAATTTGAGCACCAAGTCATTATTTTGTACTCTCTCAAAGGTTTCAACCTTAACTCTCGCACATTAGTTGGTCTTCATTTGTGTTTCTCACAAGGGCTTCTCTCTCAACACCAATTGGCACTAAGTGCCCACTCATTGTATATCAAGAACTATAAGCAAGAAGACATTGTGTGTGTGTGCAGTTGTGGGCTGGAGGCTAGTCTAAGCCTACCCACCAAACTCTCTCCAAGTGTCTAAGCCTACTCTAAGGCTCCATTGGTGTACAACGGGCTAATCTAAGCCCCCTCCTCTCGCGTCAAATCATCTCAGTGTCTCTGCAAGTGCATGGCTACTCTAAGCCCCCCCCTCTCCCCAAGAATTTTAAGTATGGTGTCCAGTTGTTCATTTCAAGCTTTGCAATTATTTTGAAGCAGGCATTTTTGGCAAGTATCTTTGATAGTGTTTCTAAACACTTTATCCTCAAAGGTTTGTAGTGAACAAAAGTGAAGGTAGCTCATTATCTATGGCTAACTTCTTACCCTCTTTCACCCCCTATTTTTATGCCTAAGGATGAATGCCTCAATGGACAAAATTACAATCTATGGAAAGATGTCATGCGCGCATATCTCTACACGAATCTTCTTCATGAGGTAGTAGACGGGTCAGACCCCGAACCCAATAGGGATACCAACCTAGACAATTGGCATGTGTGGAATCTCAAGGACAAACAAGCTTTAGGGAAGCTGTTAGTTGCCTACGATGAACTGACAAAAGCACATCTCATAGCATGTAAGATGTCCAAGGACGCTTGGGATACATTAGCCGCTTTGTATGAAGACAAAATCCCTTCAAAAATATATGCATTAGAGGCCGAGTTTCATAATTTGACCATTCAGCCACACGACACAATTACCAAGGTCATAGCTCAATTTGAGGACTACCAATGTAAATTAGCACTATGTGGTAGGCAGATCTCTAGTGAAGACATGGCCGTTAGGCTTCTTAACAAGTTACTTAAGTCGTACGAGAAATTTTTCACAACTTTGTATAATCGCGGCCAAGTCTTATCTTGGGAAGAGGTTCGTCGACTATTGCTCCTTCACAACTCGCGAGCCAAATCGACTTCCTCCCAAGAGTCTGCCATGAAGGCCAAAGGCCCATTCAATAAGGGCAAAACCACAAGTCATCATGCTAGCAATGGATCTAAGCAAGGGTCGCATAATTCATCGAAGAAGTTCACCTGTAATTTTTGTGAAAAATCAAGACACTTAGAAAAGTTTTGCTATAAAAAGAAACAATCATCGAAGGCTTCTACGTCTAGGCAAGCATCCAAAGGATCCCAACATAGATCCCACTGCTCAAGTGAGGAACTCTTCATCTCCATAGAAGCCAATGCCCTAGTTACTTCTAGCTCCCGGCATGAGTTGATCTTTGATAGCGGAGCTACCTCCCATATGTGCAAAGATAAGGACTTCTTTCAAGAACTCAAAGCGCACACGGGAGAAGTCTATCTTGGCTACCTATCGAAGGAAAAGGGAAAGTTCAAATTACCAACAATCAGGGGGAATGCAAGTCTTTATCCAATGTTCTCTTTGTCCCAAATTTATGTATGAATCTACTTTCCGTCAAGGCCATTACAGATCAGGACAAACAAGTATGGTTTGATAACACCTCAGTTAAGGTAGTTGATCCCCATACAACGGATGTCATTGCTCAAGGTATTGAAGAAAAGGGCCTCTACAAACTATCTTGCTTTGCATCCAAAGAATCAACCTCAAGTTTGTGGCACCAAAGATTTGGCCACACTTCTTACTTATAAAAAATCTCTTCATCCCAACTTGTGAAGGGATTGCCAAAGATAGGGCAACTTACTGATGTTTGCCAAGCTTGCACCCAAGGCAAGCAACACAGGGCCCCAGTTCCCAAGGAAGCTTCAACACAAGCGAGGAACCCACTAGACCTTATCCACATGGACTTATGTGGACCTATGAATATCCCATCCTTGAGTGGATCCCTCTACTTTATCTTCTCGTAGATGACCACTCTCACTATATTTGGGTGTACTTTTTGAAGTCAAAGGCAGACACATTCTCTAAGTTTCAAACTTGGATCAAGGAAGTTGAGAATGAAGCTTCAACTAAAGTTAAAACCATCAGATCAAACGGAGGTGGTGAGTTTATCAATCATGACTTTGATAACTTTCTCAACCAGAAAGGGATCAAAAGACAAGTCACTCAGCCTCATACTCCATCCCATAATGGAGTAGCTGAAAGAAAGATACGCAATGTGATGGAAATGGCACGAACTATGCTTCATCACAAGGATCTACCCTACAAGTTCTGGGCAGAAGCTGTGCATACTGCCGTTCACATTCTTAATCGAGGATTTACAAGTGCATTACACAACAAAACACCCTTTGAAGCATACTATGGAAGAAAACCAAATGTGAATTACTTTTGAGTCTTTGGAAGTGAAGCTTTTGTCCATGTACCAAAAGAAGATAGAAACAAGTTACAATCAAAGTCCAAGAAACACATACTCATAGGGTACAATGACCAATCAAAGGCATACCGTCTATATGATATGGAAAACCACTCCATCACCATTTCAAAGGATGTGATCTTCAATGAAACTTCCTCATACTCAAGAAAAGATTCAAGTACAAGTCTTAGTCCACCTATCTACACTTCAGAGGGGGACTCAGTATTTCCAAACTCCAACTCAGAAGCAAGTACTTCAAGTCATCCAAGAAGATCTCAAAGACTTATTGACAAGAGAAAGCGAGAACAAAGTCATTATGTCAATTATGCCTTAATGCATCAGATTCAATAAATCCCAGAACCCTCTAATTACAAAGAAGCTCAAGGACAACCTGAGTGGGAAGAAGCTATGCAAGTTGAAATGGATGCAATCAAGAAGAACAAAACCTGGACTCTTGTACCTAAGCCCACAAATCATCAAGTCATAGGAGTTAAGTGGCTTTATAAAGTCAAGTACAAGTCAGATGGCACATTAGACAAGTACAAAGCAAGATTGGTAGCTAAGGGATACAAGCAACAACATGGCATGGACTATGAAGAAATCTTTGCTCCTACTACAAGATTCACAACCATAAGAATCATCTTAGCACTCAGTGCTCACTTTAAGTGGCCCATTTACCAGCTGGATGCCAAAAGTGCATTCCTCAATGGAGATCTTCAAGAAGAAGTATATGTTGAACAACCTCAAGGCTTCAAGATCAAAGGCAAAGAAGATCAAGTCTACAAGCTTCACAAGGCACTTTACGGACTTAAGCAAGCTCCCGGGCCTAGTATGAAAAGATTCACAAGTTCTTTGAAGACAAGGGATTTCACAGAAGCAATGCTGATGCTAATCTCTATATCTATCAAAAAGAGTATTTAGTAGCCGTCATCATTCTCTATGTAGATGAATTGATCTTGACAGGCTCAAATGAAGAACGCATCCAGTTTATCATCACACAGCTTCATCTTGAGTACTCTATGACAGATCTTGGATTACTTCACTACTTCTTGGGTATGGAAGTTTAGCAAACAAAAGAAGGTATATTCCTATCACAGAAGAAGTACTACTCTGATCTACTTTCCAGATATAACATGGACGAGTGTCGCCCAGTTTCTACACCACTTGATCCAAACATCAAGCTTACATTGGAGGACTCATCATTACTTGTACCAACACTAGACCAGATATTGCTTATGCAGTTGGTATACTCAGTCAGCTTGCACATAAGCCTTGTCAGACTCATTGGGATGCTGCTCAGAGACTACTTCGCTACCTTGCCCTCACCCGACATCATGGTCTTTGGTATAGAGGGGGCATCGAACTCGTCGGATGTTTAGATTCTGATTGGGCTGGTGATCCTGATTCTCGACAGTCTACTTCTGGGTATATATTCTTGCTTGGCTCAGGACCTATCTCTTGGGCAAGTAAGAAGCAACCTACAGTTGCTCTATCATCCATAGAGGCCGAGTACCGAGCATTGATCTTAGCAGCATGTGAGGCCATCTGGCTTCGACATTTATTATCTAACATTGGTGTTTTGCAGGATACTTCGACATATCTTTGCACGGACAACCAGTCAGCTTTGGCCATCGCCAAGAATCCAGTGTTCCATGCTCGGACAAAGCACATCGAGATCCAGTACCACTTCATCTGCGAGAAGCTCATATCTCAGGAGATTACTCTGGAGCAGTGTACCTCTCAGGAGAACCACGTGGACATGTTCATGAAGGCTCTACCTCCGGTTCCGCTTCAACACTTGATGGACCTCTACAGCATTCAGCCGCTCCAAAATGGAGCTAGAGAGGGGGTGTTGACGACATGATTGCTCCTACTTCATCTACATTTGTATCTGCATGAGTGCATCTCCATTTTGTATCCAGGAGGCAATCCATTTCTAGTCTATTTCCATTTTATATTGTATTTCCTTTGTATTTGGGTACCTTGCCATGTGCTTCTACCAGTTGTATTCATTCTCCTTTCAAGAGACTTATCCCACATATGATGTACTTTTAAGAGCCCCTCCCAAATCTATATAAGGAGGGCCTCTCCCCTCATTTGTATTTGGTTAGAAGCTTGAGGAGCCTACTCCATGCTCTTGGCAAGCTCATTTCTAATCCACATGAGTTTACCCATTTCATGGTCTACTCATTTTGTGTCTCATACATTCTTAGTTTTGTGAGAGTACTTTACTTTTCATTTTGCTTCCGCGTGCGTACTCTCTACATGTCGGATACTTGGGCAATGCATAAGCCTGCTCATCTGTGAGACAAAAAATTGATTATCTGGCTGAGTAATGCATAAGTAAATCAAGCATCCAAAAGCCTACTGATAGAGAACACCATCAAATGCATCTCCAACATCATGAAGACTCAATTGCAAACCTGTCTCCATAGGAGTGGCAATAGGTTTGTAGTCTTCAAGGCCAAAATGCTTCAATATTGTGTCAATATATTTTGTTTGACACAAAGCTATTCCGTCATCAACTTGCATAAATTGGATGCCCAAATAATGATGCAAGTGCCCCAAATCTATCATCTCAAATGAGGCATGTAAATCAGCCTTAAAATCAGCAATATGCTTCTCATGAGGACTAGTGAGCAGCATGTCATCAACATACACAACAATGATCAGAAGCACATCATTAGCATGCTTAACATATAAGGTGCTTTTAGTTGGACTATTCTCAAAATCATGTGCAATTAGATAGGTGTGTATCTTCTCATATCAAGCACGCGGTTCTTGCTTTAAACCATATAATGCTTTCGTTAACCTGCACACCTGGTTTTCATGCCCTTTCTGCACAAAGCCACGGGGCTAAAAAGCATACACTTCTTCATGAAAGTCACCATTCATAAATGCAGTTTTAATTTCCAACTCACGTACATTCCAACCATGATGAGGTGCAAGTGCACAAATGCTATGAACAGTAGTCATTCGGCATGTAGGTGCAAAGTTCTCATCAAAATCAATGCCTCTTTTGTGCATAGCCCTTTGTAGCAAGCCTAGCCTTATACCTGTCAACTGTTCCATCAGGCTTACACTTAAGCTTGTATATCCACTTAGTGCCAATAGAATTCTTGCTAGGAGGCAAGTCACATAAAGGCCGGGTACCATTTTTCATTATAGCATCATATTCAGATTGCCTAGCTCCCATCGAATTTTCTGAATTTTGTGCTTCATCAAACGAAATAGGATCATTCTAATCACAGAGACTAGAGGCACCCATAGCATAGCAATTTGATGCAAAAGAGGCACTATGAGAGCCTAAACAAGTACGATATGATAGAGATGCATCTAATTTGTTGTCACGCAAAGTCTACACCAACCATTTTGGCATAGTTTTGCCTCCTCAATATCAGCTCTCTCATCAACAAGTGCATCATGAAAATTTGCATCAGAAATGGAGCGACCTCCATCATCACATGAAACCTATAAAGGCAAAGAAGTTGCCTCACTAGGACTAGCACTAGACTGTCCACCTATAAAAAGAGGCAACAAAGTATCATACATGTCTTTGGAGCTAACAGATGTCTCCTTAGTACGTGAAAGCAGTGGTTGAATATCATCTTCCACACAAACAACACCATGGCTAACCAAAATGCGTTTAATTTATGGGTGATACAAACAATCACCTTTGCTTTGAGAATTGTAACCAACAAAAACACATTTCATTGCCTTATCATCCAATTTTTTGCGTTGTTGTTCAAGCACTAATCATATGCCAGACAACCAAAAACATGCAGGTGAGCAACAGATGGCTTGCAGCCATGCCAAGCCTCATATGGAGTGATAGACTGTAATGCTTTAGTGGGACACCTATTAAGTACATATGCTACACACATAATAGCCTCAAGCTAGAAACTATGTGGTAAAGCCTAACTCTTGACCATACACCTCGCCATCTCCATGAGTGACATGTTCTTTCGTTTAGCAACTCCATTCTATTGAGGTGTATACGACACTATACATTGATGTTTTATCCCACATTCAACTAGAATTGCATTAAAGTCAGAGGACATATACCCCCCCTCGATCAGAACGGAGGGTGCCTATTTTACATGTTGACAAATTTTTAGCCAAAACCAGAAATTGTTTGAAGCACATAAACACTTTGGACTTTACTTTCAATGAATATACCCATGCATGCCTAGAAAAATCATTAATGAAAGTCACGAAGTAAAGATAGTTTCCAAAAGAGGGTGTCTGCATAGGACCACAAATATCACTATGAACAAGCTGCAATTTTTGAGTAGCTCAAATTGAACCATCTTTTTGGAATGAGGAACACTGCATTTTTCCCAAAATATAGCCTTCACATACATGTTTACCGAGTACCTCAAGTTTGGGCAAAGAGGAAACCATTTCAGATTTTTGTAGGTGTAGTAAACTAGCAAAATTCAGATGACCAAAGCATGCATGCCAAAGCTTTGCATCTGACATAGCTTGGGAATCATGTACTACACATGTTAAATTGTTCATAACTTTTTCATAATCTATGAGCCTATACAACCCATGACATAAAATGCCAGAAGCAATAATGATATCGTCATTTGATAGATCATGAACTATACATCTTTCATCAAGAAATTTCACAACCAAGTCAATCTTGGCTAATGCTGAAATTGATAACTTATGTTTCTTGATCCCTAACACAAATAAAGCATCTAACAATGTAAAAGAACTACCATCAACACTAGTGATAATGATCTTACCAACTCCCATAATAGGATAAGAGGAGTTGTTGACACATATGACAGTATTCTTTATAGGGGCAGGCACGAGTGAAGTGAAGAAATTGTGCTGCAAGGTAATATGTTTGGTTGCCCCACTATCAAAGTACCAAACATCTAAGTCTACTACAGACATACACTATTCAGGAGAAGATGGGTCAACTACAAACAATAGTAAACATCCATTCTTCATTCTGCACTAGTTTAGCAGACTTTGTTTTCGGTCTAGAGGCCTTTGCAACAACCATTCCAACCTCTTTTTTCTTTGCCTCTTTAGCAGCAAGTTTTGGACAACTCTTTATGACATGATCATTTGCTTTATAGCATTTGCAAAACAATTTCTACTTTTCTGTTTTCTTCTCACCGCTGTCATCCTTCTTTGATTGTGCAGAATTAGTTGATTTTTGCTTACTAGTAGAACAGCTCAATTTACTTTTGCCCTTCTGACTAGCCAAGAAAGCTTGATCTACGACATGCATAATGGACCTGTTTATCCTAGATTGATATTCCTGCAACAAAACAGAAACTAACTCCTCAAATGTTAAGGCATTTGTATTTCCTTTCATCATCAAACAAAGAGTGGAAGAAAATCTTTGATATGAATTGGGAAGACCATTCATAACAGTCTGAACAAGTGAACTATCAGGTAAGACTTCATCAGCACAAATAAGCTATTTCTTCAAATATTTGATCTTTGTCAAAAAACTATCCATGGAATCACCTTCATTCATGTGCTCATTTTCCAATTGTTTTCAGAGGTAAGCAACACGAGCCTCATTCCTTACCTTGTATAAAGTGGTAAGTGTATCCAAGAATCCTTAGTTGTTCTGCAAGAGTGAATGTGAGGAATAATGGCACATTCGATAGACAAGGCTATCAATGCATGGGCTTGAGCATCTCTGCCATCCCAACAAATTTTCTTTGTAGTAGGTGCAACAAGAACCACAACATGAACATGAACATGAAGAATATCATCATCTTCAACACCATCTACTTCACCTTTAGCAACTATGTTTGCAGGTGTAATAGGATGTTTTTCAACACCCTGCATAATATTCCATAGTCCTTTTGCAACCAATACATGATGCATCATATAAGCCCAGAATGGGTAATTGGTACCATCCAACTTACCTTGAGTAGCCAATACAGAAAACATCATTGATTTCAGCCATGGCCACTGACTAAAATACCATGATGTAGAAAATTGACTCTATCTCAAAATTTGAACAAAACTACCTTGTCAAGTTTTGCTAAACATGTAGCAGACTTTGAGATGCTTGTACTGGCAAATCAAAACTTGTATATATCTTTGGCACAAAAAGATGAAATAGCTTACATAAGCACTTCAATAGTGCATTCGGAGGCCGAAACGAGCTCAGATCATGATTTTGACACACAGAGCGAAGCCGTTTTGATCTCTTAATCACCTTGAGTATGCTCACCAAATTTCGTACAATTCTAAGACTATGACTAGAGAGGTGTTGACGACACCCTAGACAAAGTAGCGACCTACTCTGATATGAATTGTTGGAGTTCGAGGTCTACAGAAGCATGCGAATAGCACAAGGAAGAAAAAGAAGCTTGGAGCACAACACACAATACTGAATGTATTACCACTAGAATGTAGAAAGATAAGTAACCCATTAGGGCAATAGGCATACATACAAGCCAGGGGAAAAAGACCTCCTAAAGAGGGATAAAAGTGCTCTGACAGTGTTAGTGTGTACACACACATCACTACCTAAATATATCAACATCCAACACTTAGACCTTAGCACATAACACACCTTGACTTTATCAAGAGAGATAAATGACAATATAAAGAGATACGAAGAAAATTATAAAAGTACAATAGGATATACCCATTACACACACTAAGTAAATGCAAAATATCGATATATAATGTGTGTATGATACAAATCTGAAATTAGGATGAGTGTAAAGGTTCTAGGAATAAAAAATAGTGAGAGACTATCTAAGAGGTATTATGTGAGTGAACATGTGCAAACAAAAGGAAGTGAACTATTTAAAACAATCATTATAGCAAAGCCTAATTTTGAAATTAAGTCTTCCTTGATGTAGAACAACATCAATGGTTGCTTCTCATGATGGAATAATAGGAAAAGGCTTGGAACAACAATAGCATGTGGAGAAACTCTAATGTGGATGCCACAACTCTCCAAAATTAGCATGGACACCAAGAAGTGTGAAGAAGAAGCAAGGAGAACTACCAAAAACTCCTCCAAAGCTGGATATACATCCCCAATGGTCCTCTTAGCCCTTAATGTTGAATCTTGTAACTTGAGTGCTTCAAGAATTGATTTCATATGAATTCCCCAATTTGCTCCTTATATAGATTTTAATCTCTCATGAAAATCAGCTACAAAAAGTTGATAAGAAGATCGAAAAGCAAAAAAAATGTAAGTGAGCTTTATTAAAAACACATGCATGGGAAGCTTTTTTTCAACTACTTTTGGACTTCAAAAAAATAATTTCCTAGATTTTAAGTTGCTTTTGGTATATGTTTTTGTTTGAAAAATATGATCCATAGCTTTTTAACAAGTGAAAAGCACAAAATGAAAAATTTAGGGTTTGGCTTTTGAAGATCATTTTGACGCCATAGGGATGAAGTGATATGTATCATTAGAAAGCTGTCAAGGAGTACTTTTCAACGATCCAATAAATTCTTTTTTGCCATCTTTGGCCAAATTTGACTAAATACCAAAATTTAAGTTGTTGGATTTTTTGGCAAATTTGAGTATTCTGACATTCCTTTCCAATGATTGAAGTATACCATCACTATTTGTATCTACTTATGATTAATGGAACAAATTAATCTTTGACCATCTCATCTATGTATGTTCTTTTCTACACTTGTAATTTGCTTATGGTTGTGTACTTTTAATTTCTCGCTAACAACCTCATAAAAATAGAAATCTTTCGTATTAGTTTTGGGAAAAATCACTATATACTACAATTCACATCTTTAAACCAGGATACAAAAGTGTTTTGCAAGTTTTAGCTCTGGTTGGGACCTATTATGACAAAAAGCCAACAATTGGTTATTTTAGAGTGTTTGCATGTGTTGCTTATGCTCAAAATGAGAAAGACAAGTTCGCTTCTATAAGCTACAATGAACCTTTAAAGGCTTATTGTTTCTATTATCCTAATAGTCTCTCCATTATCATCTTGAAAAATGTAACACTTTGATGCATAGTCAACTCCCAAGGATCTACTCATACTTGCTTCAAATTTTCATAATTCCCCCTTTTCCCACTTGAGAAGGCAATCATTTTACCACTATACCATATAGTAGACCTTCCACATCTTCACAACCATTTCAAGTCATTCACTCACCTCAACTTCAAGTTTTAAGACTTCTTAATTGAATCAAGGGCATCTCTTCAATTACTTATCCACAAGGGTACATGCAAACGTGAGTTCTTATCCAAAATGTAGCAAAATCAAAAGATCATATTAGATCCATACTTGGTGGATATCTCTCTAAGGTCTATGACACCATTCCATGCTCCATACAAACATCATACTTGATATATTTAGGTAGTGATGTGTGTGAACACTCTACGAGGGGGCACTTTTTCCCTCTTTAGGAGGTTTTTTCCCTCGGCTTGTATATATGCCTACTGCCCTAATGGGCTACTTATCTTTGTACATTCTAGTGGTAATACATTCGGCATTGTGTGTTGTGCTCCAAGCTTCTTCTTCTTCCTTGTGGTGTTTGCATGCTTCCGTAGACGTCTAACTCCAATAATTAGTATCAGAGCAGGTCACTGCTTCATCTAGGGCATTGTCTACACCTCTCCGGCTGCAATCTTAGAATCACACGAAATTTGGTAAGCATACTCAAGGTGTTTCATAGATCAAAACAGCTTCTCTTTGTGGTGCCGAAATCGCGATCTGAGCTCATTTCGACCTTCGAACACACTATCGTAGTGCTTGTGTAGGCTATTTCATCTTCTTGTGCCAAAGGTATATACCAGTTTCGATTCTCTAGCGTTTCGAAGTTTGCTATAGGTTTAACAGAATTCGTTTGGGCATTTTTGTTCAAATTTTTGAGATACAATCAATTTTCTGCATCAAGGTATTTTAGTCACTGGCCATGGCTGAAAGCAATGATGTATTCCGTATGTTGGCTATTGAGGATAAGTTGGATGGTACCAACTACCCATTATGGGCTTATATGATGTGTCATGTATTGGTCGCAAAAGGACTATGGAATATTGTGTAGAGTGTTGAAAGACATCCTGCTATACTTGCGAATATAGGTACTACAAATACAGGTGTTGGAGATGATGGAGATGGTGTCGAAGATGATGATATTCCACAGATTCCTATTTTGTTGTTGTTTCTGTTGCACCTATTGTAGAGAAAATTTGTTGGTATGGCAAAGATTCTTAGGCACATGCACTGATAGCTTTGTCTGTCAAATGTGTCATTATTCCTCACATTCACTCTTGCAGAACAACTAAGGATGCTTGGGATACACTTACCACATTGTACTAGGTTAGGAATGAGGCTCGTGTTGCTTACCTCTGAAAACAAGTGGAGAGTGAGCACATGAATGAAGGTGATTCTATGGACAAATTTCTCACAAAGATCAAGGATTTGAGAGAACAATTGATTTCTGCTGATGAAGTTATACCAGATAGCTCAGTTTTGCAGACCGTTCTATTATGCATGTTGCAGATCAATCTTTCCTAGCTAGTCAAAAGGGCAAAGGTAAATGGAGCTCTTCTAGTAGTAAGCAGAAATCTACAAATGCTACACATTTGAATAAGGAAGACAAAGATGAGAAGAAATCAGAAAAACAGAAATTGTTTCGCAATTACTGTAAAGCAAATGATCATGTCATCAAGAGCTGTCCAAAACTGGCTGCTAAAGAGGCAAATAAGAAAGAGGCCGAACTGGTTGTTGCAGAGGCCTCTACATTGAAAACATAGTCTGCTAATCTTGTGCAGGAAGAAGAATGGGCGTTTACTACTGTTTGCAGTTTTGACCCATCTTCTCATGAGCAGTGCATGTCTGCAATAGACTCAAATGTTTGGTACTTTGGTAGTAGGGCGACCAAACATATTACCTCACAATGCAGTTTGTTCTCTTCACTCGAGCCTGCCCCTATAGGGAGTACTGTTACATGCACCAAGAACTCCTCCTATACTATTATGGCAGTTGGTAAGATCATTTTGCCTACTGTTGATGGTAGTTCTTTCACTTTTTTAGATGCTTTGTTTGAGCTCGGGATCAAGAAAAATCTGTTATCAATTCCTGCATTAGCCAAGAATGTCTTGGTTGTGAAATTTGTTGATGATAGATGTACAGTTCATGATCTGTCAAATGGCGATGTCATTATTGCTTCTAGCATTTTATGTCGTGGGCTGTATAAGCTCATAGACTATGAAGGATTTGTAAATGATTTGGCATGTGTAGTATATGATTCTCAGGCTATGTGAGATGCAAAGCTTTGGCATGCATGCTTTGGTTGTCTGAATTTTGCTAATTTGCTATGCTTGCAGAAATCTGAAATGGTGTCCTCTTTGCCCAAACTCGAGGCACCTAGTAAACATGTATGTGAAGGCTCTAGTTTGGGCAAAATGCAGCGTTCTTCCTTTCCAAAAGATGGTTCAATTTGGGCTACTCAGAAATTGCAGCTTGTACATAGTGATGTCTGTGGTCCTATGCAGACACCTTCTTTTGGGAACTATCTTTACTTTGTGACTTTCATCGATGATTTTTTCAGGCATGCATGGGTATATCAATTGAAGACAAAGTCGGAAGTGTTTATGTGCTTCAAACAGTTTCTGGTTTTGGCTAAAAATCTGTCATCATGTAAAATGTGTACCCTCCGTTCTGATTGAGGGGGGGAATATATGTCTTCTGACTTTAATGCATTTCTGTCTGAATGTGGGATAAAACATCAGGGTATAGTGCCACATAAACCTCAACAGTCTGGAGTTGCTGAACAAAAGAACATGTCACCCATGGAGATGGCGAGGTTTATGGTCAAGAGTCACACTTTACCACATAGTTTTTGTCTTTAGGTTGTTATGTGTGCAACATATGTACTGAACAGGTGTCCCACTAAAGTGTTGTAGTTTATCACTCCATATGAGGCTTGGCATGGTTGCAAGCCATCTGTTGCTCATCTATGTGTTTTTGGTTGTCTGACATATGCATTAGTGCCTGAACAACATCGTAGAAAAATGGACGATAAAGTAGTAAAATGTATTTTTGTTGGGTATAGTTCTGAAAGTAAAGGCGATCGTCTGTATCATCCATAGACTAAACACACTCTAGTTAGCTGTGATGTTGTTTTTGTGGAAGACGCTATTCAACCATTGCTTTCATGTACTAAGGAGACATCTGTTAGCTCCAAAGACATGTATGATACTTTGTTGCCTCTTTTTACAGATGGACAATCTAGTGCTGGTCCTAATGAGGCAACTTCTCAACCTTTGGAGGTTTCATGTGATGATGCAGATCATTCCATTTCTGATGTAGATTTACATGATGCACTTGTTGATGAGAGAGCTGATATTGAGGAGGCAAAAACTATGCCAAAATCGCTGGTGCAGACCTTGCATGACAACAAATTAGATGCACCTCTGTCATATCATACTCGGTTAGACTCTCATAGTGCCTCTTTTGCATCAGATTGCTATGCTATGGTTGCCTCTGGTCTCTGTGATGAGACTGAACCTATTTCGTTTGATGAAGCACAAAATTTTGAACATTGAATGGCTGCAATGCAATCTAAATATGATGCTATCATGAAAAATGGTACCTGGTCTTTATGTGACTTGCCTCCTGGCAAGAAGGCCATTGGCACTAAGCAGGTATACAAGCTGAAGCATAAACCTGATGGAACAATTGACAAGTATAAAGCTAGGCTTGTTGCAAAGGGTTATGCACAAGAAAAAGGCATTGATTTTGATGAAACCTTTGCTCCTACTTGTCGAATGACTATTGTTTGTAGCATTTGCGCACTTGCACCTCACCATGGTTGGAATGTACATTAGTTCAACATTAAAACAACATTTTTGAATGGTGACTTGCATGAAGAAGTGTATGCTTTTCAGCCCCATGGCTTTGTGCAGAAAGGGCATGAAAACCAGGTGTGCAAGTTAAAGGAGGCATTATATGGTTTAAAGCAACCACCACATGCTTGGTATGAAAAGATACATGCCTATCTAATTGCACATGGTTTTGAGAACAGTCCGACTAAAAGCACCTTATATGTTAAGCATGCTAATGATGTGCTTCTGATTATTGTGGGGTATGTTGATGACATGCTGCTCACTGGTCCTCATGACATGCATATTGCTGATTTTAAGGCTGATTTGCATGCCTCATTTGACATGTCTGATTTGGGGCATTTGCATCACTATTTGGGCATTCAGTTTATGCAAGTTGATGGTGGAATGGTTTTGTGTCAAACGAAATATATTGACACATTATTGTAGCGTTTTGGCCTTGAAGATTGTAAGGCTATTGCCACTGTTGATATATTTAGGTAGTGATGTGTGTGAACACTCTAGGACTGCCAGGGCACTTTTTTCCCTCTTTAGGAGGTTTTTTTCCCTCAGCTTGTATATACGCCTATTGCCCTAATGGGCTACTTATCTTTGTACATTATCTAGTAATACATTCAGTCTTATGTGTTGTGCTCCAAGCTTCTTCTTCTTCCTTGTGCTGTTCGTGTGCTTCCGCAGACGTCTAACTCCAACAATTGGTATCAGAGCAGGTCGCCGCTTCATCTAGGGCGTCGTCACCACTCCTTCGGTTGCAGTCTCAGATTCACACAAAATTTGGTGAGCATACTCAGGGTGTTTTAGAGATCAAAATGGCTTCGTTATGTGGTGCCGAAATCACGATCTGAGCTCATTTCGGCCTTCAAATGCACTATCACAGCGCTTGCATAGGCTATTTCATCTTTTTGTGCCAAAGGTATATACCTGTTTCGATTCGCCAATATAAGCGTCTCAAAGTCTGCTATAGGTTTAGTAGAACTCGTCTGGGCACTTCTGTTCAACTTTTTGAGATACAGTCAATTTTCTGCATTAAGGTATTTTAGTCACCGGCCATGGCTGAAAGTAGTGATGTATTCCGTATGTTGGCTGTTGAGGATAAGTTGGATGGTACCAACTACCCATTATGGGCTTATATGATGCGACATGTATTGGTTGCAAAAGGACTGTGGAACATTGTGTAGGGTGTTGAAAGACGTGCTGTTACACCTGCGACTACAAGTACTGCAAATACAGGTGCTGAAGCTGATGGAGATGGTGTCGAAGATGATATTCTGCAGATTCTTGTTCGTCCTGCTGTTTCTGTTGCACCTACTGCAGAGAAAATTCGTTGGGATGGCAGAGATGCTCAAGCACATGCATTGATAGCTTTATCTGTCAAACGTGCTATTATTCCTCACATTTGCTCTTGTAGAATAGCAAAGGATGCTTGGGATACACTTACCACATTGTACTAGGCTAGGAATGAGGCTCGTGTTGCTTACCTCCGAAAACAGTTGGAGAGTGAGCACATGAATGAAGGTGATTCTATGGACAATTTTCTAACAAAGATCAAAGACTTGAAGAAACAATTGATTTCTGCTGATGAGGTTATACTAGATAGCTCACTTGTGCAGACCGTTCTGAATGGTCTTCCTGATTCATATTAGAGTTTTGCTTCTACTCTTCGATTGATGATGAAAGGCAATCCAAATGCTTTGTCATTTGAGGAGTTAGTCTCTGTTCTGTTACAGGAAGATCAGTCCAGGCAAAATAGGTCCATTATGCGTGTTGCAGATCAAGCTTTCCTGGCTAGTCAGAAAGGCAAAGTAAAATGGAGCTCTTCTACTAGTAAGCAGAAATCAGCAAATGCTGCACATTCGAAGAACTAGGATAAAGATGAGAAGAAATCAGAAAAGCAGAAATTGTTTTGCAAATACTATAAAGGGAATGATCATATCATAAAGATTTGTCCAAAATAGGCTGCAAAAGAGGCAAAGAAAAAGGAGGCTGGAATGGTTGTTGCAGAAGCCTCTACACCAAAAATAGAGTATGCTAATCTTGTGCAAGAAGAAGAATGGGTGTTTACTAGTGTTTGCAGTTTTTACCCATCTTCTCATGAGCAGTGCATGTCTGCAGTGGACTCAGATGTTTGGTACTTTGATAGTGGGGCGACCAAACATATTACCTCGCAACGCAGTTTCTTCTCTTCACTCGAGCCTGTCCCTACAGGGAATACTGTCACATGCGCCAACAAATCCTCTTACCCTGTTATGGGAGTTGGTAAGATCATTCTGACTACTACTGATGGTAGTTCTTTCACCTTGTCAGATGCTTTTTTTGTGCCAGGGATCAAGAAGAATCTCTTATCAGTTTCTACATTAGCCAAGATTGGCTTGGTTGTGAAATTTGTTGATGACAGATGTACAGTTCATGACCTGTCAAATGGCGATGATATTATTGCTTCTGGCATTTTATGTCCTGGGCTGTATAAGCTCATAGACTATGAAAGATATGTGAATGACTCGGCATATGCAGTTCATGATTCTCAGGCTATGTCAGATGCAAAGCTTTGGCATGCACGCTTTGGTCATCTGAATTTTGCTAGTTTGCTACACCTGCAGAAATCGTATATGGTGTCTTCTTTGCCCAAGCTTGAGGCACTTGGAAAACATGTATGTGAAGGCTATATTTTGGGCAAAATGCAGCATTCCTCCTTTCCAAAAGATGGTTCAGTTCGGGCTACGCAAAAATTGCAGCTTGTACATAGTGATGTCTGTGGTCCTATGCAGACACCTTCTTTTGGAAACTATCTTTACTTCGTGACTTTCATTGATGATTTTTGCAGGCATGCATGGGTATATCCATTGAAGGCAAAGTCCGAAGTGTTTTTGTGCTTCAAACAGTTTTTGGTTTTGGTTGAAAATCTGTCAGGATGTAAAATGGGCACCCTCCGTTCTGATCGAGGGGAGGAATATATGTCTTCTGATTTTAATGCATTTATGGCTGAACGTGGGATAAAACACCAGTATACAGTGCCATATACACCTCAACAGAATGGAGTTGCTGAACGGAAGAACAGGTCACTCATGGAGATGGTGAGGTGTATGGTCAAGAGTCAGGCTTTACCACATAGTTTTTGGCTTGAGGCTGTCATGCCTCAAGCCACTAAAGCGTTGCATCATATGTACTTAACAGGTGTCCCACTAAAGCGTTGCAGTCTATCACTCCATATGAGGCTTGGCATGATCGCAAGCCATCTGTTGCTCATCTGCGGGTTTTTGGTTGTTTGGCATATGCACTAGTGCCTGAACAACATCACAAAAAATTGGATGATAAGGCAGTAAAATGTATTTTTGTTGGGTACAATTCTGAAAGTAAAGGCTATCGTCTGTATCATCCACATACTAAACACATTCTGGTTAGCCGTGATGTTGTTTTTGTGGAAGATGCTATTTAGCCATTGCTTTCATGTACTAAGGAGACATTTGTTAGCTCCAAAGATATGTATGATATGTTGATGCCTCTTTTTACAGGTGGACAGTCTACTGTTGGTCTTAATGAGGCAACTGCTCAGCCTTTGCAGGTTTCATGTAATGATGCAGATCATCCCATTTCTGATGCAGATTTACATGATGCACTTGTTGATGAGAGAGCTGATATTGAGGAGGCAAAAACTATGCCAAAATGGCTGGTGCAGACTTTGCGTGACAACAAATTAGATGCACCTTTGTCATATTGTACTTGTTCAGGCTCTCATAGTGCCTCCTTTGCGTCAGATTGCTATGCTATGGCTGCATCTAGTCTCAGTGATGAGAATGAGCCTGTTTCTTTTGATGAAGCACAAAATTCAGAAAATTGGATGGCTGCTATGCAATCTGAATATGATGCTATAATGAAGAATGGTACTTGGTCTTTATGTGACTTGCCTCCTGGCAAGAAAGCCATTGGTACTAAGTGGGTATACAAGCTAAAGCGTAAACATGATGGTATAGTTGACAAGCATAAGGCTAGGCTTGTTGCAAAGGGTTATGCACAGGAAAGAGGCATTGATTTTGATGAGACCTTTGCACCCACATGTCGTATGACTACTATTCGGAGCATATATGCACTTGCAGCCCATCATGGTTGGAATGTACATCAGTTGGACATTAAAACTGCATTTCTGAATGATGACTTGCATGAAGAAGTGTATGTTTTTCAGCCCCATGGTTTTGTGCAAAAAGGGCATGAAAACAGGTCTGCAGGTTAAAGAAGGCATTATATGGTTTAAAGCAAGCACCACGTGCTTGGTATGAGAAGATACATGCCTATCTGATTGCACATGGTTTTGTGAACAATCCATCTGAGAGCACCTTATATGTTAAGCGTGCTAATGATGTGCTTCTGATCATTGTTGTCTATGTTGATGACATGCTGCTCACTGGTCCTATTGAGAAGCATATTGCTGATTTTAAGGCTGATTTGCATGCCTCATTTGAGATGTCTGATTTGGGGCATTTGCATCACTATTTGGGCATTCAATTTATGCAAGTTGATGGTGGATTGGCTTTGTGTCAAACGAAATATATTGACACATTATTGCAGCGTTTTCGCCTTGAAGACTGTAAACCTATTGCCACTCCTATGGAGAACAGGTTTACGATTGAGTCTTCATGATGCTGGAGATGCATTTGATGCTGTTGGATGCCTGATTTACTTATGCATTACTCGGCCAGATATTCAGTTTGTTGTCTCACAGATGAGCAGGTTTATGCATTGCCAAGGTGTCAAGCATTGGCAAGCGGTTAATCACATCTTTCGCTAGTTGAGGGGTACTCAGCTACTTGGGTTGTTTTATCCCAAGGGGGGATCACTACCGCCAGATTTGCATGCTTTTTCTGACTCGTGTGTCCACTAGTGGCTTTTGCTTCATGCTTGGTAGCTCATGTATATCTGGGCTGGTTGCTATGACACTCGTGTGTCCACTAGTGGCTTTTGCTTCATGCTTGGTAGCTCATGTATATCTTGGTTGAGCAAGAAGCAGCCTACTATGGCCACTTCCAGTTGTGAGGCTGAGTATACGGCAGCTTTCACAGCTATTGTTGAGTGTGTGTGGCTCAGACGCCTTATGGCTGATTTGGGTGTTGGTCAGTCCTCTGCCACCACCATCTTCACTGACAATCAGAGCGCATTGGAAGTTGCGAGGAACCCTGTGTTCCATGCTCGCACTAAGCACATTGAGGTGCATTATCATTATGTCAGGGAGAGGTTCTCTGATGGGGAGATCACCTTGGCATATGTGCCCACGTAGGAGAACATTGCAGACCTTTTCACGAAGGCTCTGCCTAAGGAGAAGTTTGAAGCCTTCCGCAAAGCTTTGGGCTTACTTCCTTTCGCGGAGTGGTTTCCACATAGCTTGGCACTTCCTTATACATGAGTGCCAGCTCCTTGTTCACCGCATCACTCCCAGGGGGGATTTGTTGATATATTTAGGTAGTGATGTGTGTGAACACTCTAGGACCGCCGGGGCACTTTTTTCCCTCTTTAGGAGTTTTTTTTCCCCTGGCTTGTATATACGCCTATTGCCCTAATGGGCTACTTATCTTTGTACATTCTCTAGTAATACATTCACTCTTGTGTGTTGTGCTCCAAGCTTCTTCTTCTTCCTTGTGCTGTTCGTGTGCTTCCGCAGACGTTTAACTCCAACAGCCACTCCTATGGAGACAAGTTTATGATTGAGTCTTCATGATGTTGGAGATGCATTTGATGTTGTTCTCTATCAGCAGGCTGTTAGATGCTTGATTTACTTATGCATTACTCAGCCAAATATTCAATTTTTTATCTCATAGATTAGCAGGTTTATGCATTTCCTAGGTGTTAAGCATTGGCAAGCGGTTAAGCACATCTTTCGCTACTTGAGTGGTACTCGGCTACTTGGATTGTTTTATCCCAAGGGGGGATCACTACCACCAAATTTGTATGCTTTTTTTGACAGTGATTGGGCTAGTTTCTATGACTCTCATGTGTCCACCAGTGGTTTTTGCTTCATGCTTGGTAGCTCATGTATATCTTGGTTGAGCAAGAAGCAGGCTACTGTGGCCACTTCCAGTTGTGAGGCTGAGTATAGGGCAGCTTTCTTAGCGACTGTTGAGTGTGTGTAGCTCAGATGCCTTATGGCTCATTTGGGTGTTGGTCAATCTTCTACCACCACTATCTTCACTGACAGTCAGAGCACATTGGCAGTTGCAAGGAACCTTGAGTTCCATGCTCACACTAAGCACATTGAGGTGCATTATCATTATGTCAGGAAGAGGTTTTCTGCTGGGGAGATCATCTTGGCATATGTGCCCACATAGGAGGACATTTTTTGTGGAAGATGCAATTCAACCATTACTTTCATGTACTAAGAAGACATCAGTTAGCTCCAAAGATGTGTATGACACTTTGCTGCCTCATTTTACAGGTGGACAATCTAATGCTAGTCCAAATGAGACAATTTCTCAACCTTTTTAGGTTCCACATGATGATGTAGATCATTCCTTTTTTATGCAGATTTACATGATGCACTTATTGATGAGAGGTATGATATAGAGGAGGCAAAAACTATGCCTAAATGGCTAGTGCAAACTTTGCGAGATAGCAAATTAGATGCATCTTTGTCATTTTGTACAGAACCAAAATCACACAAAAGTACTCAGAGAATAGAAAGAGACAAGAGCAGATTGGGTATAATCTCCCCCCACATACTCTGATGGATGAGTCTATCAGAGCATGTGTATTTATAGGTAATTCATATTACGTCTTGAATAGAAGATACATGAGGGCCACACTTTAAATACTATTTTCTAAAAATAACTATCTTCTAAAAATATTCTTCTAAATATCTCTAAAAATATTTGAATAAGTCCATGCATGTTCACATCCTCATGGAGTTTTACTTTCCAAATCAAAACACAAAACACATTAAAAACCTCAAGGCATTAAAATCCATTTAACATTCCAATATTCCATAAAGTATAACATGCCTCCTAGTTGACGAGCAATTGACCTCAGTTGATAAGAATAAAATAGACATGGATGGCCACTCATATGTCCCATCACTAAACAATCATAAGCATGTTCCATATAAAAACACATGCATGGAACTGGAAAACTGGAATTTAATGTGAATGTGAATGATAAGCAGGGCTTCTTTTGGAAAATCATGAATTATTAGTAGCAGTTTATTTATTAGCCATGAATGATTAGTAGCAGTTTGAAACAAATTACAAGCCTTTGCTCAATGGAACATGAAGAAATATGAAACTTTTAGTATGTTCTATATACTTGAATGCATATGCATACTAATTTTCTAAAATTTTCGGCAGCATAATGGCATAATTTTGAAAAAAAAAAATTTATGACAAGCGATTTTCGTGATATTGGTGTCGACAAACACAATCTTTCTACAAAGAGATCGAAAGAGGATTACACACCCTGACAATTTTAGATTTTTCTCCTCACTAACCTACAAGAAAATACTTAACTGTCCCTGCAAGAAGAATACATGTACCATACAAGAGAAATCATGTCTCAACTATGTGTATACTCTAGGTACGATGCAAAACTTGCATGTCCTATATGTAATATGATGCAAAAAGAGAGCAACAATGCATATGAATTAACAAGAGACTTATCTGGAGGTTGCCAGGTGTGTGCAAGTGCTAAAGATGGTCCACACTCCATTGAAATAGTTCCCCAAGTCTCTTCCAATTAATTGTGCTTCAAGACGTTGCTCGAAAGAGGTTTATTAAAGATGAATGGGTAAACTTCAAAACTCTGAAGATGATGAGAGCTAAGGCCAAAGTATGGTCCATACTCCATCGGAATAACTTTTCCAGTCTCTCCCAATAGGTTCTGCTTTAAAACAATATTCGAAAGAGGATCATTGATGGATGAACAAAAAACTTGAAGCTCTGAAGATGATGTGAATTAAAGCCAAAGTATGGCTTCTAGCCACTCTCTAGAAAGAGCTTTGAGAGAGCTTCCCATAACAATAAAAATCTCCAAAACGAGAGCATGTATGCCAAAGTTAGGGCCAAAAGAGTGGAAGAGGGTAGTCTAATGTGGCTAAATAAATGAACTTCTAACCATGGCAGGAGAAAGAAAATCAAATTTGTTATTCTCTGTATAGATGTACTGTCACATAATCCTAGTAGGAGATGGTTGAACCACGCTCTAAGACAGAGGATTAGCAAGTAATCCTCAACCATGGCTTTTGGGGCAAGTGGTTAGCCCATCGCACTCCTAACCGGGAGGTTGTGAGTTCAATTCCCAACATTGGTATCAGAGCCTAGTTGAGAAATTGGGTGAAACGGAGGTTAGCGCCTCATTCGTGGGCACTTGGAAAAAGCACTTATCTGTGGTGAGTGTGAAACTGGCCTTGGATGAAGGCGCATGGGCATTTGGGCACCCACGGAGGGTGGGATAGGTCCGAATTTGGTCCATGTGCTGGAGTTTGAGGTTGGTGGAAGCGCTCATGCATGGAAAGTGGGTCCAAGAGATTCAGAAGGGTCCATAAGTGAGCATTGAGGGCAATGCTCAGTCTAAGGGGGAAGGAATGTCACATAATCCTAGTAGGAGATGGTTGAACCACGCTCTAAGACAGAGGATTAGCAAGTAATCCTCAACCATGGCTTTTGGGGCAAGTGGTTAGCCCATCGCACTCCTAACCGGGAGGTTGTGAGTTCAATTCCCAACATGTACTTTAGCAAATATGCGTGTGCATCCATATTATCCCATATACTAAGTTAGATAAGCATTCAACTGTATATCTAAGTGATGTCCTCTCAACTTGTTCAAAGATAAATCAACGTGTAGAGCATTCTCTCTAGACTCCTTGGCTACGCTCACAAATATGCGCTAATCTCTTCACTTCTGCACAACAAAGGAGAAGAGAAAAGACTGGGTCACGCTCTCCTCTCTGTGGTACATGTGGGCAGCCTGAGCACAACATCTATAAAAAGGTTGGGAATATTTCATATTCTTCAACTCAAAGGAATTAAAGGGGCGTGCTTTCGTCTGTCCTTTCCCTCTACGTTGGCAAGTACCATTCATGCACAGGTGGCCATTTTAATGCAGACCATGATGTGATGTCCTGGAAAGCATGCACATGTAATATTCATAGGGAAACGCTCGATTGTCTCTTCCTCTACCTGTCATTCAACAACGGGCAATTCCCAAGTGCGCACGGTCAGTTGAGGCTTCCAGGAAACTTGCGGGCAAGAGACAACTGGGCACGCTCTCTCTGTCCTCTTTTTGAAACTAACGTCCCGCAGACACGTGCCCCTCATGCATACAAGCCTGGGACATGCACTCCAGAGAACTCCACGTGTGGGAGGGTTCCCATGGACTCGCTTGCTTACCCACAAAAAGCAAGTTCTTTTTCTCCTGACTGTTATAGAACAGCAACGATGACCACGCTCCAAGAGCCTCAAAAAATGTGACACCCACATATGCAGAAGAAGATGATGAAGATTAGAAAATCACGTGACAAAGAAGAAGATGATGACCAAAAAATTTCACACCACATGCTCTGATGGACGAATCTATCAGAGCATGTGTATGTATAGGTAATTCATATTATGTCCTGAACAGAAGATACATGAGGGCCACACTTTAAATAACGTGCTTTTGCTTTATTTACAAAAATAACTAAAAATACTATTTTCTAAAAATAACTATCTTCTAAAAATATTCTTCTAGATATCTCCAAAAATATTTGAATAAGTCCATATGCGTTCACACCCTCATGGATCTTTACCTACTAAATCAAAACACAAAACACATTAAAAACCCTAAGGTATTAAAATCCATTTAACATTCCAATATTCCATAAAGTATAACACATAGCATAGCAATCTAATGCAAAAGAAGCACTCCTCTGAGTTTGTGCACCTGCAGGATCCAAAGGTCAATACTATGGCTACCTCGTCTTTGTGATGAGAATGAGCATGTTTCAATTTCATGAAGCACAAAATTTAGAAAATTGGATGGCTGCTATGCAATCAGAATATGATGCTATTATGCAGAATGGTACCTGGCCTTTATGTGACTTGCCATCTCGCAAGAAGGCCATTGGCACTAAGTGTGTACACAAGTTGAAGATTCAACATGATGGAATAGTTGATAGCTATAAGGCTAGGGTTATTGCAAAAAGTTATGCTCAAGAAAGGGGCATTGATTTTGATGAGACCTTTGCTCCTATATGCCGAATGACTAATGTTTGTCACATATGTGAACTTGCAGCTCATCGTGGTTAGAATGTACATCAATTGGACATTAAAGTTGCATTCTTGAATGGTGACTTGCATGAAGAAGTGTATGTTTTTCCGCCTCGTGGTGTTGTGCAGAAAGGACATGAAAACAAAGTGTGAAGGTTCAAAAAGGCATTACATGGTTTGAAGCAACCACCATGTGCTTGGTATGAAAAGATAGATGCCTACTTGATTGCACATGGTTTTGCGAACAATCCAACTGAGAGAACCTTATATGTTAAGCATACAAATGATGTGCTTCTGATCATTGTTGTCTATGTTGATGACATGCTGCTCACTGGTCCTCATGAGAAGCATACTGTTGATTTTTAAGGCTGATTTGCATGCCTCATTTGAGATGTTAGATTTGGGGCATTTGCATCATTATTTGGGAATTTAGTTTATGCAAGTTGATGGGGCAATAACTTTATGTCAAAAAAAATATGTTGACACATTATTGCAGTGTTTTGGCCTTAAAGTTTGCAAAACTATTTCCACTCCTATGGAAACACGTTTGTGGTTGAGTCTTCATGATGCTAGAGATGCATTTGATGTTGTTCTCTATAAGGAGGCTATTGGATGCTTGATTTACTTATGCATTACTAAGACATATTTTTAGTTTGTTGTCTCACAGATGAGAAAGTTTATGCATTTTTGATGTGTCAAGCAATATTCCTTGTGGAAGGGATCCTAGTGTTGAAAAGACCATTTAGCTAGTCAGAAAAACATTTTGGTGGCCTAGATTATCCAAGGATGTCCACACATATGTTCAACAATGCTTTGTGTGTTAGATCAACAAGGAAAATGGGTTGAGATACCAAGTCTTTTACATCCTTTATAGATTCTAAAGCATAATTAGGATAGTGTATCCATGGACTTCCTAGTGGGCTTACCGTGGACCCAAAAGAAGTGGGACGCTATCCTAGTAGTGGTAGATAGATTGAGCAAGATGGCTCATTTTATACCCACATAGGAGACAATAGAAGCTACAGAGGTAGTGGAGGTATTTGTTCAACATGTCTTCAAATTCCATGGGTTAGTAACATCCATAGTTTCAGATAGTGATGTTAGATTCATAGGAAACTTTTGGAACTTTACCTTTGATAAGAGGAAAGTGTCATTAAGGATTAGTAGTGGAAATCATCCACAGGCTGATGGTCAGACGGAGAGGATCAATCACACTCTAAAGGACATGTTGATGGCATATGTGTCTGAGAGAGAGAGAGATATTGACTATTGGTAGAATTTTCTTATAATAATAGACCTCATAAATTGTTTGGCATGTCTCCTTTTGAGATTAATTATGGCATGAATCCTACTGCTTCCAATACCATAGGAATTGCAAAGTAATGCCCCAGTGATTTGGATTTCCTAGCAAATCTCCAAGCACATTTAGACATAGCTAGAGCCAAGATGCAACAAGCAGCTGATAAGGAAAGAATATGTTGATAAGAAGAGATCTCCTAGAGTCTTTGAAGAAGGAGACATATTTTTTCTTCAAGTACCAGCAAGATCAACTTCATTATCCATAGGGAAAGTGCACTAAGCTTTCATCAAGGTTTTGTGGACCTTGTAAGATACTTAAGAAGTTTAGTGATTGCATACCAATTAGAGCTTCCTCTGGATTATAGAGCCCATCCAGTGTTTTATGTTAGTAAACTTAGAAAGTAAATTTCTAGGGAGGATAATCTAATAGAGGGTATTGTTTCTTTATAGGAAAGTGATAGCACATATCCCTATCGAAACATGATACTAGATAGGAGAAGCAATTGAGAAACCATGTCATCCATGAGTATCTAGTAGCCCTAGAGAGGATCACCGCTTCCAGATTATACTTGGGAATCAAAAGCTCTAGTTCGCAAGTACTTTCTCCCATTGATCATCAAGGACAATCATCTTCAGAAGAGGTAGAGAGTGTGTTAGACATTGGTTTCAAAGACCCCTATATGTATGTGTGAGACAAGGACTAAGTTTAGCCAAGGTCCCTGCTCAGGGGATATCGTAAGGTATCTAAGAGTGTTGGCATCATATGGGAAGAAGCAAGTACGGGCATACATGAAGATCTAGCACTGAGGCAACCCATTAATTTTTTCCAATCCTTACATCATTTTAAAAGTGATTCTCATCACTAACAACCATTGTAAATACCGTTTCATCTTTTTGTAGCTCCATTTTGTGCAAGCCAAGGAGTCCTCGAGCTTGGGGAGCCTTAGAAGTAGTTGCCTACCAATTTTCATATTTTTTAGATCTCGTTTGAACCCTCAAATAAGCCCTAGAACCTAATTTTTAACTAGGCTAGACACTAGGTTTGGACAGGGCCAAAGCTAGTCAAAAACTATAAATAGAGCTAGAGAGATCATTCTCATCACTAACAACCATTGTAAATACCGTTTCATCTTTTTGTATCTCCATTTTGTGCAAGCCGAGGAGTCCTCGAGCTTGGGGAGCCTTAGAAGTAGTTGCCTACCAATTTTCATATTTTTTAGATCTCGTTTGAGCCCTCAAATAAGCCCTGGAACCTAATTTTTAACTAGGCTAGACACTAGGTCTGGACAGGGCCAAAGCTAGTCAAAAACTATAAATAGAGCTAGAGAGCTCATTCTCATCACTAACAACATTGTAAATACCGTTTCATCTTTTTGTAGCTCCATTTTGTGCAAGCCGAGGAGTCCTCGAGCTTGGGGAGCCTTAGAAGTAGTTGCCTACCAATTTTCATATTTTTAAGATCTCGTTTCAGCCCTCAAATAAGCCCTGGAACCTAATTTTTAACTAGGCTAGACACTAGGTCTGGATAGAGCCAAAGCTAGTCAAAAACTATAAATAGAGCTAGAGAGCTCATTTTTGGGGGAGCTTCTTGTAGTTTTGAACTTGTATGAGAACTTTGTTGCAATAGAAGTGATTCCATTGTCTTGCTCTCTTTGTTCTTGCCGTGTGTGCGTGTGTGTGTGTATATGTGTGCATGTTGGTGTGCTTCTCACTCACACACTTGTGCCTTCACCTGCTCGAGGTCTTCATACCATCCTCATGTCTTCCCGGATTGACATTAAAGGAGGTGCTACTCATCACTGAGCTACACCAAATTTTGGTGCCGTTGCCGGGGATTCGAGCTTTGAGGATGAGCGTGTGATGGTAAGATGTAGAGAGGACGCATTGGAATGGTAAGTAGTAGGTAATTTTCTTGTTTTTTTTCTCCATCTCCATCTCCTTCTCCACCTCCATCTCCATCTCCTTTTCCACTTCATATTCCCTCTTCCTTGTCATTCTCTTCATTTGCTTTGTGCGACTTTGAGAGAGAGCGAGTGTGCATTGTTGTTTTGTGTGTTTTTGCATGTTTCTTGCATGTTTCAGCACACTCACCATCTCTAGCAAGCTCTAGAGGTACAGAATCCTTCTGCGCAAGCCCCAAGGCGTCGAGCTCGACCTATCGTGATACACCAAAAAGTTGACCCATCACGATTTTGAGCGCACCACGACACTGCGCAGGCTGAGAGCTCCTAGAATCACTAGCCAGATCAGAAAAATTCACCATATTCCAGTCTATCGCGACACACCGAGATATCGTGACACACCGAGGTATCGCGACACACCGACCTATCGCGACACACCGAGGTATCGCGACACACCCATCTATCGTGACACACCGACCTATCGCGACACACCGAGGTATCGCGACACACCGACCCATCACGACACACCGAGGTATCGCGACACACCCATCTATCGCGACACACCGAGGTATCACGACACACCGACCTATCGCGACACATCAACCCGAGCTATCGCGATACACTGGCCTCACGAATGATTTTTTGAGTGACTTGGGATAATTTTTGGGCTTGTTTTCTAACACATTGGGACTACCTTAGAGCCTTACGAGTGGGCAACATACTGAGAAAATCATAAAAAATTTTGGAACCCTGAGAGCCTGTTTTGAACCCTAAGTGCCTGTTTGGTCATAACTTCATCATATGAACTCCGATTGACAAGATTTTAGTCTCATTGGAAAGCTCGTTGAGAATCCTATGTGGATCTCGACTGGTTTTTGTAAGAATCATATATGGAGTTTTGGAACATGTATTTTTAAGTTGGCCATTCTATAGGATTAAGGGGTCATAAGAATTTGGGGGTACAGTGAGCTACTCAAAGGGGGGTTCATGTTTGTTGATGTGTGTTCATCAATTCATTGTAACTCAAGGCCATATTAACTTGTGAACCTTTGCAGGAACATTGTGCGCAATCAAGGCAATTCAAAGCAAGCTAGCAAGGGTGAGTACCAAGCTTGGGAGAAGGCTTCCTGGGCTGGTGCAGCAATCTGAGCAACCAGAGGATTGAGGTTGGAATTTCTCTCAACCCTCCGTCAATTCCTAACTTAGGCTAAGTACGACTTAGGTGTGGTAATTAATTAGGGCAACGTCAGGCACGAATCAAGTCCAAGAGAACTAATCAAGTAAGTGCAAGCATTAAGTAGGACTTAAGTGTGAAAACCCTAAGGGACAAAAGTAAATTTGAATCGACCACTTATCAAGTGCGAAATTCACTTAAGTACTCCTGACGACGTGATGTTGAACAAGGGCCTAACATAATATTCAACTAAAAAGAACAAAGTGATTGGTGTAAATTAACCTGCAACGAGAGTGTACTTGGGACCAAGGGGGTAGAGAAACCAGGCATAGTGAACCTTAGGTCAGGCAGACATTTAGGCCGAGACCGACAAAGCCTCAGATCTTCTGAAGCTAGTGTCAATCACACTGCTAGGTCGTGGGCCCAGCAGTTGAGTGATTACCCATACACTCCCAGATCTGAAACAAGTGATTCTAAGATGTCCTATAACATGGAAAGACAGCAGGTAGTTCAGGGGTGGCGTACCTAGAAAAGCTAGAAGGACCTTACAAGACTCAATTGGAATACATCAGGACTAATCGTCTAGGTGCTCGCATCTACGAAGACGGCCTGAGAAGATCTATGGTCCAGATTAAGAACCCCGATCAACCCCATGGACTAGAACACCCGGTAGTCAAGTTTGAGAATGGAGCATACCTAGATAAAGAAGGGACTATTTATGTAGTCACCACTCTTCCAGATAGAACAGACGAGTTCGAGAATGTGATCGAAGAAATCGACATGGGTGATATAGAGCAAGGGAATTTAGAGAGAGAGCCGAGGACTCCCCGTGGTAAATCAGTCTTGACCAGAATCATGACTCCAGAGTGGATTCCCCAGGATAATAAAAGCATAGATTTGCTTTTAAACCGAGAAATCGATGAGGCTTTTTGGATGTATAAGCATGCCCAGCCTCATGAAGTAGGTGCTCTCACAATCTATGAGTTTAAAGACCCTGATAGCCCAGGCAAAGTAACCTACCTAGACAATACATCAAAGAGGATCTTCGTGGTTACTGAGCATGGCAGACATGCCTACACATGGAAGGGTGAATTTGTTTTTCCCCAACCTCGGTCCAATGTGTCCTACAGCCACCAAGGACCTGGGACCTCCCAAGCTCATGGAGCTCAAAGAGATAGAAGTAGAGACAGACCTGAGGTAAGCTTTGCCAATCCCGTGGGAAGAGAAAGGATGAGAACAGAAACGGATAGAGACAAAACCGAGAGACCTAGAGCCCCAAGGAACCAAAGAAATGCTGATGATTTCCCTTTGCCAAGGCCGAGAGAACACAGTAGGACCCTGAGGCCAACTCAGCTGGTGAAGTCCATGAAGAATTACTTCGATGGCACTGGAGACCCTTACGACCATGTGGCAGAATTTAGGCAAGTCTTGAGAGCTGAACAAGTCAAGGACCTGTTCACACAATACAATGCCTTTGGTCTAACCCTTAGGAACACTGCCCTTACATGGTTTCAACCACTACATGAGAGGTAGTTTAGGAGCATAGACCAACTTTTAGAGGCTTTTGTCACTGAGTTCTCTAAGAGCGGCATACGGCATAACACATCCTCCCTGATTCATAGCTTTAAGCAAACACCTCAAGAGACGGTCAGACTAGCAGGAAGACGGTTTAGACAATACCTAGAGAGGTGCCCGATGCCTAAGTTACCCACACCAGCCAAGCAAGTGGCTTTGTTCTTAGATGGATTGTTGAGCACCAAGCTCAGGTCATATGTGTATCTGAAGGACCCCAGAACTATAGAAGAATGTGTGCGCATGTGCATAGACATTGAGGATAATCTAGGCGAGGAGTTGGAGCTATCAAAAATCTACAAGGATTCAGATAGCTCTAGCAGCCTTACGTCTGGTCAGTCCACATCTATTGAGGAACTTGCAGAGAGGGTAGCTCAAAAGCTAAGAGTCTCAAGTAAACAAATACCAAGGTTTGCACCAGTGAAAAGATGCTATACCTGTGGAGGTGACCATATGGCGAATGTATGTCCCATTATGGCCCAACCCCAAGTGAATCCTAATAGCCAGAACTGCACCATAGAACGGAGGTACACCAATCACAGCGCACAAGATTGCCCATACAATAAGCAAGCAGTTAGGCAAACGTACCCACAACCATACCCGCAACAAGGAAGATACCAGAACCAATACCCACCTCAACAATATGGTAGACCACAGCAACCCTATCAAACCCAACAAAGGCCTCAACCCGTGTTAGTGAAACAACCCCCCTGCTCCAACCAATGTGATTCCAGTAAAGTACACAGCTGTAGAAGAGAATCTGAATAGAGCCATAGTGCCAGTGACACCATTGCTTTTTGAAGGTGATCCCGGTGATCATAGTTTTGACTCTACTCACATTGAAAGCCCGCAGGCTTATTACATGCAGTCACCTGAGCATGACGAGTCATACTATTATGAGGACCTGAGTGAACCTAGTGGGGAGCCTGAGTATGCAAATGTCATGTACACAAACCCCAACTCTAGACCTCAACCTAGGTAGGTACGACCCCCATTTCCTAGAGGACCATGCTTCAGATGTCAGGGAGATCACCTCATACGTGATTGTCCACTGCTTGCCCCTACACAAACCCAACCAGTGACAATTCAAGGCTTCTGTCAAGATTGTGGAAAAGAGCATCTCTTACGAGATTACCCGAAGAACCCCAATAACCTACCAAAAATCACTCCTATCAACGTCATTGGACTAGTAGTAGACTCTACAGGAAGTGTAACTTCCACTGCCCCAGTGCATGTGGTCACTAGAGCTCAAGCCTTGCAAAAAACTCAAGGAGTAGGGCAGGAAAGGAGTTCTGAGGTTAGTGAGATAGAGAGTATAACGAAGAAAAGGATGAGAGCATGGAGAGATAGCCAGGAGAGAATGAAAAGACAATGGTCACAGAAAATGAGCGAACTTGAAGAAAGCTTGAGAGAAACCAAAGCAAAGATAAGTGAACTCGCATCTCAAAACCACTCTCACACTACCCCACCACCCCCCTCTCCATCTCCCTCCAACCCATCACCTTCCATTCCCCAACATTCTAATCCACCACACGTAACCCACCCACCACCCAGAGTAGAATCAGTCCTAGCTGATCCCACTCCTGAGGATCTAGACATGATGCTTAAAGCATATCAGGCCAGAATCCAGGAAGGGCCAAACGTGACAAATCAGGACAAATGTTACCCTAGGGCCAATCTAGAGTTAGAGCGAACAAAGCTTTGCGCTAAGATGGTAGAGTTGGCGCAAGCCATGTTCGAAGCTAGTCGCTTGTTCAATAGCCCTATCTCCACTAGAACACCGTTGCATTTTGATGGTCTGTTAGACAGATTGGAGATGATAATTGCAAAGTCTGGGAAAGGGGCCAACTTCCAGACTAAGGAGAAGGCAAGCGATAGAGTAAGCATTCCTCCCAAGGAAGCTTATGTACCTAACTCCACTGAACCAGACACCTCTTCTTCTATGAATCGATACTCACCAGAATTCTTGCGAGAGATTCAAGAAGAGAAATGGGCTAAAGAGAGCGAAGTTCCTCCTCCCATTGAACTTGTGGATGATGCACATGATCAATTCCGATAGGACATCCCTTCTATTTATGAAGAGCAGGAGAGTACCCAATCCCATGAGAGATTAGATTTTGAGTCTAACTCCTTGCAGGAGTTACCACATTTCACAGGCCCATGGGAAACTAAGTCAACTTGCATGAGAATGCCCACAGTCATGATAAGAAACGAAGATTCGATCATACCTAGGAATACAGAGGTAGTAAAGAACACTAAAGTGCAGTGCAACCTCACTTGAGAAGAGCTACTCAAGGTTAAGCCTGAATTGTGGAAACATGTAGCCAAACAAGTGCCAGACGTAGCAAAATCACGTTCCCAGGTAGGATCTCATAGAACAGTGCCAGAAATACCATTGGATAAGATAGGAGACATGAGTGAAGGAGAAGAAGGAAATACCTATCTCCCAGTTAACCATCAGGGATACACAACCAAGGCAATTTTGGACTCAGGTGCAAGAGTTGCAATTGCTACCACTTCCCTATGGAAGCGTTGGAGCAAGCCAGCACCCAGGCCAACGAGAATGAAATTGCAAATGGCCGATGGTCATATTGAGAGGCCCTTAAGATTTCTAGAAGGAATAACTCTCACTACATGTGGTGTCGAGTTCGAGCATACTTTTGCTATATGCGACTTTAGCAAAAACCAAGCCTACGAGATGATTTTGGGAAGGCCATTTATGCGGCAATTGCAAGTGGTATAGGATTGGGGAACCAATTCATTGTATTTGCAACACCTAGGTGTTACAACCAAAGTCAATCTCAAGGATTACTCTCATAGAGACGTACTGCCTATTCAATGGAATCCCATCCATAGAGCCAAGGATGACACGAAGTCAGTGCATTCCATAGGATCAGGATCCTCATGGATGCATGAAGACATACACCTATGGATGTGCAAGGTGGTAGTAGAAGAAGAGAAGAGAGAAAAAGCAAGAGAAGTAGGTGCTAAGGATACTCATAGATCAACTCAAGACCCAGCCTACACACCTGTAGTATTTCCTGACAAAGAATTTGAACCTCACGGCTGGGCAGAAATTTTAGCAACAATGGATGTAGCCATTTTTGAAGAACAATGGACACCCCACTGTGATGAGGATGGCTATGACATTTCACTCTTTTCAATAGAACCAATCATGGGAGATGCAGTTTTAGAAGAATGTGAATCTAGCCCTGATGCATTTGAGGATGCAAGTGACTCCGACTTAGAGTCAATCATTATGGACCCACAATTTGCATCAGATGAAGAATACTTCTATGAAGTAGAAGCCCACCCTCAGAGACATGAAGAGCTCACTAATGATGTGATATTAACCACACACGTGACCACCAGGAGTGAAGGAAAGAAAAGAAAGAAGAAAGAAGTCACTTCGGAGGAAGAGGAATCCTTGTTTGAGGTCCCTGAAAATTTCAAGAAATACGAAATAGAAGATAGAAGAGTCATGATAAGAATGCCGAAACATGAGGCACAATCAAGAGAGGCCTATGATAACAAAGAAACCACCAAGAAAATAGTTGTAGCGATAGAAGAAGGAGAAGAAAGATGCACCTACATTGGGCATGACCTGACGGAAGAAGAAGAGCAAGAGTTGATAGCTTTGCTAAGAGAGTACAGAGATGTATTCGCTTGGAGCTACAAGGACCTGAAAGGTGTAGACCCTGATATATGCTCACATACGATCCCCATGACCTCAGATGCCAGACCCTCTAAGCAAAAGCCGTACACATATAATGACAACTACGCTGCCAAGATCAAAGAAGAGATAGATCGCTTGGTTGAAGCTGGATTTATCTATGAAATTGAGCACACTGAATGGGTATCCCCCATTGTAGTGGTGCCCAAAAAGAATGGCAAATTACATGTATGCATTAACTTGAAGAAGGTTAAAGCAACCACTATCAGGGATAGTTATCCGCTTCCTATCACTGAGCATCTATTAGAAAGGGTAGCAGACAAGGAAGTGTACAGCTTCCTAGATGGGTTCTCTGGCTACAATCAAGTGGCCATTGCACCAGAAGATCAGCATAAGACGGCTTTTGCCACAGAGTGGGGCATATTCACCTTTCGAGTAATGCCATTTGGTCTTACCAACGCGCCAGCCACTTTTCAAAGGCTGATGTGTCACGTGTTTAAAGAGTTCCTGAGGAAGAATTTGGAAGTTTATGTTGATGATCTTTGTGCTCATTCCAACATTAGACAAACACATATACCTGAACTCAAGCAAATCTTTGACAACTGTAGAGAGTATCAAGTCTACCTAAACCTAGAAAAGTGTGTTTTCATGGTCAGGCAAGGCAAGATTCTAGGACACATAGTGTCAAAGAATGGCATATCCATGGACGAGGAGAAAGTGAGAGCTATTGCAGAGTTACCTAGGCCAAAGAATGTCAAAGAAGTGCAAGCTTTCATGGGGCATTGTGGTTACTACCGCCGATTCATTCACATGTATGCTGTCATTGCAAAGCCCATGTACGGACTCTTGAATAACTTTGAGTGAACTGATGAATGTAAGAATTCCTTCAATGAGCTTAAACGAAGATTATGTTCAGCACCAATCTTGACCACACCATATTGGAACAAGCCATTCCATGTTCATGTGGATGCCTCCAATTATGCTATTGGATGTGTACTTGCACAACCTACTGGTGAAGGTAATATGGATCTTCCAATTGCCTATGCCAATAGACAATTGAATGCAGCTGAACAAAATTATACTACCACTGAACGAGAAGGATTAGGCATGGTATATGCTATTAAAAAGTTTAGACACTACTTGCTTGCAAATAAGTTTAAATTTTTTACGGATCACCAAGCTCTACTACACCTAGTAAACAAGCCATGCAATACAGGTAGATTAGTAAGATGGTTCCTCTTACTAATGGAATACGACTTTGAAGTTGTGGTGAGGAAAGGCAAGACCCACCTGAGAGCAGATCATCTCTCAAGGCTCACATCAGGAGAGGCCCCACAAGGAGTGTCAGATGACTTACCTGATTCTTACTTGTTTAATTTGGAGGTTGTACCTCAGTGGGCTAAGCCATTAGTGCCAATATTGACATACGGGCCTAATCACCCGGTAATACACATAGAAGATAGAGAGATAGTAAAAGCTCAAAAGTATCATATCTTAGCAGGAAGTATGTACAAACATATGGAGCAAGGAGTATTAGCCTGTTGTGTGGAAGAGGACGAGTATGCTAAATGGTTGCAATTAGCACATGTAGGTGCATTAGAGCAACACTACTCAAAACAACGAACCCTACAGACACTAAGGAGACTAGGAGTGCATTGGCCAACTATGGAAGTTGATGTCCATAGAATGTGCAAAGAATGCCCAATCTGTCGCACTAAACCACCAGTGGAACATGCTACTCTTTATCGAATATCTTTAGTACCAGATTGGAGTGAACCATTAGTAGCCTTTCTGAGGACGAAAACATTCCCTCAAGATATGACTTTGGCTAGACAAAGGAGTTTGGAACAAGAAGCCTTAGATAACGCAATCATTGGTGATAATTTATACAAACGTGGTAAAGATGGTTATCTAAGACTGTGTGTCCATGAGAGCGAATACCTCAAGATATTAGAGATTGCCCACCAAGGTGTAGCAGGAGGACACTTCGGTCCAGATCGGGTGATCAAGGCAATACTATTTTCAGGATTTTGGTGGCCCACCCTTCACATGGATGCACATACCTACGCGAAGAGATGTGAGGTTTGTCAGCGAACCCAGTACCCTATATGAAAAGATGAGATGCCATTGAAACCTATGATGGGTGGACGTGCATTCTCTAAATGGGGAATAGACTTTGTTGGTCCTATTAATCCCCCAACTAAGGGTTCACATGCTGAGTATATCATTGTGGCCACAGACTATCTAACCAAGTGGGTAGAAGTGAAAGCCACTACGAAGAATGATGCTCAAACAACAACAAAGTTCTTATTTGAAAATGTGTTCACTAGATACGGATTGCCAATAGAATTAGTGAGTGATAGAGGCACACACTTCTTGAATGAAGTCATAGAAAACCTTCTCCAAGAATTCTTGGTGATACATAAGAAGTCTGCCCCCTATCATCCACAAGCAAATGGCCAGGCTGAAAGCACAAATAAGATTCTATGCAATGTATTGACCAAACTAGTGAATAATAAACGCTCTGATTGGGACAAATAGCTACACCATGTTGTTTGGGCATACTGAGTTGCCTATAAAACGGTACTCCAAGCCACTCCCTTTCAAATGGTATTTGGCCAAAATGCAGTGCTACCATTGGACTTCTTGATACCTACATTGAAAGTAGCACAAGAGCATGAGTGACAGGGCATGAGCTCTCCTCTAGAATCTTTGATCTTGAATGATTAGGTGAAACACGATTGAGAGCGGCAGCAGGAATATACGCAGCCAAGAAGAGGCAAAAAACATATTTCGACGCACATGTGAAGGATAAGGGTTTAAAAGCAAGAGACCTAGTTTTGGTCTACACCTTGAAGCAACATGCACAGAAATTAGAGAAGAGAGGCTATGGACCTATGATAATCAATAGAATCTCCACAAGTGGAGCGGTACAATTAGCCACTCTAGAAGGCGATGTTCTCCCTAGCTACATAAGCGGATGCAGAGTCAAGTTATATCAAGAACCCCTGACTGAAGAGATGCTAAATCGACTCAACACTGCCAAGAAATGTAAGGAAGAAGAAAAGCGAATTCGAGAGGAAGCACAGGCAGAAGCTTTAGAATGCATCCGACGAATGAAATTGAGAAGACACAATAGAGATCAGCCCATGCTTGACTCTCAAGAAGTTTTAGGTTATCACATGGCCATGTGCGAGGCCTCAGGTGAACGGACCCACAGGATAGTTGATCGCCGCCCTTTTGTGACCCTAGAAGTAGGACAAGGAGAGAGTGCAAGGACAGTGGGAGCTTTAATTGATTCAGGCGCAGCCACTAGTGCAGTTTGGCTCTCTTACTGCCAAAAATTGGAATTGAAGGTCAAGCCTATTGAGGCATATCTCATAGGGCTGGGAGGAGTTGAAACTCCTTGCATGGGAGAGGTGGAACTTCCCCTCTACATTCAAGAGGTCCTCATGCCAGCAAAAGTGCTAGTATGTGAAGACAAAGATCTTACCGAACCTCTTGTTTTGGGCCAAGACTGGATCTATGATCATGCAGTCAACCTCAACCTAAGAAGTGGACTTCTTCAGGCTTGGGCAGGCCAAAGCTATCTTACGATTGAATTAGAAAATCAAGCACTCAAACCATTAGAATAGGCACCAACTCCTCGTCCCTCCAGGAACCCACTTGACGATAACCATGCTATTATTGTCCAAAGTTCTATGGTGCAGAAGATTTTCACTCTTGACGAAGGAACAGAAGTCAATGAGGAGTTCCCATTTGTTCCAAAGAAGATTTGAGAAAGGCAGGCTGAGCAACACACAACACTAAGGAGACCGATGATCAAGAAGCATGTGCACCAACTTGGGCAATATGAAGTACCTCGTGGCATGAAGCAGATCTGGATATGCAAAGGGGACAAAACCACGACTCCAGAGACAGGTTCTCAGAAAAGCATCAAGCGAGCCACACCATCAAGGACTAAAACAAAGGAGTTCCCTAGGCAACACTCTAGACACACCCTTTCTATTTGGGTCCCTAAGCGGTCAATGAAGGCTATCCCCACTGCTAGACAGATGTGGGTGCCCAAGGCCTGCTTACGAGCTCAAATAGCTTCACCTCCAGTCACTAGCATAAATCAACACTCACTAGTACTCTTGGTAAATAGTTCAAGAAAGACACCTACACCTCACACTATTACACCTTTGTTCAAACCTAGAAATGTCTAGAAATGGGTACCCAAAAGGTCCCAAATCTAGCACAATCTAGTTCATAGACCTTTACCTGTCATCGGCTCTAAGAGCCACGAATCCTCAATCAAAGTTTGGAGAATTAAACCCTGTATCAAACCCCAGAACCAATTTTGTAAATCCATCCACTCTGATGTAGATGCATTCTGAGTACATTACATATCCAAAGTATGCAATTAGGATGACACTAACCACTAATCACCACTCACATCTATCACAAACACTTCACCTCTAACCACTAGCCATCTGGATTGTCATGTTAGTATTGTGGAGGGAACACCACTACATCCTGTTTCCTATGCAACAATAATGTGCCTCTCTTCTTCTAGTAGATAAGCATCAACTGCTGCAAGGAGTCTCATGGCAGCAGCAGCAGGAACAAGCTCCCAGGCAGGCCCTAGTACTCAAAACAATTAGGATACCATGCCCGTGGAGGCTCCACTGACTGCGAGGCCTGAAGAGTTTCTGAACGTGAGAAGAATTCCCATCTCGGATCCACCAAGTGGCTTAACCGAAAGAGTGAAAGGACATTCTCATTGGTTCAATGAGATGCCAGGGGATTTGGGGGATGCGGACCACATCTGGGAGTCCAAGTTGGAATTCGGAGGAGTCTCGTGGACATTTCAATTCTTCTCATGAGAATTTGAAGCATTACAAAATGTAGCTCCTCTTCAAGATATTTGGCAGAAAGCTGGGTTACAGGATTATTTTCATGCATCTCTGTCTAAACCTGATTTCCTTAGGTGCTATTACTTGATTGCAACTCTGAAAGCGACAGGAGATAAAGATCAGTCAGGCACATTCCTGGTGCCCTCTCTATCAAACCAGGAGGAAATGAAAAAGTTTGAGTTGAATATAACTTTAATCAGGGAAGCCCTTCAGATGTACGGCACCCATGTACCCTCCGATCGAGATCCTTTGATACCGGAGTCTATGAAGAATAGTAAACTCAAGAAGTTGAAAGAGATGTGTGCCCTCACCCCGGACATTGCCATCCCGTTGAGAATGTGCCTTCAACACTTCGCATTTCCGGCTCAAGATCGATTCACACAGCCCCATAAGAAGATCTGGTACGGGCTATACCTAGCGAAGACAAGAAGTCTACCTATTAAAATGCCAGTGTGGATCCTTGAACAATTGTATGAAGCAGGAAAACGAGGCGTGAGGAAGCCTACTTTGAATGGTTGCTGTGCGATTACAAGAATTATCTACAAATGCCTTGCCTATGATGTGTCGATCGCACGGGCCCTTAAGTACTCACAGTTGGAATTCTTCCAGGGATGAAAACCAGGGGTTCAACCAGCCAAAAGAATGCGTGGATCACTTTCACATGTTCCAATTCCTCGTGAGTCCACCACAGAAATCTCCCTTGGAGAAGAAGCCCAAGTAGCCCCATTCACAATACATCTCCAACGACCACAATCAGAGGGCGTGGTACAACCCACTCCATCAGCCCCTCCACTACCTTCGGATGCTGAGCTTGCATCCATGGCTACATTGGGAGAGGATACATCCTTTGACTTTGAGAGATTTTTACAAACAGCACAGTTATCTGAGAGTGACTTCTTTTGAGACACCGACGGCCCTGGATCATCATCCCAGAGAGGACGACCACATGGTGACGCACGAAGAGTACATTGGGAAGATGAGGCACAACACACTCAGGTTGAAGGCACACATGAACAAGAAGAGGCACAGGGAAATGAATCAGAGGAGAGTGAGGAGGAAGCCCCTGCTTACACCGCACAACTCAAACGGCTCTACAAAAGGATCAAGCAGGTACAAAAGAGGCAATTAGAGCGATGGTGAATCAAATGCTTCAAGCAGAGAACGCGGACCCCCACTTTGTTGAATCATTGAACCTCTTGGCTGACACATGTGGGATGATAGAAGCTATGCGGACAATGCTACATCGCACTCCTCCTCAATATGAACAATGAAGGTTCGATACGTGACCACGAAGGGGAAAGATGATTCAAATGGAAGTCTCTACCTCACTCCCTACCACCACTCAAGAAGATGTTCACATGACCAGCCCAACTAACCTTGATGAGCCAGATGTAAATATACAGACACCATCTCCACCATCACCTCCCATCTAGCCCACCGAACCCCTCACTACTGGTATTCTTGAACAACCGATATCCACCCTCAGTGAACCTATATCGCACACCACCATTTTGTCATCCTTACCTATCCCTACCTCTATCATTGTGGGTCCATCTTCCCAACCTGATATAGGTCATCCTGCCACCCATCAAACCATCATAGGTTACCCTTCTTTTCAACCAGCTCTTGGACAGCCACATGTCCCTACCCAAACACTAACACACCCATTTCCCTTCACCACCACATTTCTGACTTACCAACCCCTACCCACTGTGCCCCTCTTAACCTCCTCAGAACCAACACAAACCACCCTGCCTCCATTCTTGGCAAACCTTGTAAATATAGTTCAACAAATTGAAAATCATAATAGAAAGTCCCTTTCCCACCCCACCTCCCCCACATTCACGACCACCACTAACACACCACCCACCATTCCAGTGTTCACGATTCATACTTCACACACGATCACGTCCGACCCCATGGACATTTCACCCTCCATAGGACCACTAACCACCACGTTTGTCTCAACATCACCACTTGTAACTTCACGCACATCACCACATACCCTCACAGTCAACACCACATCCACCTTTCCCTTCCCCAATTCCCAACCCCTTGCATCTTTCACCTCCACCTTTGCATCCACCTCATTTATTCATGCACTAGACACCATGCTAGAAGTGGCTGCCCAGCTTAAACAGGAATACAGGTTATTAGAAGAAAACAATAAGGAGCTTTGTACTCTGTCATCCCACCTCCAAGCACGTGTCAATGCCTTGGAGTTGAGTAATACAGCATTACAACATGAGGTGACCGCCCTCCAACAATCGAATGCAAAGCTTGAAGCCAAGTATACGGAGACGGGTAGGGCAACTGAAGAACAACTCAGAGATCAGCTGGCCCGCAATGCTAGACTACAAAGAAACATGGCCTTACTTCGCCGCCATTTAGCAGCGGCTCAAGAAGAGAATAAAAGACTACAACAACAGAATCAAGAGAATTTAGAAGAAACTATCGAAAACATTGTAGGGGCACCTATAGACCCTGCCAAATCCAAGCTATTCCCTCAGAACACATTCAGCAAGTATTGGAAGACTATGCGACCCTCTTGGACGCCCACGACCAGCTGGCAGACCAGGTAAAGGAACTACAAAGATCCCAAGTGCCCCCACCACACCCAACAGAATTTAAAGAGATGGTCAATGCTGCTACTTCACCAGAGCCCAAATCTTCAACGGCCAATGAGGTACTTGAGCTACGCCAACAAGTTGCAGAATTAAAGATTAAGTGGTTACAATATGAATGACCCCCCTCTCCACCCGATCAACCATCAGAGGAAGAAGCAATAACCATGCCGGTGGAAGAGACCTTTGAAGATAGCTATGAGCCTCAACCACTTCTAGGAGGTGGAATCACTGACGAGGGACAGGACACTTACGAAGAACCCCATGCTGCCTGGATGAAACAAGTAGAAGAAATGGGGCCACACACAAAGAGCATATCTCCACCTAGATGATGGCCATAAAAACTATCGAGGATACAATACTTCAGTCGGAATATTTCAGGCACTTGGCTCCTAGGCGACTGATAACTAGTTCAGAGTTGCAATATAAGCCCTACTTTGTACTGCTGGCAGACTACAACGCGGAGATCAAACGCAAAACCAACAAGTACCCTACTTTCGCAACACAGTTCGAACCAGACGATATTCCAGAGGAAGCCAAAAAAGGGGCCATATTCCAACCCATCTAGAGGCAAAAATTACTGGAGACTTATCCGGAAATGCTACGAACATGGGATCACGCTCCCATGCATTTGAAATATAACCCTTGCTTTGGGCCAGTACAAAGAAGAAGATCATGGAAAGCATTTGCCATCAAGGTTCAGAATAATGCAAATTGCAAACAATGGCTCAATTACCCCTCAATTGCACCACCAACATGCACACCAATAGTAGCATACATGATGGTTACTATCAGACATTGGATGCCACGCCTTCACCCCATGCCAGATGTCGCCACGCAGATGATGCTCAAAATCCTAGACATGATGCAGGTAGTGTTAAAGACCTTCCGCAATGTACGTCACATCCAGCCGCCAATTCCGGGCTTCATAAATGGTAATTATGACTTACTTTATGATATGAGCACGACCCCGAGTATCCGAGTGGCTTATGTGTGGCATGCATGAATAAGATATCTTTCTGCTTGCTACAAGCAAACTTTTGATGATATGTTCACCACGGGGTTCTGGGAATCACACTCAGAAGTGTTCGCGACATGCCCAACTCATCTGCTACAATTATTCGCGTGCGAACAAACAATGCATTTAGAGCTCTACACCACACCACAACCTGACATGCCTGGCGCAGTTAATTGGGATGCCCTGCAAAGAGATTTGGTCAGGGGACTACGGATCAAAGAACAAGAATTGGCAACCGACATACTAGAGCAGTACATTGATCAAACCGCGGAGCCAAGGTCTGTCAGAGACGACAGACACTAGGGGGGGGAGAGTGTTGGCATCATATGGAAAGAAGCAAGTACGAGCATACATGCAGATCTAGCACTGAGGCAACCCGTCAATTTTTTCCAATCCTTACATCATTGTAAAAGTGATTCTCATCACTAACAACCATTGTAAATACCGTTTTATCTTTTTGTAGCTCCATTTTGTGCAAGCCGAGGAGTCCTCGAGCTTGGGGAGCCTTAGAAGTAGTTGCCTACCAATTTTCATATTTTTTAGATCTCGTTTGAGCCCTCAAATAAGCACTGGAACCTAATTTTTAACTAGGCTGGACACTAGGTCTGGACAGGGCCAAAGCTAGTCAAAAACTATAAATAGAGGTAGAGAGCTCATTTTTGGGGGAGCTTCTTGTAGTTTTGAACTTGTATGAGAACTTTGTTGCAATAGAAGTGATTCCATTGTCTTGCTCTCTTTGTTCTTGTCATGTGTGCGCGTGTGTGTGTGTATGTGTGTGCATGTTGGTGTGCTTCTCACTCACACACTTGTGCCTTCACCTGCTCGAGGTCTTCATACCATCCTCATGTCTTCCCGGATTGACATTAAAAAGGAGGTGCTACTCATCACTGAGCTACAAAGAGGTAATGGAAATGAGTGTGCATGATGGCCACATGTCCATACTAGAGAATTCTAGATCATTACTATCTTGGGTGCAAGAGGATATAAAGGATGGGAGGACAGTTGCACACACATCTAATCAAGTCTTCAATTTCAAGCCCTCTTGAGAGAGTTTTTAAGAGGAATTTTACGATCACTCTAATCCATGTGTGAATTTTTCTATTTCATGGTATAGTCACACTTTGACTCTCGTACTCTATCAATACGCTTTCATTTTTTCTTCCAAACATGTAATCTTTACAAAAAAAACATTTCTATATTGCATTGATTGCAAACAAATAATCATGCATGACATTATGTTTTAAGGGAAGTTCAATCATTGAGATCTACTCTTTTGGATTAGTTTGAATTAATTTGAAGGTACAATGAAAGGTGGTCATAGAACCATGGGATCCTCCGATCCCAGAAAGCAAGGGGGGGATGCCTAACAACTACTAGGATACAGGCCCACTAAGGTTAGCACTAGGAAGGAACTTCCCTAAGGCCAAACGAGATAACTGGCTTGAATTGGGTGTGTGAAGGCCCAATGGTCCCCGAAGGCATTGGATTTAACATCTCACCACCTAAGTAGTGAAGGGTGTCTAGCCACAACCCATAAGGGTTGATCGCCCGCCCCCAACCTTGAGAAGCAAAAGGCCAAACCAAATGAGCTGACATGCTTAGAAATTTTGTTATTCATCCAAACTAGGATCTAATACTACCTATAATGTCCTTGTTTTTGGGATACATCTAGGCTCTCATTTTGTCCAATCTAAGGTGTTGGTATATTTTTTGTAGTAATGTGTGTGAACACACTTAGGAACATCGGGGACACTTTTTTCCCTCTATAGGAGGTATTTTTCCCTTGGCTTGTATATATGCCTATAACCCTAATGGGTCACTTATTCTTGTACATTCACTTGGTAATTTATCTTGTGCTCCCCTGACATTTTGGAAAGACTATCCACATCAAGTCCCTTTCAAGAATGATGGACTCCATATCCATACTCAGAAATATTGAGCTTATGCTAGATGATATATATAAAAAACTTCAAGACTTTTAACGGAGGTTACAACAAGGTGACCGCTCAGTTGGAGAATTTGCATCAGACTTCAAAATTGTATTTCAAGGATCCACATATCAAGAAGACTATCTAGTTAATCGATTTCAAAGTGGTCTCAGAGATTAAATAAAGGATCAATTACTCTATATGCCTCATGTAAATACTTTAGATGAGGCTATTAAGCAAGCAATTCAATGTGAGAATCAAGTATTCAATGACAACCAAGTTCATGATGAAGATGTGCTCAACAATGAAGATGATCCTACCCAAGTTTCTAAACGATTGATCCTTGAGGACAGACAAAGTGCAACCATTGATATGAAGAACATACATGATGATGTGAAGGAACTCATATTAACAATGCCCAAGGTAAACACTCTGAATGAATTCATGAATCAAGCAATTGAGTGTGATAATAGGTTGTTCAAGAGAAACCAAGAGAAGAAGACTTCTACTCAAGATCGAGAATACAAATTTATCTCAGTCCCTCAACAATATATATTGGAAGAATCGCAACCAAAACCCATGCAATTAGATAATATAAAGATCAGGAGACTTACACTAAGGGAAAGAAAGCATCAAAACGACAATGGATTATGCTTTTGTTGTGGAGATCATGGTCATATGGTATTCAAAGTTCCTAAGAAGAAGAAGCAAGTTGGAATTAGGACTTCTAGAATCACCATCTCACATCATAAGGATCATCATCAGAATCAAAAGAGGAGTACTGCCTATCATGAGAATCATGGCCTTGATTTTATACCTAGATATACTACAAACCCTTTCCAATTTCATCATCGATATCCATCATCATCATGTTCTAGTACCACATATCAAGAGCTCTATAAAAACCAAGAGCTATGAAGATTCAAGTTCTAGAAGATCTTACAGTCACATAACCGCTCCTCGTGGAACTCTTCGTTTGAGGAGGAGGTGATGTCATGGACACAAAGGAAACCATCCTAAACCTTAGATTCCATGTCACTTTCTATATCTCATGTTTTGTTCAAAATTTGGAGAAACTAATGCTACCATTGCGTTTGGAATGTGCCAAAATCCCAAGATCAACTATCTATTTGCTGAATTTTGACACCCAAAGGTCTTGTTTACATGTTGATGACATCATCGATGACATCATCAACTCGTAACCACCCTTAGAAAAACTATATAAGGAGGGGTTGGCCACATTCATTCTAAGTCTTGTGGATGCTAGTCTTGGGAGCTCAAGGGGTCATGATCGCCAAGTAAGTACTCTCCAAGTTCCAGTTCCAATTCTTGTTTTGTTCCTTGTTCTAGTTTTGTCTAGTCTAGTTCTTGGACATCATGTCTTGTCCTCTTGTAATCTTGTAGTACGAGATCTTGTCGAGTTATTTCTTGTATCTAGTTCATCTCCATGAAGGGAATTCTTGTAATCTTGATATCTTGTTCCATACCTACGGTCCCGGGTTGTGGGATCTCATCTATCATCTCTAGTCTAGTTTCCCATACCTATTGGTCTCGGGTTGTGGGACGTCTTGTATCGATCACATATTCCTGTATTATTTTCCATATGTGGTTGTTCTTGTAATCAGAAGTATATTTCCAAAATCTTGTTTAGTGTAGTCAAAGAGCACAATCTAGTGCTCGCTTGACAGTCGTTGCTTCATCTAGGGCATCATCAACACCCCTCTGACCACAGTCTCAGAATCACATGAAAATTGGTGAGCATACTCAATGTGACTAGGATTTCAAAATAGCTTCGCTATATGGCATCGAAATTTTGATATGAGCTTGTTTCAACCTTTGAACACACTTTTGCAATATTTATGCAGGTAATTTTATCCTTTTGTGCCAAAGATGTCTACATCAAGGTATTTACTCAGTGGCCATAGCTGAAATCAATGATGTTCTCTGTATGTTGGTTGTTGCGGACACATTTGATGGTACTAATTACCCCTTATAGGCACATATGATATGTCATGTATTGGTAGTAAAAGGGTTGTGAAATATTGTGCAAGGTATTGAAAAACACCCTACGATACCTATGGATATAGTTATTGAAGGTGATGTAGATGGCGCTGAAGATGATGATCTTCATATTCCTATTCGTGCTATGACTTCTACTGCACCTACAAGAGAGAAACTTCATTGGCATGCGAAAGATGCTCAAGAACATGCATTGGAAACTTTGTTTGTCAAATGTATCATTATCCCTCACATTCACTCTTGCAAGGTAACAAAGAATTATTGGGATATACTTACAACCTTATACCAGACAAGAAAGTGTTGCTTACCTTTGAAAACAGTTGTAGAGTGAGCACATAAATGAAGGAGATTCCATGGATAGTTTTTTGACAAAGATCAAAGATTTGAAAGAGTATTTGATTTTTGTTGATGAAGTCTTGCCAAATAGTTCACTTGTGCAGATCTTCTTGATGGTCTTCTAGATCATATCAGAGTTTTACAATCTGTTAATCTTATGCAGAATAAAAAATAGTCGTTTAATAATGTTTGCAACTATGATCTGTCTTCTCATGAGCAGTGTATGTCTCCAATAGACTCAGATGTTTGGTACTTTGTAGCGTAGTTTCTTCAATTCACTTGAGCCTTCCCCTACAAGAAATATTCTCACATGTGATACCAACTTCTCTTATCCGGTAATGGGAGTTAGTAAGATCATTCTAGCTACTAGTGATGGTAGTTCTTTCACATTGTCAGATGCATTCTATGTACCAAGGATCAAGAAAAATATGTTGTTCGTTTCACCATTAGCCAAGATTCACTTGGTTGTCAAATTTATTGATGATAGATGTAAAGTTCATGATCTCTCAAATGGTGATGTTTATTGTTTCTAGCATTTTATATTGTGGGTTGTAGAGGCTCATAAACTATCGAAAATCTCTAAATGATTTAGCATGTGCAGTTCAAGATTCTCAACCTATCGCAAATGCAAAGCTTTGGAATGCACGCTTTGATCATCTGAATTATGCTAGTTTGCTATGCCTGCAAAAATCTGAAATGGTGTCCTCTCTGCCCAAACTTGAGGCACCTTGTAAACATGTCTATGAAGGATGTATTTTGGGCAAAATGTAGAGTTCTTCCTTCCTGTAATGATGATTCGTTCGAGCTTCCCATAAATTATAGCTTGTTTATAGTGATGATTAAGGTCTTATGCAAACCCTTCTTTTGGAAACTACCTTTACTTCATGACTTTCATTGATGATTTTTACATGCATGCATGCATGGATGTATCCATTAAAAGCAAAGTCCAAAGTATTTACGTGCTCCAAACAGTCTGTAGTTATGGCTGAAAATATGTCAGCATGTCTATTGGGCACCCTTTGTTTTGATCGAGGGGAGGGAATACATATCTTCTCATTTTAATGCATTTCTGACTGAACATGGAATAAAACATCAGTGTACAGTGCCGTATACACCTCAACAATATGGAGTTGTTGAAAGAAAGAACAGGTCTCATGTAGATGACGAGATATATGGTCAAAATTCTAGCTTTACCTTATAGCTTCTAGCTTGAGGTTGTTATGTGTGCAACATATGTACTTAATAGGTGTCTCACGAAAGCACTACAATCAATCACTCCATATGAGGCTTAGCATGGTGGTGTAGCTCAATGATGAGTAGCACCTCCTTTAATGTCAATCCGGGAAGACGTGAGGATGGTATGAAGACCTCGAGCAAGTGGAGGCACAAGTGCGTGAGTGAGAAGCACACAGACATGCACACACATACACACACGCGCACACACGGCAAGACAAAGAGTGAGAATCAATGGAGTTCTTTAGATTACTTTCAAAAAGCTCTTACAAGTTCATTTCAATTACAATATAACCTCAAAAATGAGCTCTCTAGCTCCTTTTATAGTTTTTGACTAGCTTTGGCCCTGTCCAGACCTAGTGTCCGGCCTAGTTAAAAATTAGGTTCTAGGGCTTATTTGAGGACTCAAACGAGGTCTAAAAAATATGAAAATTGGCAGGTAGATACTTCTAAAGCTCCTCAAGCTCAAGGACCCCTTGGCTTGCACAAAACGGAGCTACAAAAATACGAAATGGTATTTACAATGGTGTTCAGTGATTAAAATCACTATTTGTGTAGGGATTTTCTCTGTTGATTTGTCATACACATCTCTGAGCTCCCTACTTGCTCTTTCCTCTTATGTGTTCAACTCCTTGATGTCTGAAAAATTTAGATGGCCTACTTGCCAGATCTTCTTTGGCTACTGTGTCTACTTGTGCTATCTCTTCGTTCCGACCCTCTTTGTCTTGTGGCTCCTTCGGTTCCCTGACTGTTGCCAACACCCCCCCCACTCTCGCGTCTGTCGCCCCTGACAGACCCTTGTCTCGATGCTCGCTGAACGTAATATTGGACGACATCGGAAGCCAGGTGATGTTCTTCTAATCTGAGCCCCCGTGCTAGATCTGTTAATAATGCATCCCAATTCACTGGTCCTGGTACATCCGGATGTGGCACCCGCAGTTGTTCTGAATGGATGGTTCTCTCCACAGCGAATAAGTGGAGGAGATGTGAGGGCCTGGGTACAAATATTTATGAGTGATATTCCCAGAATCCCGTTATGAACATCTCCTCGAAGGTCTGTTTAAAACAAGCTGGGAGGTACTTTATTCTGGCGTGCCAAGCATATATTACCTCTATGGATGGGGTTGTGCTCATGTCGTATACCAGATCTTGGTTTCCTGTAAGAAATCCGACACCTGAGAAGTGGGGGTCTTTAATATTCTTGAACGTCCTGAAGGTGATTAGCATTAGTTCAAAGATTTTCATACACATTTGTGCCATCACATCGGGGGTATTCCGTAACCGAGTGCTCCAGTGTCTGATGGTAGAAATCATGTAATTTATAGTGGGAGGGCCTTGTGGCGGTGCTAGATAAACATAATTTAACCATTTCGCACAACCCTTGACGTTCTTGACAACAATGGTAAACTCTGGCTAAGTGCGCCGACGGAATACTGGAACATAACAAGGATTATATTTAATAAAAAGAGGCATGTTAGTCCAGGTACGAACCATTTCCGGGTAGGTTTCAAGAAGACGGATTCTCCAGGTTGGTTGATAGATGGAGCCTTTCTTTGCACTTTCTGGGATATCCTCTGGCCCAAATTGTGTGGCAAAAGTTGGAGGTTTGCCACAACTGCGTTGAATCTCTGCATTGTAATCCGCAAGGAGCACACAATATGGCACATATTGATCATCGTTGGTGCCGATCCATCTATGATGAGACATGCTTCGAAAGTATTCAGACTTAATGATGATGTCTTCTAACTTTGCCATAGATTGGATTTGAATGGCCACTCTATCTTCATGGGTTGTTGTTGTCTTCTCGAGTGTTTGGAGCCATGCAGGTACTTCAACTTCTAATGTGTCCAGTCCTTCTGAGGTCTGTGCACCACCTGGCATTGGCATAGGAACGTATGGTTCCTCATATGTTTCATCCACCTCAATGGGTACTAAATCCTCCGGTTCGGGTTCTACAACTGGGGAGGCCTGCCTTTCATATTCTAGTAACTTTTTCTGGAGTTCAGCCACCTGCTCTGTCAATGCCTTTACTTCCTCTGAAGTCGAGGCCGTTTCTAATACCTTGGGTGGAGCCTCCTTTTCCCTGAGCTGTCTACGTAGCTCATCTCGTTCCCTTTCCAAATCATCGTGTGCGTCTAATAAATCCGCATAACTTTCCAAGATGGTTTTCATTGTTTCTGTGGGAACTGCTTTGAACTGTTCTAGATCGATCTCATGGGGGGAACCTTCCATGGCTGCTTCCAGGTTTTCTTCGTTTTGTTTCTGCAACCGTTTATTTTCTTTAAGTGTTGTAGCCATATGCTTGCGAAGTAGAGTTAAATTACGCCGGACTTTCAGGTTATCTGTTTGGTACACCTCCAGCAAGGCTTCAAGTTGTTTGACACCGGGTTCTGGTGATGGTTGGGGTGTCTCCAGGAGTGTTTGATGGGCTTGCTCGAGGGTTGTGTAGCGCTGGTTGAGTTCCGCATTCTCTTCTTCTAGCGTTGTGAGTCGTCTTTGTAGGTTCTGATGATTCGTTGTCAACTGTTGATGGCGGCCTTCGAGATCCCTGTACTCACGCTGAAGTTGATATACACACTGATGTAATGATAGGAATATACTATTTACATTAAAGGATGCAGATAAAGATGAAGATGCAGGGAGAATGGGGATGGGGAAGGGAGTTGTGAATGTTGTGGAATCAAGTGGTGAAGTTGGTGAAGGGGGTATGGGAGATTGAGGTTGTGTGGGGGGTGGGGGTGGTACTGTGGCGGATGATGTCTCCATTGTGTCAAATGTGGGTGTGACTGTAAAGATGGGGACGGTGGGTGTGGTGGAAGTGATATTTGTGAAGAGTGTCGTGAAGGTGGGCATGGAAACTCCTCCAATTTGGATACCGGGAGAGAGAGGAATTCCCATGACAACTGTGGTAGTGGTAGAAAAGGACGTGGTCGTGCTGGTTAGTGGGGTGAATTGTGTAACGAGAGGTGAGGTGGGTGGGGAGAGTGGTTCCTGTTGATGTTCTTCTGTTTGCGTGTTGCCTTCTGGTCCTGATACATTGATGTGTATTTGTTTTCCAGATCGCCTAGGGCGGGCAGGCACACGTTTCTCAAATCGATTAATGTATGTCATGGCCTCATGTATGGCCTCATCCAATCCGACTGCCTCTGCGTGCAGGTTCATGGCTTCGATAAACATATCATCCACACCTTCCTCAGCCAATAGTTGGCTCATGAGCACCTTGCCTGATTCAAGTGACATTTTGTGTTGTTCCTGAACTCGCTTCATGGTTTGGTACAATCTTTTTATTTGTGCCGAATATGCTGGGGCACTTGCTAGTTCTGAGAGTTCATCATATTCTTGATATTGTTCTTCGTCGGCTTCTTCTTCTTCTCCTCCTGCCTCTTGTTCATCTTCTTCGACTTCTACGACGACTGGTTCTGTCGGGGCTGGTGTTGTTGTGGTGGGGTGTGGTTCCTGGGCCTGGTCTACTTCTGTTTCAAGATTAGATTCGTAGATCAGCCTGGCCACTTCTTCATCCGTAAGGTCATTGAGAGTAAATCCCTGTGGAAATTCCAAGTCTGATGGAATGGGGGGAAACACCAAGTTGGGTCCTTCTGTACTTGGTCGGGGAAGACGAATGGTGAATGGCCGAACACGCCTATTTTGAGGAGGAGTCACCTCTGGTGTGGTAGTGGCTCCCCTTGGTTGAGCACATGGTAATTGGACGCCTCCTCTCATCTTCTTCGATGGAGGACCCGCTGTTGATAGTCGCCTTTGGAATTCTTGGGCCCTGGACCACACTAGTGCTCTTTGAATGGGCACGTCATATGCTAGGCACCTGTAAATTATTCTTGTTAGGGCACAACGGCCATGAAGTACATTTTTCTGCTTCTTATTCCAGCACTGATGGGCTAGGTGTATCTGATCGATGACCCAGTGCGGTATGTTGAGGGTGAGGTTCTCTGTTTCTACCAAGTATAAGCTGAACCATATTTTCTTAGGGGGCATAGTGAATCGTTCCTGTGCCGGAAAAGCAAAATGTTGCATAACAGTTTGTAAGTGGAGAGCAATGGTAGGCGTCATTGCCACCATGTCCTTCAATTTATTGAGATCCTTATGCTTCATCCTACCCGGAACCATTGTTTCTTTCTCGGTGGGAATGTGCATACCTTGCATGTTCAATGCCTCCCGTACCAGATTGAGAGTCAGTTTGAATCTCTTGAGTTCGTGTCCTGGCAACAATGATGGTAGTACAAAAGTACTATCGCCTTCCTTGGCCCTGTTGGGAGTGATGGTACTGATAAAATAGGAGCAGCGTAGAAAATCAGGTTTAGGCAAGTGTGCCCTGAAATATCTATCCAGGCCTGCCTTGGTCCAAACTGAGCGCATTACCTCTGCATTCTGATAGTTCTCGAATTCCCGAGTGAAAAAGTGATAGCGTCCCCATTTGCCATTAATTTCAATTTCTGCTTCCCAGAAGTAGGTGCCGTCACCCAATGGCCCTGCTACATCACTGAACCAATGAGCATGTTTCCCCACTTGAGAAGTGTGTCCTTGAGGGGGGTCTTGGATAGGAAGGACATGCACCGCTTGAAGTTCTTGAGGCCTTTCGGTGAGTGGCGGTTCCAGAAGAATGGTTTCAATGTCCACAATCTGTGCGCTGGACCCTGCCTGGGAACTGGTGCCTCCAGTTTCTGCCATAGTTATTGCTTGCTACTGGTTCTGTCGAGAATATAGAGCATGCGTTAATATTGTAATGGACAAGATAGAACACGTTTTGCCCCCGTTACAATATTATCGTGAGGTGAGTAATGGGTTAGTGGTCAGTGAGTGCACGATGACAGTGTGTGTAGTTAATGCCTGGATAGTCCTAGGAGCTAGATGGAAAGATGCAGTGTCTGACTAATGCAGTTAGTAAGTGCAGATGAATTCACAAATTGGGTTCGGGGGGTTTATTACAAGTCTTAGGTTGCCAAACACCATGGATGGCTTTTGGTCTTGGTTTTGTGGAGACTCGGGAGGGTTGCATGAGTAATTCCGCTGGGGGTTGTTGTGTCTTTGGGACCCATTTACGAGTGAGTCTGTGCGTGCTTCTAGGTGGCAGTGTGTTCGAGTGTATCAGACAAGAGTGGGTGGCGGCTGCTTGAGCGAGTGGATCCTGTCGTGTATGATGTGAATTGTGTGGGACTAGTTGAGCCCGCAAGCAAGCCTTAGGCACCCAAATTTATCTTGGTTGTGGGTCAGCCTTCATCGACTTCCTGGGCACCCAGATAGATTTCATTTTCTCAACAGAGGTTTTAGAAGTCCTCTTATTAGTATCATGTCGTTGATTACTAATAGGTGGTTGAAACAGTTGTCACGACTTGGCTATAGTCAGCAGCTCATCTTTTCGCACCCACATTTGTTTCACTGGTTGAGTTGTTTGGCTTCGCGCGTTCTTTTGGTCTCCCGCATAGATAGTCTTCAGTAATTGATCTGCCCTTAGTTGCTGCCTCCTTCTGGCCTTTGGAAAAGAAGGGAGTTCTGCCAATGCCTTGACTTTTCTATTGAGATCTCCATTCCTCTGCATCACATAGCTTTGGACAAGAACAACATGGTCAACTTCATGTGTACCCCTGGAAGGACCAGGAGTCTGTGCCTTTCCTAGTTCCTGGAGTGCTCCATTATCTAACTCAACGGTAATTCTACTCTGATTCACCCATACCTGAAGAAGTCCACTTCTTAGGTTTAAGTTGACTGCTTGGTCATAAATCCAGTCTTGACCCAAGACAAGAGGTTCGGTGAGGTCCTCATCTTGACACACTAGTACTCTGACTGTCAATACTTCGTCTTGAATGGAGATGGTAAGATCCACCTCGCCCAGGCAAGGGGTTTCCACACCTCCCAATCCTATGAGATATGCTTCTATAGGATCGACAGTTAATTTCAATTCTTGACAGTAAGATAACTTGACAGCACTAGTGGATGCACCTGAGTCAATCAAATCTCTTACAGTCTTTGCACCTTTTCCTTGTCCTATATCTAAGGTTATAAAAGGACGTCGATCAATTATCCTATGAGAGCTGATACCTGAAACTTCACACATAGCCATGTGATATCCTTGATCTGCATATGCATCTGGCCTAGGTTGCTCTCTACCTTGTCTTCTTAATTTCATTCTCCGTATGCGCTCTAAGGCTTCTGCTTGAGCTTCTTCTCGAATCCGCTTTTCTTCTTCTTTGTGTTTCTTAGCAGTGTTGAGTCGATTTAGCATTTCCTCTGTGAGTGGTTCCTGATACAACTTGACCCTGCATCCACTAATGTAGCTTGGAAGAACATCACCGTCTAAGGTGGCCAGCTGTACTGCTCCACTCGTTGAGATCCTATTGATTATCATGGGTCCGTAACCTCTTTTCTCTAGTTTCCTAGCATGTTGTTTCAAAGTGTAGACTAGTACCAGGTCTCCTGCTTTCAAGCTTTTATCCTTAATATGGGCATCAAAATATGCCTTCTGTCGTTTCTTAGCTGCATATATCCCCGCTGCTGCTCTCAGTCTTGTTTCTCCTAATCGTTCAAGGTCAAAAAGTCTAGAGGAGAGTTCATGACCCGTCCATTCATGCTCTTGTGCTACTTTCAGTGTAGGTATTAAAAAGTCCAATGGTAGCACTGCATTTTGGCCAAATACCATCTGAAAGGGGGTGGCTTGGAGTACCGTTTTGTAGGCGACTCGGTATGCCCACACAGCATGGTGTAGCTGTTTGTCCCAATCAGAGCGTTTATTGTTCACTAATTTCGTAAGTACATTGCATAAGATCTTGTTGGTGCTCTCAGCCTGGCCATTTGCTTGAGGGTGATAGGGGGCAGACTTCTTATGTACTACCAAGAATTCTTGGAACAGATTTTCAATGACTTCACTCAAGAAGTGAGTGCCTCTATCACTAACTAGCTCTATCGGTAGCCCGTATCTAGTGAACACATTCTCAAATAAAAACTTAGCTGTTGTTTGAGCATCGTTCTTCGTTGTGGCTTTTACCTCCACCCACTTTGTTAGATAGTCTGTCGCAACAATGATATATTCTGCATGGGAACCCTTACCTGGGGGATTAATAGGACCTACGAAATCTATACCCCACTTAGAGAATGCACGTCCACCCATCATAGGTTTCAGTGGCATCTCAACTTTACGTATAGGATACTGAGTTCTCTGACAGACATCACATCGTTTCACATAGGTATGTGCATCCATGTGAAGGGTCGGCCACCAGAAGCCCGCAAATAGTATTGCCTTGATCACCCGATCTGGTCCAAAGTGTCCTCTTGCTACACCTTGGTGAGCAGTGTCCAAGATCTTGAGATATTCACTCTCATGGACACATAATCTCAGGTAACCGTCTTTGCCACATTTGTATAGATTATCACCAATAAGTGAGTAATCCTGGGCTTCTTGTTCTAAACTCCTTTTCCTAGCCAGAGTCATGTCTGGAGGAAATGTTTTCGTCCTCAGAAAGGATACTAGTGGTTCACTCCAATCCAGCACTATGGACACTTGATAAAGAGTGGCATGTTCCACAGGTGGTTTAGTGCAGCAGATTGGGCATTCCTTGTACAACTTTTGGACATCAGCTTCCATAGTCGGCCAATGCACTCCGAGTCTCCGTAGAGTCTGTAGGGTTCGTCGCTTTGAGTAGTGTTGCTCTAAGGCACCTACATGTGCCATTTGCAACCATTTGGTGTATTCATCCTCTTCCACACAACAAGCCAAGATCCCTTGCTCTGTGTGCTTGTACATACTTCCAGCCATGATGTGGTACTTTTGGGCTTTTACTACCTGTCTATCCTGTGTGGCTATTACTGGGTGGTTAGGCCCGTACGTCAATACTGGCACTAATGGCTTAGCCCACTGCGGCACCACTTCCAAATTAAACAAGTAAGCATCAGGAAGGTCATCTGACACTCCTTGTGGGGCTTCTCCCGATGTGAGCCTAGAGAGATGATCCGCTCTCAAATGAGTCCTCCCTTTTCTCACCACTACCTCAAAGTCATATTCCATTAGTAAGAGAAACCATCTTACTAATCTACCTGTATTGCATGGTTTGTTTACTATAGCTCAGTGATGAGTAGCACCTCCTTTAATGTCAATCCGGGAAGACGTGAGGATGGTATGAAGACCTCGAGCAAGTGGCGGCACAAGTGCGTGAGTGAGAAGCACACAAACATGCACACACATACACACACACGCGCACACACAGCAAGACAAAGAGTGATAAGCAATGGAGTCTTTAGATTACTTTCAAGAGCTCTTACAAGTTTGTTTCAATTACAATCTAACCTCAAAAATGAGCTCTCTAGCTCCTTTTATAGTTTTTGACTAGCTTTGGCCCTGTTCAGACCTAGTGTCCGGCCTAGTTAAAAATTAGGTTCCAGGGCTTATTTGAAGGCTCAAACGAGATCTAAAAAATACGAAAATTGGCAGGTAGATACTTCTAAAGCTCCTCAAGCTCAAGGACTCCTTGGCTTGCACAAAATGGAGCTACAAAAGGATGAAATGGTATTTATAATGGTGTTTTAGTATTGAGAATCACTTTTAATTGGTGTAGAGGTTTTGAAAAATTAAGGTTGCCTTAGTGCTAAATCTGCGTGAATGCTCATACGTACTTCTTCCTGAAGAAATTTATTGGCCTATTTGCCAGATCTTCGTTGAATCCCTTGTTTGCTTATGCCTTCTCTCCCCTCTGACTCTCTTCTCTGACTGCCATGCCTTGTCAGTCCTTCAGTCCCTTGTCGGCTGCTAACACCCCCCCCTCTCTCGCGTCTGTCGTCCCTGACAGACCCTTGTTGAGTGGGTTTTTGGATGTAGTACTCGACGACATCCTGCGCTAAGTGATGTTCTGCAATTCTCAACCCTTTGGCCAAATCTGTCAAAAGAGCATCCCAGTCTACCGGCCCGGGAACCTCTGGATGTGGTATACGTAGCTTTTCGGAATGTAGAGCTTGTTCCACGGCAAATAACTGCAAGAGATGGGATGGTCTGGGGATGAATATCTCGGAGTGATATTCCCAGAATCCCGTGACAAACATCTCTTCAAACGTTTGTTTGAAGCAGGCCGGTAGATATTTGATGCGAGCGTGCCATGCATACACCACAGTAATCGATGGGGTTGTGCTCATGTCGTATACAAGGTCCTGATTACCTTCATTAAATCCTAATGCTGAGAGATGCGGTTCCTTGACGTTTTTGAAGGTCCTGAAGGTGACCAACATAAGTTCGAAAATCTTCAGGCACATCTGAGTCATGACATCAGGTACATTCTTGAACCGGACCCCCCAATGTCGAATCGTCGAAATCATATATCCAATCGTAGGTGGGCCCTTCGGGGGTGCGAAGTACACATAATTGAGCCACTTCTCACATCCTTTAATCGTCAGCACTGTTTGTGTGTACTCCGGCCATGATCTCCTTCGAAATACAGGGCAATAACATGGGTTATATTTGATGTACAATGGCATGTTGTTCCATGTTCTTACCATTTCCGGATATGTTTCCAGCAGCCGAATTCTCCACGTGGGTTGGCGAATATGTCCCTGCTTGGCGCTTTCGGGGATGTCATCAGGTGCAAATTGGGTGGCAGAGGTGGGTTCCCTGGAGGTGTGGTGTTTGATCTCCGCATTATAATCCGCCATTAGCACGCAAAAAGGAACATACAGGTCATCCGATGGGCTGATCCACCTATGGTGTGAGAGATTCTGAAAATAATCGGACTTTATTACAACCTCTTCCAATTTTGACATCAATGCGATTTGGACTGCCACCCTGTCATCATGCGTCGTGGCTACTTTCTCTAGTTTTTGCATCCATTCAGGTGCCTCGATTTCAATTGTGTCCATGCCCTGTTCTGTTCGCTTACCCCCGGGTGTTGGCATCGGAACATAGGGATCCTCAAATGTTTCTTCTACTTCAATTGGCACAAGATCGTCAGGCTCTGGTTCTGCCAAGGGGGAGGGTTGGCGTTCATATACAAGCACTTTCTTTTCCAATTCTGCAATTTGTGCTTTGAGTGCTGCTACTTCGTCAGCTGTGTCAGCTGTGGTCGGGGCTTCCTTGGGTGGTGCTGGTTGAGTTGCCAATTGCCTTCGTAGTTCATCTCTTTCCTTTTCTAAGGCTGCATGGGCTTCGAGGAGATCCGCATGGGTTTCCAAAATGATTTGCATATTATCCGAGGGGATAGCCTTAAATCTCTCCGGGTCAATGTCCTGTGGTGAACCTTCCATGGCTAACTCCAAGTTCTCTTCATTTTGTGTCTGAAGCCGTCTATTTTCTTCTAGGGCTGCAGACATATGCTTCCGTAATAGAGCCATGTTTCGGCGGAGTTTGAGGTTCTCTGTGATTTGAGAATGTAGCAACTCGTCCATGTGTCGTCGCTCTTCATCATCTGCTTGGGGTGGGTTGGCTACTAATTGTGCATATTGTTCCTGTAAGGTCATGTGCTGCTGTTGTAATAGCTGCCTCTGCTCTTCAAGATCCTTACACCGTGCTTTGAGATCTTCGTGGCTTCGGAAAAGCCTTGTATGTTGGTTGTCAAGGTGTTGGTAATGTTGCTGAAGTTGGGACATGCATTGATACATACTATTAAATACATTATTAATCGGGATGGATGCAGGGAGGGTGTTATGTGCAGCGGGGAAGGGAAAGGGAAAGGGGAGTGTGAATGCAGTGCTGGGAAATGGTGAAGTGGGTGGTGGGGGAATGGGAGATTGTGGTGGTATTGGGGGAGGGAGAGGTGCAGTGGAAGGTGATATGTCCATAAAATCTGTGGTGGAAGCAGTAGTGGGAGTGATTGTGAATAGTGGAACGGTGGGTGCAGTGATCGTGGTGAATGTGTACAGTGTTGTGTGCAGTTGTGGATGTGAGCTGCCCGAAAGTGTGGGTGGGGGAATGGGGATGTCAGTAGATGCCGTTAGTGTTACAGTGGTAGTGGAGGTGTATGCACGGGAGGTGTTGAGAGGGTGTGTGGGTGATAGGCCGTTTGTGCTTCAGTCATGGCGATGGGTTCGGAGGCGGTAACGGTGGTAGTTACATTGGTGATGGGAGGTGAATGAGGTGGAGAGGGAGGGGAGGATGGTAAGGGAGGTGATGGAGGTGCACTTGATGTGTGGGCTTCCTCGGTGTCGTGAGCGGTGTGTGCTGTGCCAGTGGTTGTGGGGGTGCCTTGTGGTCCTGATCCTAATACATTCATTTGTTTTCCCGCTCGTGGGGGGCGTCTTCCATATCTTTTCTCTGTCCTTCGTGATTGCGCTAGTGCAATATGCACCGTTTCAGGTACTCCCAAAGCATCTGATATCATTTCCAGGGTGGCACGGTATTGCTCGTCCACGCCTTCCTCCTCCAGAATCTGGTTCATGAGGGCTTTACCTGCAGCTAATGATAGCCTGTGTTGCTGTTGGACTCGGTTCATCGTATCGTAGAGCTTCTTTAATGCGTTAGTATAGGCGGGGGCACCTTCCAGTACTTGTAGGGCTTCTTGATCATACTCTTGTTCTTCTGCTTCTGATTGTCCACCCCGTGCCTCCTCATGTGCTTCTTCTTCCTCGTCCACATTGACTACATCCGGTTGGCTGGGCTGGGGTTGGTCTGGGGCAGTTGGCTGTCCAGTAGCTTGCTCTGCTTCAACTTCTGCATTGACAGCGTCGATGATTCTAGCAACTTCTTCGTCAGTTAGATCCTCCAGAGTGAATCCATGCGGGAATTCCAGATCAGTCGGTATTGGTGGAAACACAAGGTTCGGGCCATCTGTGCTCTGCCTGGGTAACCTTATAGTAAATGGCTGCACTCTTCGAGGAAGCCTTGGAGTTGTTTCTGGTGTTAGGGTTGCACCACGGGGTTGTGCACAAGGCATCTGTACGGTGCCTCTCATCTTTTTAGAGGGAGGTCCGACAGCGGACAACCTGCGTTGAAACTCCTGTGCTCTGGACCAATTGAGAGCCCTCTGCACCGGTACATCATATGCGAGACATCTGTATACAATTCTTGTAAGTGCACAGCAACCATACAACACAGACTTTTGCTTCTTATACCATCTCTGATGAGCCATATGAATCTGGTCAATAATCCAGTGGGGCATATTGATGGACAATTCAAAAGCATCCGCCAGGTAGAGGCTAAACCAAATCTTCTTCGGAGGCATTGTGAACCTGTCTTGTGCGGGGAACGCGAAATGTTGCATGACCATACGTAAATGAATGGCTATTGTGGGAGTCATTGCCACCATGTCCTTCAGTTTTGTCAGGTTCCTGTTCTTCATGTTATCGGGGACCATGGTCTCCTTTTCCGTAGGAATGTGCATTCCGTGCATATCAAGAGCTTCTCTTACTAGGTTGATAGTCAAGCGGAAACGCTTCAGCTCATTGCCCCTTGTGAGTGATGGGAGCACAAAGGAGCTGTATCCTTTCTTGTCTTTGCTGGGGGTGAGGGTACTAATTAAGTATGAGCACCTTAGAAAATCGGGCTTGGGTAGTTGGAACTCGAAATAATCATATAACCCAGCCTTCCTCCATATTGGCTGCAGTCCTTCGTTGTTCTGTAGCTTTTCAAACTCTCTGGTAAAGAAGTGGTATCTGCCCCAGCGTCCATTGAATTCTACTTCGGACTCCCACATGTATGTGCCTTCACCGAGAGGTCCAGCAACATCACTGAACCAGTGTGAGGTTTTACCCACCGGCATTGTGTGACCCTGTGGCGGATTCTGAATTGGTATGGCATGTAATGCCCGTAATGCTACTGGTCTTTCCTTTAATTCCTCTTCAACCGGAAGGCTTTCAATGTCCACAATTTGGGGGCCGGTGCCTGCCTGGGAGCTAGTTCCTACCGTATCTGCCATGTTACTTCTTGCTTCCTGTTTCTGTGAGAATATAGAAACATGTGTTAACATTGTACAGGACAAGAGAGAACCGTTGTTGTCCCCATTACAACATAATCATGAGGGTCGGGAGGAATTAATGGGTTAGTAAGTGCTCGGTGCGAGTGTGTGTGTGTGGTTAGGAGTTCGGTAGACCTAAGAGCTAAGTGAAATGATGTAGTGTGATAGTGATATGGTTAGTAGGTGGTCATGGATTTACAAATGGGGTCCGGGGGTTTGTTACACGTCTTAGGCTGCCAAATGCAGCGGATAGTTTTTGCTCTTGGTTTCATAGAGACTCTTGAGAGCATTATGGGTGTGTTGGCTTTGATATGAGATCTTTTAGGGACCCATTTACTAGTGATTCTGTTTGTGCTCATCGGCCTTGGTGTGTTCCTGTGTGTTGAAAACGGGTGGATGTCGGCAGTGTGAGTGAATGGATCACACTGTATAGGGGGTGGTCTTGGTGTAGTTATTTGAGCCCGCAAACAAGCCTTAGGCACCCAAATTTGTCTTGATTGTGGGCTGGCCTTCATCGACTTCTTGGGCACCCAAATAGACTTCGCGTTAGTGTTGTGTGGTTGGTTACTAACAAGAGGCTTTGCCCGTGTGGTTGGCTTGAATGCAACCGGGTGTTCGCCTTTCCGCCCCCACACTTGTTTCACTTGCTGCGACATTCTGGTGCGCCGGTACTTTTGGTCTCCAACATAGGTAGTATTCTGCTTCTTCTGCCTTTGATCCGCCTTTGGTTGCTGCCTCCCACTGGCCTTTGGAAAAGAAGGGAGTTCCGTTGTGGTTCTGACTCCTTTTTTGAGATCCTCATTCTTCTGCATCACATAGCCTTGGACAAGAACAGCATGGTCAGCCTCATGTGCACCCCTGGAGGGACCAGGAGTCTGTGCCTTTTCTAGTTCCTTGAGTGCTCCATTATTTAACTCAATTGTAATTCTAGTTTGATTCACCCACACCTGAAGAAGTCCACTTCTTAAGTTTAAGTTGACTGCTTGGGCATAAATCCAGTCTTGACCCAGGATGAGGGACTCAGTGAGGTCCTCATCTTGACACACTAGCACTTTAACTGTTATTGCCTCATCATGAATATAGAGGGGAAGTTCCACCTCGCCTATGCAAGGGGTTTCCACGCCTCCCAATCCTATGAGATAGGCTTCCACAGGATTGACAGTTAATTGCAACTCCTGACAGTAAGACAATTTAACAGCACTGGTGGCTGCACCTGAGTCAATCAAGGCTCTTACAGTCCTCGCACTCTTTCCTTGTCCTATATCTAAGGTTATGAATGGACGTCGATCAGTTATCCTTTGTGAGCTCATACCTGAAACTTCACACATAGCCACGTCATATCCCTGATCTGCATATGCATCTTGTCTAGGGTGCTCTCTACCTTGTCGTCTTAATTTCATTCTCCGTATGCGTTCTAGGGCTTCTGTTTGAGCTTCTTCGCGAATTCGCTTTTCTTCCTCTTTGCGTTTCTTAGCAGTGCTAAGTCGACTTAGCATTTCCTCTGTGAGAGGTTCCTGATACAATTTGACTCTGCATCCGCTGATATAATTTGGAAGAACATCACCCTCTAAAGTGGCCAGTTGTACTGCTCCACTTGTGGAGATCCTATTAATGATCATGGGTCCGTAGCCTCTCTTTTCTAGCTTTCTTGCATGTTGTTTCAGTGTGTAGACTAAAACTAGATCTCCTGCTTTCAAGCCCTTATCCTTCACATGGGCATCAAAGTATGCCTTCTGTCGTTTCTTTGCTGCATATATCCCTGCAGCTGCTCTCAGTCTTGTTTCTCCTAATCGTTCAAGGTCAAAAAGTCTAGAGGAGAGCTCATGACCGGTCCATTCGTGCTCTTGTGCTACCTTCAATGTAGGTATCAAGAAGTCCAAGGGTAGCACTGCGTTTTGGCCAAATACCATCTGAAAGGGGGTGGCTTGGAGTACCGTTTTGTAGGCTACTCGGTATGCCCAAACAGCATGGTGTAGCTGTTTGTCCCAATCAGAGCGTTTATTGTTTACTAATTTCGTCAGTACATTGCATAGGATCTTGTTGGTACTCTCAGCCTGGCCATTAGCTTGGGGGTGATAAGGGGCCGACTTCTTATGAACTACCAAAAATTCTTGCAGCAGATTTTCAATAACTTCATTTAGGAAGTGAGTGCCTCTATCACTGACTAACTCTATAGGTAGTCCGTATCTAGTGAACACATTCTCAAATAAAAACTTAGCTGTTGTTTGAGCATCGTTCTTTGTTGTGGCTTTCACCTCTACCCATTTAGTTAGATAGTCTGTTGCAACAATGATATATTCTGCATGGGAACCTTTAGCTGGGGGATTAATAGGACCTACGAAGTCTATTCCCCACTTAGAGAATGCACGTCCACCCATCATAGGTTTCAGTGGCATCTCATCTTTACGTATAGGATACTGGGTTCGCTGACAGACATCACACCGTTTCACATAGGTGTGTGCGTCCATGTGAAGGGTAGGCCACCAGAAGCCCGCAAATAGGATTGCTTTGATCACCCGATCTGGCCCAAAGTGTCCTCCTGCTACACCTTGATGAGCAGTTTCCAAGATCTTGAGATATTCACTTTCATGGACACATAGCCGTAGGTAACCATCTTTACCACGCTTATATAGATTATCACCAATGAGTGAGTAATCCTGGGCTTCTTGTTCTAAACTTCTTTTCCTAGCCAGCGTCATGTCTTGAGGGGATGTTTTCGTCCTCAGGAAGGATACTAGTGGTTCACTCCAATCTGGCACAATGGATACTTGATAAAGAGTAGCGTGTTCCACAGGTGGTTTAGTGCAACAGATTGGGCACTCCTTGCACAGCTTTTGGACGTCAGCTTCCATAGTTGGCCAATGTACTCCTAGTCTCCTTAGTGTTTGTAGGGTTCGGTGTTTAGAATAGTGTTGCTCTAATGCACCTACATGTGCTAATTGCAACCATTTATTGTACTCGTCCTCTTCCACACAACAAGCCAAGATGCCTTGATCTGTGTGCTTGTACATGCTTCCTGCCATGATGTGGTACTTTTGGGCTTTCACAACCTCTCTATTCCGTGTGTTTACTACTGGATGGTTAGGCCCGTATGTCAATACTGGCACTAGTGGCTTAGCCCACTGCGGCACCACTTCCAAATTAAACAAGTAAGCATCAGGAAGGTCATCTGCCACTCCTTGTGGGGCTTCTCCCGATGTGAGCCTAGAAAGATGATCAGCTCTTAAATGAGTTCTCCCTTTTCTCACCACTACCTCAAAGTCATATTCCATTAGTAAGAGAAACCATCTTACTAATCTTCCTGTATTGCATGGTTTGTTTACCAAGTACAACAATGCTTGATGGTCAGTAAAAAATTTAAACTTATTTGCAAGCAAATAGTGTCTAAATTTCTTGACTGCATATACCATGCCTAAGCCTTCTCTCTCAGTAGTGGTGTAATTGCGTTCAGCTGCATTTAATTGTCTACTAGCATAGGCAATTGGAAGATCCATATTACCTTCACCAGTAGGTTGTGCAAGCACACATCCAATAGCATAATTGGATGCATCCACGAGAACATGGAATGGCTTATTCCAATCTGGTGTGGTCAAGATTGGTGCTGAACATAATCTTCGTTTAAGCTCTTGGAAGGAGTCCTCACATTCATCCGTCCACTCAAAGTTAGTCAGAAGTCCATACATGGGCTTTGCAATGACGGCATACATGTGAATGAACCGGCGGTAATAACCACAATGCCCCATGAAAGCTTGTACTTCCTTGACATTTTTTGGCCTAGGTAGCTCTGCTATAGCTCTCACTTTCTCCTCATCAGTGGATATGCCATTCTTTGACACTATGTGCCCTAGGATCTTGCCTTGCCTGACCATAAAAACGCATTTTTCTGGGTTCAGGCAGACCTGATATTCTCTACATTTATCAAAGATTTGTCTGAGTTCGGGAATATGGGTTTGCCTAATGTTGGAATGAGCACAAAGATCATCAACATAGACTTCTAAATTCTTCCTCAGGAACTCTTTAAATACATGGCACATCAGCCTCTGGAAAGTTGCTGGTGCATTGGTAAGCCCAAATGGCATTACCCTAAAGGCAAATATGCCCCATTCAGTGGCAAACGCCGTCTTATGCTGATCTTCTGGAGCTATGGCCACTTGATTATAGCCAGAGAATCCATCCAGGAAGCTGTACACTTCCTTGCCGGCTACTCTTTCTAAAAGATGTTCTGTGATGGGAAGCGGATAGTTGTCTCGGATGGTGGCTGCATTAACCTTCTTCAAGTTAATGCATACACGCAGCTTGCCATTCTTCTTGGGCACCACTACGATGGGGGATACCCACTCAGTGTGCTCAATTTCATAGATAAATCCAGCTTCAACCAATCTATCTATCTCCTCTTTAATCTTGGCAGCGTAATTATCGTTATATGTGTAGGGCTTTTGTTTAGAGGGTTTAGCGTCTGAGGTCATGGGGATAGTGTGTGAGCATATGTCGGGGTCAACACCTTTCAAATCCTTGTAACTCCAAGCGAATACATCTCTGTATTCTCTTAGCAAGGCTATTAACGCATGCTCTTCTTCCTCTGTTAGGTCATGACCTATGTATGTACATCTCTCCTCCCCTTCTTCTAGGGCTACTACTATTTTTTTGGTGGTTTCTTTGTTATCATATGCCTCTCCTGATTGTGCCTCTCGTTTAGGCATTCTTATCATGACTCTCCTGTCGTCTATCTCATACTTCTTAAAATTTTCTGGGACCTCAAACAAGGATTCTTCCTCTTCTGGTGAGACTTCTCTCTTCTTTCGTTTCTTCCCTTCTTCCTTCGGGGTCACATGTGTTGCTAATCTTACATCATTTGTAAGCTCTCCATACCTCTGGGGTTGAAATTCTATTTCATGGAAGTATTCTTCATCTGATGCAAATGGTGGGTCCATAATGATTGACTCTAGATCGGAGTCACTTGCATCCTCAAATGCATCAGGGCTAGGTTCGCATTCTTCTAGAACTGCCTCTCCCATGATTGTCTCTATGGAGAAGACTGAAATGTCATAGCCATCCTCATCACAGTGAGGCGTCCATTGTTCCTCATTGATGGCTACATCCATTGTTGCTAGGATTTCTGCCCAGCCATGGGGTTCGAATTCTTCGTCAGGGAAGACTACAGGTGCATAGGCTGGGTCTTGAATTGATCTATGTGTTTCTTTTGCACCTACCTCTCTGGCTTTCTCTCTCTTCTCTTCTTCTACTGCAACCTTGCACATCCATAAATGAGTGTCTTCATGCATCCATGAGGATCCAGACCCTATGGAACGTACAGATTCCGTGTCATCTTTGGCTCTATGGATGGGGTTCCATTGGATAGGAGGGACATCTCTATGAGAGTAATCCTTGAGATTGACTTTGGTCGTAACACCTAAGTGTTGCAGGTACAAGGAATTAGTTCCCCAATCCTGTACCACTTGCAACTGTCGCATGAATGGTCGTCCCAAAATCATCTCATAGGCATGATTTTTGCTAAAGTCACATATAGCAAAGGTATGTTCAAACTCGACACCACAAGTGGTGAGAGTTATTCCTTCTAGCAATCCTAGGGGTCTCTCTATGTGACCATCGGCCATCTGCAATTTCATTCTCGTTGGCCTGAGTGCTGGCTTGCCCCAATGCTTCCATAGGGAAGTGGTGGCAATTGCAACTCCTGCACCAGAGTCCAAAATTGCCTTGGTGGTGTGCTTCTGGTAGGTAATGGGAAGATAGGTGTTCCCTTCTTCACCTTCACACATATCTCCTATCTTATCCAGGGGTATCTCTGGCACCGTTCTATGGGATCCTACCTGGGAACGAGCTTTGGCTATTTCTGGTACTTGTTTGGCTACATGTTTCCATAATTCAGGTTTAACCTTGAGTAGCTCTTCTAACTTGAGATTGCACTGCACTTTGGTGTTTTTCACTACCTCCGTGTTCCTAGGTATGATCGAGTCTTCGTTTCTTACCATGACCGTGGGTGCTCTCATGCACGTGGACTTTGCTTCCCATGGGCCTGTGAAATGGGGTAGCTCTTGTATGGAATTGGATTCAAAGTCCAATCTCTCGTGAGACTGGGTACTCTCATGTTCCCCGTAAATAGATGGGATGTCTTGTGGGAATTGGTCGTGTGCATCATCCACAAGTTCAAAGGGAGGTGCGACCTCAACTTCGTTATCCCATTTATCCTCTTGAATTTCTCGTAGGAAGTCTGGTGCAAACCGATTCATAGAAGAAGTGTCTGGCTCCGTAGAATTAGGCACATAAGCAACCTGGGAAGGAGGGCTTATTCTATCGTTGGCTCTTTCCTCGCTCTCATAGATGTTTGGAGTACGAGCTTCCTGGGGAGGATTACTTATTCTATTACTTTTCCGAACAGGCTGATATGCTCCCTGAGGGGGAATGTAGGCAACCTGCGGAGGTATGTGAGCTTCCGAGGGAGGCCCATCTGCCTTTCGGGAGGAAAGATAAGCTTCTTGAGGAGGCACCTGGGCTTCCTGAAGAGGCTGGCTTATCCGTTCTCTTGCCCTTTCCTTTCTTTGAGGGGCGGGTTCCTTTTCTGATTGTGCAATTAGCCTCTCTATTCTTTCTAGCAGTCCATCAAAATGTAACTGCGTCTTAGCTGAACTAGAGATGTTAAAGAGGCGACTGGCTTCAAACATGGTCTGAGCCAATTCCACCATTTTGGCACAAATTTTAGTTCGTTCAAGCTCTAGCTCGGCTCTAGGGTAGCATTTTTCATGATCGGTTATGGTTGGCCCTTCTTGGATTCTGGCCTGATATGCTTTAAGCATCATATTAAGGTCTTCGGGAGTGGGATCTGCTAGGACTGATCCTACTCTAGGGGGTGGTGGGTTTAGGTGAGGCGGGTTGGAAGGTGGCTGGTCGGATGGCGGTGGGAAAGGTGGTGGTGGGGTAGTGTGAGAGGGAGTTTGAGATGTGAGTTCAGTTATCTTGGCTTTGGTTTCTCTTATGCTTTCCTCAAGTTCACTCATCTTTTTAGCCCATTGTCTTTTCATTCTTTCTCGGCTATCTTTCCACGCTCTAGTCCTTTTCTTGGTTATGCTCTCAGTTTCACTAACTTCTGGGCTTTTTTCCTGACCTACACCCTGGTTTTGCTGCAGTGCCTGGGCTCTAGTGATTACTTGTACTGGTGCAGTGGAAGTCACACTCCCTGTGGAGTCTACCACTAACCCAACAACGTTGATAGGAGTGATTTTTGGCATATTATTGGGGTTCTTTGGACAATCTCGTAAGAGATGCTCTTTTCCACATTCTTGGCAGAAGCCTTGGATCGTCACTGACTGGGGTTGTGTAGGTGGAGGTAAAGGACAATCACGAATGAAGTGGTCTCCTTGGCATCTGTAGCACGGTCCCCTTGGAAATGGAGGTCTCACCTGTCTGGGTTGAGGTCTAGGGTTGGGGTTTGCATACATGACATTTGCGTAATCCGATTCCCAACTAGATTCATTTGTCTCTCCACTATAGTAGGACTCACCATGTTCAGGAGAGTGCATGAAGTAAGCCTGGGGACTCTCAACATGAGTAGAATCGAAGCTATGGTCACTGGGATCACTTTCTGTAAGCAGTGGTGTTATAGGGACTATAGCTCTAGTCAGGTTTTCTTCTGCCACAGCATACTTTACCGGAATCACATTAGCTGGAGCTGGGGGTTGCTGTGCTAGCACAGGCTGAGGCCTTTGTTGGTTTTGGTAGGGTTGGTAGGTTTGTTGAGGCCTAGCATACTGCTGAGGTGGGTACTGGTTCTGGTATCTTCCTTGTTGAGGATATGGCTGTGGGTACGTCTGCCTAACGGTTTGCTTATTGTAGGGGCAATCTTGCGCGGTGTGATTAGTGTACCTTCGTTCTATCGTGCAATACTGGCTACCAGGATTCACTTGGGGTTGAGCCATAATGGGACATACATTAGCCATGTGGTCGCCACCACAAGTATAACATCTTTTCACTGGGGCAAATCTAGGAATTTGTTTACTAGAGACGCCTAATTTTTGAGCTACTTTTTCTGCAAGTTCCTCGATTGATGTGGATTGCGTGGAAGAGTGACTAGATGCACTATCTGAATCTTTGTAGATTTTGGAAAGCTCTAGTTCTTCCCCTAGGTTATCTTCAATGTCAATGCACATACGTACACACTCTTCTATAGTCCTAGGGTCCTTCAGATACACATAGGATCTCAATTTCGTACTCAACAATCCATCCAAGAATAAGGCTACTTGTTTAGCTGGTGTAGGTAGCTCCGAAACAGGGCATCTTTCAAGATATTGCCTAAATCTTCTTCCTGCAAGTCTCACGGTCTCTTGAGGGGTTTGCTTGAAGCTGTGAATCAATGAGGAGGTATTGTGTCTTATGCCACTCTTAGAGAACTCTACGATGAAAGCCTCTAGGAGTTGGTCTATGCTCCTGAACTGTCGCTCGTCCAATGGTTGAAACCATGTAAGTGCTGTGTTCCTAAGGGTTAGACCGAAGGCATTGTACTGCGTGAATAGATCCTCCACTTGTTCAGCTCTCAAGACTTGCTTGAATTCCGCCACATGATCATAGGGATCTCCTGTGCCATCAAAGTAATTCTTCATGGACTTAACTAGCTGAGTTGGCCTCAAGGTCCTTGTGTGCTCTCTAGGTCGTGGTAGAGGGAACTCCTCCGCACTTCTTTGATTCCTGTGAGCTCTAGGTAACTCAGGCTCTACTCTGTTTGTTTCCATTCTCGTTCTTTCTCTGCCCCCTGGGGTGGCAAAGCTTACTTCTGGCCTAGTTCTATGTCTGTCTCTTTGTAATTCATGAGCTTGGGATGTTCCAGCTCCAGGGTGACCATAGGATACATTCGATCTTGGTTGGGGAAAAACAAATTCACCCTTCCAAGTGTAAGCATGCCTATCATTTTCTGTCACCACAAAGATCCTTTCCGAAGTGTGATCTAAGTAGGTTACTCTACCTGGGCTATCCGGATCCTTAAACTCATAGATCATGATAGTTCCTATATCAGTTGGCTGATTAGATTTATATCTCCAAAAGGCTTCATCGGTTTCTCGATTGAGTAGCAAATCTAAGCTTTTATTATCCTGGGGAATCCACTCCGGTGTGATAATCCTAGTGAGAACCGATTTGCCTCGAGGGGTTCTAGGTTCTGCACCCATGTTTCCTTGCTCTAGGTCATCTAAGTCCGATTCTGGGACTACATTCCCAAATTCATCAGTCCTATCGGGGTGGCTGGTGACTACGTATATGGTGCCTTCTTTGTCCAAGTATGCTCCGTTTTCAAACTTGACAGCTGGGCGCTCTAATCCGATGGAATGATCGGGATTCTTAATCTGTACTACAGACCTTCCTAGGCCGTCCTCATAGATGCTAGCACCTAATCGGTTGGTCCTAAGGTATTCCAGCTGTGTTTTGTAAGGGCCTTCTACCCTGTACGAGTAAGGCACTCCTGAACTTCCCGTAAGTCTGTCCATGCCTTGAGACATCTCTGACTCACTGGTCTCAGAGCTAGGGTAGTACGAGTGGTGGCTCAACTGCTGGGCCCAAGACCTAGCAGTGTGGTTGACACTCGCCTCTGAAGACCTAAGGCTTTGTCTCTCCCTTACTAGATGTCGTCCTGATCTAAGGTTCATATGCCTATCTAAGTACCCCGATTTTTCCAGAGTACAACCTCGTCGCAGATCAATTGGTATCAGTCACTTGATTTCTTTATAGTTATTTATCGTGTTTAAGGTCTTGTCTGATATCACGTCGTCAGGAATACTTGAATGTTTTTCGTACTTTTGAGGTTGATCGTCCCACGTTAGGTTCTTTTTCTTTACGTTATCGGCAGTACAGAGATTAGGTTTTTAGCTTGGACTTGAGTTTTTTAGGTAGTATTCAACTTGATACCTGCCTATCGTTTCCCTGACTTACTCCTACCTCTCGTCGTTCTTAGCCTAGCTATGAATTGACAGAGGGGGTTAAAAGTTTCCAACCTGTTGTTTCCCGCTTGGTTGCCCTTGAGTGCCCAGGAAGTGTGTTCCCAAGCTTGCACTTACACTTGCTAAGATCGCCTTTCGATGCTCTCAATAGATCTGTAGGAGTTCCAAAGTTAGCTTTTAAGATTTAAACTCCAAAGACAGAACCAATGATTTTCATTCCTGAAGCACAAACACTAATTTGCATAGAGGTTTTTTACGAAAAGAATTCTAAAGACCCCTGACTTTGATCCCCCTGGGTATGGTCAACTTCAAAATACCCTATCTGAAGATCAACGCATTATCTTTATAAAAAACAGTTGATGGCGTGTAGTAGATGCCACGAGCTTTCCGACAAGCCCTAGAACTTAAAAATCTGATTTCGTATGAAGAAGTTACGACTGTTCAGGGTTTAGGGGGTTAGGACAGGATTCAATCTGGTTGACGGATCCTATGATTTTCTCCCAAAACACAAGTGTAGGAACCTCCAATGTACTAATGGATTGATTATTTTGCCCCAAAATTATCCCAATTTTGCAAAAAACCAAACCCTAAATTTTGGCCGAAAAGCCTGTCAATCGCGATCGACAGGTCTGTCAATCGCGATTGACAGAGGTGTCCGTCGGGCCTGTCAGTCGCGATGGACAGTGTCAATCGCGATCGACGGTGTCAATCGCGATCGACAGAGTCGATTGTGGCTGTCAATCGCGATCGACGGTATCAATCGCGATTGACACGTGGCTACGCGCAAAAGTCAATCAATCGTTGAATTTCAGTCAATCGCGATTGATGGTGTCAATCGCGATTGACAGAGGTGTCGGTCGTGGCTGTCGATCGCGATTGATGGTGTCAATCGCGATTGACAGAATCCTACGTGGCAGTCTGTCGATCGTGAGGTCTGTCGATCGCGATTGACGGTGTCGATCGCGATTGACAGGGTCTGTCGGTCGTGGCTGTCGATCGCGATTGATGGTGTCAATCGCGATTGACAGGGTCTGTCGGTCGCGATTGACAGAGGCTGTCGATCGCGATTGACAGAAATACACGGAATTTTTCTACTGTTTCTAGTGTTTTAGGATGTGCTCATCATGCTTGTGCTAGTGGTGAACTTTGTTTTGCAAAATGATCGAATTTTCTGTCGATCGCGATTGACAGAGGCTGGCGACCGCGAGACAGATTAGACGAATTTCGTACCTGCGCAGCGTGCTGGAGGGGATGATGATGATGATACCTGCAAGAAACACAATAAACATGCAAAAACAGTGCACGCAATATCGCTCTCTCGCTCTCTCTCACAAGTAGAATGAAGGAAATGAGGTGGAGATGGTGATATGACCAAAAAACAGAAATTTTCGCGATGATGGAGATGGAGGTGGAAGATGGTGATGATGATAGTGGTGATGAAGAAAGTAAAAGAAACTCGATGAGAGTGAAGAAAATACCTACAACTCCAACGCGTCAACTCTACGTCTTACCATCACACGCTCGTCCTCAAAGCTCGATCCCCGGCAACGGAGCCAAAATTTGGTGTAGCTCAGTGATGAGTAGCACCTCCTTTAATGTCAATCCGGGAAGACGTGAGGATGGTATGAAGACCTCGAGCAAGTGGCGGCACAAGTGCGTGAGTGAGAAGCACACAAACATGCACACACATACACACACACGCGCACACACAGCAAGACAAAGAGTGATAAGCAATGGAGTCTTTAGATTACTTTCAAGAGCTCTTACAAGTTTGTTTCAATTACAATCTAACCTCAAAAATGAGCTCTCTAGCTCCTTTTATAGTTTTTGACTAGCTTTGGCCCTGTTCAGACCTAGTGTCCGGCCTAGTTAAAAATTAGGTTCCAGGGCTTATTTGAAGGCTCAAACGAGATCTAAAAAATACGAAAATTGGCAGGTAGATACTTCTAAAGCTCCTCAAGCTCAAGGACTCCTTGGCTTGCACAAAATGGAGCTACAAAAGGATGAAATGGTATTTATAATGGTGTTTTAGTGATGAGAATCACTTTTAATTGGTGTAGAGGTTTTGAAAAATTAAGGTTGCCTTAGTGCTAAATCTGCGTGAATGCTCATACGTACTTCTTCCTGAAGAAATTTATTGGCCTATTTACCAGATCTTCGTTGACTCCCTTGTTTGCTTATGCCTTCTCTCCCCTCTGACTCTCTTCTCTGACTGCCATGCCTTGTCAGTCCTTCAGTCCCTTGTCGGCTGCTAACATTTACCAAGTACAACAATGCCTGATGGTCAGTAAAAAATTTAAACTTATTTGCAAGCAAATAATGTCTAAACTTTTTAACTGCATATACCATGCCTAATCCTTCTCTCTCAATAGTGGTGTAACTTCGTTCAGCTGCCTTCAATTGTCTACTTGCATAGGCAATTGGAAGATCCATATTACCTTCACCCGTAGGTTGTGCGAGTACACACCCAATAGCATAATTGGATGCATCCACGTGAACATGGAATGGCTTGTTCCAATCAGGTGTGGTCAAGATTGGTGCTGAACACAATCTTCGTTTAAGCTCTTGGAAGGAATTCTCACATTCGTCAGTCCACTCAAAGTTAGTCAGAAGTCCGTACATGGGCTTTGCAATGATGGCATACATGTGTATAAACCGTCGGTAATAACCACAATGCCCCATGAAAGCTTGTACTTCCTTGACATTCCTTGGCCTAGGTAGCTCTGCTATGGCTCTCACTTTCTCTTCATCAGTGGATATGCCATTCTTTGACACTATGTGTCCTAAAATCTTGCCTTGCCTGACCATAAAGACGCACTTTTCTGGGTTCAGGCAGACTTGATATTCTCTACATTTGTCAAAGATTTTTCTCAGTTCAGGAATATGGGTTTGTCTGATGTTGGAATGAGCGCAAAGATCATCAACATAGACTTCTAAATTCTTCCTCAGGAACTCCTTGAATACATGGCACATCAGCCTCTGGAAGGTTGCTGGTGCATTGGTAAGCCCAAATGGCATTACCCGAAAGGCGAATATGCCCCATTCTGTGGCAAAAGCTGTCTTATGTTGATCCTCTGGAGCTATGGCTACTTGATTGTAGCCCGAAAATCCATCAAGGAAGCTGTACACTTCTTTGCCTGCTACTCTTTCTAAAAGATGCTCTGTGATAGGAAGCGGATAGTTATCTCGAATTGTGGCTGCATTAACTTTCTTCAAGTTAATGCACACATGCAGCTTTCCATTTTTCTTGGGCACCACTACGATGGGGGATACCCATTCAGTGTGCTCAATTTCATAGATGAATCCAGCTTCGACCAGTCTATCTATCTCCTCTTTGATCTTGGCAGCATAATTATCATTGTATGTATATGGCTTTTGCTTAGAGGGTTTGGCATCTGAGGTCATGGGGATGGTGTGTGAGCATATGTCAGGGTCCACACCTTTCAAGTCCTTGTAACTCCAAGCGAACACATCTCTGTATTCTCTTAGCAAGGCTATCAATTCTTGCTCTTCTTCTTCCGTCAGGTCATGTCCGATGTAAGTGCATCTCTCTTCTCCTTCCTCTATGGCTACCACTATTTTCTTGGTGGTTTCTTTGTTATCATAGGCCTCCCCTGACTGCGCCTCTCGTTTCGGCATTCTGATCATGACTCTCCTGTCATCTATTTCATATTTCTTAAAATTTTCTGGGACCTCAAACAAAGATTCTTCCTCTTCTGGTGTGACTGCTCTCTTCTTTCTTTTCTTCCCTTCTTCCTTCGGGGTCACATGTGTGGCTATCCTTACATCACTTGTAAGCTCTCCATGCCTCTGGGGTTGAAATTCTATTTCATAGAAGTATTCTTCATCTGATGCAAAAGGTGGGTCCATAATGATTGACTCTATATCGGAGTCACTCGCATCCTCAAATGCATCAGGGTTAGGTTCGCATTCTTCTAACACGGCCTCTCCCATGATTGGCTCTATGGAAAAAACTGAAATGTCATAGCCATCCTCATCACAGTGGGGTGTCCATTGTTCCTCATTGATGGCTACATCCATTGTTGCTAGGATTTTTGCCCAGCCGTGGGGTTCAAATTCTTCGTCAGGAAATACTACAGGTGCATAGGCTGGGTCTTGGATGGGTCTATGTGTTTCGTTTGCACCTATATCTTTGGGCTTTTCCCTTTTCTCCTCTTCTACTGCCACTTTGCACATCCATAAGTGGGTGTCTTCATGCATCCATGAGGATCCTGATCCTATGGAATGCACAGATTCCGTATCATCTTTGGCTCTATGGATGGGATTCCATTGGATAGGGGGAACATCTCTATGAGAGTAATCTTTGAGATTCACTTTGGTCGTAACATCCAAGTGTTGCAGGTACAAAGAATTGGTTCCCCAATCCTGTACCACTTGCAACTGTCGCATGAAAGGTCGTCCCAAGATCATTTCATAGGCATGGTTCTTGCTAAAATCACATATAGCAAATGTATGCTCAAACTCGACACCACAGGTGGTGAGAGTTATTCCTTCTAGCAATCCTAAGGGTCTCTCTATGTGACCATCGGCCATTTGCAATTTCATCCTTGTGGGCCTGAGTGCTGGCTTGCCCCAACGCTTCCATAAGGAAGTGGTGGCAATTGCAACTCCTGCACCTGAGTCCAAAATTGCCTTGGTGGTGTGCCCCTGGTAGGTAATGGGAAGATAGGTGTTCCCTTCTTCACCTTCACACATGTCTCCTATCTTATCCAAGGGTATCTCTGGCACTGTCCTATGTGATCCTACCTGGGAATGAGGTTTCACTATCGCTGGTACTTGTTTGGCAACATGTTTCCATAATTCAGGTCTAACCTTGAGTAGCTCTTCTAACTTGAGATTGCACTGCACTTTAGTGTTTTTCACTACCTCTGTGTTCCTAGGTAAGACTGAGTCCTCATTTCGTACCATGACCGTGGGTGCTCTCATACAAGTAGAATTAGCTTCCCATGGGCCTGTGAAGTGGGGTAATTCTTGTAGAGAGTTAGACTCAAAGTCTAGTCTTTCTTGAGAGTGGGTGCTCTCCTGCTCCTCATAAATGGATAGTATGTCTTGTGGGAATTGGTCGTGTGCATCATCCACCAGTTCAATGGGAGGAGGCACTTCACTTTCTTTAGCCCATTTGTCTTCTTGAATCTCTCGTAGGAATTCTGGTGTGAATCGATTCATAGAAGATGATGTGTCTGGCTCCGTAGAGTTAGGCACATAAGCTTCAGGCACATATGCTTCCTGGACAGGAAGACCTGCTCTTTCACTTGCCTTGTCCTTATGTTGAGAGGAGGGTTCCTTTTCTGATTGTGCAATTAGCTTCTCTATTCTTTCTAACAATCCATCAAAGTGCAATTGTGTCTTCGCTGAACTAGAGATGTTAAATAGGAGACTGGCATCAAACATGGTCTGAGCCAATTCCACCATCTTAGCACAAATTTTGGTTCGTTCTAGCTCTAGTTCTGCTCTAGGGTAACACTTTTCATGATCAGTTACGTTTGGCCCTTCTTGGATTCTGGCCTGATATGCTTTAAGCATCATCTTAAGGTCTTCGGGAGTGGGATCTGCTAGGACTGATCCTACTCTAGGGGGTGGTGGTATTAGTTGAGGCGGGTTGGAAGGTGGCGGGTCGGATGGAGTTTGGAATGGTGGAGGTGGGGTAGTGTGAGAGGGAGTTTGAGATGTGAGTTCAGTTATCCTGGCCTTTGTTTCTCTGAGGCTTTCCTCGAGTTCACTCATCTTTTTTGCCCATTGCCTTTTCATTCTTTCGCGACTATCTCGCCAAGCTCTAGTCCTTTTCTTGGTTATGCTCTCAGTTTCACTAGCCTCTGGGCTCTTTTCCTGGCCTACCCCTTGGTTTTGCTGCAATGCCTGAGCTCTAGTCACTACCTGTACTGGTGCGGTGGACGTCACACTTCCTGTGGAGTCTACTACTAACCCAATAACATTAATAGGAGTGATTTTTGGCATATTATTAGGATTCTTAGGGCAGTCTCGTAAGAGATGCTCCTTTCCACACTCTTGGCAAAAGCCTTGGATCGTTACTGACTGGGGTTGTGTAGGTGGAGGCAAGGGACAGTCACGAATGAGATGATCTCCTTGACATCTGTAGCATGGTCCTCTAGGGAATGGGGGTCTTACTTGCCTAGGTTTGGGTCTAGGGTTGGGGTTTGCATACATGACATTTGTGTAATCTGATTCCCAACTAGGTTCATTTGGCTCTTCACTATAGTAAGACTCACCATGTTCAGGAGACTGCATGTAGTAAGCCTGGGGACTATCAACATGTGTAGAATCGAAGCTATGGTCACTGGGATCACTTTCTGAAAGCAATGGTGTTACGGGGACTATAGCTCTATTCAGGTTTTCTTCTGCAGCTGCATACTTTACAGGGATCATGTTGGATGGAGCTGGAGGTTGTTGGGCTAACACGAGCTGAGGCCTTTGCTGGGCTTGGTAATGTGTTTGGTAGGTTTGTTGAGGCCTAGCATACTGTTGTGGTGGGTATTGGTTCTGGTATCTGCGTTGTTGAGGGTATGTCTGAGGGTAGGTTTGCCTAACTGCTTGCTTGTTGTATGGGCAGTCTTGTGCTGTGTGATTTGTGTATCTCCGTTCTATGGTGCAGTACTGGCTACTAGGATTTACTTGGGGTTGGGCCGTAATGGGACATACATTCGCCATGTGGTCGCCACCATAAATATAGCATCTTTTCAAAGGGGCAAACCTTGGGATCTGTTTGCTAGTGACACCTAATTTCTGAGCTACTTTCTCTGCAAGTTCCTCAATTGATGTGGATTGCGTGGAAGAGAGGCTAGAGGCACTATCAGAATCTTTGTAGATTTTGGAAAGCTCTAACTCCTCCCCTAGGTTGTCCTCGATGTCAATGCACATGCGTACACATTCTTCGATGGTCCTAGGGTCCTTCAAGTACACATAGGATCTTAACTTTGTACTCAACAATCCATCCAAGAATAAAGCCACTTGCTTAGCTGGTGTGGGGAGCTCCGAAATAGGGCATCTTTTAAGATATTGCCTAAATCTTCGTCCTGCAAGTCTCACGGTCTCTTGAGGGGTTTGCTTGAAGCTGTGAATCAATGAGGAGGTATTATGTCTTATGCCACTCTTAGAGAATTCAATAATGAAAGCCTCTAGGAGTTGGTCTATGCTCCTAAACTGTCTCTCATTCAATGGTTGGAACCACGTAAGGGCTGTGTTCCTAAGGGTTAGACCAAAGGCATTATATTGTGTGAATAGGTCCTCCACTTGTTCTGCTCTCAGGACTTGCCTAAACTCTGCCACATGATCGTATGGATCTCCAGTGCCATCGAAGTAGTTCTTCATGGACTTAACTAGCTGAGTTGGTCTCAAAGTCCTTGTGTGCTCTCTAGGTCATGGTAGAGGGAACTCATCCGCACTTCTTTGATTCCTGTGAGCTCTAAGTACCTCAGGCTCTACTCTATTTGTTTCCATCCTCATTCTTTCTCTGCCCCCTGGGTTAGCAAAGCTTACTTCTGGCCTATCTCTACTTCTGTCTCTTTGAGTTCCATGAGCTTGGGATGTTCCCGCTCCAGGGTGACCGTAGGACACATTTGATTTTGGTTGGGGGAAAATAATTTCACCTTTCCAAGTGTAAGCATGCCTATCATTTTCTGTCACCACAAAGATCCTCTCGGAAGCGTGATCTAAGTAGGTCACTCTGCCTAGGCTATCAGGATCCTTAAACTCATAGATCATGATTGTTCCTATATCAATTGGCCGATCAGATTTATATCTCCAAAAGGCTTCGTCGGTTTCTCGGTTCAGAAGAAGATCTATTCTCTTATTATCTTGGGGAATCCACTCTGGTGTGATAATCCTCGTAAGAACAGATTTCCCTCGAGGGGTCCTCGGTTCTACTCCCATGTTTCCTTGCTCTAGGTCATCTAAGTCTGATTCTGGGACTACATTCCCAAATTCATCAGTCCTATCTGGATGACTGGTGACTACATATATTGTCCCTTCCTTGTCTAAGTACACTCCGTTTTCGAACTTGACGGCTGGGCGCTCTAGTCCAATGGATTGATCAGGATTCTTAATCTGTACCACAGATCTTCCTAGACCGTCCTCATAGATGCTAGCACCCAATCGGTTGGTCCTAAGGTATTCCAATTGCGTTTTGTAAGGGCCTTCTACCCTGTGCAAGTATGGCACTCCTGAACTTCCCGTAGGTCTATCCATGCCTTGAGACATCTCTGATTCACTTGTCTCAGAGCTAGGGTAGTATGAGTGGTGGCTCAACTGCTGGGCCCAAGACCTAGCAGTGTGGTTGACACTAGCCTCTGAAGACCTAAGACTTTGTTTTTCTCTCCCTAGATGTCGCCCTGATCTAAGGTTCATAAGCCTAATTGAATAACCCAAATTTGCGCAAGTACAACCTCGTTGCGGAGTTCTTTTGTCTCAGTTACTTGATTCTTTTTAGTTGATTACCGTGTTAACCTTCTTGTTTGATATCACGTCGTAAGGTATACTTGAGTGTAGTTCCGCACTTAAAGTTGATCGTTCTCGACAATACAAAGATTATGTCCTTAGCTTGAACTTGAAAGTTTAGGTATTCTTCAACTTGATAATTGCCTATCGTCGCCCTGACTTACTCCTATCTCTAGTCGTTCTTAGCCTAAGCTAGGAATTGACGAAGGGAAGTTGAGAATATTCCGACCTTTCTTGCTGATCCTTGTTCTTTAGTGCTCGAGAAGTTGATTCTCAAGCTGGCACAAAGCCCTTGCTTGGACGCTCTCAATTGCTTCTCAATAGACCTGCATTAGTCCCAAGATTAGTTCCAGAATTAAATTCAAATGACAGACTAGACCACTTTCATGCATGTAACTTCACCGGCCAAATTATCTCTTGCCTTTCTAAAAAACAATCCCAAGGGTCCCTCAGTTTTCCTACCTCGGGTATGGTTAACTTCACAAAACCCTATCTAATAATCCTGATCTTAATTTCCACATAACCAGTGGAAGTTTTGGTTGTACTTCCCACGAGCTTTCCAACAAAACAAGAATCACAGCAAACGGATTTCGTATGAGAAAGTTATGTCAGTTCAGGCTTCAGGGATTAAAACAGGGTTCAAAACAGTTTAATCAGGCAGGCATAGATTCTTGAATTACTTGGGTTGCGGCCTCAACATGCAATGCTAACCCCGAGTGTTTGTCCCACAAATTGACCAAATTAGCTCCCTATTCTTTGCCCTAAAAAATTGGCCAAATTTGCCCTTCTATCGCATTTGCAAGTTTTGTCAGTCGCGATTGACGTGTCGATCACAATTGACAGGTCCGTCGTGGCTGTCAGTCGCGATTGATGTGTCGATCGCGATTGACACGTGGCTCGAAAAGTCAATCAGTCGTGGTCAAAGGTTCGTTGACTCTGTCAGTCGCGATTGATGGGTCGATCGCGATTGACAGGTCGGTCGCGAGGGTCTGTCCGTCGTGGTCAAACAATCGTTGACTGTGTCGGTCGCGATTGACAGAGCCGTCGTGGGCTGTCAGTCGCGATTGACTGGTCGATCGCGATTGATGGCTCGATCACGATTGACACGTGTCACGCGTATGATCTGTCCGTCGTGGTCAATCGGTCGTTGACTCTGTCGGTCGCGATTGACAGAGCCGTCGTGGGCTGTCAGTCGCGATTGACTGATCGATCGCGATTGACAAGTCTGTCCGTCGTGGTTTGTCGATCGCGATTGACAGAGCGATCGCGATTGACAGAAATCTGATGAATTTCAAAAATCTAAGCACAGTTTTGGGAAGCTCTAGGCCTGTAGATCATGGTTTTATACTTTGTTTGGCAAATGGAGCATTTTTTCTGTCGGTCGCGATTGACAGAGGTCGGCGACACAGAGACAGTTGCCAAGATTTCCGTACCTGCGCGACGTGCTGGAGATGATGGGATGGCCAATACCTGCAAGCAAACTCAAAAAACATGCAAAAATCGTGCACACAGGATCGCTCTCTCGCTCTCTCTCACAAGTGAAATGAGGTAAATGAAAGGGGGAAGGAGATATAGTCAAAAAACTAAAATTTTTGCGATGATGGAGATGGAGGTGGGAGATGGTGATGATGGTGATGGTGATGAAGAAAACAAAAGGAAATAGATAAAGGTGAAGAAACTACCTATAACTCCAACGCTTCAACTCTACGTCTTACCATCACACGCTCGTCCTCAAAGCTCGATCCCCGGCAACGGCGCCAAAATTTGGTGTAGTTCAATGATGAGTAGCACCTCCTTTAATGTCAATCCGGGAAGACGTGAGGATGGTATGAAGACCTCGAGCAAGTGGAGGCACAAGTGCGTGAGTGAGAAGCACACAGACATGCACACACATACACACACGCGCACACACGGCAAGACAAAGAGTGAGAATCAATGGAGTTCTTTAGATTACTTTCAAAAAGCTCTTACAAGTTCATTTCAATTACAATCTAACCTCAAAAATGAGCTCTCTAGCTCCTTTTATAGTTTTTGACTAGCTTTGGCCCTGTCCAGACCTAGTGTCCGGCCTAGTTAAAAATTAGGTTCTAGGGCTTATTTGAGGACTCAAACGAGGTCTAAAAAATATGAAAATTGGCAGGTAGATACTTCTAAAGCTCCTCAAGCTCAAGGACCCCTTGGCGTGCACAAAACGGAGCTACAAAAATACGAAATGGTATTTACAATGGTGTTCAGTGATTAAAATCACTATTTGTGTAGGGATTTTCTCTGTTGATTTGTCATACACATCTCTGAGCTCCCTACTTGCTCTTTCCTCTTATGTGTTCAACTCCTTGATGTCTGAAAAATTTAGATAGCCTACTTGCCAGATCTTCTTTGGCTACTGTGTCTACTTATGCTATCTCTTCGTTCCGACCCTCTTTGTCTTGTGGCTCCTTCGGTTCCCTGACTGCTGCCAACACATGGTCACAAGCCATATGTTGCTCATCTGTGTCTCTTTGGTTGTTTGACATATGCACTCATGCCTGAACAATGCACGAAATCGGATGATAAAGCAATGAAATGTATTTTTGTTGGGTAGAGCTTTAAAGGCAAAGGCTATCGTTTGTATCATCCATAAACAAAACTCATTTTGGTAAGCCTTAATTTTTTTTTAGAAAATGCAATTCAACCATTACTTTCATGTATTAAGGAGACACCAATTAGTTCCAAAGATGTGTATGACACGTTGTTGCTTCTTTTTACAAAGTGGCCAGTCAAGTACTAGTCCAAATGAGGTAGTTCCGCAGCTTTAACAAGTTCCACATGATGATGCAAAGCATTCCATTTCTGATGCAGATTTACATGATTCACTTATTTATGAGAGGGTTGATATAGAGAATGAAAAAACTATGCCTAAATGGTTGGTGCAGATTTTGAGAGAGAGCAAATTAGATGCACCTCTGTCATATCATACTCGTTCAAGCTCTCCATAGTGCTTCGTTTGCAAATTTCTATGCAATGGCTTCCTGTAGTCTCTATGATGAGAATGAGCCCGTTTGTTTTGATGAGGCACAAAATTCAAAAATTTAGATGGCTTTCGAGAGATAGCAAATTAGATGCACCTATGTCATATCGTACTCGTTCAAGCTCTCATAGTGCTTCATTTGCATCAGATCTCTATGCAATGGTTGCCTTAAGTCTCTGTGATAAGTATGAGCCTCTTTCTTTTGATGAGGCACAAAAATCATAAAATTAGATGGTTGTTATGCAATCAAAATACGATGCTATTATGAAGAATGGTACCTGGTCTTGATGTGATTTGCCTCCAAGCAAAAAGGCCATTGGCACTAAATGGGTATACAAGCTGAAACATAAATCCGGTGGAACAATCGACAAGTATAAGGTTGGGCTTATTGCAAAAAGTCATGCTCAAGAGAGGCAATGAATTCGATGAAACATTTGCACCCACTTCTCGAATGACCACTGTTCATAGCATCTATGCACTTACAGCTCATCACAGTTGGAATGTCTATCAATTAGACATTAAAAATGCATTTTTGAAAGGTGACTTATATGAACAAATATAAATATTTCAGCCCCGTGGTTTTGTGCAGAAAGAACATGAAAACAAACGTGCAGGTTGAAAAAAGCATTATATGATTTGAAGCAAGCATCTGTGCTTGGTATAAAAAGGTACATACCTACTTGATTGCACATGGTTTTGATAACAATCCGATTGAGAGCACCTTATATGTTAAGTGTGCAAATTATGTACTTCTGATCATTGTTATGTATGTTGATGACATGCGTCTCATTGGTCCTAATGAGAAGCACATTGCTAAGTTTAAGGCTGATTTGCATGCTTATTTTGAGATGTCAAATTTAGGACATTTGCATCATTATTTGGGCAAACCTATTGCCAGTCCTTTGCAAACATGTTTACGATTGTGTATTCATGATGCTCGAGATTCATTTGATGTTGGAGATGCATTAGATGTTCTCTTTCTCTATCAATAGGCTATTGGATGCTTGATTTACTTATGCATAACTCGGCTTGATATTCAGTTTTCTCTCTCACAAATGAGCAAGTTTATGCATTGCCAAGGTGTCAAGCATTGGAAGGAAGTTAAACACATGTTTCGCTATTTGAATGGCACCCGACCACTTGGATTTTTTTAGGGGGATCATTACCACTAAATTTACATGCTTTTTTTGACTCTAGCTAGGCTGGTTCCTATGATACTCACGTGTGCACTAGTGGTTTTTGCTTCATACTTGGTAGCTCATGCATATTTTGGTTGAGCAACAAGCAGCCTATTGTGGCAACTTCTAGTTGTGAGGCTTAGTATAGGGTAGCTTTCACAAGTATTGTTGAGTATGTTTGGCTCAGACTCCTTTTGGTTCATTTGGGTGTTGGTTGGTCTTCTACCACCACCATCTTCGCTGAAAGTCAGAGTGCATTGGCAATTGCGAGGAATCATGTGTCCCATGCTCACACTAAGCACATTGACGTGCACTATCATTATGTCAAGGAGAGGTTCTCTTCTCTAGAGATCAATTTGGCATACATACTAACACATGATAACATTGTAGACCTTTTCTGAAAGGCAATGCCTAGGGAGAAGTTTGAAGCTTTCTGCAAAACTTTGGGCTTACTTCCTTTTGTGGATTGATCTCTTTCCACATAGCTTGGCATTTCTTTATACATAAGTGCAAGCTTCGTGTTCACCGCATGACTCCCAAGGGGGATTTGTTGATATATTTTCGATAGTGATGTGTGAACACACTTAGGATCGTCGTGGCACTTTTTTATCTCTATTTGAGGTTTTTTTTACTTTGGCTTATTCATCAGTATGTACAACGACAATTAGCCTGAGTCCCAAGCACTGCAATCAGGGATATGCTAGAAAGAGCAGTCTTAGAATACTCTGATGAGTAAAATTTAAACGGCACAGATACACACATACATGCATGCATACATACATAAGTGCCTGTACATAAATAGATACATCTTGAAGTGCATCATTGTAAACAGACAATGCATGGATGAAAGGACTGATTGTGCACAATGGATATGTACTTGGCAGGAGTACACATATACTTGCCTGGGACCCTTGATAAATTCCATGTCAACAAGGTGAAAGTGAAAAGTAAGCGAAGTTGGCACAACAACCCACAGTCTAGCCTTCAAAACCAGTGGTATAACAGATATTGATTTTAAATATTCAAGAGGAAGTTCACCAAAATTTTGCCAAACCATTAAGATTTCACCATATCCATATGAACGGCAGTGTGTATGATGAATGATTTACAAAACCTCAGTGACTTCTAAGCCTACTTTGAGGTGCTATCCATCTGTACCCTTATCTTCATATCCCCTAACTCAGTCCAATCTAGAGCCTGCACCGCACTCTCAACATTGGTTCCTTCTCTTAGAAGGACTCGGGCAACCGGTAAGTACCTCCCCTTTCTGACAATGCTCACTTTTTCAACTTCTATGCCCAAACTTAATATGTGGTTCTTCAGATCGGTCCACTTTGTTGATCTGCTGAGGTTCCATATGAAAATGCGGGCATTGTTTCCAGAATTTTCCGGTACTTCCTTTTTCTCAGCACATGGAAGATGCACTTCTGATGGACCTAAGGGAAGCTTCTCGCCAGTATGAAGCTCTGCTTGTTTCCTAAACTGATGTAAAACTTGCATTTCATCCAGCTTTTGAGGGGATATGAACTCCCAACATATGCCTACAAAAGAGAATCAAGTTTTTTAAATCAGCATGGCAGAAACAAGTCACTAACACATGAATGAAGCTTTGATAAAGATGCCGACCTTCTGGTTTCCGAAGAGATGTCCTGGTGTAAATCACTTGTGTAGGTGTGCAAATGATATCCACAGGCACATCATAAGCACACAACTCTTCAGTGGGAATATCATCCACAAGTTGTCTGTCATGGACTGCACATGACACATTGCGATACTTAAATCTCCTATATATATCGCATTGAAAAAACATGCTTCTGTATGTGCATAAGCTTCTCTAGAGTTCATGCATGTGTGAATGCAACCAAAGGACACAAGCAGTAAGTAAAATTCAACCTGTGAATTATTATATGCATATGCCTTCAGATGATCAGAGAGAGAACAGGAAAAACAAAGAAATCATGGTGTAGTGGTGTAGCGGTAAACACTTCGGACCCTGAACTGTGAGGTCCAGAGTTCAAAATCTGGGGTGCAGCCTGACACTAAACGCCTGGAAAGTTGGGGACAAAGGGAGTCCCAGGGTGCGAGGGTTGTTGTTCATTTTCAACTTTCAAGCCTAAATGGAAGAGTACGTCAACAACCGAACTTCAAAGAAAAAAAATAACAAGTTTTATTGAGCTTAGCTTTTGGGCCTTCTTTAAAAATAACAAGATGTGAAGCTCCTTCAAATATCCAAAGGGAGCCTAAGGAATGGGTGAGTCTGTGTGTGTGTTTGTTTTTTTTTTTTTTTTTTTTTGTTTTTTTTTTTTGTGTGTGTGTGTGTGTGTGTGTGTGTGTGTGTGTGTGTGTGTGTGTGAGAGAGAGAGAGAGAGAGGCATGTGTGTGCGCACGTGCACAAGTGGGCCAGAAAGTCGAGATCAATAAGAGTTATATCCTAAAACGTCACAATATTACTTAAGGACTTTCAAAATAAGGTGCACGCTGCAAATCTATTGCGCCTCAAATTTTCAAACTAGTGATGAAAAATGTAAAACATCCTAAAAATATAGCTTGCTGTAAAAATAATCCCACAAGAAAAATAACATCCAAAGCTTCATTTGACTTGCATTGCCCCTACAATGCTAACCAAATGAATTACATGTTAATTACCAAACCTAGAAGATTAAGCCTGATCTAAAATGTTGAAACTTGTCTCGAGCTAGTGCTTTGGTGAAGAGGTCCGTTATAGTGCTTCAACTTACTAAATACATAGGAGTCGAACCATTAGTTGGAAGTGAAGATCATGAAGAACCTTTCAAATCCAAACACATTCAATAGCTATATAAAAAGCTCTATACTACGTTCCATTTGATATATATGCCAAGATCCATCTAGACAAACCCCAAATTTACCTCAAAAGCAAGTGCAACTACATGCTCATGGTAATTATGGTTTCAAATCCAATATGCTTAGTATCAATTGAATTACAACATCCCCACTAACATCATTAATGCCCGAGAGTGGGTATAAAACTAAGAATGAATACATGCTCACACATGCCACAAGCATGAACTCATAGAAAGTCCCAAAAGATATAATGACATATCTAAAAAGAAACAACACCCTTAATATGTTTTTTCTAAATCATAGACATCTACATAATTTGAATCAATAAAAGTTGTAAGCTCAAAATCACCCGTTCCAAGAAAAAGAGTGCAATACCCTACATAAATTTGGAAATAGGTTTTTGCATCTTTGATATGTTTTTGCATCTTTGATATGTTGTATGCATGGTTTATGCATATATTTGTTCATATGCCAACAGTATATTGTATACCTAATCTGTTACAGAAGAAAAGAACACACCAAACTGAACAATTATACAAAGTCACATCTTCAAGTAAAATCATCATCATAATTGCTTGGCGATTTCACCTTATGGTCCATGGGTGTAGCCATGGGTTTACAATCCTTCATACAAACTTGTCTCACAATTTCAATACATACACAACAACACACTCATCATTATATGGAGATTGAATGCCCAAATAATGAAACAAACATCCCATGTCGTATACATCAGGACTTACAATTATCTATTTCTTCTTCACTCAGAAGTGTAACTAACATGTCATTCATATAAAAAATCATAATAAGCATATCTTCTAATGAAGATACACGTACAAGAGAGGACTACTTTGAAAACCTTTATGCAAAAAAAAATGTATGTGTCTTCCCGTATCATGGTCCAAACGCTTCCTTTAAGCCATTAAGAACCTCTTAGAGCATGCATATCAAGTGCTCTATACTTGAAATCTAAAAATCTAAGGACTACAAATTTTTATATATTTTTTTTATCTTTCCAATGTTGCATAGATGGAAACAACATTTCATACATCTACCCTTTGGTTACACACTTAAACACACATTTTCTTGATTATAAAAAGCTATATCTTTGAATAAATTTGTTGAAACTTTGAAAATGAGGTAGGCCCAATAATAAATCACGAGTATTTCCAAGATCTTTCCAACACTTGAACTTTAAGCGCGCGCACACACCTTGAACCAAATAAAGTTGATGAATGATTACAAGAAATAGTCAAGAGACAAGAGAATAGAAACAAGATACAAGATGCTACTCTAAATTAATTTCTATTTGATAAATAAATAACTGCACAATGTGTGTAATATACAAAATCTGAATATAAAGCTGAATGTAAGAGGGTTCCGCGCACAAATGTAAGAGAGAAGAGTGCCTCAGAGTTATAGGAAATCTGAGTGTGCTGGAAATGGAAGATAATAGGACTGTTTGAGAAAGAAACAGCCTTTGTGCTAGAATTAAAGCAAAATTTTGCAATCCTAACAAAATTTAGGGCTTCTCCTCTGAAATAAGAGGCTACAAGACTTCTCCTCTTTAGGTGATAGGTACTAAAACCTGGTACAGCAGCAAGACTTGAAGAATCACTTAGAATATGCAGCCACTTACAATATTCAACATGCACACACTTCAATCGTGTGTGTAGAAGAAGAGGATGGCAGCAAATCACCAAGAAATCCGCAAATAAATCCTCCAATCAGCTCCTATGGCAGCTCCTCCACATAGAGTACACTTGAGGAAGCTCAAGTGTGCTTGATTGATGGTCAATTGTGTGCACTGTGCCCCATGGACCCTATATATAGCATCTACGTGAGCTCTAAGACACTTACCAAAAGCCAAAAAAGCAGTTATCACGATTCGAAGTACAATAATTACTTAGATGGCCAAAAGTAATGCGAAAACTTTAAAAACACTTAAGCACATTTCTGAAAATTAGGGTTAGGGTTTTAATGCCCTTTTAGGTTTTTTTGCCCTCACTAATTTGCTTTCTGGACAACTTGCACAAAATTGAGATTACTAAGCTAAATGAAACCCTTAAAAACTCCTAATTAATTATGTAATACACCTACAATATGGTTCTTTCTGTGACCTATGAGGTGAGAGCTACTAGATTATGTAGTTCATTTCTAAAACGCACAACTTTGAAAATTAGGGTTGGGATTTTGATGCCATAAATGATCTCTGATGGTTAGTTGCTTTATATCATTAGATAGTTCTTGATGAGAGCTTTACGAATATGTAAAAACATTTTAAGCACATTGACCATTCTAAAAATTAGGGTTTCCTGGAAATTAAGTTTGGAACCCTCAATGTGACATAGTTCTCCAACAAAAACTATAGGTATATTTCAAGAAATTCATGCAAAATAGCTAGATTTTAAGAAATGCTCAAAATAAAAGGCAATCAAACCCTTTTTTTAAGGATTTTGTCATGATAAAGTGTTTTAAAAGTACCTCATTATAGAATTGGAGTATGCAACAAGAAATAGTGATCAAGCTCATTTGAAAATTTTAAAAGCATACTTTTTAGCAGAACAGCCATGTGATTGTGTTTGGTTATGTGTTTTTGTGTTTGAACCCAAAACCAAAACCTCAATTTGTAAGGGAGTAAACTCTGTCCATTCACATGGGTATAGCCTTCCCATAAACATATGTAAGTGTACACAGCCTTTCATTTTGGATCTCTCTTTTGTGTACGTGAATATTTAGGGCCTCTTTCTGTTAGTACAAGGACCATTTTGGGTCCATTTGTTTTTGCATATGGGGACTATTTTCACCCTTCTTATTTTACAGCAGAGTAACATTGTGAGCACCTACCACATCCTGCGTGTGCAAGGGGAGGCAACTTGTGTGTAGAAGATGTTTGTTTGTGCACAAAACCAACAAGGTGAGGGTTGTAGTGTTTTGTGAGGCCTTTGCACCCACTGTGAAAACACACGGATGAGTGCACCTTTTCATATCCTAAATATGAGTTCATTGGTTGAGCAGTAATATGCACTACTATCAAATTTCTGCATATAGGACCTATTTTGTCTATACAAAGTCAAGGAGCACTGTGCTTGATGATTATACTGAAAGTATGTCAATAATATGGTAAGAAATTTTGAATAACATGCCATGTCTTCATGGTTGACCTCATGTCCTGATATCTAAGTTGTGTTTTACAGCATTCTGTAAAATTTCCACTGTTGGAGCTCTGAGGAGCGAAGCTCCCCCAAAAGAAAGAAAATTATGTAAAGAATTTAATGAGAAAATAACCCTTTCCAACAAGCTGAACTATGAGCTTAAAGATGTGGTAGTGACAACAGAAGATGCTGCAGCAAGAGACTTAAGCAACAGATTGCAATGGGTTGTGTGCATCCTTTGTAGTTTCTTAACATTAGGGGAAGGGGATGAGATTTTTACCTGTAGTTGCTACAGGAGTACTGTCATCAATGGCACCAATTTCTCTAAGCATTGCATATTCTAAATCTTCAAACCCCTGTAGCAAATGATTACATTAAATTTAGACTTCTGGAGCATTCCTGCAATAAATAAGGGAACAAATGAATGAAACTGGAGGCTTGCCTTGCCTGTGCCTAGCCGAGCACCAGTCTTTGGATCCACAGCAACAGATCCAATCACTATAAGATCAACTTTAAGCTTAGCATCTATACCTAGCTGCTTTCCATACTTGGCTCCACCATCAGCACTGCAAGCATTGGCCAAGCCCCCCTTTGGAAGGGAAGAGACTTCGATTTCAGAGAAAAAACCTTTTACTAGCTTTACTTGTGGCACCAACAACTTTTTCTGACCTGCAATGCATATGAAGAAATTTCTTTACTTTTTTGGAACATGAAAAAAATAGCTTGCAAGTTGAAGACTCAAGCCTCACCAAATAAAGTAAGAAATCGCACTTGTTTTTGAGGAACGTCAGGATTAACATTGATGCATGTTGCCGACAAAAATTCTGGACAGTTGGCCAACTTGCTTCAAAGAAGAAGAAACTTAAATTAGGGGTCTCTCCCATTTTACCACATAAAAACAGCAAACAAAAATGAATGAACAAGGACAACAGATTTGACTTGTAGATGCCTAAGACTCTATTCAATTGAAAATCCATGCATGCTCGAATTTTATCTGGATTCTCTTAGTGATTTTTAAAATGGATTCTTTTCATGTGTAAAGGGGACATACTGCAAACATACATATAAAAGTTAAGTGGCTTTTCGTTACATCTCCATCCTTCTAGGACATCTGGATGGGTGTGTGTGGCATGTGTCCAGCTAGGAAGTTGTCCGGCCAGTGTGTACTTGGTCTGGCCAGTTCAATGTGAACCAGGTTATTTCACTCAAATCCTATGAATAGGACTAAAGGTCTCTCATTTGTCATCCTTGGCATTTGCCATGGTTGGACTGTTGTCTTCGCATGGCAAAGCAATGTCACTGTTCCTCTAGACAAAGATGGGTACCACCTCCTTAATCGTCAATCTGCGGAAACATAAGGATGATATGACGATCATGAATGAGTGATGTGCATGAAGATGACGGTGAGACGCACACTAATGCACACACACACATACATGTACACACACATGGAAGAGACGACAATGGAAGGAGAATCACTTCTATTCATAACTCAAAAGTACACAGAACCTCTTATAATCTCCCAATCTCCTACAAGCTAAATCAAGCTAACCTCAAAAATGAGTTCTCTATCTCTTTTTATAGTTTTTGGAGAGATTTAACTGGTTTCATTTCTAATTGCCCGTCTAGTTAAAATTTATGTCTTAACTCACTTTTGGGGCATCAAACAGACTCTAAAAAATATGAAATTCGGTATGTACATTATATCTAAGCTCCTCAAGCTCGGGGCGACTTCGGCTTGCACAAAATTTAGCACTAAGTTGCAAAATTGGGACTCATAGTACAAAGTTTAGTGATTAAATCATTGGTGGTCATTACAATGATGTTTATATACTTGAACAACACCAATTGTTGGAAAAATTTTTGTGGGGGCCCTTCGATCTTGCTCTAAATCTCCTCACATACTCCCTCTTTGTCTCTGCCAACTTCCTCCACCTCTGATACCGCTAACACCCCCTCCCTCTCGCATCTGTCGTCCTCAACAAACTCTTGTCATAGGGATCGATTGATATAGTTCTGAAGTAGGTTCTGAACGAGGGTGTGCTCATTGTTGCAAAGGCCTCTGGCCAAATCTTCTTGTAATTTGCTCCTATCAATGGAAGGTGAAGTATATTGTGGCGGGTAGCAATAATGAGTGGAGTACATGATTTTTTTGAAAGCAAATAATTGGAGTAAGTGGATTGGCCTAGTGATGAAAAGTTCGAAATGATACTCCCAAAACCCTGTTGTAAACATTTCTACGAAGGTCTATTTATAGCATCCGGCAATGCAAGACATACCACGTCCTGAGGGACGGCATGGTACTCATGTCCTAGACAAGGTCCTAATTGCCGTACTCAAATCCTGAAGTTAATACATGGGGTTCCCTAATCTTCCAAAATACATTGAAGGTCGTTTGCATAGGATTAAATATTTTGGTCTTCATTTTGGCTTCTATATCTATCATTCTATGCAAGCGTGGAGGCCAATGCCCGATGGTTGCTATCATGTATACGAGGAGGCCTGCAAGGTGGCACTAAATAATGGTAATTGATCCCGTCAAGGCACTTTGGATCATTTTGCACTTTAAAGGCGAAAGAAGGCCAAGTCCGGCGTCGTGGCACTGGACCGTAACAGGGATTAAATAATATACGGAATGGAGCCTTGGCCCATCTCTGCACCATTTCCAAGTATTCATGTGGCAGGTCTGAATAGATCATTCATCTTTGAGTAGCTGGAGACAGATCTTCTGGTTGATCTTCTGGTTGGAAGTGAGTCTCATGCGTTATCCACTATTTCTGCATTATACTATGTCAAGATCATGAATAAGGCATATATTTAATTTCATTGGTAAAGATATAACACCGTGGTGCGATTTCCTTGAAATAGGAAAACTTCAAAATGGATTCATCCATCATGGCCATCGCTTGTAACTAAGTTTCGATTATGGCAGAGTGTGTCTTCCCCATTTCTTCAACGGGTTTCATCCAAGGCAACCTTGGCAATTTGAAGGTATCTCGGTTATCTTCATTGACACATTCGCTGACTGTCTTCCGACTGTTGTCTTTGGTTCATATTCTTCAAATGTGGGGTCGACAGGGATAGTTACGGTTTCCTCTGGCTAAGGAACATCTGGTGGAGAGACTTGCCTTTGACGAACAGCTTGTGTGTGGGGGACTTGATTGCGCAATTATTGGAGTTCTTCCAATACTTCAGGTGGTGTCTCTGTCTCTTGAATGGGTTAGTCTACCTTCGTTGTTGGTTGCACTCTTACCTCTGTATGTTTCAGAGTCTTGTTAACTTCATCGAGTTTGTCATGAGCTTCTAACAATGTTGTGTAGTCTTCTAAGATGACCTTGATATTTTCTTGCGGCGGTGCTTGAAATCTACTTGGACTTAGAGATGCGCCCAGAGTGTCCATTGCTACTTCAAAATTGTCTTTGAATTGCTCTTGTAGTCGTTGATTATCTTCACGGGCAACTGTAAGATGTCTGCAGAATAAGCCCATGTCGCGTGTTAGTCTTGGTACGGGAGTGATGGGTGGTTCGATTAAGGAGGTTGTATCAATGGGTGGGATAGGTGGGGGTGTATGGCCACGGAGTGTCGATCGGCGAGATAGATTTGGTGGTATTGACACTTGAATGGTATGTCATGCGCGAGGTTGTAGGTGAACACGACGAGGGTCAAATCTCTGGAATGGTCTTTGTGAGAGGCAATTAAGGGCTTCCACTGCATCAACTCCCTCTATAAACATGTTGATGGCCTCGATGAGGGGCATCAAAACCACTATTATGGAACTACTCCTGTAGAGGTCCTTGACTTTGTTCTTCTGTGAGCTCTCGACGGGTACGATCGGCTTGCATGGTTGCATGGAGTCTCTTTAAAGTGACCGTGTAAGCCGCTCGATTTGGAATCTGATCTTCTTCTATGTTTTGTCCTTCTTCTTGTTCATCCTTCATATCTCGATGTTCTTCTTGACCCTGTTGATCCCTTTGCTCTTCATCATCATCCGTCGTTAATGGCCAATCTTTATCTTTGTGATCAGTGCGGGTATGGCTCTCCTCTTGATTTGTTTGAGGGCTCGGATAGCTAGGGCACTCAAACTCCTATGAGACAAACTAAATGTCTGAGAATTGGAAATCAGTGTTGAACGGATCAAGTATTTCGAAGTCAAATGTTGTTGTGAACTCTTATGTGCCCACGTCTCATACAAGGAAGAAAATACCCTCTGTAGTAGTTGTATCTATAGGTCCTAGGGTAGCTTGTTCGTCTCCGTGGGTTATGTGGTAGTGGTCGTTGTTGTTGTTGAAGTTCTTGTGGGTTGTTCTATTCCAATATCGCTAAGGCCTTCTGAAGTTTGGGGTCATGAAAGACAGATGTGGATAGGCCGAATCACAGGATGTGACCTTGGAGGTGACGGTTGAGGAGATGGTTGAGGAGATAGCGTTTCGATTGGTTGTAAACACCGAATAGCTCCCCTCGTAGGCTTGGTAAGCTTAGATGTAGCTAAATGACTACTCTTAAAAGCTTGTAAATGAGTTCTCATAAGGGCTCTTTCAATGGGAATGTCGTATGCTAAACACACACATACTATTCTCATGATCGCAGAGCACCCATTGAGGACTTGCTTCCTCATCCATTTGTGGTTGGCTGTGTACAGCTTATCAATGATCTAGTGAACCATATTTTCTTGTGGGGTTGTGTGAATCTATCCTTCCTTGGGAATCTGAAATGCTGCATGCATATGCGTACTAGTGTAAACAACTCTAGGGTGATAGCCATCATCTATGACAACTTTAACACATCACTCTTCTTCTTCGCTTTTGGGACTAAGGTTTCATGGGGTCTCGAATATCTTCAATGACTCCCTAACTAGCTTGCATGTCAACTTGAATCTCTTGAAAGGTGTATCGAATACTAGGGAAGGAAACACAAAGGTGCCTCGAACATCCTTGCCAGATCTAGGTTGTAGCATGTGGATGAGATAATAACACCTATAAAAATCTAGCTTGGGTAGTGGTGCTTCAAAATAGTCCTTCAAGCAAGCTTTCTCCCATAGAAGTTGAAGTTCCTCGGTATTTCGTAGCATCTGAAATTCTGTGAGAAAAAAATGGAATCTACCCAAGCAGTGGTCAAATTCTAGCTTGGACTCCAAAATATATTTTGAGTCGACTATGGGTCCTTCCAATCCCTAAAACAAATGTGATTTGACATTGATACGGTCTATTCTTCCCATTCGTCGATCTTCAATGGGTGATGGTCCTTGAAATCCTATGAGTTCTCGTGGCAATAGTAGCGGATATTCTTTTGTCAATAGATTGCGATAGCCATCGGATGTTGATCGAGACCTGCCGCGAAAGGATCTCGAGCTTGCATCGTGAATCTTCGCGTTTATTACGATGATATGCTACAAAAGGAGAACATTAGTATGGAAACAAACGTCGATCTCAAAATGGTGAGACTGCAATCCCTTTTCCAATAATGACATGCATCCCATGTAGCCCTATGTTTGGGAGTGATGCATGGTGATGTCTTTGTACCTAATGCTTGTCACTAGACTTCCTATGTCCATACTCTTAGTTATGCACGATCTCGGCATGCATAGGGTGATTCATCATTTTGTTACAAAACATTTGAGGCACTGATTTATTACGAGGGTGTTTGGTAATGACAAATCCAAAACCCTAATCCTAATTCTTCTTAAAAAACCCCAAAATCCCAAGAAGTCAATTTAATAAATTCAATTCAACTAATCTTTTGCTCACATAACTTTGCTTCTTCCAATGTGGAGGTTCTCCCTCATTTGTACGGTCCATAGCACCCTGAATGAGTCCTTTGTTTAACACAAACATCTAGACGCATATGCTCCCTTTGCATACTACCAATAACATGAAAATGCAAGTCCTTCCACCTCTCCAGAGCCAATACAACCAGCAAAAGCATCCAGATTGTAAGAATCTTTTACCCACATATTCATATTTATTTAAGATTTCTATAATTGTTTTACCAGGTTCAAGAATATCACAAATTTGGTACATCAGAAAAAACCAACAAAAAACCTTTCTTCGATGTTTTCTAAGCCATTCAGTCATCTTCAAAAATGAGCAAACATACTTACCATTATATTTGACACATGCAATTATGTTGTTTATGTAGCCTATCAAGCCAATCAAATAAATGCAGCGTTCAAACATACTTACCATTATATTTGACACATGCAATTATGTTGTTTATGTAGCCTATCAAGCCAACCAAATAAATGCAGCGTTCACCCATTCAATATGGTCTTTGAGGATAGACATTCGAAGGGCAAGCAACAATTGTGGGCTTAATTATCAAGGTAAAAGAACACTTCGCGTGAAGCATGTTAATATATATACCTCCAAGGCTGCTGTGGGAGCTCCCTTGAAGTTGGGTATGCGATGATGGACGGGGAGGGGATGCATAGCAATATTTTCCCGCTCAAGGAGGGCCCAGATGCGCTCTCGAATGGCCCATTTCCAAGAACTTGGTACGTTACTTATATCATTACCAACCTCTGTAGAGCTTGCAACCTCATTCATGCACCCATTAACCTCTTCACGAAGTCGGAGGAGGGAAGATCCTGCTTTATCGATGTCACTATAAGATGCTTCGTTGCAGAACAGTGAGGTAGAAACACTCTCTGACGTTGACTGGCACACCTGTTCGTGTGAAGGAGAAAATTTTGCTTCCGAGAAATCCTCCGTATGTTTCCTAACCTCCAAACACATGCCTGCACTGTGATGCTTCACCTCCGTCACAAGAACGCCACTATCAATCGTATGGAGAGGAGCTTGCTGTTGAGCTTGTAAGACGAATGCGCCTTTGGACGTGCCCCTGCACAATCTTCTGAAATTAGCAGCGCAAGCTCGAGCACGCGCTGGAAGTGAAATTGCCATGGCTCTCGAAACCATGAGCTCCTTAATCACAGTAGGATGACAGAATCGGTACCGCCGATGCTAAAACTCCATGACGACGAGTTGCTGGTGTTATTTTTCTTTTTCTTTTCTTTTTTAAAGAAGTTTTCTTTTTTAAAGAAGTTCAAGCTTACAATCTACTTTTCGTGATAGCTCGAAAACATGGAACCCTAAAGAGCATAGCACCCATGGAACCCTCGAATTCCATACAAGAGATTGAACCCAAATTCCATACAAGCGATTGAACCCATAGCACCTATTAAGAATGATGGAGTCCGAAGGCCCATTATAGGTAGGACATGGGAACGGAAAGCCCTAAAATCAGACAAAGAGATTGGTTTGCATTGAAGTCCACCTGTCCCAATGAACACAAGCCATGCCATTGCTGACATTCTCCATTCAGGAGCACCTAGAGGACAACTATTTCTTGAAGAAATATGGTTAAGCACCTCATCATATTATGATGAGGAATGTCCTGTCAATACAACCAACGGGAATTGAACCCATGCCCTCCTCGTGAGAGAAAATCCCACCTACTTAAGGTAGCATTGCTCGAGCAGCTCCTTCTTTTTACACGTTATAGTCCCTTGATATTGATTGTCCATTCATATTCACTTCTATATTTAAGCGAGATATGGTATTGACATGTTTTATAGGTAATACTCTACCATTCCTTTCAATGTAACAATATTAGGTTTTTTTTCTCTTATCTCATGATCCTAAGGACATGGGAAACACATATTTCTTAGACCAGAACTCTCAATGGCTAAATTTATTTGATAGAAAAAAAAATATTATATTAAAAAGGTGACAAATATAAGTAATAAAAGTTATGTAGGAAGGGAAAAGGGCTTCCCACTCAATGCGTAAGTTTTGATTTCGAGTGACAAGCCCCATCCCATTGAAGATTCCATGGGTCCGAACACCAGAAAAACGACTTTTTGTCAAAAATATGGCCAAAATTATTCATGTGCAAGTCTTATGAGTAACCACCCATGTAGATTCATTGTCAAAGGGACCATCATAGCATGCACACTTCTTAAACTAGTAATGTAGAAGGCATGTTGAAAATAGCGACATGGTGACAAAGAAAGAAACAAACATGGAACATCCACCCGCTAAGCATATTAGATAATAAAGCAAGTGTATGAAATGATTGGCACCCTGACACTCTTAATGTTACCATGGATCCAACTCCCTCATCTTTGAAGACTACAACACTTTTTGTTGATATCTTTAGGTAGTGATGTGTGTGAACACACTAGGACTGTCAGGGCACTTTTTTCCCTCTTTAGGAGGTTCCCCCCTTTGTATATACGCCTATAATCTTAATGGGTCACTTATATTTGTACATTAGTGGTAATACATTCCATATTGTGTGTTCTGCTCCAAGCTTCTTTTTCTTCCTTGTGTTGTACGCATGCTTCCACAGACCTCGAACTCTAAGAATTGGTATCGGAGCAGGTCGCCGCTTCATCTAGGGCATCGTTGACACCCCTCCGGCCATAGTCTCAGAATCGCATGAAATTTGTTGAGCATACTCAACGTGATTAGGATATCAAAAGAGCTTTGTTTTGTGGTACCAAAATCGCGATCTGAGCTCGTTTCAGCCTCTAAACACACAATTGTAGTCCTTGTGCAAGCAATTTCATCTTTTTGTGCCAAATATATATACAATTTTTGGTTCGCCAATATAAGTGGTTCAAAAATTGCTATAGGTTTAGCGAAACTCGTCATGTAATTATGCTCAACTTTTTCAGATACAATCATTTTTCTACATCAGGGTATTTTAGTTAGTGGCCATGGCTGAAAGCAGTGATGTATTTCGTATGTTGGGTGTTGAGGATAAGTTGGACAACACCAACAATCCATTGTGGGCTTATATGATGCGTCATGTATTGGTTGCAAAAGGATCGTGGAAAATTATGCGGGGTGTTGAAAAACATTATATTTCACCTGCAGACACAATTGTTGAAGGTGATGCAGATGGCATTGAAGATGGTGACATTCTTCATGTTCCTGTTAATGTTACGATTCTTACCACACCTACTGTAGAGTAAATTTGTTGGGATGGCAGAGATGCTCACGCACATGCATTGATAGCCTTGTCCGTCAAATATGCCATTATTTCTCACATTCGCTCTTGTAGAACAGCTAAGGATGCTTTGGATACACTTACCACTTATACCAGGCAAGGAATGAGGCTCGTGTTGCTTACCTCCACAAACAATTGGAGAGTGAGCACATGAATGAAGGAGATTCCATGGATAGTTTTTTGACAAAGATCAAAAATTTGAAAGAACAATTGATTTTTGCTTATGAAGTCTTGTCTGATAGTTCACTTGTGCAGACTGTTCTAAATGGTCTTCCTGATTCATATCAAAGTTTTGTTTCTACTCTTCATTTGATGATGAAAGGCAATCCAAATGCCTTAACATTTGAGGAGTTAGTCTCTATTCTATTGCAAGAAGATCAATCTAGGCAAAACAGGTCCATTATGCGTGTTGCAGATCAAGCTTTCCTAGCTAGTCAGAAGGGAAAAGATAAATGGACCTCTTCTACTAGTAAGCAGAAATCTGCTAATTTTGCACAATCAAAAAAGGAAGACAGAGATGAGAAGAAAACAGAAAAGCAAAAATTATCTTGCAAATATTGTAAAGGAAATGATCATGTCATCAAGAGCTGTCCAAAACTCATTGCTAAATAGGCAAGGAAGAAAGAGGCTAGAATGGTTGTTGCAGAGGCCTCTACACCCAAAATAGAGTCTGCTAATCTTGTGCAAAATGAAGAATGGGCACACTGTTTGTAGTTATGACCCATCTTATCATGAACAGTGTATGTCTGCAGTAGACTCAGATGTTTGGTACTTTGATAGTGGGGATATTGTATTTTGGGAGTTTGGAATGGTGTGTAGCACTTACGAAGAAGTACGGTGTTGTATCTTATGGGCAGATTGTGGAAGTGAGGATTACGAAGAAGAGCAGATACTCAGAGACTGGAAATTGTTGAAGTCTGTAATATCTCAAGAACTCCATTGTAAAAATATTATACTTGAATCACACGTTCTCCATAAACAAAGAGTTTACTTGTTGTTGTTATATTATGTTTCTATTTATACTGTGCGGTTTGGAAGCTTTATGTTTATAACAATTATCTATGTAAGCCGTGTGGAACAGAAACACATGTTTACGAATACTATAGATTCGTAAATCCCCGTTCTTGAACCTATTAATTGGGCTATTGTCACACTGTAGTAAACAGTACGCTCAACATTATGGTGACCACGATGGGATGGGGTAACAATACACCGCACAAAGTACATTGATGCCAATACGAAGTGGCAAGGAGTACTTTCAAAAGACTTACTATCACGATTATCTAGATGAATTCATGCAGCAGACACTCGGCCCTGTACATCTTGACTTGTACGGATTATTGCACATGATGGGCTGAAGCATGGGCAACCAAGCAAGCCACTGCACAGCAGCATGACATTTTTCCGCCTTATGGCTTAGCATTGGAATTAATCTCCGATAGGGGAACTCATTTCCTAAATCAATTAATTGTCGAACTTACTGTGGAATATCAAATTAAGCATAAATTTAGTTCACCCTATTATCCTCGGGCAAACGGATTGGCAGAAATTACTAACAAAGTTTTACTTCACATGCTCCAAAAGATGTTGCTCGATTCGACAGATCAGTGGGAAATAATGCTCCCCACTGTCCTATGGGCATATACGACCTCATACAAAGTCTCTGTGGGCAACACACCTTTTTTAAATTGCTTTATGGACACGAAGCCATTCTTCCATTTGAATTTGCGGCACCCAGTCTCCGGATTGCAATTGCGGTGCGGAAGAGATTGGTTCGGGAAGAGTCTCTTGCATAGCAAATGGATCAGTTGCGACAACTGGATGAACATTAATGCTATCACAACTTTTTATTGTTGCAAGAGGTCTAGAGTAGGTAGAAGAAGTGGCATGATCGAAATCTCCAAACTAAGATTTTCCGACCTCGAGATTTGGTGCTGTATTTTCACTCCAAAATGAAGAGAAAGATGGGTAAATTGAAATTACGTTGGATTGGTCCATTCCTGATTCACGAGATGTGCGGACCAGGATCTTTCCACCTAGCCACGTTAATTGGAGAAGTTCTCCCGACCGTCATTAATGGGTCCAAATTATGGCCCTATCAGACTTCTAGAAGGTAATTTAATTATTAAAAAAAACCATTAAATATATCGAATCGTGGAATTTGAGTCATCATACATAGTGTAACTACTTCACATGAAATAGTGCAGGCAATGAACGAGCGGCGGCAGCCACAATGTTTCAAATCTGATAAGCGTTCTTATTTTGTGAGCCGAAAATAAGTGCAGAATCGCGAGTTAAGATTCCAAAATCAGTAATCATGGCTTAGACTTGCAGCTCTCTATGCAGACAGGCAGGGCATAAAAGGCTGTGTACTTTGCTGAATTCGGCTTATTTGGCGAGTTTGCGTATAGAGAGAATACAGTGAGGAGCGTATCCGAGTGTTGTAACAGTGAAGCAGAGAAGCATTAGTGTAGCAATGGCGGTTTCCTTCTCGGAGTGCCACCTCCTGTATATCCCAGAGAAGCTGTCGCAGGAGCAGAAAGATTGGTTTGAATGCAAAGGTCTCTTACAGTGTGCCATGCTAGATTGGAGAAGCATACAACCTCACCCGCAGGCAAAGGACATAGCAATGGAGATCGCCTGACAGACAGATGGTAATGATATAAACTTGCAAAAAATCAATCGGGCAGAAAGTTTTTCAGTTGACACCTACGTTAATAGCCGAAAGGTTTAATGTGGCCAATGAAGGGATTACATCAAGCATGGAGCCTATAGACACAGCAAAGATTTGCGCATTGCTCGATAAGCCATGTTCGGGTGAATATGGATTCGCACAGCTTCTTGATGATAACCCTTTGAAGTTTGGATTGTTATTGATGACCATGATCATTGAGCTGCAAGCTAAGCACTATGGAGTCTCCCAATAGCTTTATGCATTGGTGAAGGAATCTGTGAAGACCCAGGTGAAGTGGGCAGAGATTATTTTTCGAAAGTTCCGAACTGTGCAGGACTGTTTGGATATGGTCACGACACAGGTTACAGGGATCCTAGAGTTGGAAAAGCAAGTTAGTCAATGAAAGCAACACTGTGAGGATGCAGCAAATACAGTTTTGGCGGACAAGGAAGTGGAGGTGGAGCGACTCAAAAAAGAGGCAACATTTTTGGAAATAACTTGTAAGATGAAATTAGAGGAAATGACGAAGAAAACTGCGGAATATATAGCCCAACTATCAGATGTTACTATAGCTTTTGACAAGTTATTAGAGGGATTTGAGTAGCATATCGCTAAACTAGAAGCATCTGTTGTTAGCTATAGAGGTTCTAGTCAACAACTTTTAGATCCAAAGGAATTTTTTCAAGTGGAGATACTCTTAGCAGAGGAAAATATTAGAGAAATGTTTAATGATTTGTGATATGATATAAAGAGGATTATGTTCTCGGAGATGTAGAACCAAGATGATGATTTGTAACATTTTCACTTTGTAATCAGTGGGTTCGAATCCACCGTGCGTGCCATTGTTAGCAGTCGGTGTGGACAACCACTTTCTTTATAATAAAATTATCATTTCAATGTAATAGGAATCAAGTTTATGGAGATGCTAAGAGTTTCCAAAATTGTTAATTTCGGTAATTTTGTATTTTGGAAGTTTGGAACGGTGTGTAGCACTTACAAAGAAGTATGGTGTTGTATCTTACGGGCAGATTCTGGAAGTGAGGAGTACAAAGAAGAGAAGATACGCAGAGACTGGAAATTGGTGAAGTTTGTAATATCTAAAGAACTCCATGGTAAAAATACTATACCCTCATAAACTATGAAAAATTTGCGAATGATGAAATCAACATGTGTAGTACATGATTCTCAAGCTTTTTCATATGCAAAGCTTTGGCATGCACGCTTTGATCCTCTGAATTTTGCTAGTTTGCTACACTTGCAGAAATCTGAAATTGGAATCTAACCATGTAGTGTTCGAATTCTAGCTTCAACTCAAAAATATATTTTGAGTCAACTATGGGTCCTTCCAATCCCTAAAAAAAATGTGAGTTGGCATTGATATGACATGTTCTTCCCATTGGTGGATCTTCAATGGGTAATAGACCTTGAAATCCTATGAGTTCTTGTGGTAATAGGAGCGGATATTCTTTTGGTGATAGATTGCGGTAGCTCATTGGAGGTTGACTGAGACCCCAGCGAAAACATCTCAAGCTTGCATCGTGAATCTTTGTGTTTATTACAATGATATGCTACAAAAGGAGAACACATTAGTATGGAAACAAACATCGATCTCAAAATGGTGAGACTGCAATCCCTTTCCAATAGTGACATGCATCCCATGTAACTATGTGTTGGGGAGTGATGCATGGTGGTGTCTTTGTACCTAATGCTTGTCATTAGACTTCCTATGTGCATATTCTTAGTTATGCATGATCTTGGCATGTATAGGTTGATTCATCATTTTGTTACAAAACATTTGAGGAAGTGATTTATAACAAGGGTGTTTGGTAATGACAGGTCCAAAATCCTAATCTTAATTCTGCTGCAAAAAACCCAAAATGTCAATTTAATAAAAAGTCATAGTCAAAAATATCCTTCCAAATGTCAATAAGAGATGCGTGCACAATTTATGGCAGCCAAGCCATGTGGACCAAGTTTTAAGGAAATTGAAAGAAAAGTTATTGCAAGTTTTTCGTAGAGCTTTATTGAAAGCTTTTTATGAAAAGCCTTCACTAACCAACCTTTATCAAAAGACAAGGTATTGAACACTTTATGAATAGCTTGGAGGGAGGCTCCTCTCAACACTCTTTAACGAGGGTCCTTCATCACTTTAGATCAGCTTTGTGAGTGTAATTGGTGTGGAGAATGAGTTCTCCTATGCGCAACGAAAACGTGTAGTGAACCCTTGTATGTCCAACACTTGGACAAATAGTTGCACCTTAAGTAGCTTGCTGCTCTCAATACAAAACTCAAATGGACCTCTCAGCCTCCATGGATGAAAGTGCAACAGTAGGTTCTTTCTTTGAGCTCCATATGATAGGTTTGCTTCCTATCATGAACACATAACTTGCGGTTGATCTCATATCTTCCTTTGAACCTGCTGAATTAGAATTGCTAAAGCCTTTGACCTGCAATTCTTCATCAAACTTGTGAAACAAAGCATGATTGACTGTATGCTTTATGTATCTCAATACTCTCTTGGGTGAATTTAAATGTTCACTTGTCGGGGCTTGCATAAACTGAGAAAGTACACCAACAACATAAGATAAATCAGGTCTTGTCATGTTTGCATAGATTAATGATCCTACAATGCTTCTGTATGTCGTTACATCTTCGAATAGTTCTCCATCATTTGAACAAATCTTTGTATTTGTGTCAATGGGTTGAGTGAGTGGTTTGCATTCACTAATTCCAAATATGAAAAGAACATCCAACAAGTACTTCCTTTGCATCAAGTAGATGCCACTTTTTCCATAAACAACTTCGAAGAAGTACGGTGTTGTATCTTATGGGCAGATTCTGGAAGTGAGGATTACGGAGAAGAGCAGATACGCAGAGACTGGAAATTGTTGAAGTCTGTAATATCTGAAGAACTCCATTATAAAAATATTATACTTGAATCACACGTTCTCCATAAACAAAGAGTTTACTTGCTGTTGTTATATTATGTTTCTATTTATACTGTGTGGTTTGGAAGCTTTATGTTTATAACAATTATCTATGTAAGCGGTGTGGAATAGAAACACATGTTTACGAATACTATAGATTCATAAATCCCCGTTCCCGAACCTATTAATTGGGCTATTGTCAGACTGTAGTAAACAATATGCTCAACATTATGGCGACCACGATGGGATGGGGTAACAATACACCACACAAAGTAGATTGATGCCAATACAAAGTGGCAAGGAGTACTTTCAAAAGACTTACTATCACGATTATCTAGATGAATTCATGTTGCAGACACTCGGCCCTATACATCTTGACTCGTACAAATTATTGCACATGATGGGCTGAAGCATGGGCAACCAAGCAAGCCACTGCACAGCAGCATGACATTTTTCCGCCTTATGGCTTAGCATTGGAATTAATCTCCGATAGGGGAACTCATTTCCTAAATCAATTAATTGTCGAACTTACTGTGGAATATCAAATTAAGCATAAATTTAGTTCACCCTATTATCCTCGGGCAAATGGATGGGCAGAAATTACTAACAAAGTTTTACTTCACATGCTCCAAAAGATGTTGCTCGATTCGACAGATCAGTGGGAAATAATGCTCCCCACTGTCCTATGGGCATATAGGTCCTCATACAAAGTCTCTATGGGCAACACACCTTTTAAATTGCTTTATGGACATGAAGCCATTCTTCCATTTGAATTTGTGGCACCCAGTCTCCAGATTGCAATTGCGGTGCGGAAGAGATTGGTTCAGGAAGAGTCTCTTGCATACCAAATGGATCAGTTGCGACAACTGGATGAACGTTAATGCTATCACAACTTTTTATTGTTGCAAGAGGTCTAAAGTAGGCAAAAGAAGTGGCATGATCCAAATCTCCCAACTAAGATTTTCCAGCCTGGAGATTTGGTGTTGTATTTTCACTTCAAAATGAAGAGAAAGATGGGTAAATTGAAATTAGGTTGGATTGGTCCATTCCTGATTCACGAGATGTGCGGACCAGGATCTTTCCACCTAGCCACGTTAATTGGAGAAGTTCTCCCGACCGTCATTAATGGGTTCAAATTATGGCCCTATCAGACTTCTAGAAGGTAATTTAATATTAAAAAAAAACCATTAAATATATCGAATCGTGGAATTTGAGTCATCATACATAGTGTAACTACTTCACATGCAATAGTGCAGGCAATGAACGAGCGGCGGCAGCCACAATGTTTCAAATCTGATAAGCGTTCTTATTTTGTGAGCCGAAAATAAGTGCAGAATTGCGAGTTAAGATTCCAAAATCAGTAATCATGGCTTAGACTCGCAGCTCTCCACGCAGGCAGGCAGGGCATAAAAGGTTGTGTACTTTGCCGAATTCGGCTTATTTGGCGAGTTTGCGTATAGAGAGAATACAGTGAGCAGCGTATCTGAGTGTTGTAACAGTGAAGCAGAGAAGCATTAGTGCAGCAATGGCGGTTTCCTTCTCGGACTGCCACGTGCTGTATATCCCAGAGAAGCTGTCGCTGGAGCAGAAAGATTGGTTTGAATGCAAAGGTCTCTTATAGTGTGCCATGCTAGATTGGAGAAGCATACAACCTCACCCGCAGGCAAAGGATATAGCAATGGAGATCGCCTGACAGACAGATGGTAATGATATAAACTTGCAAAAACTCAATCGGGCAGAAAGTTTTTCAGTTGACACCTACGTTAATAGCCGAAAGGTTTAATGTGGCCAATGAAGGGATTACATCAAGCATGGAGCCTGTAGACACAGCAAAGATTTGCGCATTGCTCGGTAAGCCCTGTTCGGGTGAATATAGATTCGCACAGCTTCTTGATGATAACCCTTTGAAGTTTGGATTGTTATTGATGACCATGATCATTGAGCTGCAAGCTAAGCACTATAGAGTCTCCCAATAGCTTTATGCATTGGTGAAAGAATCTGCGAAGACCCAGGTGAAGTGGGCAGAGATTATTTTTCGAAAGTTCCAGACTGTGCAGGAAAGTTTGGATAAACGACAAAGGTTACAGGGATCCCAGAGCTGGAAAAGCAAGTCAGTCAATGAAAGCAACACTGTGAGGATGCAGCAAATACAGTTTTGGCGGACAAGGAAGCGGAGGTGGAGCGACTAAAAAAAGAGGCAACATTTTTGGAAATAACTTGTAAGACGAAATTAGAGGAAATGAGGAAGAAAACTGCAAAATATATAGCCCAACTATCGGATGTTACTATAGCTTTCGACAAGTTATTAGAGGGATTTCAGTAGCATATCCCTGAACTAGAAGCATCCGTTGTTAGCTATAGAAGTTCTAGTCAACAACTTTTAGATCCAAAGGAATTTTTTGAAGTGGAGATACTCTTAGCAGAGGAAAATATTAGAGAAATGTTTAATGATTTGTGATATGATATAAAGAGGATTATGTTCCCGGAGATGCAGAACCAAGATGATGATTTGTAACATTTTCACTTTGTAATCAGTGGGTTCGAATCCACCGTGCGTGCCAGTGTTAGCAGCCGGTGTGGACAACCACTTTCTTTATAATAAAATTATCATTTCAATAAAATAGGAATGGAGTTTATGGAGATGCTAAGAGTTTCCAAAATTGTTAATTTCGGTAATTTTGTATTTTGGAAGTTTGGAACGGTGTGTAGCGCTTACAAAGAAGTATGGTGTTGTATCTTACGGGCAGATTCTGGAAGTGAGGAGTACAAAGAAGAGCAGATATGCAGAGATTGGAAATTGGTGAAATTTGTAATATCTGAAGAACTCCATTGTAAAAATACTATACCCTCATAAACTATGAAAAATTTATGAATGATTAAACATGTGTATTACATGATTCTCAAGCTTTTTCGTATGCAAAGCTTTGGCATGCATGCTTTGGTCCTCTGAAATTTGCTAGTTGCTACACTTGTGGAAATCTGAAATTGGAATCTAACCAAGTGGTGTTCAAATTCTAGCTTCGACTCAAAAATATATTTTGAGTCAACTATGGGTCCTTCCAATCCCTAAAAAAAAAATGTGAGTTGACATTGATACGATATGTTCTTCCCATTGGTGGATCTTCAATGGGTAATAGACCTTGAAATCCTATGAGTTCTTGTGGTAATAGGAGCGGATATTCTTTTGCTAATAGATTGCGGTAGCTCATTGGAGGTTGACTGAGACCCCCAGCGAAAACATCTCAAGCTTGCATCGTGAATCTTTGTGTTTATTACAATGATATGCTACAAAAGGAGAACACATTAGTATGGAAACAAACATCGATCTCAAAATGGTGAGACTACAATCCCTTTCCAATAGTGACATGCATCCCATGTAACCATGTGTTGGGGAGTGATGCATGGTGATGTCTTTGTACCTAATGCTTGTCATTAGACTTCCTATGTGCATATTCTTAGTTATGCATGATCTTGGCATGTATAGGTTGATTCATCATTTTGTTACAAAACATTTGAGGCAGTGATTTATAACAAGGGTGTTTGGTAATGACAGGTCCAAAATCCTAATCTTAATTCTGCTGCTAAAAACCCCAAAATCCCCAAAAGTCAATTTAATAAAAACTCATAGTCAAAAAAATCCTTCCAAATGTCAATAAGAGATGCGTGTACAATTTATGGCAGCCAAGCCATGTGGACCAAGTTTTAAGGAAATTGAAAGAAAAGTTATTGCAAGTTTTTCGTAGAGCTTTATTGAAAGCTTTTCATGAAAAGCCTTCACTAACCAACCTTTATCAAAAGACAAGGTATTGAACACTTTATGAATAGCTTGGAGAGAGGCTCCTCTCAACACTCTTTAAGGAGGGTCCTTCATCACTTTAGATCAGCTTTGTGAGTGTAATTGATGTGGAGAATGAGTTCTCCTTTGCGCAACGAAAACGTGTAGTGAACCCTTGTATGTCCAAACTTGGACAAATAGTTGCACCTTAGGTAGCTTGCTGCTCTCAATACAAAACTCAAATGGACCTCTCAGCCTCCATGGATGAAAGTGCAACAGTAGGTTCTTTCTTTGAGCTCCATATGATAGGTTTGCTTCCTATCATGAACACATAACTTGAGGTTGATCTCCTATCTTCCTTTGAACCTGCTATATTAGAATTGCTAAAGCCTTTGACTTGCAATTCTTCATCAAATTTGTGAAACTAAGCATGATTGACTGTATGCTTTATGTATCTCAATACTCTCTTGACTGAATTGAAATGTTCACTTGTCGGGGCTTGCATAAACTAAGAAAGTACACCAACAACATAAGATAAATCAGGTCTTGTCATGTTTGCATAGATTAATGATCCTACAATGCTTCTCTATGTTGTTACATCTTCCAATAATTCTCCATCATTTGAACAAATCTTTGTATTTATGTCGATGGGTTGAGTGAGTGGTTTGCATGCACTCATTCCAAATATGAAAAGAACATCCAACAAGTACTTCCTTTGCATCAAGTAGATGCCACTTTTTCCATAAACAACTTCGAAGAAGTACGGTGTTGTATCTTATGGGCAGATTCTGGAAGTGAGGATTACGGAGAAGAGCAGATACGTAGAGACTGGAAATTGTTCAAGTCTGTAATATCTAGAGAACTCCATTGTAAAAATATTATACTTGAATCACACGTTCTCCATAAACAAAGAGTTTACTTGGTGTTATATTATGTTTCTATTTATACTGTGCGGTTTGGAAGCTTTATGTTTATAACAATTATCTATGTAAGCGGTGTGGAACAGAAACACATGTTTACGAATACTATAGATTCGTAAATCCCCGTTCCCGAACCTATTAATTGGGCTATTGTCAGACTGTAGTAAATAGTACGCTCAACATTATGGCGACCACGATGGGATGGGGTAACAATACACCGCACAAAGTAGATTGATGCCAATACGAAGTGGCAAGGAGTACTTTCAAAAGAATTACTATCACGATTATCTAGATGAATTCATGCAGCAGACACTCGGACCTGTACATCTTGACTCATACGGATTATTGCACATGATGGGCTGAAGTATGGGCAACCAAGCAAGCCACTGCACAGCAGCATGACATTTTTCCGCGTTATGGCTTAGCATTGGAATTAATCTCCGATAGGGGAACTCATTTCCTAAATCAATTAATAGATTATTGCACATGATGGGCTGAAGTATGGGCAACCAAGCAAGCCAATTCATAGCAGCATGACATTTTTCCGCGTTATGGCTTAGCATTGGAATTAATTTCTGATAGGGGAACTCATTTCCTAAATCGAACTTATCGTGGAATATCAAATTAAGCATAAATTTAGTTCACCCTATTATCCTCGGGCAAACGGATTGGCATAAATTACTAACAAAGTTTTACTTCACATGCTCCAAAAGATGTTGCTCGATTCGATAGATCAGTGGGAAATAATGCTCCCCACTGTCCTATGGGCATATAGGACCTCATACAAAGTCTCTGTGGGCAACACACCTTTTAAATTGCTTTATGGACACGAAGCCATTCTTCCATTTGAATTTGCAGCACCCAGTCTCCGGATTGCAATTGCGGTGCGGAAGAGATTGGTTTGGGAAGAGTCTCTTGCATACCAAATGGATCAGTTGCGACAACTGGATGAACATTAATGCTATCAAAACTTTTTATTGTTGCAAGAGGTCTAGAGTAGGCAAAAGAAGTGGCATGATCGAAATCTCCGAACTAAGATTTTCCAGCCTGGAGATTTGGTGCTGTATTTTCACTCCAAAATGAAGAGAAACATGGGTAAATTGAAATTACGTTTGATTGGTCCATTCCTGATTCACGAGATGTGCGGACCAGGATCTTTCCACCTAGCCACGTTAATTGGAGAAGTTCTCTCGACTGTGATTAATGGGTCCAAATTAAGGCCCTATCAGACTTCTAGAAGGTAATTTAATAAAAAAAAAACCATTAAATATATCGAATCGTGGAATTTGATTCATCATACATAGTGTAACTACTTCACATGCAATAGTGTAGGCAATGAACGAGTGGCGGCAGCCACAATGTCTCAACTCTGATAAGCGTTCTTATTTTGTGAGCCGGAAATAAGTGCAGAATCGCGAGTTAAGATTCCAAAATCAGTAATCATGGCTTAGACTCGCAGCTCTCTACGCAGGCAGGCAGGGCATAAAAGGCTATGTACGTTGCCGAATTCGGCTTATTTGGCGAGTTTGCGTATAGAGAGAATACAGTGAGCCGCGTATCCGAGTGTTGTAATAGTGAAGCAGAGAAGCATTAGTGCAGCAATGGCGGTTTCCTTCTTGAACTACCACCTACTATATATCCCAGAGAAGCTGTTGCAGGAGCAGAAAGATAGGTAGCAATGGAGATTGCCTGACAGAGAGATGGTAGTGATATAAACTTGCAAAAAATCAATCGCGTAGAAAGTTTTTCAGTTGAGACCTACGTTAATAGCCGAAAGGTTTAATGTGTCCAATGAAGGGATTACATCAAGCATGGAGCCTGTACACACAACAAATATTTGCGCATTGCTGGGTAAGCCCTATTCGGGTGAATATAGATTCACACAACTTCTTGATGATAACCCTTTGAAGCTTGGATTGTTCTTGATGACCATGATCATTGAGCTACAAGCTAAGCACTATGGAGTCTCCCAATAGCTTTATGCATTGGAGAAAGAATCTGCGAAGACCCAAGTGAATTGGGCAAAGATTATTTTTCAAAAGTTCCGCACTATGCAGGAAAGTTTGGATACGGTCACGACACAGGTTACAAGGATCCTAGAGCTGGAAAAGCAAGTGAGTCAATGAAAGCAACACTTTGAGGATGCAGCAAATACAGTTTTGGCGGACAAGGAAGCGGAGGTGGAGCGACTCAAAAAAGAGGCAACATTTTTGGAAATAACTTGTAAGACGAAATTAGAGGAAATGACGAAGAAAACTGCAAAATATATAGCCCAACTATCAGATGTTACTATAGCTTTCGACAAATTATTAGAGGGATTTGAGTAGCATATCCCTGAACTAGAAGCATCCGTTGTTAGCTATAGAAGTTCTAGTCAACAACTTTTAGATCCAAAGGAATTTTTTGAAGTGGAGATACTCTTAGCAAAGGAAAATATTAGAGAAATGTTTAATGATTTGTGATATGATATAAAGAGGATTATGTTCCCGGAGATGCAGAACCAAGATGATGATTTGTAACATTTTCACTTTGTAATCAGTGGGTTCGAATCCACCGTGCGTGCCTCTGTTAGCAGCCGGTGTGGACAACCACTTTCTTTATAATACAATTATCATTTCAATGTAATAGGAATGGAGTTTATGGAGATGCTAAGAGTTTCCAAAATTGTTAATTTCGATAATTTTGTATTTTTGGAACTTTGGAACGGTGTGTAGCGCTTACAAAGAAGTATGGTGTTGTATCTTACGGGCACATTCTGTATCTGAAGAACTCCATTCTAAAAATACTATACCCTCATAAACTATGAAAAATTTGTGAATGATTCAACATGTGTATTACATGATTCTCAAGCTTTTTCATATGCAAAGCTTTGGCATGCACGCTTTGGTCCTCTGAATTTTGCTAGTTTGCTACACTTGCAGAAATTTGAAATTGGAATCTAACCAAGCGGTGTTCGAATTCTAGCTTCGACTCAAAAATATATTTTGAGTCAACTATGGGTCCTTCCAATCCCTAAAAAAAATGTGAGTTGACAGTTATACGATATGTTCTTCCCATTGGTGGATCTTCAATGGGTAATAGACCTTGAAATCCTATGAGTTCTTGTGGTAATAGGAGCGGATATTCTTTTGCTGATAGATTGCGGTAGCTCATTGGAGGTTGACTGAGACCCCCAGCGAAAACATCTCAAGCTTGCATCGTGAAACTTTGTGTTTATTACAATGATATGCTACAAAAGGAGAACACATTAGTATGGAAACAAACATCGATCTCAAAATGGTGAGACTACAATCCCTTTCCAATAGTGACATGCATCGCATGTAACCATGGGTTGGGGAGTGATGCATGGTGATGTCTTTGTACCTAATGCTTGTCATTAGACTTCCTATGTGCATATTCTTAGTTATGCATGATCTTGGCATGTATAGGTTGATTCATCATTTTGTTACAAAACATTTGAGGCAGTGATTTATAACAAGGTTGTTTGGTAATGACAGGTCCAAAATCCTAATCTTAATTCTGCTGCAAAAAACCTTAAAATCCCAAAAAGTCAATTTAATAAAAAGTCATAGTCAAAAAAATCCTTCCAAATGTCAATAACAGATGCGTGCACATTTTATGGCAGCCAAGCCATGTGGACCAAGTTTTAAGGAAATTGAAAGAAAAGTTATTGCAAGTTTTTCGTAGAGCTTTATTGAAAGCTTTTTATGAAAAGCCTTCACTAACCATCCTTTATCAAAAGACAAGGTATTGAACACTTTATGAATAGCTTGGAGGGAGGCTCCTCTCAACACTCTTTAAGGAGGGTCCTTCATCACTTTAGATCAGCTTTGTGAGTGTAATTGGTGTGGAGAATGAGTTCTCCTATGCGCAACGAAAACGTGTAGTGAACCTTTGTATGTCCAACACTTGGACAAATAGTTGCACCTTAGGTAGCTTGCTGCTCTCAATACAAAACTCAAATGGAACTCTCAGCCTCCATGGATGAAAGTGCAACAATAGGTTCTTTCTTTGAGCTCCATATGATAGGTTTTCTTCCTATCATGAACACATAACTTGAGGTTGATCTCCTATCTTCCTTTGAACTTGCTCAATTAAAATTGCTAAAGCCTTTGACCTGCAATTCTTCATCAAACTTGTGAAACAAAGCATGATTGATTGTATGCTTTATGTATCTCAATACTCTCTTGGCTGAATTTAAATGTTCACTTGTCGGGGCTTGCATAAACTGAGAAAATACACCAACAACATAAGATAAATCAGGTCTTGTCATGTTTGCATAGATTAATGATCCTACAATGCTTCTATATGTCGTTACATCTTCCAATAGTTCTCCATCATTTGAACAAATCTTTGTATTTGTGTCGACGGGTTGAGTGAGTGGTTTGCATTCACTCATTCCAAATATGAAAAGAACATCCAACAAGTAATTCCTTTGCATCAAGTAGATGCCACTTTTTCCATAAACAACTTCGAAGAAGTACGGTGTTGTATCTTATGGGCAGATTCTGGAAGTGAGGATTACGGAGAAGAGCAGATACGCAGAGACTGGAAATTGTTGAAGTCTGTAATATCTGAAGAACTCCATTGTAAAAATATTATACTTGAATCACACGTTCTCCATAAACAAAGAGTTTACTTGCTGTTGTTATATTATGTTTCTATTTATACTGTGCGGTTTGGAAGCTTTATGTTTATAACAATTATCTATGTAAGCCGTGTGGAACAGAAACACATGTTTACGAATACTATAGATTCGTAAATCCCCGTTCCTGAACCTATTAATTGGGCTATTGTAAGAGTGTAGTAAACAATACCCTCAACATCATGGCGACCACGATGGGATGGGGTAACAATACACCGCACAAAGTAGATTGATGCCAATACGAAGTGGCAAGGAGTACTTTCAAAAGACTTACTATCACGATTATCTAGATGAATTCATGCAGCAGACACTCGGCCCTGTACATCTTGACTCGTACGGATTATTGCACATGATGGGCTGAAGCATGGGCAACCAAGCAAGCCACTGCACAGTAGCATGACATTTTTCCGCGTTATGGCTTAGCATTGGAATTAATCTTCGATAGGGGAACTCATTTCCTAAATCAATTAATTGTCGAACTTACTGTGGAATATCAAATTAAGCATAAATTTAGTTCACCCTATTATCCTCGGGCAAACGGATTGGCAGAAATTACTAACAAAGTTTTACTTCACATGCTCCAAAAGATGTTGCTCGATTCGACAGATCAGTGGGAAATAATGCTCCCCACTGTCTTATGGGCATATAGGACCTCATACAAAGTCTCTGTGGGCAACACACCTTTTAAATTGCTTTATGGACACGAAGCCATTCTTCCATTTGAATTTGCGGCACGCAATCTTTGGATTGCAATTGCGGTGCAGAAGAGATTGGTTCGGGAAGAGTCTCTTGCATACCAAATGGATCAGTTGCGACAACTAGATGAACATTAATGCTATCACAACTTTTTATTGTTGCAAGAGGTCTAGAGTAGGCAGAAGAAGTGGCATAATCGAAGTCTTCCAACTAAGATTTTCCGGCCTGGAGATTTGGTGCTGTATTTTCACTCCAAAATGAAGAGAAAGATGGGTAAATTGAAATTACGTTGGATTGGTCCATTCCTGATTCACGAGATGTGCGAACCAGGATCTTTCCACCTAGCCACTTAATTGGAGAAGTTCTCTCGACCATCATTAATGGGTCCAAATTATGGCCCTATCACACTTTTAGAAGGTAATTTAATTAAAAAAAACCATTAAATATATCGAATCGTGGAAGAACGAAAAGTTGCGAGTGTGTATTAACCTTAAAGAAGTTAATGCTTGTACGATTCGAGATAGTTATCTGCTTCCAATCACTAAACATCTATTGGAGCCTGTTGCAGGAAAGGAAGTTTATAGCTTCCTTGATGGATTTTCAGGTTACAATCAAGTAGCCATTGCCCCAGAAGATCAACACAAAATGGCTTTTGCCACAGAGTGGGGAATCTTTGCATTTCGGGTGATGCCATTTGGGCTCACAAATGCACCGGCAACATTTCAAAGGCTCATGTGTCATGTCTTCAAAGAGTTCTTGTGAAAGAGTTTAGAATAATATGTCGACAATTTATGTGCTCATTCCCAAATAAGAAGATACCACATCCTTGAGCTCAGACAGATCTTCAACAAGTGTAGAGAATATCGAGTTTGTCTGAACCTAGAAAAGTGTGTATTCATGGTACATCAAGGTAAGATCTTAGGTCATATTGTTTCGAAGAACGGAATATCAATCGATGAGGACAAAGTCAGAGCCATAGCAGAATTGCCCAGGCCAAGGAATGTTAAAGAGGTACAAGCCTTTATGGGCCATTGTGGATATTACCGTAGGTTTATTCACATGTATGCGGTCATAGCTAAACCTCTTTATGCCTTGCTGAAAAATTTTGAGTGGAACGACTAATGTGAAAACTCCTTCAATGAATTGAAGAGACGTTTGTGCACAACACCAATACTGACCACTCCTGATTGGAATAAGCCATTCCATGTCCATGTGGATGCATCCAATCACGCCATAGGATGTGTGCTAGCACAACCCACCGGTGAAGGAGATTTAGATTTACCCTTAGCATATGCTAGCACACAGCTCACTGCAACTGAGCGAAATTATACAACAACAGAGAGAGAAGGTTTAGGCATGGTATATGCCGTGAAGAAGTTTAGGCACTATCTATTGGCCAATAACTTCAAGTTTTTCACTGATCACTGTTGGAGATAGACATCTGCGGAAGCACGCGAACAGCACAAGGAAGAAGAAGAAGCTTGGAGCACAACACACACTGAATGTATTACTAGAGAATGTACAAAGATAAGTAGCCCATTAGGGCAATAGGCGTATATACAAGCCGGGGGAAAAAAACCTCCTAAAGAGGGAAAAAAGTGCCCCGGCGGTCCTAGAGTGTTCACACACATCACTACCTAAATATATCAACAAATCCCCCCTGGGAGTGATGCAGTGAACAAGGAGCTGGCACTCATGTATAAGGAAGTGCCAAGCTATGTGGAAATCACTCCACAAAAGGAAGTAAGCACAAAGCTTTGCGGAAAGCTTCAAACTTCTCCCTAGGCAGAGCCTTCGTGAAAAGGTCTGCAATGTTCTCGTGCGTGGGCACATATGCCAAGCTGATCTCCCCAGCAGAGAACCTCTCCCTGACATAGTGATAATGCACCTCAATGTGCTTAGTGCGAGCATGGAACACAGGGTTCCTCGCAACTGCCAATGCACTCTGACTGTCAGTGAAGATGGTGGTGGCAGAAGACTGGCCAACACCCAAATCAGCCATAAGGCGTCTGAGCCACACACACTCAACAGTCGCTGTGAAAGCTGCCCTATACTCAGCCTCACAACTGGAAGTGGCCATAGTAGGCTGCTTCTTGCTCAACCAAGATATACATGAGCTACCAAGCATGAAGCAACTGGTGGACACACGAGTGTCATAGCAACCAGCCCAATCTGAGTCAGAAAAAGCATGCAAATCTGGCGGTAGTGATCCCCCCTTGGGATAAAACAACCCAAGTAGCCGAGTACCACTCAAGTAGCGAAAGATGCGCTTAACCGCTTTCCAATGCATGACTCCTGGGCAATGCATAAACCTGCTCATCTGTGAGACAGCAAACTGAATATCTGGCCGAGTAATGCATAAGTAAATCAAGCATCCAACAGCCTGCTGATAGAGAACAACATCAAATGCATCTCCAGCATCATGAAGACTCAATCGTAAACCCGTCTCCATAGGAGTGGCAATAGGCTTACAGTCTTCAAGGCCAAAACGCTGCAATAATGTGTCAATATATTTCGTTTGACACAAAGCCATTCCACCATCAACATGCATAAACTGAATGCCCAAATAGTGATGCAAATGCCCCAAATCAGACATCTCAAATGAGGCATGCAAATCAGCCTTAAAATCAGCAATATGTGTCTCAATAGGACCAGTGAGCAGCATGTCATCAACATAGACAACAATGATCAGAAGCACATCATTAGCACGCTTAACATATAAGGTGCTTTCAGTTGGACTATTCTCAAAACCATGTGCAATCAGATAGGCATGTATGTTCTCATACCAAGCACGTGGTGCTTGCTTTAAACCATATAATGCCTTCTTTAACCTGCAAACCTGGTTTTCATGCCCTTTCTGCACAAAGCCACGGGGCTGAAAAACATACACTTCTTCATGCAAGTCACCATTCAGAAATGCTGTTTTAATGTCCAACTGATGTACATTCCAACCATGATGGGCTGCAAGTGCACAAATGCTGCGAACAGTAGTCATACGGCATGTAGGTGCAAAGGTCTCATCAAAATCAATGCCTCTTTCCTGTGCATAACCCTTTGCAACAAGCCTAGCCTTATACCTGTCAACTGTACCATCAGGTTTACGCTTAAGCTTGTATACCCACTTAGTGCCAATGGCCTTCTTGCCAGGAGGCAAGTCACATAAAGACCATGTACCATTCTTCATTATAGCATCATATTCAGATTGCATAGCAGCCATCCAATTTTCTGAATTTTGTGCTTCATCAAAAGAAACAGGCTCATTCTCATCACAGAGACTAGATGCAGCCATAGCATAGCAATCTGATGCAAAGGAGGCACTATGAGAGCCTGAACGAGTACGATATGACAAAGGTGCATCTAATTTGCTGTCACGCAAAGTCTGCACCAACCATTTTGGCATAGTTTTTGCCTGCTCAATATCAGCTCTCTCATCAACAAGTGCATCATGTAAATCTGCATTAGAAACGGAATGATCTGCATCATCATATGAAACCTGCAAAGGTTGAGAAGTTGCCTCATTAGGACCAGCACTAGCTTGTCCACCTGTAAAAAGAGGCATCAAAGTATCATACATGTCTTTGGAGCTAATAGATGTCTCCTTAGTACATGAAAGCAATGGCTGAATAGCATCTTCCACAAAGACAACATCACGGCTAACCAGAATGCGTTTAGTCTGTGGATGATACAGACGATAGCCTTTACTTTCAGAACTGTACCCAACAAAAATACATTTTATTGCCTTATCATCCAATTTTCTGCGATGTTGTTCAGGCACTAATGCATATGCCAAACAACCAAAAACACGCAGATGAGCAATAGATGGCTTGCGGTCATGCCAAGCCTCATATGGAGTGATAGACTGCAACGCTTTAGTGGGACACCTGTTCAGTACATATGCTGCACACATGACAACCTCAAGCCAGAAACTATGTGGTAAAGCCTGACTTTTGACCATGCACCTCGCCATCTCCATGAGTGACCTGTTCTTTCGTTCAGCAACTCCATTCTGTTGAGGTGTATACGGCACTGTACACTGGTGTTTTATCCCACGTTCAGCCAGAAATGCATTAAAATCTGAAGACATATATTCCCCCCCTCGATCAGAACGGAGGGTGCCCATTTTACATGCTGACAGATTTTCAGCCAAAACCAAAAACTGTTTGAAGCACATGAACACTTCGGACTTAGCTTTGAGTGGATATACCCATGCATGCCTGGAAAAATCATCAATGAAATTCACGAAGTAAAGGTAATTTCCAAAAGAGGGTGTCTGCATAGGACCACAGACATCACTATGTACAAGCTGCAATTTCTGCGTAGCCCGAACTGAACCATCTTTTGGAAAGGAAGAACGCTTCATTTTGCCCAAAATATAGCCTTCACAAACATGTTTTCCAGGTGCCTCAAGTTTGGGCAAAGAGGACACCATTTCAGATTTCTGCAGGCGTAACAAACTAGCAAAATTCAGATGACCAAATCGTGCATGCCAAAGCTTTGCATCTGACATAGCCTGAGAATCATGAACTGCACATGCCGAATCATTCACAGATCTTTCATAGTCTATGAGCTTATATAGCCCACGACATAAAATGCCAGAAGCAATAATCACATCGCCATTTGAGAGATCATGGACTGTACACCTGTCATCAACGAATTTCACAACCAAGCCAATCTTGGCTAATGCAGAAACTAATAACAGGTTCTTTTTTATCCCTGGCACAAATAAAGCATCTGACAAGGTGAAAGAACTACCATCAGCAGTAGTCAGAATGATCTTACCAACTCCCATAACAGGATAAGAGGAGTTATTGGCGCATGTGATAGTATTCCCTGTAGGGGCAGGCTCGAGTGAAGAGAAGAAACTGCGCTGCGAGGTAATATGTTTGGTCGCCCCACTCTCAAAGTACCAAACATCTGAGTCTACTGCAGACATGCACTGATCATGAGAAGATGGGTCAAAACTGCAGACAGTAGTAAACTCCCATTCTTCTTCCTGCACAAGATTTGCAGACTCTGTTTTCGGTGTAGAGGCCTCTGCAACAACCATTCCAACCTCTTTCTTCTTTGCCTCTTTAGCAGCCAGTTTTGGACAGTTCTTTATAATATGATCATTTCCTTTACAGTACTTGCAGAACAATTTCTGCTTTTCTGATTTCTTTTCATCTTTATCCTGGTTCTTCGATTGTGCAGCATTTGCAGATTTCTGCTTACTAGTAGAAGAGCTCCATTTTCCTTTGCCCTTCTGACTAGCTAGGAAAGCTTGATCTGCAACACGCATAATGGACCTGTTTTGCCTGGACTGATCTTCCTGCAACAGAACAGAGACTAATTCCTCAAATGACAAGGCATTCGGATTGCCTTTCATCATCAACGGAAGAGTAGAGGCAAAACTCTGATATGAATCAGGAAGACCATTCAGAACGGTCTGCACAAGTGAGCTATCTGGTATAACCTCATCAGCAGAAATCAATTGTTCCTTCAGGTCTTTGATCTTTGTAAGAAAACTGTCCATAGAATCACCTTCATTCATGTGCTCACTCTCCAACTGTTTTCGGAGGTAAGCAACACGAGCCTCATTCCTAGCCTGGTACAAAGTGGTAAGTGTATCCCAAGCATCCTTTGCTGTTCTGCAAGAGCGAATGTGAGGAATAATGGCTTGTTTGACAGACAAGGCTATCAATGCATGTGCCTGGGCATCTCTGCCATCCCAACGAATCTGCTCTGCAGTAGGTGCAACAAAAATAGCAGCACGAACAGGAATCTGCGGAATATCATCTTCAACACCATCTTCATCAGCTCCAACACCTATATTTGCAGTACCTGTCGTTACAGGTGTAACAGGACGTCTTTCAACACCCTGCACAATGTTCCACAATCATTTTGCAACCAGTACATGTCGCATCATATAAGCCCATAATGGGTAGTTGGTACCATCCAACTTATCCTCAACAGCCAACATACGGAATACATCACTGCTTTCGGCCATGGCCGGTGACTAAAATACCTTGATGCAGAAAATTGATTGTATCTCAAAAAGTTGAACAGAACTGCCCAGACGAGTTCTGCTAGACCTGTAGCAGACTTCAAGGCGCTTAAATTGGCGAACAGAAACTGGTATATACCTTTGGCACAAAAGGACGAAATAGCCTGCACAAGCACTGCGATAGTGCGTTCGGAGGCCGAAACGAGCTCAGAGCGCGATTTCAGCACCACATAGCGAAGCTGTTTTGATGAGGGAAACACCCTGAGTATGCTCACCAAATTTCATGCGAATCTGAGACTGCAAACGGAGGAGTGTCGACGGCGCCCTAGAAGAAGCGACGACCTGCTCTGATACCAATTGTTGGAGATAGACGTCTGCGGAAGCACGCGAACAGCACAAGGAAGAAGAAGAAGCTTGGAGCACAACACACAAGACTGAATGTATTACTAGAGAATGTACAAAGATAAGTAGCCCATTAGGGCAATAGGCGTATATACAAGCCGGGGGAAAAAAACCTCCTAAAGAGGGAAAAAAGTGCCCCGGCGGTCCTAGAGTGTTCACACACATCACTACCTAAATATATCAACAATCACCAAGATTTGTTATATTTGGTCAATAAACCTTGCAATACAGGACGTCTAGTAAGATGGTTCCTCTTGCTAATGGAATATGACTTTGAAGTTGTTGTTAGGAAAGGTAGAACCCACCTTAGGGCAGATCACCTTTCTCGCATCACTTCAGGAGAGTCACCGCAAGGAGTGTCTGATGACCTACCGGATGCTTATCTATTCAATTTAGAAATTGTTCCTAAATGGGAAAATAAGTTGGTACCAGTCCTAACCTTCGGACCCCCAAATAAGAATGTTAAAACATCACAAGAAGAAATTGTAAAATCACAAAAATATCACATATTGGCAGGAAGCATGTACAAACAAGATACAGAAGGTGTACTAGCTTGTTGTGTTGAGGATGACGAACATAGTAGTTGGTTGCAACAAGCCCATGAAGGATTGCTAGGAAATCACTATTCTAAGCAACGGACATTGTAGAATTTGAAACGTTTAGGAGTGTATTGGCCTATCATGGACAAAGAAATACATGAGTGGATAAAGAATTGTCCAATGTGCCAGGAAAAACCCCAATGGAGCATGCCACCCTTTATCAAGTGTCATTAATTCCAGATTGGAGTGCTCCATTGGTAGAAGTTATGCAATCGAGAACATTACCCAAAGAGGCTAGTCTAGCAAGAAGACGAAGCATGGAGCAAGAGGCTCAAGACTATGCCTTAGTAGGAGACAACCTATACCGAAGAGGCAAAGATGGTTACTTAAGACTATGCGTTCATGAATCAGACTATTTAAAAGTCCTAGAACTGCACACAATGGTGTTGCAAGTGGACACTTTGGTCCTGATCGAGTAATCAAGACCATTCTATTCTCAGGACTTTGGTGGCCCACTCTTCATATGGATGCACATACATATGTGAAGAAATGTGACACATGCCAACGTGCACAATATCTGGTTAGAAAAGACGAGATGCCTTTGAGACCAATGATGGGAGGACGTGCATTCTCGAAGTGGGACATAGACTTTGTAGGTCCTATTAACCCCCAGCTAGAAACTCCCATGCAGAGTACATTATTGTAGCCACAGATTACCTTACCAAGTGGGTAGAAGTGAAAGCCACGACAAAGAATGATGCTCAGACTACGGCTAAGTTTTTATTTGAGAACGTGTTCACCAGATATGGATTACCAATAGAGTTAGTTAGTGATGGAGGTACGCACTTCTTGAACAAAGTCATTGAAAATCTTCTCCAAGAATTCTTGGTGATACATAAGAATTCGGCCCCCTATCATCCCCAAGCTAATGGACAAGCCGAGAGCACAAATAAGATCCTATGTTATGTATTGACAAAACTGGTAAACAATAAACACTCTGATATGGTCGTGCATAGACACAATTGAGAGTCCCATGCACAAGAGCACATTGACACATGTAAACTATTTTTTTGATACTAACCTTTGTCTTCTTGTTTTGGGACATTGTTTCGCCCAAAAAAAAAAGAGAGAGAAGAAAAAAGAGAGAGAAAGAACTTGTTCCCAAGTTTGGCTCATGGAACATGAATGAGTCATGCTTAGTTGAAGGTGGAACCATTGATTCCTGGGCATTTATCAGTTTGGATAGAAGTGTGTCTCGGCTAGCAGATGATATTATTGCTACCTTATCTGCTATATGTCAAGCACTTGGCATGAACATGGCATCCACAACTATTGTTTCCCCTTACCATGGTAAGAGGGAAGATCTTGAAGGTCCACCACTTGAGTGATGCTTAACTACTGTATGTACGCGAGGATCCAAGGAGATATGTGCAAGGGTTAGATTGGTACCCTGAAAATCCTTGTTTGTATACTGGGTGAGAAGACTCCTTATGGTGAGCTAAAGAGAATATGTGAAACTAAGCTTGGTGTAGTTACCCAATGTTGTTTGTCAAGGAATATAAAGAAATTCAATTCTCAGTATTTGGCAAATGTTGCTTTGAAAAAAGGAGATAGGACCAACCACTCAAAAAATCTCATCAGTGGACCATCAACACGAACATTCATCAACAATGTTCCATCCCAAAGGCCGGGTGTACAATACGAAGAGATAAACATCGATCGAACCTTCACCATGATAAGTATCTTTACTTTGGCAACACCATAACCATGATAGATTAGGAAACCTCTTTGTCCGCATACCCTTGAGCACTTAGTTCAAGACCCCCAACTTTTGCACCATAGTTCTTCCAATGTATTTTCCAAGTAAGCATGCATAGGGCTACATTACAAGGCCGTGCACAAGGCACATACTTTCTTCAACCCATGCACTAACACACGTACCCATCACTCATTATGGGTTATGAGTACCTGGTATGAGTTTCATCATCTTTGGAAGATCTCGAGGGCATCAATGGTGGCTTACAACGACACATTCATGCTGGAATCCACAGAAGAAGCATATACCAAGGGAATACAATTGGCAGAGGTTTGCAGTGACAAATGAAGAACCGGACAACCAACCCTGCCACAATTGGAGATAGATGGCTCTTAGGATGGACACTACCTCTCAAAGCACTACATGGAACAACCATTACAACAAGGGTATGTCAGGGATGACAGACTAGAGAGGGGGGGGAGTGTTGGAACTCAAGGTCAAGCACAAGCATGGAAGCACATCACAAAAGTGGACACATAAGAAGAAGGAGCAAGTAGGGAGCTCAAAGAAGTGTATGTCAAATTTTCAGAAGAATCCCCTACAAAAATAGTGATTCTGATCACTCAAACCATTGTAAATATCATTTCACCTTTTTGTAACTCCATTTTGTTCAAGCCGAGGAGTCCTCGAGCTTGAGGAGTATTAGAAGTACCATCGTACCAATTTTCATAATTTTTAGACTTCGTTTGAGCCCTCAAATAAGCCCTGGAACCTAATTTTTAACTAGGCCAGACACTAGGTCTGGATAGGGCCAAAACTAGTCCAAAAACTATAAAAAGAGCTAGAGAGCTCATTTTTGAGGTTAGCTTGTTAGAGAATAGAGATTTTGTAAGAGAAATCTTTTGCAATCGAAGCTTTCCATTGTTCCTTTCTTTGATCTTATCTTGTGTGTGTGTGTGTATGTGTGTGCATGTTTGTGTGCTTTCACTCAAGCACTTGTGCCTTCACTTGCTCGTGGTCTTCATACCGGTCCTCATGTCTCTGCAGATTGACAAGTAAAGAAGGTGGTGCTTACACTTGAGCTACAGGCTCTTTGAAAATATCATAAGCATTATTTATACCTCTCTCTACATGCCTTGTAATCTTTTAATGATCTTGATGAAAATGGACGACAGCCTTACTTGAGTTGCTTATGATAAAAGAAATCTCATTTGATCCGTCTTGAGTGTTGCCTATGAAGAGAAATAAACAATGAAAATAATAGTGATGAGGCAAAGTTGTAAGATCCCTCTCTTCCCCCTACCTTCTCTTTCTCCTTCTATTTTTCTTCCTTTCTCTCTCTTATGTGCAATATGCCTATTTATAATTTTTCATGTCTCAATCTCTCTACGAGCCTTTCCATGTCACATGTGAGAAAATGCTTAAACACATTTTTCAAATATTTTGTTTTGGTTCCACACATATTTAAAAAGCACAATGATTCATAAATAATTGTTCTCCATTCTCACATACCCATACATGCACTTAGTTGTGTGTATTTTTAAAGCGGCATAGTATGATTTGCCTCGTGCTATATGTGCATGGGCAATTTTCTCCTTAATGACCATTATTAACTACATTAATGTTCATTATTCACTACATTAGATGGTTGGACATTGAGTTTATAACACCTCAGCATCATATATATATATATATATATATATATATATATATATATATATATATATATATATATATATATATATATATATATATATATATATATATATATATATATATATATATATATATATATGTGTGTGTGTGTGTGTGTGTGTGTGTGTGTGTGTTCCCCCCCTCTCTCTCTATCTATCCATCTATCTATCTATCTATCTATCTATCTATCTATCTATCTATCTATCTATCTATCTATCTATCTATCTATCTATCTATCTATCAAGCTATCGATCTATTGATCTATCTATCTATCTATCTATCTATCTATGTATCTATCTATCTATCTATCTATCTATCTATCTATCTATCTATCTATCTATCTATCTATCTATCTCCATCCATCCATCCATCCATCTATCCATCCATCTATCTATCTTCTCACACAAAATATGTATTATCTTTATCTCCCTTTTCATGCAAAATATGTGTTATTCTATGAAGTTGGATCTTAGATTAGGTTGTCATCAAGTCAAAATTAAGGTAGAGGATACTTCTAAGACTACCTTTAGGACTAAATACAATCACTAAAAATCTTTAGTGATGTTTTTTGGTATTAGTAATGCTCAACTATGTTCACGAAACTCATAAACCAAGTCTTATGGCCTTATTTAGGACACTTTTGTAGTGGAATTCTTGGATGTTATTCTTATTTAAAGTCAAACTAAGAAAGAACACATGGAACACTTATGCATGGTTTTCATGCCCTTTCTACACAAAGCCACGGGGCTGAAAAACATACACTTCTTCATCCAAGTCATTATTCAAAAATGTTGTTTTAATGTCCAACTAATGTACATTCCAAGCATGATGAGCTGCAAGTGCGCAGATGCTCCGAACAGTAGTCATACGACATGTAGGTGCAAAGGTCTCATCAAAATCAATGCCTCTTTCCTGTGCATAACCCTTTGCAACAAGCCTAGCCTTATACCTGTCAACTGTACCATTGAGTTTACGCTTCAGCTTGTATACCCACTTAGTGCCAATGGCCTTCTTTCGAGGAGGCAAGTCACATAAAGACCAAGTACCATTCTTCATTATTGCATCATATTCAGTTTGCATAGCAGCCATCCAACTTTCTGAATTTTGTGCTTCATCAAACAAAACAGGCTCATTCTCATCATAGAGACTAGATGTAGCCATAGCATAGCAACCTGATGCAAAAGAGGCACTATGAGAGCCTGAACGAGTATGATATGACAGAGGTGCATCTAATTTGCTATCATGCAAAGTCTACACCAGCCATTTTGGCATAGTTTTTGCCTGCTCAATATCAACTCTCTCATCAACTAGTGCATCATGTAAATCTGCATCTAAAATGGAATGATCTGCATCATCACATGAAACCTGTAAAGGCTGAGAAGTTGCCTCATTGGGACCAGCACTAGACTGTCCACCTGTAAAAAGAGGCAGCAAAGTATCATACATGTCTTTGGAGCTAACAGATGTCTCCTTAGTACATGAAAGCAATGGCTGAATAGCATCTTCCACAAAAACAACATCATGGCTAACCAGAATGCATTTAGTCTGTGGATGATACAGACGATAGCCTTTACTTTCAAAACTGTACCCAACAAAAATACATTTTACTACTTTATCATCCAATTTTCTGTAATGTTGTTCAGGCACTAATGCATATGCCAAACGACCAAAAACACGCAGATGAGATACAGATGGCTTGTGATCATGCCAAGCCTTATATGGATTGATAGACTGCAGCGCTTTAGTGGGACACCTGTTCAGTACATATGCTGCACACATGATAGCCTCAAGCCAGAAACTATGTGGCAAAGCCTGACTCTTGACCATACACCTTGCCATCTCCATGAGTGACAGGTTCTTTCATTCAGCAACTCCATTCTTTTGAGGTGTATATGGCATTGTACACTGGTGTTTTATCTCACGTTCAGCCAGAAATGCATTAAAATCAGAAGACATATATTCCCCCCCTCGATCAGAACGGAGGGTGCCCATTTTACATGCTGACAGATTTTTAGCCAAAGCCAAAAACTGTTTGAAGCACATGAACACTTCAGACTTTGCCTTCAATGGATATACCCATGCATGCCTGGAAAAATCATCGATGAAAGTCACGAAGTAAAGATAATTCCCAAAAGAAGGTGTCTGCATAGGACCACAGACATCACTATGTACAAGCTGCAATTTTTGAGTAGCCCGAACTAAACCATCTTTTGGAAAGGATGAACGCTACATTTTGCCCAAAATACAGCCTTCACAAACATGTTTTCCAGGTGCCTCAAGTTTGGCAAAGAGGACACCATTTCAGATTTCTGCAAGCGTACCAAACTAGCAATATTCAGATGACCAAAGCGTGCATGCCAAATCTTTGCATCTGAAATAGCCTAAGAATCATTTACTGCACATGCCAAATCATTTACAAATCTTTCATAGTCTATGAGCTTATACAGCCCACGACATAAAATGCCAGAAGCAATAATCACATCGCCATTTGGCAGATCATGAAATGTACACCTGTCACAAACAAATTTCACAACCAAGCCAATCTTGGCTGATGCAGAAACTGATAACAGGTTCTTCTTGATCCCTGGCACAAATAAAGTATCTGACAAAGTGAAAGAACTACCATCAGTAGTAGTCAAAATGATTTTACCAACTCCCAGAACAGGATAAGAGGAGTTGTTGACGCATGTAACAGTATTCCCTATAGGGGCAGGCTCGAGTGAAGAGAAGAAACTACGCTACGAGGTAATATGTTTGGTCGCCCCACTCTCAAAGTACCAAACATCTGAGTCTACTGCAGACATGCACTGCTCATGAGAAGATGGGTCAAAACTACAAATTGTAGTAAATGCCCATTCTTCTTCATGCACAAGATTAGCAGACTCCATTTTTGGTGTAGAGGCTTCTGCAACAACCAATCCAGCCTCTTTCTTCTTTGCCTCTTTTGCAGCCCATTTTAGATAGTTCTTTATGATATGATCATTCCCTTTATAGTACTTACAAAACAATTTCTGCTTTTATGATTTCTTCTCATCTTTGTCTTGGTTCTTCGAATGTGCAGCATTTGCAGATTTTTGCTTACTAGTAGAAGAGCTCCATTTTCCTTTGCCCTTCTGACTAGCTAGGAAAGCTTGATTTGCAACACGCATAATGGACCTATTCTGCATGGACTGATCTTCCTGCAACAGAACAAAGACTAACTCCTCAAATGACAAGGCATTTGGATTGCCTTTCATCATCAACCGAAGAGTAGAAGCAAAACTCTGATATGAATCAGGAAGACCATTCAGAACGGTCTGCACAAGTGAGTTATCTGGTATAACCTCATCAGCAGAAATCAATTGTTCCTTCAAGTCTTTGATCTTTGTTAGGAAACTATCCATAGAATCACCTTCATTCATGTGCTCACTCTCCAACTGTTTTCGGAGGTAAGCAACACGAGCCTCATTCCTAGCTTGGTACAATGTGGTATGTGTATCCCAAGCATCCTTAACTGTTCTGCAAGAGCGAATATGAAGAATAATGGCACGTTTGACATACAAAGCTATCAATGCATGTGCCTAGGCATCTCTGCCATCCCAAGGAATCTGCTCTGCACTAGGTGCAGTAGAAACCGCAACACAAACAGGAATATGGAGAATCGACACCTTCTACATCAGCTTCAGTACCTATAGTTGTAACAGTTGCAGGTGTGATAGGACGTTTTTTGACACCCTGCACAATGTTCCACAGTCCTTTTGCAAACAACACATGTGGCACCATATAAGCCCATAACGGGTAGTTGGTACCATCCAACTTATCCTCAATAGCCAACATACGGAATACATCACTGCTTTCAGCCATGGTCGGTGACTAAAATACCTTGATGCAAAAAATTGACTGTATCTCAAAAAGTTGAACAAAACTGCCCAGACGAATTGCACTAGACCTGTAGCAGACTTTGAGACGCTTATATTGGCGAATAGAAACTGGTATATACCTTTGGCACAAAAAGATGAAATAACCTACACAAGCACTACGATAGTGATCATGGAGGCCGAAACGAGCTCAGATCGCGATTTCGGCACCACAAAGGGAAGCTGTTTTGATCGCAAAAACACGCTGAGTATGCTGACCGAAATTCGTGCGATTCTGAGACTGCAAATGGAGGAGTGTGGACGGCGCCCTAGATGAAGCGACGACCTGCTCTGATACCAATTGTTGGAGTTAGACATCTATGGAAGCACGCGAATAGCACAAGGAAGAAGAAGAAGCTTGGAGCACAACACACAATACTGAATGTCTTACTAGAGAATGTACAAAGATAAGTAGCCCATTAGGGCAATAGGTGTATATACAAGCCGGGGGAAAAAAACCTTCTAAAGAGGGAAAAAAGTGCCCCGGCGATCCTAGTGTGTTCACACACATCACGACCTAAATATATCAACAGTAATATACTGGTAGATTCACTTGCATGCATATATTCAATGGATTCGGTTTCACTCATACCACTAATGATCTACTTGCATCCATTAGAGATGTAGGGGTTAACCTACCTTCTCTCCTATATGGGAACCCATAAAGAGAGGGGATGCATAGTTACAAGTTTCCAAAAAGGATTCTAGATAGATGGATGTTACAAATGGGCTTAAGTGGAAGAAATAACGTATATGTGATGGATGTCTATTGTTCAAAGGAAAGGTATGTGTCCTACAAATGAATTAATAAGACTCATGCCCTTGTAAGAAGGCAGTTTTAGTCATCTCAAATTCATAGGGATGTCGAAGACTATGTGCTCCAATGCATGAAATGCCAATTCAATAAATTCAAAAGGTTGAAGATAGGAAGTCTTTTAAACCCATTAGATATTCCAAAAGGTAAATGGGAGAGCATCTATATGAATTCTATTGTGGATTACCCAAAATGGCTAGGGGTAATCCAACATATCTACAATGAAGACTCTACATTTGGCTAGAACTTTGTGGAAAAAATTTATTGGTTATATGGTCTTCCACTAGTCATTGTAATTGAATAGGATATGAGATTTACTAGTAAATTTTGGAAATTCTTCTTCAAAAGTTTAAAAATAAAGCCACCATACTCGATGAAACCTCCATTTTGTCCATTATGTGCAATGGTTTAGACCCCCTATTATTGGGATTATAGTAACATGTATTATAATCATGCCCTAATAGTTGATAGATTAGGTAGTATAATTAGTTTTGCACCTTATATGGAACTTTCAATGCACCTAACGTCTTCAAAATTAGTCTAGCTACGTTGGTTATCTTGTTAGTAGACCGTAAAACTTTAGTCTATTTGGGCTTCAACCTTTTTTCATGCTTCTTTTCACTTTTTGCCTTCAACTTTTTTCATGTTGGTTATCCTGTTAGTAGACCGTAAAACTTTAGTCTATTTTGCCTTCAACTTTTCTCATGCTATTGCCTCAGACCATGGAAATATTTTAGCCACGGAGAGGAAAGGAAAACTCATCAGATGTAGGCACACTTGTTCCTATGAAGGCCTCTAAGTTGCAATCAACATGTTCAATGAATTTCTAAATTATTGATCATAAACTTCCACTAATAAATCATGTTATTTAATTTTATGTGTCTTACATAACACATCTTCTAGAGCTTTACCAACCCTAAAATGAGGAGAAACCCTAGTCTTCAAACTATCAGAATTTGGGGTTGTGGCCATGATTTATTTTGGAGTTTGGGGGATCGAGAATGCACATAAACAACACAAGAAAGAAAAAGAAACTTAAGAGCACAGCAAAGAGTGTATTGCTAAGCATTGAATGTACAAAGATAAGTATCCACTTAGTGTTATGGGCATATATATAAGTCAAGGGGAAAGAATCTCCCACTAAGGGAAAAAAGTTTTTGAACAAACCTAAATGTGTTCACACACATCATTATCAAAATATGCTAACAAATCCCTAGAGTGATGCCATGAGCTAGGGGTTGACACTCGTGTATTAAGATCAATCTACAAAAGGGAGTGAGCCCAAAGTTTTGTGAAAAGATTTGAACTTCTTAGGAGACAAAGCCTTTGTGATAAGGTCCATAACATTATCCTATATGGACACATACTCTAAATCATTTTCTCCAATAGAGAGTCTCTCCTTGAAATAATGATAGTGCACCTCAATGTACTTAGTGCAAGCATGGAATGTTGGGCTCCCCACAACTTATAATGTGCTATGATTATTAGTAAATACATGGTTGCAGGAACCTAACCAACATCCAAATAATCCATAATGTATATGAGCCACACACACACTCAACAATAGTTGTAAAAGCTATTCTATGCTCATTTTGACAGCTAGAATGGCCATAGTATGCTACTTTTTACTCAACTAAGATATGCATGAGATACCAAACATGTTAAAAAAACTACTTATGGAGTCACAAGTTTCATAACAACCAACCCAATTTGAACAAGAAAGCATGTCAATCTGGTGGTATTAATCCTCCTTTGGAATAAAAGAATTTGATGCTATTTGGTACTACATAAGTATAAAAATACACTTAATTGCCTGCTAATGTTTGATGCCTAGGCTATGCATAGATCCACTCATCCAAAATGCAATAAAATAATGGGTAAAGTGATGCATATATAAATAAGGCATCCAATAGCTTTTTGATAGAGACTAACATCAAATGCATCCTTAACATCACGAAGACATAACCATGTCTCCTTGGGAGTGGCAATGGGTTTAGAGTTTCAAGGCCAAAATGTTACAATAAAGTACCAATGCATTTTTTATTTGACACAAAATAATGCCTCCATAAACTCACATAAATTAAATGTCAAAATAGGTGTAGATGGCCCAAAATTGATCTTTCAAAACATGCATGCAAATCAGCCTTAAAGTAAAAAATATGCATCTTAGTAGGACGAGTGAGAAGTGTATCATCCATGTAAAGAATGGAGAAAGGATATGATAAAAAAAAATGCCTCTTTGTTGAGCATAATCTTTATCTACAAACCTATCCTTGTAGCAATGAACACTACTATCAAGCTTGTGTTTCAGCTTATAGATCCATTTAGTGCCAATGGTATTGTTGTGAAGAGTCAAGTAAGATAAAGACCAAGTACTATGCTTCATAATGGCATCAAACGTGGACTGCATTGTAGCCGTCCAAAATTTTTAGTTTCGTTCTTCATCAAAGAAAACAAGCTCATTCTCATCACAAAAGCCAAAGACAACCATTGCATAGCAACAAAAGCAAATGAAAGACCATTGAAGCCTAAGTGAGTATGACAAGGAAAATGTGCATCCAAATTACTATCTCTCAAATTCTATACAAACCATTTTTGTAGATATTTTGTCTCATCAATATTTTTTCACTCATAAAAAAGTGCATCATGAATATCTACATAAAAAATGGAATGATTTATATTCTCATTGGAAACTTGCATAGGTTGAGAAGTTTCCTCACTGGGAGATCCATTTGTATTGTCCACCCATGAAAAGAGAAAACAAGGTATCATATAATTTTTTTGAGCTCATTGATTTCTCCTTGATACATGAAAATAAAGATTCCATTGAATTCTCCATAAAAACTCCATAAAAATCTAGAATATGTTTACTTGTGGATGTTATAGATGATAGCCTTTGCTTTCAAAGTTGTCCCCAACACAAATGCATTTCACTACCCTATCATCCAATATCTTGTATTGTTTCTCACCACTAATGCATATGTCAAACAACACGAAACATGTAGACGAGCAACATATACCTTGAGACCATGCCAAGATCCATAAGGAGTGATAGATTGTAATGCCTTGGTAGGAAACTTGTTAAGTACATATGTAACACACATTATGGTCTCAAGGTAGAAACTATGAGGTAATTCTTGACTTTTGGCCGTACATCTTGCCATTTCCATGAGAGACCTAGTTTTTCTCTCAACAATGCCATTTTGTTGTGGTGTATATGGCAATATAAATTAGTGTTTTATCCCACACACAACCAAAAATGCATTGAATTAGAAGACATATACTCCCCCTTGATCGAAATGGAGGGTGCCCATTCTACATGTTGATTGCCAAAATGTAATGCATTATAATTTTGTTTGCCAATGGAGAGCAAAATGATAGTCCAACCTAGAAAGATTACTCAAGTTTTTGGGGATAGAAGTGTTGGAGATAGACGTCTGCGGAAGCACGCGAACAGCACAAGGAAGAAGAAGAAGCTTGGAGCACAACACACAAGACTGAATGTATTACTAGAGAATGTACAAAGATAAGTAGCCCATTAGGGCAATCGGCGTATATACAAGCCGGGGGAAAAAAACCTCCTAAAGAGGGAAAAAAGTGCCCCGGCGGTCCTAGAGTGTTCACACACATCACTACCTAAATATATCAACAAATCCCCCCTGGGAGGGATGCGGTGAACAAGGAGCTGGCACTCATGTATAAGGAAGTGCCAAGCTATGTGGAAATCACTCCACAAAAGGAAGTAAGCCCAAAGCTTTGCGGAAAGCTTCAAACTTCTCCCTAGGCAAAGCCTTCGTGAAAAGGTCTGCAATGTTCTCCTGCGTGGGCACATATGCCAAGCTGATCTCCACAGCAGATAACCTCTCCCTGAGATAGTGATAATGCACCTCAATGTGCTTAGTGCGAGCATGGAACACAGGGTTCCTCGCAACTGCCAATGCGCTCTGACTGTCAGTGAAGATGGTGGTGGTAGAAGACTGGCCAACACCCAAATCAGCCATAAGGCGTCTGAGCCACACACACTCAACAGTCGCTGTGAAAGCTGCCCTATACTCAGCCTCACAACTGGAAGTGGCCACAGTAGGCTGCTTCTTGCTCAACCAAGATATACATGAGCTACCAAGCATGAAGCAAAAACCACTGGTGGACACACGAGTGTCATAGCAACCAGCCCAATCTGAGTCAGAAAAAGCATGCAAATCTGGCGGTAGTGATCCCCCCTTGGGATAAAACAACCCAAGTAGCCGAGTACCACTCAAGTAGCGAAAGATGCGCTTAACCGCTTTCCAATGCGTGACTCCTGGGCAATGCATAAACTTGCTCATCTGTGAGACAGCAAACTGAATATCTGGCCGAGTAATGCATAAGTAAATCAAGCATCCAACAACTTGCTGATAGAGAACAACATCAAATGCATCTCCAGCATTATGAAGACTCAATCGTAAACCTGTCTCCATAGGAGTGGCAATAGGCTTACAGTCTTCAAGGCCAAAACGCTGCAATAATGTGTCAATATATTTCGTTTGACACAAAGCCATTCCACCATCAACATGCATAAACTGAATGCCCAAATAGTGATGCAAATGCCCCAAATCAGACATCTCAAATGAGGCATGCAAATTAGCCTTAAAATCAGCAATATGTGTCTCAATAGGACCAGTGAGCAGCATGTCATCAACATAGACAACAATGATCAGAAGCACATCATTAGCACGCTTAACATATAAGGTGCTTTCAGTTGGACTATTCTCAAAACCATGTGCAATCAGATAGGCATGTATGTTCTCATACCAAGCACGTGGTGCTTGCTTTAAACCATATAATGCCTTCTTTAACCTGCAAACCTGGTTTTCATGCCCTTTCTGCACAAAGCCACGGGGCTGAAAAACATACACTTCTTCATGCAAGTCACCATTCAGAAATGCTGTTTTAATGTCCAACTGATGTACATTCCAACCATGATGGGCTGCAAGTGCACAAATGCTGCGAACAGTAGTCATACGGCATGTAGGTGCAAAGGTCTCATCAAAATCAATGCCTCTTTCCTGTGCATAAACCTTTGCAACAAGCCTAGCCTTATACCTGTCAACTGTACCATCAGGTTTACGCTTCAGCTTGTATACCCACTTAGTGCCAATGGCCTTCTTGCCAGGAGGCAAGTCACATAAAGACCATGTACCATTCTTCATTATAGCATCATATTCAAATTGCATAGCAGCCATCCAATTTTCTGAATTTTGTGCTTCATCAAAAGAAACAGGCTCATTCTCATCACAGAGACTAGATGCAGCCATAGCATAGAAATCTGATGCAAAGGAGGCATTATGAGAGCCTGAACGAGTACGATATGACAAAGGTGCATCTAATTTGCTATCACGCAAAGTTTGCACCAGCCATTTTGGCATAGTTTTTGCCTGCTCAATATCAGCTCTCTCATCAACAAGTGCATCATGTAAATCTGCATCAGAAATGGAATGATCTGCATCATCATATGAAACCTGCAAAGGTTGAGAAGTTGCCTCATTAGGACCAGCACTAGCCTGTCCACCTGTAAAAAGAGGCATCAAAGTATCATACATGTCTTTGGAGCTAACAGATGTCTCCTTAGTACATGAAAGCAATGGCTGAATAGCATCTTCACAAAGACAACATCACGGCTAACCAGAATGCGTTTAGTCTGTGGATGATACAGACGATAGCCTTTACTTTCAGAACTTTACCCAACAAAAATACATTTTACTACCTTATCATCCAATTTTCTGTGATGTTGTTCAAGCACTAATGCATATGCCAAACAACCAAAAACACGCAGATGAGCAACAGATGGCTTGCGGTCATGCCAAGCCTCATATGGAGTGATAAACTGCAACGCTTTAGTGGGACACCTGTTCAGTACATATGCTGCACACATGACAACCTCAAGCCAGAAACTATGTGGTAAAGCCTGACTTTTGACCATGCACCTCGCCATCTCCATGAGTGACCTGTTCTTTTGTTCAGCAACTCCATTCTGTTGAGGTGTATACGGCACTGTACACTGGTGCTTTATCCCACGTTCAGCCAGAAATGCATTAAAATCTGAAGACATATATTCCCCCCCTCGATCAGAACGGAGGGTGCCCATTTTACATGCTGACAGATTTTCAGCCAAAACCAAAAACTGTTTGAAGCACATGAACACTTCGGACTTTGCTTTGAGTGGATATACCCATGCATGCCTGGAAAAATCATCAATGAAAGTCATGAAGTAAAGGTAATTTCCAAAAGAGGGTGTCTGCATAGGACCACAGACATCACTATGTACAAGCTGCAATTTCTGCGTAGCCCGAACTGAACCATCTTTTGGAAAGGAACAACGCTGCATTTTTCCCAAAATACAACCTTCACAAACATGTTTTCTAGGTGCCTCAAGTTTGGGCAAAGAGGACACCATTTCAGATTTCTGCAGGCGTAACAAACTAGCAAAATTCAGATGACCAAATCGTGCATGCCAAAGCTTTGCATCTGACATAGCCTGAGAATCATGAACTGCACATGCCGAATCATTCACAGATCTTTCATAGTCTATGAGCTTATACAGCCCACGACATAAAATGCCAGAAGCAATAATCACATCGCCATTTGAGAGATCATGGACTGTACACCTTTCATCAACAAATTTCACAACCAAGCCAATCTTGGCTAATGCAGAAACTGATAACAGGTTCTTTTTGATCCTTGGCACAAATAAAGCATCTGACAAAGTGAAAGAACTACCATCAGCAGTAGTCAGAATGATCTTACCAACTCCCATAACAGGATAAGAGGAGTTATTGGCGCATGTGACAGTATTCCCTGTAGGGGCAGGCTCGAGTGAAGAGAAGAAACTGCGCTGCGAGGTAATATGTTTGGTCGCCCCACTGTCAAAGTACCAAACATCTGAGTCTACTGCAGACATGCACTGATCATGAGAAGATGGGTCAAAACTGCAGACAGTAGTAAACGCCCATTCTTCTTCCTGCACAAGATTTGCAGACTCTGTTTTCGGTGTAGAGGCCTCTGCAACAACCATTCCAGCCTCTTTCTTCTTTGCCTCTTTAGCAGCCAGTTTTGGACAGTTCTTTATAATATGATCATTTCCTTTACAGTACTTGCAGAACAATTTCTGCTTTTTTGATTTCTTTTCATCTTTATCCTGGTTCTTCGATTGTGCAGCATTTGCAGATTTCTGCTTACTAGTAGAAGAGCTCCATTTTCCTTTGCCCTTCTGACTAGCCAAGAAAGCTTGATCTGCAACACGCATAATGGACCTATTCTGCCTGGACTGATCTTCCTGCAACAGAACAAAGAATAATTCCTCAAATGACGAGGCATTCGGATTGCCTTTCATCATCAATCGAAGAGTAGAGGCAAAACTCTGATATGAATCAGGAAGACCATTCAGAACGGTCTGCACAAGTGAGCTATCTGGTATAACCTCATCAGCAGAAATCAATTGTTCCTTCAGGTCTTTGATCTTTGTAAGAAAATTGTCCATAGAATCACCTTCATTCATGTGCTCACTCTCCAACTGTTTTCGGAGGTAAGCAACACGAGCCTCATTCCTAGCCTGGTACAAAGTGGTAAGTATATCCCAAGCATCCTTTGCTGTTCTGCAAGAGCGAATGTGAGGAATAATGGCACGTTTGACAGACAAGGCTATCAATGCATGTGCCTGGGCATCTCTGCCATCCCAACGAATCTGCTCTGCAGTAGGTGCAACAGAAACAGCAGCACGAACAGGAATCTGCGGAATATCATCTTCGATACCATCTTCATCAGCTCCAACACCTGTATTTGCAGTACCTGTCGTTACAGGTGTAACAGGACGTCTTTCAACACCTTGCACAATGTTCCACAACACTTTTGCAACCAGTACATGTCGCATCATATAAGCCCATAATGGGTAGTTGGTACCATCCAACTTATCCTCAACAGCCAACATACGGAATACATCACTGCTTTCAGCCATGGCCGGTGACTAAAATACCTTGATGCAGAAAATTGACTGTATCTCAAAAAGTTGAACAGAACTGCTCAGACGAGTTCCGCTAGACCTGTAGCAGACTTTGAGACGCTTAAACTGGCGAACAGAAACTAGTATATACCTTTGGCACAAAAGGACGAAATAGCTTGCACAAGCGCTGTGATAGTGCGTTCAGAGGCCGAAACGAGCTCAGATCGCGATTTCGGCACGACAGAACGAAGCTGTTTTGATCTCGTGAACACCCTGACTATGCTCACCAAATTTCGTGCGAATCTGAGACTGCAAACGGAGGAGTGTCGACGGCACCCTAGAAGAAGCGACGACCTGCTCTGATACCAATTGTTGGAGATAGACGTCTGCGGAAGCACGCGAACAGCACAAGGAAGAAGAAGAAGCTTGGAGCACAACACACAAGACTGAATGTATTACTAGAGAATGTACAAAGATAAGTAGCCCATTAGGGCAATCGGCGTATATACAAGCCGGGGGAAAAAAACCTCCTAAAGAGGGAAAAAAGTGCCCAGGCGGTCCTAGAGTGTTCACACACATCACTACCTAAATATATCAACAAGAAGACCAATATGTTACTCTCCATTGCAAGAGCACAAATAAATGCCTTGAAGGGAAGACTATAAAGATTTAACAATTGCTAAGAACATGTGAAAAAACAATGTGGTTGCATTCAATAGCTATTCATGATAGGAAAACACTCAGAGCCACATGTGCAGAGAAAAAAAAAAATCTTTTTGGTGGTATCACCATCATTCATAGATTCACTGATCATTCAAAGATTCACTTGAATAAGCTAAAACTTATACACTACAATCCATACACATTAATAATACTATTATAAATGGAAACTCCCTTTAAAAAAAAACTGCCATGAGAGAGCCCAATTGGCAATCAGGTCCAAGTGTATTTGCCACCTCGACCAACAAAACATTAGCTTAATCAATTACAAAAGCATGTAATTAATTATGCACTTGGGAGAGAAATAATAGCATACATTAACCAACAAGCATGACCCAATATGCATCCATTAATAATACAATTCGAGGGATAGTCTCAAAATCATTACTCACCAGCTCATAATAGAAACATGATCTAATCTATGCTAGTTATGTTTAGGTCAAATTAATAAATAAAAAGAAGGATACACCAAATTTGCCAATAAGACCCAAAAAAAGAGTGAATCAAATACAACAAACATTTTTAAATTAGCAAACCAAGGAAAATAATATATCTGTGACAATGTTACTAATGACAGTAAGCATAACAACAAAAATCAAGCAGAAGTGTTGCCTTGTATCCTACAAATTTAGTAGAGAAGAGCATAGAAGTTACATTTTAGTTCTTTGTATAGTGAGACATGACACCATATAATCCACCATCTCCCCTACCAGAGGGAGAAAAGGGCAAAAAATAGTTGCATGTGTGTTGTAGTGAACAACCTTCCAGTATAAAACTGGTACAAATTATATGGTGTCATGCAACACTAGACCAAAATGGTCTAATAGTAAAATTTCAACACTAATACAAACTAATTACATAATGTCATGAGTTAAAAAAGAAGTCAAACAAAGACAAACTAAAATTATATTCTTCAAAGTACGATACAATGGCTTTTTTCAATTGTAATTACAACTTAATTTCTCTCCAATTGCTTCAAATTTTACATTGCAAATTAGAAAAAACACAAGGAGATAGGAGATTGATATCTAGCAACATCATGTGCACACAAAATTAGTACAATTGTATACAACATTGAAAGGTAGGTACTCGCACCCGCTCCCATGCTATTGATTATTTCACCTAACATGCTTCCGCAAGTCAAGAGAGAGGTAAATATTTTCAATACTAAATAGCTTTAATGGATGTTTTCATATATCAATTTCTATAGATTGATTAAGTTAGAAATTGACTTATAGTAACTCATCAATACTTTCCAATCACCCCAAGAAATCATGATTTATTAGTCTTACCCATGAAATGGTTTCTCATATAAACCGATACACTAGGATTTGTCCCATGATTCTCATACTACAAAAGGTTGGTATGAAGTAATAATACGGATAAGCATTCGTAGTTAGGGTCAGTCCATGAATGTCATTTTAGATATATAGGATGTACTTATCCCTCACTATATGGTTTTTAGATTAGGCAATAAATTAAGAGTGCTCATCCACCACTTTATAGCATTTAACATACAACAATGTATAGGCTACACAAGTTTTTTGTACCCCGTAAGACAAATAAGATGGCGTAATAACACTATAACATATGAGCCTTATACTGGTGCAAATACATAGGGGCAATTTGATGGTGGCATCGATATAAAGTTTGGTACCATCACATTGGTATGAGTGTCGGTATGGATATCAGTATAAGCATCAATATGTCCCAATATTGTTCATATACGCATCGGTATGAATGCTGCTATACTTTCGACGGTATAAGCGTCGATATTTACTGCAAACTAATGGTATGAGCATTAGTACAAGCATGAGTACACAAATTGTCGGTATAAGCGTTGGTATGTCCCTAGGTAAAATTGTTGGTATAAGCATCGATATGACCCCGACACCTATACTAATGACCATATTTGCAAATGTATTTGTGATAGAATTGACGGATTTTGAAAAATCAAATACATATCTGCAAAATCAACGGATTTTGCAAAATATGTATTTGTGACAAAATCAAATACATATTTGCAAATGTATTTGCAAATGTATTTGATTCTTGGATTGTGCTTCTTGTTCCTCCGAGGAGGAGTCTATTGTCTAGATGGAACAAGTTGTTGTTGCTGGTGAGACTATTATGGTTGTTCTTGCTGCTACGAAGGACATCTTTGCTATTCAAAAAGGTTATTAATAGACCCATTTGGTTCTTCTAATTCTTCGACTATTGGGAGAACTAGTGGCTATGGTGTAGGCATAGTAGGAGGTGGGAGGAGGTTTCATAGGAGGATGGGGGTGACACCAGATGGGGGAATGAGAAAAAAAACAAAAGATCTACTCTTGTGTTTATACCTTGATTACACAACTCATAGTGCTATCAATTAAGTGATGGAATTATTTATTTATCTTGTGATGAACATAGGCAACCCTTCAGAAATTTCTATTCACTGAAATGACATACCTTCACTCTTTTGCTTAGTTCTCTTAGGAAAAATACTATTTGGCTAAGATCTCTTGTTGCATGAAAGTAAAGTAGAAGAGCTTTCCAATTAGCTATTGGTTGCTAAAAACTTTGCACTACACACCAAGTTATGACCTTCACGTTGACCCTATATGAGCTACCAAAATAGGAAACATTTCCTATTTAAGTAAAAAACATGTCTCTATACTGCAAATTTGATGCCTACCATTGAGTTGGTGCATACAAGCTCACTTTTCAGCAAGAACTCAATGCCGAGCATCAGCTTCCCGCATAAAACCTCACTTTCTCAAGCACAAAATCATTAGGAGAAGCCCAAAACGCTGCAATAATGTGTCAATATATTTTGTTTGACACAAAGCCATTCCACCATCAACTTGCATAAACTGAATGCCCAAATAGTGATGCAAATGCCCCAAATCAGACATCTCAAATGAGGCATGCAAATCAGCCTTAAAATCAGCATTATGCTTCTCAATAGGACCAGTGAACAGCGTGTCCTCAACATAGACAACAATGATCAGAAGCACATCATTAGCACGCTTAACATATAAGGTGCTTTTATTTGGAGTGTTCTCAAAACCATGTGCAATCAAATAGGCATGTATTTTCTCATACCAAGCACATGGTGCTTGCTTTAAACCATATAATGCCTTCTTTAACCTGCACACCTGGTTTTCATGCCCTTTTTGCACAAAGCCATGGGGCTGAAAAACATACACTTCTTCATGCAAGTCACCATTCAAAAATGCAGTTTTAATGTCCAACTGATGTACATTCCAACCATGATGGGCTCCCCAAATGATGGGGTGCCTAGCTGCAAAACAAATCCAACTATAGAAAATTGGGCTGATCATGAAACATTTTTCCTTGGAGGTTGACAACCTTGCAAAGAATGGGATTTTGGGGTTTTTTTAGCACAATTAGGATTAGGGTTTTGGAGCTGTCATTACCAAACACCCTTGTAATAAATCACTACCTCAAATGTTTTGTAACAAAATGACAAATCACCCTATACATGTCCAGATCATGCATAACTAAGAGTATGCACATAGGAAGGCTAGTGACAAGCATTTTTAAGAGTATGCACTTTTTCTTGTCAAAAGTCATAAGCTCTAGTTCTTTTATTCCTTCCAACAGTTATAATAATCCTAACTTCAAAGGAAAAATACATTGAAAAACAAAAGTTGGACTAACTCTCTTATCAGACCCTAAATTGGCATACTTATTGCTTCCTAAATTGGAATAACCTCTCTTATCAGACCCTAAATTAGAATTCCTAGTGGTTCTTGGTTGAACTACATGGTCCAGTTTGTTAATCTGGTTAGGGCCTAGTCTGATTCAGTTAGATCTAGTCAAATGCTAGTTCAAGCCATGCAAGTGCCCATAAATAGTGGAGGAGGACATCAATCTCATTTCTAAAATTTGTGAGCCGAGAGAGAGAGAGAGAGAGCAACAAAGAGCTGAGAGCTAAAGAGCATAGAGCCTAGCAAACAAGCAGAGACAAGCAAATGGAGAGGAAGAGTGTTGTCAAGAATACTTAGAGGTACCCAAAATTCTTGCTTCAAAAAAGATTCCAAAAAGATTCCCTTTTACTATTTTAGAAAATTCCTATATTTTCAGGCTATGAATTTTTATTACATGCAAATTTGCTATTTTTCTACATGCAAGCCGATGTCAGGCATCGACCTAGAGGTGCACGTCAATGTCTGGCATCGACATACAGGTGCAAGTCCATGCTTGGCATCGACTTGTCTCTCAAAGTCGATGCCTAGCATCGACTTGTCTCTCAAAGTCGATGCCTCGCATCGACCTAAACTACAAAATTGATGCCTAGCATCGACTTGCACGTGCAAGTTGGTGCCTGGCATTGACTTGCAGGTGCAAATCAATGCCTGGCATCGACTTGCCATTGATATGCACGAGCTAGATAGCTAGCTGGAAGTCAATGACAGGCATAAACTTTGAGCTACAAATCGATGCGAGGCATTGACTTTGAGGTGCAGGTCGACGTCTAGTATTGACTTTGAGGTGCACGTCAATGCCTGACATCAACTTTGAGGTAAGTTGATGCTTCACATTGACTTTGCACTGCAAGTCAATGCCAGGCATTGACTTGCAGCACAAAGTTGATGCCACACATCAACTTGCACATTAAAGTCGATGCCTGGCATCGACCTCCACTTGATCGATGACATTCACAGAGAGAGAACCAACATTTTTTCACATTTCACGGACAATGAGGGAAAAAAGGAAAAGACTGTCAAGAAGCTTAAGGTGACTGTGAGCACAGGAGAACAACCTTGTGATAGGAGCATGGGTCACCCCATGAAAGGAAAGAAAAGCATCGCTTCATTATCCTCTGAGAGGGCAAGCAACCTGATTGCCATTTCATCTGGTGGACATAGTAGAATAAAACCTATTGATGATGATTCAATGAGGAAGGAGAGGTCAAAGGAAATTCAAGTTAATAGGAAAGATCAACCACTTCGGGACATGATAGATCTGGAGTGGTGTCTTCAGTACATTGAAGAGAAAATGCGACTCTTTTGGTGTTTGCAGGAGCCTATGGGAGGGGAAAGCTCATGACAACATAGGCTTTTTAGTATGGCTTGGTGTTCAAAGTAGATTATGAGGATGAAGATTCAGACAACCTTCTGTTCCTAGTGGAGACATCTAAAGGCTTACGAAATGCAATCTACAAAATGGAGCTCTTGTGCCCAGAGTGTTGTGTGCCAAAAAAGCTTGCAGATATTTGTAGGGAATCTGAGAATCTAATCAAGGATTTAATGCCTTGGATCCAAGGGAACATAATACCAATAGAGAAAAAGAAGACAACCCCAATAAAAGCAAAGGGTAAGCAGCATGTACAAAAGAAACCACTCAAGAAGTTGAAGAAAACCGCAGATGAAGCATCCACTAAGTCAAGTTCTGACTCAGAGGATGTTATCATTGCACCTGATGGAGAACTTGCATCTGGGATCTTGGGTACTGAATAGAATAGGATGAGGGAAGACATTGCTAAGAGAAAACTTGTTAGAAAAGGGCAGCTATTCCACCTTCCGATAAATATCATCCACAAATCACCAATTGATCCAGTCACAAGGAGGAGGCCCCTTGAGATAAGGGAGCCATATAATCTGCATGTGCAGAACCTAAAGAAAAAGATGAAGATCAACCCTCATGCAACTATAGTTCCCTTTCTTGTGATGGTGGACCCAAATGAATGCAGCTCTGTGGAAGATTTCAATGAGGCTTTTTTTGAGGATTACATGTACTATGTGATTGGTGGATCACACTTTGCAAAGGGCCGTAGACAATTGGTGAAGGAGCAGCCCACAACCTTCTTCTTTAGGTATGAAGAGTGCAAGATATATGTAGGACTTACTACTGAAGAGGCCAAGCTCTTGGCTTGGGACCATAATAACGACAATGACTACAGGTAGAAAATGTCATCTATTGAGCAGATTCGCTTCTTCCACCATGAGTATGAAGATTCTCTAAGGAAAGATGTTGGGAGAGTACATCCTAATCTAAGGAAGAAATGTCTTATTGAGGTTGGGATTGTTGTTGATGAGAATCTAAATCAGATGCCTTGCAAAAATTTGACCCTTGGTTTCAAGTGGCATTCAGAATAGGTGAAATATGGGATCTCCGGGCCAAGATTTTTACAATGTGGGAAAATAAGGAGGTTAAGGGCCAAAAACAGAGGAAATCAATGCTAGATCTTCATGTGGATGTAAAGGGAAAACGAAAGAAACTTGACATTTGCATTGAAGAGGTTACTAAGGATATGAAGCTGACACCATGGAGAGCCCTACAAGGGATCAAGGATGATACCTTGATAATATCAACATTATCTAGAGTAATTTCCAAGGATTTAAGTCTTGAAGAGATGGTCACTGAGCTCAATAAGTAAGTAAGAGTTTCTTAAATCTTCTTTGCTTTGTGTTTCTCATTACTAAACTCAATGGCTTTTATCCATATTTGGGAATGCAGCCACAAAGTATATATGAAGATTTAGGAGGTAATGATGAAGAGGTTGGGATGCTTCCCTTGGAGTGAAATCAAAGTAGCATCATACAAAGCATTGTCAGGACACTTTATACTATTCTGTGACTGGGTAGGTGCTGCAATTCCGTGTTCCATTCTGTGTTGGGATTCGATGTCTGGCATCGATTCTCTATTGAAAGTCGATGCCTGGTGTAGCTCAGTGATGAGTAGCACCTCCTTTAATGTCAATCCGGGAAGACAAGAGGATGGTATGAAGACCTTGAGCAAGTGGAGGTGCAAGTGCGTGAGTGAGAAGCACACAAACATGCACACACATACACACACACGCGCACACACGGCAAGACAAAGACTGAGAAGCAATGGAGTTCTTAGATTACTTTCAAAAAGCTCTTACAAGTTCATTTCAATTACAATCCAACCTCAAAAATGAGCTCTCTAGGTCCTTTTATAGTTTTTGACTAGCTTTGGCCCTGTTCAGACCTAGTGTCCGACCTAGTTAAAAATTAGGTTCCAGGGCTTATTTGAGGGCTCAAACGAGATCTAAAAAATACGAAAATTGGCAGGTAGATACTTCTAAAGCTCCTCAAGCTCAAGGACTCCTTGGCTTGCACAAAATGGAGCTACAAAAATATGAAATGGTATTTACAATGGTGTTCAGTGATTAAAATCACTATTTGTGTAGGGATTTTCTCTGTTGATTTGTCATACACCTCTTTGAGCTCCCTACTTGCTCTTTCTTCTTGTGTGCTCAACTCCTTGATGTCTGAAAAATTTAGATGGCCTATTTTCCAGATCTTCTTTGACTGCCATGTCTGCTTGTGCTGTCCCTTCGCTCTGACTCTCTTCGTCTTGTGGCTCCTTCGGTTCCCCGACTGCTGCCAACAACCCCCCCACTCTCGCGTCTGTCGCCCCTGACAGACCCTTGTCTAGAGGGTTTTTGAACATAATATTGGACGACTTCGGAGGCTAGGTGGTGTTCTTCTAGTCGTAAGTCGCGTGCTAGATCTGTGAGCAAATCATCCCAATTCATAGGTCCGGGAACATCTGGATGAGGCACCCTCAATTGTTCTGAGTAAATAGTTCTCTCCACAGCAAATAATTGGAGGAGATGTGATGGTCTGGGTATAAAGATTTCGGAGTGATATTCCCAGAATCCTGTGATGAACATCTCCTCAAATGTCTGTTTAAAGCAGGCTGGGAGGTACTTGATTCTGGCGTGCCAAGCATATATTACTTCAATTGATGGGGTGGTACTCATATCGTACACCAGATCCTAGTTTCCTGTCACGAAGCCTGCTCCTGAGAAGTGGGGGTCCTTAATGTTCTTAAACGTCATGAAAGTGATCAGCATTAATTCAAATATTTTCATACACATCTGGGCCATCACATCGGGATTATTGCGTAGCCGAATGCTCCAGTGACGGATTGTAGAAATCATGTAGTTCACCGTGGGGGGTCCTCGTGGAGGTGCTAGATAAACGTAATTTAACCATTTTGCGCAGGCTTTGATGTCTCTGACGGCAATAGTGAATTCAGGCCATGTGCGTCGTCGAAGAACTGGAACGTAACAAGGATTATATTTAATAAACAACGGCATATTATTCCAGGTTCGGACCATTTCAGGATATGTTTCCAAAAGCCTGATCCTCCAGGTGGGTTGATGGATGGACCCACGCCTAGCACTTTCCGGTATATCATCTGGACCAAATTGTGTAGCAAATGTGGGAGGCTTGCCGCATTGTCGTTGAATCTCGGCGTTGTAATCGGCCAAAAGTATGCAGTACGGCACATATTGGTCATTATTGGTGCCGATCCATCTATGATGAGACATGCTTCTGAAATATTCTGACTTTATGACAGTTTCTTCTAGGTTCGCTAGTGATTGGATCTGAATGGCCACCCGTTCTTCGTGGGTGTTCGCTGTCTTTTCCAGTGTCTAAAGCCACTCGGGTGCTTCCACTTCCAAGGTGTCTAGTCCCTCTGAGGTTTGTTGCCCTCCTGGCATCGGCATAGGAACATACGGTTCTTCGTACGAATCATCTACTTCAATAGGGACCAACTCTTCTGGCTCTGGTTCTACTACTGGAGAGGGCTGCCTCTCGTATGTCAGTAACCTCTTTTGTAATTCTGCCACCTGCTCAGTTAAGGCCTTTACCTCGTCTGAGGTAGAGGTTGATGGGACACTCTTCGGTTGTTCTTCCTGCTCCTTAAGTCTGCTCCGTAGTGTGTCACGTTCTCTTTCTAAGTCATCATGGGCTTCCAGAAGATTTGCATAGCTTTCCAAAATGGTTTTCATCGTCTTCGAGGGAACTGCTTTGAACTGCTCTGGATCTATCTCGTGGGGAGAGCCTTCCATTGCCGCTTCCAGATTCTCTTCATTTTGTTTCTGCAGTCTCTTGTTCTCTTCAAGTGCTGTGGCCATATGTTTCCTGAGTAGCGCCAAGTTACGTCTGACTCGTAGGTTATCGGCCTGGTATACTTCGAGCAAGGCTTCTAGTTGTTTGACGCCTGATTCTTTTGATGGTTGGGGTGCCTCTAGTAGTGTTTGGTGAGCCTGCTCAAGCGTTGTATAACGTTGATTCACATCTGCATTTTCCTCTTCAAGAATTGTAAGTTGCCTTTGTAAGTTCTGGTGATTTGTTGTCAATTGTTGATACCGGCCGTCCAGAGCTCTGTACTCATTCTGAAGTTGATAGACACATTGATTTAAAGCTAGGAATATACTATGTACATTAAATGATGCGGGGAGGGGTGAAGGTGCAGGGGGAATGGGGGCGGGAAAGGGAGTTGTGAATGATGTGGATGCAAGTGGAGATGTGGGTGGAGGGGGTATGGGAGATGGAGGTGGCATGGGGGGAGGGAGCGGTGCAGTGGCAGGAGATGTTTCCATAGTGTCAAGTGTTTGAGTGACCGTGTAGATGGGGATCGTGGGTGGGGTGGATGTGACGTTAGTGAAGAGAGTGGTGAAAGTGGGCATGGTGACTCCCCCGAATTGGATTCCCGGAGAGAGTGGAATTCCCATGACGATTGTGGTGGTAGTGGACGTGGTGGTGATAGTTTCATGTGGTGGAGTGAGTTGTGTAGTGAGGGGTGGGGAGGATGGTGACAGTGGTGCTTCCTGATGTTGGTCTGTTTGCGTTGTATCTCCTGGTGCTGATACATTGATATGAATTTGTTTCCCGGATCTCATGGGACGGGCGGGAACTCCTTTCTCAAATCGGTGAATGTAGGTGATTGCCTCATGAATGGCCTCATCCAAACCTACTGCATCTGCATGTAGGTTGATGGACTCGATGAACATATCATCCACACCTTCCTCTGCCAGCAATTGGTTCATGAGTTTCTTGCCTGCTTCAAGTGACATTTTATGCTGTTCTTGAACTAGCTGCATGGTTCGATATAGTCTTTTTATTTGTGCCGAATACGCGGGGGCACTTGCTAACTTTGAAAGTTCATCATACTCTTGTTCTTCGTAGGTTTCTTCCCCTTGTTCGGTCTCTTGTTCATCGACGTCGACTTCTACAACTTGCGGTTGGGTGGGGGCTGGCATTGTGGTATGGGTTTGTGGTTCTTGAGCTTGCTCTATTTCCGTTTCGAGATTAGAGTCGTAGATTAGTCTAGCCACTTCTTCATCAGTGAGATCATTGAGAGTAAAGCCCTGTGGGAATTCCAAGTCCGATGGGACGGGTGGAAACACCAGATTGGGTCCCTCTGTACTTGGTCTTGGTAACCGAATGGTGAATGGTCTAATGCGTCGTGTCTGGGGAGGGGTAATCTTTGGTGTAGTGGTGGCTCCCCTTGGTTGAGCGCAGGGTAATTGGACTCCCCCTCTCATCTTCTTCAATGGAGGACCTGCCGCTGATAGCCTTCTCTGGAATTCCTGGGCCCGGGACCATACAAGTGCCCGTTGAATAGGCACGTCATAGGCTAGACATCGATAGATTATCTTGGTCAGAGCACAACATCCGTGGAGCACATTTTTCTGCTTCTTGTTCCACCGTTGATGGGCTAGGTGAATCTGATCTATGATCCAATGTGGTACGTTGATAGGGAGGTTTTCTGTCTCTGCTAAATACAAGCTAAACCATATCTTCTTTGGGGGCATGGTGAATCTTTCCTGTGCGGGGAAAGCAAAATGCTGCATGACGGTCCGTAGGTGAAGAGCGATGGTCGGTGTCATTGCTACCATGTCCTTCAGCTTATTGAGATCTTTATGTTTCATTCTGCCTGGAACCATTGTTTCCTTTTCAGTAGGAATGTGCATACCATACATGCCCAATGCTTCTCGTACCAGATTGAGGGTCAGTTTGAATCTTTTAAGTTCGTGACCCGGCAATAGTGAGGGTAACACAAAAGTGCTGTCGCCTCCCTTGGCCCTGCTAGGAGTGATGGTACTGATAAGATAAGAACAACGTAAGAAATCTGGCTTCGGTATGGGCTCTGAAATAACTGTCCAGGCCAGCTTTGGTCCATACTGAACGCATGACTTCGGCATTCTGATAGCTCTCAAATTCGCGCGTGAAAAAATGGTAGCGTCCCCATTTACCATTAAACTCCAATTCAGCTTCCCAAAAATAGGTTCCATCACCCAATGGTCCTGCAACATCACTGAACCAATGAGCGTGTTTGCCCACTTGAGAGGTGTGCCCCTGGGGAGGATCCTGAACTGGGAGTACATGCACAGCTTGAAGTTCTTGCGGTCTTTCAGTGAGATGTGGTTCGAGGAGGAGTGTTTCTATATCCACAATCTGTGCACTAGATCCGGCGTGAGAACTGGCACCTCCGGCTTCTGCCATTGCCCTGCTTGCTTGTTGGTTCTGTGAGAATATAGAACCAGGTGTTAACATCGTAATGGACAGAATAAACCCGTTGTTGTCCCCGTACAACATTAACGTGAAGTAGATGATGAGTCAGTGGTTAGTAAGTGCACGCTGACAGTGTGTATAGTTAATGCCTGGATAGTCCTAGGAGCTAGATGGAAAGATGCACTGTCTGACTAATGCAGTTAGTAAGTGGAGATGAATTCACAGATTGGGGTCGGGGGGATTATTACAAGTCTTAGGTTGCCAAACACCATGAATGGCTTTTGGTCTTGGTTTTGTGGAGATTCGGGAGGGTTGCACGAGTAATTCTGCTGGGAGTTGTTGTGTCATTGGGACCCATTTACGAGTGAGTCTGTGCGTGCTTCTAGGTGGTAGTGTGTTCGAGTGTATCAGACAAGAGTGGGCGGTGGTTGCTTGAGCGAGTGAACCCTGTTGTGTATGATGTGAATTGTGTGGGGATAGTTGAGCCCGCAAGCAAGCCTTAGGCACCCAAATTTGTCTTGATTGTGGGTCAGCCTTCATCGACTTCTTGGGTACCCAAATGGATTTCACTTTCTCAACAGAGGTTTTAGGAGTCCTCTTATTAGCATCAAGTCGTTGATTACTAATAGGAAGTTGAGACCGTTGTTGCAACTTAGTTACGGTCGGCAGCTCGTCTTTCCGCACCCACATTTGTTTCATCGGCTGAGTTGTTCTGCTTCGCGCGTTCTTTTGGTCTCTCGCCTGGAGAGTCTTCAATGATTGATCTGCCCTGAGTTGCTGCCTCCTTCTGGCCTTTGAAAAAGAAGGGAGTTCCATTGTGGTTCTGACTCCTTTTTTGAGATCTTCGTTCTTCTGTATCACATAGCCTTGGACAAGAACAGCATGGTCAACTTCATGTGTACCCCTGGAGGGACCAGGAGTCTGTGCCCTTCCTAGTTCCTTGAGTGCTCCATTATTTAACTCAATTGTAATTCTAGTTTGATTCACCCATACCTGAAGAAGTCCACTTCTTAGGTTTAAGTTGACTGCTTGGCCATAGATCCAGCCTTGACCCAAGACAAGGGGTTCAGTGAGGTCCTCATCTTGACATACTAGTACTTTAATTGTCATTGCCTCATCATGAATATAGAGGGGAAGTTCCACCTCGCCCATGCAAGGGGTTTCCACACCTCCCAATCCTATGAGATATGCTTCCACAAGATTGACAGTTAATTGCAACTCTTGACAGTAGGACAATTTAACAGCACTAGTGGCTGCACCTGAGTCAATCAAGGCTCTTACAGTCCTTGCACTCTTTCCTTGTCCTATATCTAAGGTTATGAAAAGACGTCGATCAGTTATCCTCTATGAGCTAATACCTGAAACTTCACACATAGCCACGTCATATCCTTGATCTGCATATGCATCTTGCCTAGGGTGCTCTCTACCTTGTCTTCTTAATTTCATTCTCCGTATGCGCTCTAGGGCTTCTGCTTGAGCTTCTTCTCGAATTCGCTTTTCTTCCTCTTTGCGTTTCTTAGCAGTATTAAGTCGACTTAGCATTTCCTCTGTGAGAGGTTCCTGATACAACTTGACTCTGCATCCGCTGATATAACTTGGGAGAACATCGCCTTCTAATGTGGCTAGTTGCACTGCTCCACTTGTTGAGATTCTGTTAATGATCATAGGTCCGTAGCCTCTCTTCTCCAGTTTCCTCGCATGTTGCTTCAATGTGTAGACTAAAATTAAGTTGCCTGCCTTTAAACCTTTATCCTTAACGTGGGCATCAAAATACGCCTTTTGTCGTTTCTTAGCTGCATATATCCCTGCAACTGCCCTTAGTCTTGTTTCTCCTAATCGTTCAAGGTCAAAAAGTCTAGAGGAGAGTTCATGACCCGTCCATTCGTGCTCTTGTGCTACCTTCAATGTAGGTATCAAGAAGTCCAATGGTAACACTGCATTTTGGCCAAACACCATCTGAAAGGGGGTGGCTTGGAGTACCATTTTGTAGGCGACTCGGTATGCCCAAACAACATGGTGTAGCTGTTTGTCCCAATCAGAGCGTTTATTATTCACGAGCTTGGTCAACACATTGCACAGAATCTTGTTTGTGCTTTCGGCTTGCCCATTAGCTTGTGGGTGGTAGGGGGCAGACTTCTTATGAACTACCAAGAATTCTTGGAGCAGATTTTCAATTACTTCATTCAAGAAGTGAGTGCCTCTATCACTTACTAATTCTATAGGTAGCCCGTATCTTGTGAATACATTCTCAAACAAGAATTTAGCAGTTGTTTGAGCATCGTTCTTTGTTGTGGCTTTTACCTCTACCCACTTTGTTAGATAGTCCGTCGCAACAATGATATATTTTGCATGGGAACCCTTAGCTGGGGGATTAATAGGACCTACAAAGTCTATTCCCCACTTAGAGAATGCACGTCCACCCATCATAGGTTTCAGTGGCATCTCATCTTTACGTATAGGATATTGAGTTCTCTGACAGACATCACAGCGTTTCACATAGGTATGTGCATCCATGTGAAGGGTCGGCCACCAAAAGCCCGCAAATAGTATTGCCTTGATCACCCGATCTGGTCCAAAGTGTCCTCCTGCTACACCTTGGTGAGCAGTGTCTAAGATCTTGAGATACTCACTTTCATGGACACATAGTCTCAAGTAACCATCTTTACCACGTTTGTATAGATTATCGCCAATGAGAGAGTAATCCTGGGCTTCTTGTTCTAAACTCCTTTTCCTAGCCAGAGTCATGTCTAGAGGGAATGTTTTCGTCCTCAGGAAGGATACTAGTGGTTCACTCCAATCTCGCACTATGGATACTTGATAAAGAGTGGCATGTTCCACAGGTGGTTTAGTGCAGCAGATTGGGCATTCCTTGCACAACCTTTGGACATCAGCTTCCATAGTTGGCCAATGTACTCCTAGTCTCCTTAGTGTTTGTAGGGTTCATTGTTTTGAGTAGTGTTGCTCTAATGCACCTACATGTGCTAATTGCAACCATTTAGTGTACTCATCCTCTTCCACACAACAAGCCAAGATCCCTTGATTTGTGTGCTTGTACATACTTCCAGCCATGATGTGATACTTTTGGGCTTTTACGACCTCTCTATCCTGTGTGGCTATTACTGGGTGGTTAGGCCCGTATGTCAATACTGGTACCAATGGCTTAGCCCAATGTGGTACAACTTCCAAATTAAACAAGTAAGCATCAGGAAGGTCATCTGACACTCCTTGTGGGGCTTCTCCCGATGTGAGCCTAGAAAGGTGATCTGCTCTCAAATGAGTCTTCCCTTTCCTTACCACAACCTCAAAATCATATTCCATCAGCAAGAGAAACCATCTTACTAATCTACCTGTATTGCATGGTTTGTTTACCAAGTACAACAATGCCTGATGGTCAGTAAAAAATTTAAACTTATTTGCAAGCAAATAATGTCTAAACTTTTTAACTGCATATACCATGCCTAAGCCTTCTCTCTCAGTAGTGGTATAATTTCATTCAGCTGCGTTCAATTGTCTACTAGCATAGGCAATTGGAAGATCCATATTACCTTCACCAGTAGGTTGAGCAAGCACACATCCAATGTCATAATTGGATGCATCCACATGAACATGGAAAGGCTTATTCCAATCTGGTGTGGTCAAGATTGGTGATGAACACAATCTTTGTTTAAGCTCCTGGAAGGAATTCTCACATTCATCAGTCCACTCAAAGTTAGTCAGAAGTCCGTACATGGGCTTTGCAATAACAACATACATGTGAATGAACCGGCGGTAGTAACCACAATGCCCCATGAAAGCCTGTACTTCCTTGACATTCTTTGGCCTAGGTAACTTGGCTATGGCTCTCACTTTTTTTTCATCAGTGGATATGCCATTCTTTGACACTATGTGTCCTAGAATCTTGCCTTGCCTGACCATAAAGACACACTTTTTTGGGTTCAGGCAGACTTGATATTCTCTACATTTGTCAAAGATTTGTCTGAGTTCGGGAATATGGGTTTGCCTAATGTTGGAATGAGCACAAAGATCATCAACATAGACTTCTAAATTCTTCCTCAGGAACTCCTTAAATACATGGCACATCAACCTCTGGAAGGTTGCAGGAGCATTGGTAAGCCCAAATGGCATTACTCGAAAGGCGAATATGCCCCATTCTATGGCAAAAGCTGTCTTATGCTGATCCTCTGGAGCTATGGCTACTTGATTGTAGCCCGAAAATCCATCGAGGAAGCTGTACAGTTCCTTGCTTGCTACTCTTTCTAAGAGATGTTCTGTGATGGGAAGCGGATAGTTATCTCGGATTGTGGCTGCATTGACCTTCTTTAAGTTAATGCATACACGTAATTTACCATTCTTTTTGGGCACCACTACAATGGGGGATACCCACTCAGTGTGCTCAATTTCATAGATAAATCCAGCTTCAACCAGTCTATCTATCTCCTCTTTGATCTTAGCCGCATAATTATCGTTATATGTATAGGGCTTTTGCTTAGAGGGTTTAGCATCTGAGGTCATGGGGATAGTGTGTGAACATATGTCAGGGTCAACACCTTTCAAATCCTTGTAACTCCAAGCGAATACATCTCTGTATTCTCTTAGCAAGGCTATTAACGCATGCTCTTCTTCCTCTGTTAGGTCATGGCCTATGTACGTGCATCTCTCCTCTCCTTCTTCTAGGGCCACTATATCATAGGCCTCTCCTGATTGTGCCTCTCGTTTAGGCATTCTTATCATGAATCTCCTATCGTCTATCTCATACTTCTTAAAATTTTCTGGGACCTCAAACAAAGATTCTTCCTCTTCTGGTGAGACTTCTCTCTTCTTTCGTTTCTTTCCTTCTTCCTTCGGGGTCACATGTGTGGCTAATCTTACATCATTTGTAAGCTCTCCATGCCTCTGGGGTTGAAATTCTACTTCATGGAAGTATTCTTCATCTGATGCAAAAGGTGGGTCCATAATGATTGACTCTAGATCGGAGTCACTTGCATCCTCAAATGCATCCGGGATAGGTTCGCATTCTTCTAGAACTGCCTCTCCCATGATTGGCTCTATGGAGAAGACTGAAATGTCATAGCCATCCTCATCACAGTGAGGTGTCCATTGTTCCTCATTGATGGCTACATCCATTGTTGCTAGGATTTCTGCCCAGCCATGGGGTTCAAATTCCTCATCAGGAAAGACTACAGGTGCATAGGTTGGGTCTTGAATTGATCTATGGTTTTCTTTTGCACCTACCTCTCTGGCTTTCTCTCTCTTCTCTTCTTCTACTGCTACCTTACACATCCATAAGTGGGTGTCTTCATGCATCCACGAGGATCCGGATTCTATGGAATGTACAGACTCAGTCTCATCTTTGGCTCTATGGATGGGATTCCATTGAATAGGTGGTACATCTCTATGAGAGTAATCCTTAAGATTGACTTTGGTCGTAACACCTAAGTGCTGCAGGTACAAAGAATTGGTTCCCCAATCCTGTACCACTTGCAACTGTCGCATAAAAGGTCGTCCCAAGATCATCTCATAGGCATGATTTTTGTTGAAGTCACATATGGCAAATGTGTGCTCAAACTCGACACCACAGGTGGTGAGAGTTATTCCTTCTAGCAATCCTAAGGGTCTCTCAATATGACCATCGGCCATCTGCAATTTCATTCTCGTTGGCCTGAGTGCTGGCTTGCCCCAACGCTTCCATAGGGAAGTGGTGGCAATTGCAACTCCTGCGCCTGAGTCCAAAATTGCCTTGGTGGTGTACTCCTGGTAGGTAATGGGAAGATAGGTGTTCACTTCTTCACCTTCACACATATCTCCTATCTTATCCAAGGGTATCTCTGGCACTGTCCTATGTGACCCTACCTGGGAACGAGGTTTTGCTATCTCGGGCACTTGATTGGCTACATGTTTCCACACTTCTGGTCTAACCTTAAGCAGCTCTTCCAAAGTGAGATTGCACTGCACTTTGGTGTTCTTCACTACCTTTGTGTTCCTAGGTATGACTGAGTCCTCATTTTGTACCATGACCGTAGGTGCTCTCATACAGGTGGACCTTGCTTCCCATGGGCCTGTGAAATGGGGTAGTTCTTGTAAAGAATTAGACTCGAAGTCTAATCTTTCTTGAGATTGGGTGCTCTCCTGCTCCCCATAAATGGATGGGATGTCTTGTGGGAATTGTTCCTGTGCATCATCCACAAGTTCAATGGGAGGAGGGACTTCACTTTCCTTAGCCCATTTGTCTTCTTGAATCTCGCGTAGGAATTCTGGTGTGAACCGATTCATAGAAGATGATGTGTCTGGCTCCATAGAGTTAGGCACATAGGCTTCAGGCACATAGACTTTTTGGGTAGGAAGACCTGCTCTTTCACCAGCCTTGTCATGGTGTTGAGGGGCGAGTTCCTTTTGTGATTGTGCCATTAGATTCTCCATTCTTTCTAGGGAAGGGGGGTTGTCTAGTTCAGTGGAATTTGGCACATAAGCTTTCAATGGGGGATGGGTCATGTTTTTTCTTGCTTTATCTCTTTCTTGATTTTTTTCTTCCTTGGCAGATCTTGCAATTATGCCCTCTAACTTCTCTAGAAGTCCATCCAAGTGTAATTGCGTCTTGGCTGAGCCCGAGTAATTGAAAAGGCGACTGGCTTCAAACATAGTCTGAGCCAATGCGACCATTTTCGCGCAAAGCTTGGTTCTTTCTATCTCTAGGTCAGCTCTAGGGTAGCACTTGTCATGATCCGTGACATTTGGCCCTTCTTGGATTCTGGCCTGATATGCTTTAAGCATCATGTCTATGTCTTCAGGAGTGGGATCAGCTAATACTGATCCTACTCTAGGGGGTGGTGGAGTCGTATGAGGTGGGTTGGAAGGTGGCGGGTCGGAAGGCGATGGGAATGGTGGTGGTGGGGTAGTGTGAGAGGGAGTTTGAGATGTGAGTTCAGTTATCCTGGCTTTGGTTTCTCTTATGCTTTCCTCAAGTTCACTCATCTTTTTAGCCCATTGTCTTTTCATTCTTTCCCGACTATCTTTCCACGCTCTAGTCCTTTTCTTTGTCATGCTCTCGGTTTCACTAGCCTCTGGGTTCTTATCCTGGTTTACCCCTTGGTTCTGCTGCAATGCCTGAGCTCTAGTCACTACCTGTACTGGTGCAGTGGATGTCACACTTCCTGTGGAGTGTACCACCAACCCAATAACGTTAATAGGAGTGATTTTTGGCATATTATTAGGATTCTTAGGGCAATCTCGTATGAGATGCTCCTTTCCACACTCTTGGCAAAAGCCTTGGATCGTTACTGACTGGGGTTGTGTAGGTGGAGGCAAGGGACAGTCGCGAATGAGATGATCTCCTTGACATTTGTAGCATGGTCCTCTAGGGAATGGGGGTCTGACTTGCCTAGGTTGGGGTCTTGGGTTGGGGTTTGCATACATGACATTTGTGTAATCTGATTCCCAACTAGGTTCATTTGGCTCTTCACTATAGTAAGACTCACCATGTTCAGGAGACTGCATGTAGTAAGCCTGGGGACTATCAACATGTGTAGAGTCGAAGCTATGGTCACTGGGATCACTTTCTGAAAGCAATGGTGTTACGAGGACTATAGCTCTATTCAGGTTTTCTTCTGCAGCTGCATACTTTACAGGGATCACGTTGGATGGAGCTGGAGGTTGTTGGGCTAACACCGGCTGAGGCCTTTGCTGGGCTTGATATTGTGGTTGGTAGGTTTGTTGAGGCCTAGCATACTGCTGTGGTGGATATTGGTTCTGGTATCTGCCTTGTTGAGGGTATGGCTGAGGGTAGGTTTGCCTAACAGCTTGCTTATTGTATGGGCAGTCTTGTGCTGTGTGATTTGTGTATCTTCATTCTATGGTGCAGTACTGGCTACTAGGATTTACTTGGGGTTGAGCCATAATGGGACATACATTCGCCATGTGGTCGCCACCACAAGTGTAGCATCTCTTCACAGGGGCAAACCTTGGGGTCTTTTTACTAGTGACACCTAATTTCTGAGCTACTTTCTCTGCAAGTTCCTCAATTGATGTGGATTGCGTGGCAGAGAGGCTAGAGGCACTATCTGAATCTTTGTATATCTTGGAAAGCTTTAACTCCTCCCCTAGGTTATCCTCAATGTCAATGCACATGCGTACACACTCTTCTATGGTTCTAGGGTCTTTCAAGTACACATATGATCTTAATTTGGTACTTAAAAATCCATCCAAGAATAAAGCCACTTGCTTAGCTGGTGTGGGTAGCTCAGGGACAGGGCATCTTTCAAGATATTGCCTAAATCTCCTTCCTGCAAGTCTCACGGTCTCTTGCGGGGTCTGCTTGAAACTGTGAATCAGTGAGGAGGTATTATGTCTTATGCCACTCTTAGAGAATTCAGTAATGAAAGCCTCTAGGAGTTGGTCTATGCTCCTGAACTGTCTCTCGTTTAGTGGCTGAAACCATGTCAGGGCAGTGTTCCTAAGGGTTAGACCAAAGGCATTGTACTGCGTGAATAGATCCTCCACTTGTTCAGCTCTCAGGACTTGTCTAAACTCAGCCACATGATCGTATGGATCTCCAGTGCCATCGAAGTAGTTCTTCATGGACTTAACTAGCTGCGTTGGTCTCAAAGTCCTTGTGTGTTCTCTAGGTCGTGGTAGAGGGAACTCATCCGCATTTCTTTGATTCCTATGAGCTCTAAGTACCTCAGGCTCTACTCTATTTGTTTCCGTCCTCGTTCTTTCTCTGCCCCCTGAGTTGGCAAAGCTCACTTCTGGCCTATCTCTACTTCTATCTCTTTGAGTTCCATGAGCTTGGGATGTTTCCACTCCAGGGTGACCAAAGGGCACGTTCGATCTTGGTTGGGGGAAAACGAATTCACCCTTCCAAGTGTAAGCATGCCTATCATTCTCTGTCACCACAAAGATCCTCTCTGAAGCGTGATCTAAGTAGGTCACTCTGCCTGGGCTATCAGGATCCTTAAACTCATAGATCATGATTGTTCCTATATCAGTTGGCTGATCGGATTTATACCTCCAAAAGGCTTCGTCAATTTCTCGATTGAGGAGCAAATCTATGCTCTTATTATCCTGGGGAATCCACTCTGGTGTGATAATCCTCGTAAGAACAGATTTCCCTCGAGGGGTCCTAGGTTCTGTACCCATGTTTCCTTGCTCTAGGTCCCCTAAGTCCGCTTCTGAGATCACATTTCCAAATTCGTCCGTCCTATCTGGGTGACTGGTGACTACGTATATGGTTCCTTCTTTGTCCAAGTATGCTCCGTTTTCGAACTTGACAGCTGGGCGCTCTAGTCCAATGGATTGACCAGGATTCTTAATCTGTACCACAGATCTTCCTAGGCCGTCCTCATAGATGCTGGCACCTAATCGGTTGATCCTAAGGTATTCCAACTGCGTTTTGTAAGGGCCTTCTACTCTGTGCAAGTATGGCACTCCTAAACTTCCCGTAGGTCTGTCCATGCCTTGAGACATCTCTGATTCACTGGTATCAGAGCTAGGGTAATGCGAGTGGTGACTCAACTGCTGGGCCCAAGATCTCGCAGTATGATTGACACTAGCCTCTGAAGACCTAAGGCTTTGTCTATCCCTCACTAAATGTCGCCCTGATCTAAGGTTCATATGCCTAACTGACTAACCCAATTTTCCCAGGTACAACCACGTTTCTGAGTCCTTTGTATCAATTGCTTGATCCCCTTTTTATGTTGATTACTGTGTTTATACTCTTGTCTGATATCACGTCGTTAGGAATACTTGAGTTTAATTTCACACTTTAGTTTGGTCGTTTCACGTTAGGTTCTTTTCCTTTAAGGTTATCGTTCACACACACAGGTTATCTCTTGACTTGAACTTGATTTCTTAGATAGTCTTTGATTTATCTCGTGCCTATCGTTGCCTGGAATTACTTCTAACACTACCCGCACTTAGCCTAAACTAAGAATTGACAGAGGGTGTTGCGGGTTTTCCAACCTTGAAGTCCTTTCCTTGTGTTGTTGCCCTGGTGTGCCCAGGACGCGTGTTCCCAAGCCTGCACTTACTCTTGCTTTGCGTACCCTTCGATGCTCTCAAAGGACCTGTAAAAGGCCCAAGATTAGCTCAAGACTTAAATTCAAAAGACAACCCCAAGCACTTCCATTCATGTAACTCAAACACCAATTAGCCCTTTGGTTTTATGGAAAATAATTCTAGGGATCCCTGAATTTTGTTCCCCCTGGGTATGGTCACTTCAAAATACCCTATCTGAAAATCAGTGCACTATTCTTATAAAAAACAGTTGAGAGCATGTAGTATATGCCACGAGCTTTCTGACAAGCCCTAGATCTCAAAAAATGGATTTCGTATGAAAAAGTTATGACCGTTTAGGGCTTTGTAGTTAAACAGGATTCAAAACAGGCTAACAGGTAAACAGGAATTCTCGAGTTGCTTGTGGCACGGCCTCGCGATGCAATTCTACACCCTAGTGTTTGCCCCACACTTAACCAAAATTGAGACCAATATTTTTTCCCAAAAAATTTGACCTAATTTGCCCTTCTAACGTGTTCGCAAAGTCTGTTGGTTGCGATTGACAGGTCAATCGCGATTGACGTGTCGATCGCGATTGACAGGTCCGTCGTGGCTGTCAGTCGCGATTGATGTGTCGATCGCGATTGACAGGTGGCTCGAGAAGTCAATTAGTCGTGGTCAAAGGGTCATTGACTCTGTCAGTCGCGATTGATGAGTCGATCGCGATTGACAGGTCGGTCGCAAGGGTCTGTCCGTCGTGGTCAAATAGTCGTTGACTGTGTCGGTCGCGATTGACAGGTCCGTCGTGGGCTGTCAGTCGCGATTGACAGGTTGATTGCGATTGATGGCTCGATCGCAATTGACACGTGTTACGCGTATGGTCCGTCAGTCGTGGTCAATCGGTCGTTGACCATGTCGGTCGTTGACTGTGTCGGTCGTTGACCCTGTCGGTCGCGATCGAGGTGTCCGTCGCGATTGACAGAGCCGTCGGCAACTGTCCGTCGTGGTTTGTTGGTCGCGATTGACAGAGCAATCGCGATTGACAGAGCAATCACGATTGACAGAAATCTGTGGAATTTCAAAAAACTAAACACATTTTTGGGAAGCTCTAGGCCTGTAGGTCATGGATATGCACTTTGTTTAGCAAATAGAGCAACTTTTCTGTCGGTCGCGATTGACAGAACCCGGCGACACAGAGATAGGACCGAACAGTTCCGTACCTGCGCAGAATGCTGGGGATGGTGATACAGCAAGAACCTGCAGAATGCTCAAAAAACATGCAAGAAATAACACACACAATACCGCTCTCTCGCTCTCTCTCACAAGTGAAATGAGGTAAATGAAAGGGGGAAGGAGATATAGTCAAAAAACTGAAATTTTTTGCGATGATGGAGATGGAGGTGGGAGATGGTGATGATGATGATGGTGATGAAGATGGTGTAGAAAAAACAAGAAAATGGATGAAAGTGAAGAAATTACCTACAACTCCAACGCGTCAACTCTACGTCTTACCATCACACGCTCGTCCTCAAAGCTCGATCCCCGGCAACGGTGCCAAAATTTGGTGTAGCTCAGTGATGAGTAGCACCTCCTTTAATGTCAATCCGAGAAGACAAGAGGATGGTATGAAGACCTCGAGCAAGTGGAGGCGCAAGTGCGTGAGTGAGAAGCACACAAACATGCACACACATACACACACACGCGCACACACGGCAAGAAAAAGACTGAGAAGCAATGGAGTTCTTAGATTACTTTCAAAAAGCTCTTACAAGTTCATTTCAATTACAATCCAACCTCAAAAATGAGCTCTCTAGGTCCTTTTATAGTTTTTGACTAGCTTTGGCCCTGTTCAGACCTAGTGTCCGGCCTAGTTAAAAATTAGGTTCCAAGGCTTATTTGAGGGCTCAAACGAGATCTAAAAAATACGAAAATTGGCAGGTAGATACTTCTAAAGCTCCTCAAGCTCAAGGACTCCTTGGCTTGCACAAAATGGAGCTACAAAAATATGAAATGGTATTTACAATGGTGTTCAGTGATTAAAATCACTATTTGTGTAGGGATTTTCTTTGTTGATTTGTCATACACCTCTTTGAGCTCCCTACTTGCTCTTTCTTCTTGTGTGCTCAACTCCTTGATGTCTGAAAAATTTAGATGGCCTATTTTCCAGATCTTCTTTGACTGCCATGTTTGCTTGTGCTGTCCCTTCGCTCTGACTCTCTTCGTCTTGTGACTCCTTCGGTTCCCCGACTGCTGCCAACACCTGGCATCGACTTCTTGCCACATGTTGATGTCTGGCATTGAGTCTCTACTAAAACACGATGTCTGGCATCGACCTCTAGCAAGAAGTCGATGTCAGGCATCAAATTTCAGTAGAGATGTGATGCCTAGCATCAACTTGTGAACATGAAGTCCATGCTAGGCATTGAATTTCAGTAGAGAATCAATGCCTAGCATTGACTTCTTGCCACAAGTCGATGCCATACATTGAGTTAAGGACATCATATGAGTGCCAATATTCATTCTTCTTCTCTTATTTTTGTAGAATCCAAGAAAGTCAAAGTCTACTGAGGCAAATGATGATTCTCCACCTCCATTCCTGGTGCACATTCAAAGGGCAAGGCACGAGAAGTCTAGGTTAAAAGCTAAGGAAATTGATTTTGATGATGAGTCAGATTTGAAGTGTTTTTGGGACCCTCTAGACCCCCTTATACTTGTATATTACAATGTATATTGCAATCATGTAAATAATATATGTACTATTGTACCTAGAAAACATTACTCCCTTGTTATAGCAGATATACCCTATGGGTTTAGATTGATGAGCTCTGTTAATCATGAGGAGCCATTCAAGCACCCACAAATTTGCAAGATGGATACAAATTTTGCACACTTGGCTATGTCACGTTTATGGAGGATAGTGGTTTTCCATAGCAGGGACCAATCCTTTTCTGTATCAGCTGCTTTGAATTCAAGATGTCATGTTGTGGAGTGTCTTACATGGTAATCTATCTTCTTTTTGTCTCTGATTTATGCACGATGAACTCTATTTTACTTATGGTTTTCTATGACAGGGTGAAGACAAGTGTGAATCATACTTTGCATAGGTTTGCGAGTTCAATTGAATGCATTACAGTCAGGTATTATGATGAAGTAAGCAAACGAAGAGTGAGGGAACATTGCAATGAGAACAAAATCTCCAATGTAATCATGTTCTCTGTAGTTACAGAGAAACTTCATCATGTGGATGGGGACAAGACATTGGTTAATCCATATCAGAAGCCACAAAAACTAATTATGTGATTAATTCATTTGTTTTCCAATAATGATGATTGGGTCCTCAAACTTTTCTCTGGCACAGGTAATTGTAGTTGTAATGGTTCTCATTGACCATGTTTCTTGATGTGCCTCTAATTGCTTTGCTTCCTTTTTAGGAACGACTCTCACTTGTTCATTAAAGACGTTCAGGCATTGCATAGTTGTAGAGAAAGATGAAGCTCAAGTGAGCTTCATAAGAATGATGATTAATGGGTTGAATGAATGCCCAGATGAGGACCAAGAGGTTGGAAGGAAGCACATTGCAAAGACTAAAAGATTCCAAGTTGCTTCAAGGAGCATGTTCCACCACCAGCAGATGAACCTAGAGACATGGCTGACCTTGAAGAGTCAATCTTGGAGCAAGAAAAACAGGCTACAAGTTATAAAGCTCCAAAAGATGATATTATGCATGAAGGTGAGGAAACATATGACAAGCTTCTATTGTAGAAGCTTTTTATTTTTGTAAACGATATTTTAGGTGTAAAAATCAATTTAATAGAAATACAATGCTAAGTGTTTGTTTCTAATTGTGCTTATCTTTACCTATGCTGAGCTTTCTTGTCTAATCAATGTGTGGGTATTGTTTAACATTGATGGTTGTTTAAGGTCATCTGTTTGAAATGTTAGTTAGAAAATGCTTTGTGGTATTCAATGTGGTATGCAGAAAACCTACTCTCAATGTTGTACTAGACAATGACATGATTATTATCTGAATTGCCCTATGAAAAACATTAAAGTTTTGTTCCATCTCATGTAATGCAAATTTTGAATAACATTTAGACTCTTATCATCTGTGCTTGTAGAGATTTAAAAAGTAAATGAAGAGGTTTGACTTATTATTATTTGTCTTGAATTTTGATTTTCTAGAGTTGAAGGTTATGATGTGGGGTATTTGATCATGAAGTTGCTTTTCTTGGCCCCAAGAAAATTATTCTATCTACTTTAGACTTCTTAGGTTATAAAATCTAGCTTCTTTCTATTGTTTATGAGCAAGAGGTTTTCACTAAAGGTTGTGAAATGGACCATTTTTTTGGTTGTTTTCATGATGTTTAGGTCCAAATGAAAGAGAACATATCTTTTTTCTCCTTTGTTGTGACTCAATGTTACACACACATACTCATGTATATGTATGCATACATAAACACACACATATACACACATGCATATGCATATGTACATACACATACATAGAAGTTAGGTTCACCCCTACATCTTACTCTAATGGATGCAAGTAGCTCATTAGTGGTATAAGTAAAATTGAATCCATTGACTATATGCATGCAAGTGAATCTCCTAGTATGTTAGTTCTCTAATAGCAAAGTCACTTGCATTGTCTCAACCACAAATGGTTGATTAGGATCCATGATATGTAACACAAGAGTACTAGAAATGATTATCTTAAGCATATCCATGCTTTGCTTCTTCCAATATCTTGAATGAAAGGTCTTTCCTTTTTCCTTCTAGTTGTTTCATTTAGATATATAGTGATTTGGGCATAATTCTAATGAAAATTCAATAGAATCCCGATAAATTTAGGAACACATAAAACTCTTCAAGGTTCATGGGATGTGGCCACTCTAAAATATCCCACGTTTTCTTAGGATCCATTTTAATTCCACTCCTAGAGATAATGTGCTCCAAATGCAATATTTCATACTTGAAGAATCCACATTTGAATTATTTTCCAAAAAGTAACTTTTCTTGTAACGCTTGGGAAACTCTGCATAAGCGTCCGATGTGTTCTTCTTTAGTTTGACTTTAAATAAAAATATAATCCAAGAATTACACTACAAAAGTGTCCTAAATAAGCCATAAGACTTGCTTCATGAGTTATGTGAACATAGATGGAGCATTGCTAATACCAAAAAACCTCGGTAAAGACTTTAACTGATTGTATCTAGTCCTAAAGGTAGTCTTAGGAGCATCCTCTACCTTAATTTTTACTTGATGATAACCTAATCTAAGATCCAACTTCATAGAATAACACATATTTTGTATGAAAAGGGAGATAAAGATAATACATATTTTGTGCGAGAAGATAGATAGATAGATAGATAGATAGATGGATGGATGGATGGATAGATAGATAGATAGATAGAGAGACAGACAGATAAATAGAGAAAGAGAGAGAAAAGTGATGATGTGTTATAGACTCAATGTCCAACCATCTAATGTAGCGAATAATGAACATTAATGTAGTGAATAATGAACACTAAGGAGAAAATTTCCCATGCACATATAGCACGAGGCAAATCTTACTATGCCGCTTAAAAATATATAAAAGTAAGTGCCTATATGGGTATGCGAGAATGGAGAACAATTATAAATATGTGTGGAACCAAACAAAATATTTGAAAAATGTGTTTAAGCATTTTCTCACATGTGACATGGAAAGACTCGAAGAGACATTGAGACATGAAGAATTATACATAGGCATATTGCACATAAGAGAGAGAAAGGAAGAAAAGTAGAGGGAGAAAGAGAAGGCAGGGGGAGAGAGGGTTCTTCCAACTTTGCCTAATCATTATTATTTTCATTGTTTATTATCTTCATGGGCAACACTCAAGATGAATCAAATGAGATTTCGTCTTCCATTTTCATCAAGATCATTAAAATATTACAAGACATGTAGGGAGAGGTATAAAGCATGCTTATGAGATTTTCAAAGAACCACAAAACAAGCTTATGAGCTTTTCATCCCTTTCATGGGGGATCCAATTCTTTCCTAAGGTTTTAAAAAGGTTCTCTATAGAGTTATTTGGGTATATTATAGAAAACTATTTTGAAGTGTTAGAAAACCATCTTGAAAGTGTAGTATTCAAAGATGAAAGAGTTGGATCCATGGTAGAATTAAGATTATCATATAGGAAATTCCAAGGGGTAAAATATTGTTACACATACATGAGAGAGTTTCCTCATTCCATATTTCATTACATTGTTTGTTTTTTATCTCATCCAAAGCATTTCATACACTTGCTTTATTATCTAATATGCTTAGTGGTTGGATGTTCCATGTTTGTTTCTTTCTTTTTCACCATGCCACTATTTTCAACATGCCTTCTACATTACTACTTTAAGAGGTGTGCATACTATGAAGGTCCCTTTGACAATGAATCTACATGGGTGGTTACTCATAAGATTTGCACATGAAGAATTTTGGCCATATTCTAGGCAAAAAATCATTTTTTTGGTGTTTGGACCCATGGAATCTTCAATGGATGGGGCTTGTCACTCAAAATCAAAACTTACCCATCGAGTGGGCAGCCCCTTTCCCTTCCTTCAAGCCTTTTATTCCTTATATTTTTCACCTTTTAATATAATATTTATTTTTTTATCGAATAAATTTAGCCATTGAGATTTCTAGTCTAAGAAATATGTGTTTCGTGTTGATATATTTAGGTAGTGATGTGTGTCAAACACTCTAGGACCGCTGGGGCACTTTTTTCCCTATTTAGGAGGTTTTTTTTTCCCCCTTGTATATACGCATATTGCTCTAACGGGCTACTTATCTTTGTACATTCCAGTGGTAATACATTCAGTATTGTGTGTTGTGCTCCAAGCTTCTTCTTCTTCCTTGTGTTGTTCGCATGCTTTCGCAGATGTCTAACTCCAACAATTGGTATCAGAGCATGTCAGTGCTTCATCTAGGGTGTTGTCTACACCTCTCTGATTGCAGTCTCAGAATCGCATGAAATTTGGTAAGCATACTCAGGGTGTTTTAGAGATCAAAAAGGCTTCGCTCTGTAGTGTCAAAATCGGGATCTGAGCTCATTTCGGCCTCCGAACGCACTATCACAGCACTTGTGCATGCTATTTCATTTTTTTGTGCCAAACATATATACCAGTTTTGGTTCGATAGTATAAGCTTCTTGAAGTCTACAACAGGTCTACTAGAACTCGTTTGGGTAGTTTTGTTCAACTTTTTTAGATACAGTCATTTTTTTGCATCAATGTACTTTTGTCAGTGGCCATGGTTGGAAGCAGTGATGTATTTCATATGTTGGCTATTGAGGATGAGTTGGATGGTACGAATTACACATTGTGGATTTATATGATGCATCATGTATTGGTTGCAAAAGGACTATGGAATATTGTGCAAGGTGTTGAAAGAGGTCCTGTTACACCCACGAATACAGGTACTGCAAATACAGGTGCTGGAGCTGATGGAGATGGTGTCGAAGATGATGATATTCTACATATTCTTGTTCATGTTATTGTTTCTGTTGCACCTACTTTAGAGCAAATTCATTGGGATGACAAAGATGCTCATGCACATGCATTGATAGCTTCGTCTATAAAACATGCCATTATTCCTCACATTCGCTCTTGTAGAATAGTTAAGGATGCTTGGGATACACTTACCTCATTGGCTAGGAATGAGGCTCGTGTTTCTTACCTCCAAAAAAAATTGGAGAGTGAGCACATGAATGAAGATGATTCTATGGATATTTTCCTCACAAAGATCAAGGATCTAAAAGAACAATTGATTTCTATTGATGAAGTTATACCAGATAGCTCACTTGTGCAGATTGTTCTAAATGCTCTTCGTGACTCATATCAAAGTTTTGCTTATACTCTTCATTTGATGATGAAAGGCAATCCAAATGCCTTGTCATTTGAGGAGTTAGTCTTTGTTATGTTGCAAGAAGATCAGTTAAGGTAGAACATGTCTATTATGTGTGTTGCACATCAAGCTTTCCTAGCTAGTCAGAAGGGGAAAGGAAAATGGAGCTCTTCTACTATTAAGCAAAAATCTCCAAATGCTACACATTCAAAGAAGGAAGATAAAGATGAGAAGAAATTAAAAAAGCAAAAATTATTTTGCAAATACTGTAAAGTAAATGATCATATCATTACGAGCTGTCAAAAACTAGCTGCTAAAGAGGCAAAGAAGAAAGAGGCCAGAATGGTTGTTATAGAGGCCTCTACACCAAAAATAGTGTCTACTAATCTTGTGTAGGAAGAAGAATAGGCGTTTACTATTGCTTGCAGTTTTGACCCATCTTCTCAGGAGCAATGCATGTCTGGAGTAGACTCAGATGTTTGGTACTTTGATAGTGGGGTGACCAAACATATTACCTCACAACGTAGTTTCTTCTCTTCACTCGAGCCTGAACCTACAGGGAATACTGTTACATGCGCCAACAACTCCTCCTATCTTGTTATGGGAGTTGGTAAGATCATTTTGAATATTGATGATGGTAGTTCTTTCACTTTGCCAGATGCTTTGTTGGTGCCAGGGATCAAGAAAAATATGTTATCAGTTTCTGCATTAGCCAAGATTGGCTTGGTTGTGAAATTTGTTGATGACAGATGTACAGTTCATGATCTGTCAAATGGTGATGTCATTATTGCTTCTGGCATTTTATGTCGTGGGCTGTATAAGCTCATAGACTATGAAAGGTCTTTAAATGATTTGGCATGTGCAGTATATGATTCTCAGGCTATGTCAGATGTAAAGCTTTGGCATGCACGCTTTGGTCATCTGAATTTTGCTAGCTTACTACGCCTACAGAAATCTGAAATGGTGTGCTCTTTGCCCAAACTTGAGGCACCCGATAGACATGTATGTGAAGGCTGTATTTCGGGCAAAATGCAGTGTTCTTCCTTTCCAAAAGATGGTTCAGTTCGGGCTACTCAAAAATTGTAGCTTGTACATAGTGATGTCTTTTGTATTATGCAGATACCTTCTTTTGGGAACTATCTTTACTTCGTGACTTTCATTGATGATTTTTTAGGGCATGCATGGGTATATCCACTAAAGGAAAATTCTGAAGTGTTCATGTGCTTCAAACAGTTTCTGGCTTTGGCTGAAAATCTATCAGCATGTAAAATGGGCACCTTCCATTCTTATCGGGGGGGGGGGGGGAGGGGGGATATATGTCTTCTGACTTTAATGCATTTCTAGCTGAACGTGGGATAAAACATCAATGTACAGTGCCATATACACCTCAACACAATGGAGTTGTTGAATGAAAGAATAGGTCAAATCATGGAGATGGCGAGGTGTATGGTCAAGAGTCAGGCTTTACCACATAGTTTCTGGCTTGAGGCTATCATGTGTGCAGCATATGTACTCAACAGGTGTCCCACTAAAGTGTTGCATTCTATCACTCCATATGAGGCTTGGCATGGTCACAAGCCATCGATTGCTCATCTACATGTTTTTGGTTGTTTCACGTATGCATTAGTGCATGAACAACATCACAAAAAATTGGATGATAAAGCAATAAAATGTATTTTTGTTGGTTACAGTTCTGAAAGCAAAGGCTATCATCTATATCGTCCACAGACTAAACGCATTCTGGTTAGTCGTGATGTTGTTTTTGTGGAAGATGCTATTCAACCCTTACTTTCATGTACTAAGGAGACATTTGTTAGCTCCAAAGACATGTATGATACTTTGCTTCCTCTTTTTACAGGTGGACAGTCTAGTGTTGGTCCTAATGAGGCAACTTTTCAGCCCTTGCAAGTGTCATGTGATGATGCAGATCATTCCATTTCTGATGCAGATTTACATGATGCACTTGTTGATGAGAGAGATGATATTCAATAGGCAAAAACTATGCCAAAATGGCTATTGCAAACTTTGTGTGACACCAAATTAGATGCACCTCTATCATATTATACTCGATCAAGCTCTCATAGTACCTCTTTTGCATCGAATTGCTATGCTATGGCTGCGTCTAGTCTCTTTGATGACAATGAGCCTATTTCATTTGAAGAAGCACAAAATTCAAAAAATTGGATGGCTGCTATGCAATCTGAATGTGATGCTATAATGAAGAATGGTACCTCGTTTTTTGTGACTTGCCTCTTGGCAAGAAGGCCATTGGCACAAAGTGGGTATACAAGCTAAAGTGTAAACCTGATGGAACAGTTGACAAGTATAAGGCTAGCCTTGTTGCAAACGGTTATGCACGGGAAAGAGGCATTGATTTTGATGAAACCTTTGCTCATTCTTGTCGAATGACCACTATTCATAGCATCTATGCACTTGCAGCTTATCATGGTTGGAATGTACATCAACTGGACATTAAAACAACATTTCTGAATGGTTACTTGCATGAAGAAGTGTATGTTTTTCAGCCCCATGGATTTGCACAAAAAGATCATGAAAATGAGGTGTGCACGTTAAAGAAGGCATTATATGGTTTAAAACAAGCAACACGTGCTTGGTATGAAAAGATACATGCTTATCTGATTGCACATGGTTTTGAGAACAATCCAATTGAAAGCACCTTATTAGTTAAGCATGCTAATGATGTGCTTCTGATCATTGTGGTATATGTTGATGACATGCTACTCAGTGGTCCTCATGACATGCATATTGTTGATTTTAAGGCTGACTTGCATGCCTCATTTGAGATGTCTGATTTGGGCATTTGCATTACTATTTGGGCATTTCGTTTATGCAAGTTGCTGGTGGAATGGCTTTGTGTCTGTAGCTCAAGCGTAAGCACCACCTCCTTTACTTGTCAATCCGCGGAGACGTGAGGACTGGTATGAAGACCACGAGCAAGTGAAGGCACAGGTGCGTGAGTGAAAGCACACAAACATGCACACACATACACACACACGCGCACAAAGTAAGATCAAAGAGCGGGACAATGGAAAGCTTAGATTGCCAAAGAGTTCTCCTACAAAAGTTCTATTCTCTAACCGGCTAACCTCAAAAATGAGCTCTCTAGCTCTTTTTATAGTTTTTTGACTAGTTTTGGCCCTGTCCAGACCTAGTGTCCGGCCTAGTTAAAAATTAGGTTCCAGGGCTTATTTGAGGGCTCAAACGAAGTATAAAAATTAAGAAAATTGGTACGATGGTACTTCTAATACTCCTCAAGCTCGAGGACTCCTCGGCTTGAACAAAATGGAGTTACTAAAAATAGATAATGGTATTTACAATGGTTTTTAGTGATGAAAATCACTATTTTTGTAGGGGATTCTTCTGAAAATTTGACATACACTTCTTGGAGCTCCCTACTTGCTCCCTTTCCTTGTGTGTCCACCTTTTGATATGCTTCTGTGCTTTGTCCTTGACTTTGAGCTTCAACACTCCCCCCCCTCTCGAGTCTGTCGTCCCTGACAGACCCTTGTTGGAAGGGTTGTTCTATGTAGTGCTTTGAGAGGTGGTGTCCATCCGTTGTATGAGCTGGTTCTTTGGATTCCAGCAAGAATGTGTCGTTGTGAGCTTTCAAGACTACAAGTTGCTCAAAAGAGGTTGTCAAGAGTGATTTGGAACAACTTCTGGCTTCAATGTGCTTCCGAGAGATGGATGTTGTTCCCAAGATGTCCGCTAGCTCTTCCAAAGATGATGTTGAGAGCAGTCATGCCAACTACTCATAACCCATGATGAATGATGGGTAAGTGTGTTCGTGCCTGGGTTGAAAAAAGTATGTGCCTTGTGCATGGCCTTGTAATGTATCCCTACGCATGCTTACTTGGAAAATGCATTGGAAGAAGTATGGTGCAAAAAGTGCTCAAGGGTATGCTGACGAAGAGGTTTCCTAAACTAGCATGGTTATGGTGTTTCTAGAGTAAAGATACTTACCATGGAGAAGGTTGATGGATGTTTGTCTCTTCGTGTTGTACACTCGGCCTTTGGGATGGAACTTTGTTGATGAATGTCCATGTTGATTGTCCACTGATGAGATCTTTTGAGTGGTGGATCCCCTCTCCTCTTTTCAAAGCAACCTTTGTCAGTAACAATGTGCATTTCTGAGCTTGGTCTCATGCACGTTCACTTCCCTATATTGACACCCAGAGGAATGTTGGACACATGCCGGTTTCTAAGAGATTACCATGCTGATTGACATAGACCATGCATCAGTGCTACTGTTCCATACTGGTTCAGGAGATACTGAGAATTGAATTGCTTTATATTCCTTGGCAAGCAACATCGGGTAACTACACCAAACTGAGTTTCACATATTCTCTTTAGCTCACCATATGCAGGAGTCTTCTCCTCTAGAACTACCCTTTGCAGACATCTCCTTGGATGCTCTGGTACATGAAGTAATCAAGCATCACTCAAGTTGCGGTCCTTCCAACTCAGATAAGGCAGCAATAATCTCACTGCTGGCCGAGACGCACTTCTATCCAACTTGATAAATGCCTAGTAATCAACAGTTCCACCTTCAACTAAGCATGACTCATTCATGTTTCATAAGCCCAACCTGGGAACAAGCTCTCTCCCTTTTTTTTTTTTTTTTTTTTTTTGGAACAGAACAGAATATCACAAAACAAGAACACAAAAGTTAGTATCAATAGAAATATTTGACATATGTCACTGTGCTCTTGTGCGTGGGATTCTCAAGTGTGTCTATGCACGGCCGTGTAATGTGGCCCTATATTAATGCATACTTTGGAATTGCATGACCTGAATGGTGCAAAAGACAGGGTTGTGCAAGGAGCACATGGTTGTTGCTCGTTCGAGGCTTTCGATGTTACTTGTGGAGGTTGATGCCGATCTTGGTGGAGGTATCCATTGAGTCTCGAACTGATGTAATTCTCCTTATTGGAGTCCATTTTAGAACAACATTTGGCACTGTAGAGGTCACTTCAGGCATCTTGGTCTTTGGATGCTTTCTGAACTGTGGTATCCAGTGTGGTTGACGTTTTGGTTCGGTGGAGGCTACTTGCACTTTTGGCTTCCAAACCAATATCCTTTTTGCATGTCGTCCTATTACTGTTGAATAGCTGATTTGATCTTCCTTTGGTCTCTGTACGTGGTTCTTACCTTTTTCTCTTTTTGGCTTCTTTGTTGAAATCTTTTGCATGTGGGAGAACAAAGGTTGTTGTGGATGTAGGAGCTTCTTAGGTACCCACATCTGTAATTGCCCTTGTTGAGCCGCAGCTAACTTCTTAGGTACCCAAACTTGTTGGATACCTTGTGATTGAGTTTGTCTGAGCTGCTTCCTTCGTCTTCTGGCCTGGTTGGTTTGCATGGATGGAATTTGTGGGGGCAAGGTTGGTGGTTGCTCTCCTTTGCATACCCATATCTGTTTCATGCTCGGAACTGCTTTTTTATCGAATGGTGTCTTTCTATTTGATGTAGCAGTTGTCGTGAACGGTTGTGTTTGCTTGTATGGTGGACTCACTACTGTGGCTACTTGATTCTTTGGAGAAGAAGGAAACTCCACCCGCCTCCGAACCTGGTCTTCCACGATTGACTCCTTCTGCATCATAGAGCTTTTGACACATACAACATCTTCTTCCATATGATTAGTCTTGGAAGAACTAAGAGAGTGTGTGGTGCCATGATTTTGGAGCATGCAGTTCTCTAATTCTAATGTAATGCATTGTTCATGTACCCAAACTTGAAGAATTTGACTTCTTAGGTTTAAGTTAACTGCATGGTCATAGATCCAATCTTGACCCAAGACAAGTGGTTCTGTAAGGTTCTCATCTTGACATACTAGCGCTTTGACTTTCATTGGAACATCTTGAAGGTAGATGGGAAGTTCCACCTCGCCTAAACAAGGGGTTTCCACACCTCCCAATCCTATGAGATAAGCTTCTATGGGATTGATTTTCAACTGCAAGTCTTGGCAGTAGGAAAGTCTAACTGCACTGCTTGCTGCACCTGAGTCAATCAATGCTTTCACCGTCCTTGCACCCTTCCCTTGTCCCATCTCTATGGTCACAAAGGGACGTCGGTCAATTATTCGAGAAGTAGATTGGCACATGTCCAGGTGATATTTGGGAGCTTTTGTGTTGATATCTAGGCCTAGTCGTCGTAACTTATTTCTTCTGATGCGCTCTCTAGCCTCTGCTTGTGCTTCTTCTCTAACCCTTAACTCCTCTTCTTTTCGCTTCTTAGCAGTGTTGAGTCTCATGAGCATTTCCTCTGTAAGAGGTTCTTGATATAACTTGACTCGACAACCACTTATATAGTTTGGTAAGATATCACCTTCTAAAGTGGCCAATTGAAATGCACCACTAGTGGAGAGTCTATTAATGATCATGGGTCCATATCCTCGTTTCTCCAATTTGCGGGCATGTTGCTTTAGCGTATAAACCAGCACTAGATCTCCTTCCTTCAATCCTTTATCCTTTACATGGGCATCAAAGTATGCCTTTTGCCTTTTCTTTGCAGCATAAATGCCTGCTGCTGCTCGTAGCCTCGTCTCACCTAAGCGTTCTAGATCAAAGATTCTAGAGGACAATTCATGCCCATTCCACTCATACTCTTGTGCTACTTTTAAGGCAGGGATTAAGAAATCCAATGGTAGCACAGCGTTCTGTCCGAAGACCATCTGAAATGGGGTGGCATTGAGTACCGTTTTGTAGGCAACTCGGTATGCCCAAACAGCATGATGAAGTTGTTTGTCCCAATCAGAGCGTTTATTGTTTACAAGTTTCGTCAATACGTTACATAGGATCTTATTCGTGCTCTCGGCTTGTCCGTTAGCTTGTGGGTGATAGGGGGCAGACTTCTTATGTATCACCATGAATTCTTGAAGGAGATTTTCAATGACCTCATTCAAGAAGTGCGTACCTCTATCACTAACCAACTCTATTGGTAACCCATATCTAGTGAACACATTTTCGAATAAGAACTTAGCCATCGTTTGAGCATCATTCTTTGTTGTGGCTTTTACTTCCACCCACTTTGTAAGGTAATCTGTGGCTACAATAATGTATTCTGCATGGGAGTTTCTAGCTGGGGGGTTGATGGGACCTATGAAGTCTATGCCCCACTTTGAAAATGCACGTCCTCCCATCATTGGCCTCAAAGGCATCTCATCTTTTCTTATCGGATATTGGGCACGTTGGCATGTGTCACATTTCTTCACATAAGTATGTGCATCCATATGAAGAGTGGGCCACCAAAGTCCTGAGAATAGAATGGTCTTAATTACTCTGTCAGGCCCAAAGTGTCCACCTGCAACACCGCTGTGTGCAGCTTCTAAGACTTTCAAATAGTCTGATTCATGAACGCACAGTCTTAGGTAACCATCCTTGCCTCTTCGATATAAGTTGTCTCCTACTAAGGCATAGTCTTGAGCCTCTTGCTCCATGCTCCGTTTTCTTGCAAGACTAGCCTGATTGGGTAATGTTCCCGATCTCATGAACTCAACCAATGGAGCACTCCAATCTGGGATTAATGACACATGATAAAGAGTGGCATGCTCCACTGGGGGTCTCTTCTGGCACACTGGACAATTCTAGATCCACTCCTGTATTTCTTTGTCCATGCTAGGCCAATACACTCCTAAACGTTTTAGATTCTGCAATGTTCGTTGTTTAGGGTAGTGATTTCCTAGCAGTCCCTCATGGGCTTGTTGCAACCAACTAATATGTTCATCATCTTCGACACAACAAGCTAATATGCCCTCAGTATCTTGCTTGTACATACTTCCGGCCAATATTTGATACTTTTGTGATTTTACAATTTCTTCTTTGCTTGTTTTCACATTTTTATTTGCAGGCCCAAAGGTTAGGACGGGTATCAACTTATTTGCCCATTTAGGAGCAACTTCTAAATTGAACAGATAAGCATCGGGCAATTCATCAGACACTCCTTGCGGTGGCTCTCCTGAAGTGATGCGAGAAAGATGGTCTGCCCTAAGATGAGTTCTACCTTTCCTGACAATGACTTCAAAGTCGTATTCCATTAGTAAGAGGAACCATCTTACTAAGCGGCCTGTATTGCAAGGTTTATTGACCAAATATAGTAAAGCTTGATGATCAGTGAAAAACTTGAACTTATTGGCCAATAGATAGTGTCTAAATTTTTTCACAGCATATACCATGCCTAAGCCTTCTCTCTCCGTTGTGGTGTAATTTCGTTCAGCTGCATTTAATTGCCTACTAGCGTATGCTATCGGCAAATCTAGGTTTCCTTCACCTATGGGTTGTGCTAGCACACATCCTATTGCATGATTGGAAGCATCTACATGGACATGAAAGGGTTTGCTCCAATCCGGAGTAGTCAATATTGGTGCTGTGCACAAACGTCTTTTCAGCTCGTTGAAGGAATTCTCGCATTCCTCGTTCCACTCAAAATTTGTTAGCAACCCATAAAGAGGTTTAGCTATGATGGCATACATGTGGATAAACCTACGGTAATATCCACAATGGCCCATAAAGGCTTGTACCTCTTTAACATTCCTTGGCCTGGGCAGCTCTGCTATTGCTCTTACTTTGTCCTCATCTGTTGAAATTCCATTCTTAGAAACAATGTGACCTAAGATTTTGCCTTGTCGTACCATGAACACACACTTCTCTGGGTTCAGACACACTCGATAATCTCTACACTTGTTGAAGATTTGTCTGAGCTCAGGGATGTGGTATCTTCTTTGTTGGGAATGAGCACATAAGTCATCCACATATACTTCTAAGTTCTTTCGCAAGAACTCCTTGAAGACATGACACATGAGCCTTTGAAAAGTTGCGGGTGCATTGGTGAGACCGAATGGCATCACACGAAATGCAAAGATTCCCCATTCTGTGGCGAAAGCCGTTTTGTGTTGATCTTCTGGGGCAATGGCTACTTGATTGTAGCCCGAAAACCCATCAAGGAAGCTATAAACTTCCTTTCCTGCAACACGCTCCAATAGATGTTCGGTGATTGGAAGTGGATAACTATCTCTGATCGTAGCGGCATTAACTTTTTTAAGGTTAATGCACACTCGCAATTTCCCATTCTTCTTGGGCACCACCACAATGGGGGACACCCATTCAGTGTGCTCAATCTCATAGATGAATCCAGCTTCAATCAGCCTATCAATTTCCTCCTTTATTTTGGTTGCATAATTGTCATTATATGTGTAGGGCTTTTGTTTGGTGGGCTTGGCGTCAGTGGTCATTGGAATCGTATGAGAGCAAATCTTTGGATCTACTCCTTTCAAGTCTCTATAGTGCCATGCGAACACATCCCTATATTCCCTTAACAGAGCTACAAGCTCTGCTTCTTCTTTTGCACTTAGGTCATCTCCTATGTACGTACATCGCTCTTCGTTCCCTTCAATGGTCACTACAATTTTTTTGGTCTTTTCTTTATTGTCATATGCTTCTCCTATAATGGCCTCTCTCTTAGGCATTCGTACCAAAATTTTCGGTCTTCCACTTCATATTTCTTGAAATTTTCTGGTACTTCAAACAACGATTCTTCCTCTTCTTGTTTCACTGCTTTTCTTTTCTTTTTCTTTTGACCTCCTTCACCTCCTTCCTTTGAATTTATCGTTTTAATACTCGTGAGGGGTTCTTTTTCTTTTTGGGTTAACACTCCTATGTCCTCTAAATAGTGTTCCTCTGAGTCAAAGTAAGTATCCATCACAATGGATTCTAGATCGTCATCATTCTCTTCTTCTTCTATGAACTCACTAGGATCAAACTCTTCCAACAGGGGCTGACACATGAACACTGAAATATCATAACCCTCCTCATCACAGTGAGGTGTCCATTGTTCTTCATTGACTGCTATGTCCATGGTAGCTAAGATTTCTGCCCAACCATGAGGCTCAAATTCCTCATCTGGAAATATCATCGGTGTATAGGCTGGGTCTTTTATTGGTCTATCTCCTAGGGAAGTTCCTTCTTCTCTTGCTTTTTGACGCTTTTCCTCTTCCTCTGCAACCTTGCACATCCACAAGTGAGTATCTTCATGCAGCCATGATGGATCAGGTGAACTTCCAGAATGCACGGAGATAGAATCTTCTTTCGCTTTGTGGATAGGATTCCACTGTAGGGGTGGTACATCTCTGAAGGTGTAATCCTTCAAATTGACTTTGGTGGTGACCCCTAAGTGCTGTAAGTACAAGGAGTTGGTTCCCCAATCCTGTACTATTTGCAATTGTCGTAGGAACGGTCTTCCTAGGATCATCTCGTAGATATTATTTTTTTCAAAATCACATATAGCAAATGTATGTTCAAACTCTACACCACAAGTGGTTAGAGTTATCCCTTCAAGCAATCCTAGAGGTCTTTCAAAATGACCATCTGCCATTTGAAGTTTCATTCTAGTTGGTCTTAATGTGGGTTTGCCCCATCGCTTCCACAAGGAGGTGGTCGCAATAGCAACACCAGCACCTGAATCTATGATTGCTTTGGTTGTGTAACCTTGATAGGTGATTGGAAGATAAGTATTACCTTCTTCACCTTCACTCACGTCCCCGATTTTGTCTAGAGGTATCTCTGGTACTTTCTGCTTAGAGCCTACTTTTGGCATATTGGAATCGAGTTCTGGAACCTGATCCTTCACATGATTCCAGAGCTCAGGTTTTGCTTTGAGCAGCTCTTCCACCGTGAGATGACATTGAACCTTAGTGTTCTTCACGACATCAGTGTTTCTTGGAATCACTGAGTCTTCATTTCTTACCAATATTGTGGGAGCTCTGATCTGGATAGATTCAGATTCCCATGGGCCTAGAAATTGAGGCAGTTCTTCTAGGGTATTAGATTCAAAATCTAATCTTTCATCTTCTTGTTGTTCTGCTTCATCTCCATAAATAGATGGAATGTCTTGGGGAAATTGATCATGAAGATCATCAATCTCAGGAATAGGAGGGGAATTACCCTTCTCCTTGGCCCATTTCTCTTCTTGTATTTCCCGCAAGAACTCTTGAGAATACTGTTGAATTGAAGGAGTTATTCCGGCATCCGTGGAATTAGGAACATAAGCTCCCATTGGTGGTGAGCTTCCTCTTTCACAAACTGGTTGAGCCTGTGGAGGTAAAGAAGCTAGTGGATTGTTTACCAACTGCTCTAATCTTTCTAATAAGCCTTGGAAATGCAAATCTGATTTGACAGAGTTTGTCTGATTGAACTTTTGACTAGTCTCAAGTATAGCTTGAGCTTGTTCCACCATTTTCATGCACAATTTCATTCGTTCAATCTCTAAATCCGCTCTAGGGTAACTCTTGTCTAGGTTTGCAGCTGTTGGCCCTTCTTGAAGACGAGCCTGGTAGGCCTTGAACATCATGTCCAAGCCTTCTGGGGTTGGATCTGCAAGAACGGACCCTGGTTGTGGGTTATTTACATTGGGTGGTGGGGTGGAATGAGGTGGAGTGGATGGAGCTTCGGTATGTGAGGGGCTTTGAGATGCAATGTCTTCCATTTTTGTTTTGGTATCCCTTAGGCTTTCTTCTAGCTCGGATAGCTTTTTGTTCCACTTGCGATTAGCCTTCTCTCTGGTATCCTTCCATGTTCTCGGTTTCCTCTTACTAGGCTCTCCTGCCTCACTAGTCTCAGATTGCTCGGATGGTTTTGCTTGTTGTGCAGCCTGTGCCCTAGTAACTGCCTGTACAGGAGCCACATTACTACTACTTGAACTTGAATCTATCACTAAGCCTACCACATTGATGGGTGTAACCTTGGGTGCACTAGAGGGATTCCTGGGACACTCTCTAGGAAGATGTTCCTTGCCGCACTCAGGACAAAAGCCTTGTATTGTGATGTTTTGTCCTAGTCCCAGAGTTGGTTGGTGGGGACATTCACGAATGAAATGATCGCCCTGGCATCTAAAGCATGGTCCTCTAGGGACTTGTGGTCTTACTTGTCTCAATTGGGGCCTAGTATTTGGATTCGTATACATGACATTGGAGTATTCTGGCTCCCAATTTTGTTCCATAGGTGGTGTCTCATATTGACACTGAGAAGTCTCACTTTGCTCAAGTGACTCTATATAATAAGCATGTGGGCTATCTTCATGGAAGTAGTTTGAACCATGAGCGTGAGAATCATTTTCTGAGACCAATGGGGTTAGTGGCACCAATGCTCTATTAGGGTTCTCCTCCGCCATTGTATACTTAACTGGGATCACATTGGCAGGAGCTGGTGGTTGGTTTCCAAGGACTGGTTGTGGCCTATATGGTGCCTGATATTGCTGCTCATATTGAGGTTGATATTGTTGTGGCCTATAATATGGCTGTTGATACCTACCTTGTGGGTAAGGTTGCGGATAATCTTGTCTAACAGCCTGCCTATTGTAGGGACAATCTTGAGCCATGTGGTTTGTGTATTTTCTCTCAATAGTGCAATATGGAGCATTCCTTTCTCTAATGTTTTGGTTTTGCATTGGGCATACATTAGCCATGTGGTCGCCCCCACAAGTATAACACCGATTCACTGGAGTGACTCTCTGTGTTTGTTTATTTTGGACGCCCAGCTTCTTGGCAACTTGCTCAGCTATCTCCTCTATTTCCGTGGAGATTTTTGAAGTATGACTAGTAGAACTATCTGAATCCTTATAGAGTTTGGATAATCCTAACTCCTCACCCAAGTTATCTTCTATGTCAATGCATGTCCGCACGCACTCTTCTATGGATCTAGGCTCTTTCAAATATACATATGATCTTAACTTTGTGCTCAGTAAGCCATCTAAGAACAAAGCCACTTGTTTGGCTGGTGTGGGTAACTCTGGAGCAGGGCATCTTTCTAGGTACTGTCTGAACCTTCTTCCTGCAAGTCGCACTGTTTCTTGGGGTGTCTGCTTGAAGCTGTGGATCAAGGATGATGTGTTATGCCTGATACCACTTTTGGAAAATTCCACAATGAATTCTTCTAGCAGCTGACCTATCTCTCTATAATTGCGACTGTTTAGAGGTTGAAACCAAGCTAAGGCAGTACCCTTAAGAGTCAAACCAAATGCCTCAAACTGGGTGAATAAGTCTTCAACCTGTTCAGCTCTTAGCACTTGTTTGAACTCCGCCACATGATCATAAGGATCTCCAAATCCATCAAAGTAGTTCTTCATTGTCTTAACCACTTGAGAGGGTCTAAGGGTTCTTGAGTGCTCTCGTGGTCTAGGCAATGGGAAATCATGATCATCTCTTTGATGTCTATGAACTCTATGTCTCTCCCTTTCAGGTCTTTCCGTCCCATATCCTGATTTGTCTCTACCTACAGTGTCTGCAAAGCTTACCTCCGGTCTCTCTCTAGTTCTTTCCCTCTGGGTTTCATGAGCCTTGGATGATCCGACTCCTTGGAGGCCCTGGGAAACATTAGATCTTGGTGGAGGGAAAATTGATTCACCTTGCCAAGTGTAAGCATGTCTGTCATGATCTGATACCAAGAATAATTTTTGAGATGTGTGATCTAGATAGACAGCTTTCCCTGGTATCTCTGGGTCCTTGAATTCATAGATGGTGACTACTGGGATGGGTTGATCTGGCCTAAATCTCCAAAAGGCTTCCTCCGTTTCTCTATTCACGAATAGTTCTATGGCTTTGTTATCTTGAGGAATCCATTCTGCAGTGAGCACTCTGGTTAAGATTGACTTACCTCTAGGGGTCTTGGGTTCTCCTCCTAGGCTTCCTTGCTCTAGGTCTCCTATCTCATTCTCAGGAATGATATTTCCAAACTCATCTGTCCTATCTGGTAAGTTGGTAACCACATACATGGTTCCTTCCTTATCAATGTAAGCACCCTCTTCAAACTTGACCACTGGGTGTTCAAGTCCAAAGGGTTGGTCAGGATTTTTGAGTTGAACCACTGATCGCCTTAGACCATCCTCATAGATGCGAGCACCTAATTGGTTGGTCCTGATAAACTCCAATTGGGTCTTATAGGGACCTTCTGGTGTCTGTAAATAGGCAATGCCTGTGCCACGTGTGGGTCTTTCCATGCTAAAAGACATTTCTGAGTCACTGGTTTCTGAACTTCGTGTGTAAGGATAACCACTAAGCTGTTGAGCCCAAGACTTGGCTGTGTGGTTGACACTAGCTTCAGAAGATCTGAGGCTTTGTCTGTCTCGGCCCAAGTGCCTGCCTGATCTAAGGTTCATATGCCTGATTTATCTACCCCCTTGAACCTAAGCACACTCTCGTTGCAGGTTAATTTGCACCAATCACTTTGTTCTTTTTGAGTTGAATATTATGTTTATGGTCTTGTCTGAAATCGTGTCGTCAGGAGTACTTAAGTGAATTTCCGCACTTGATGAGTGATCGACTCCAGTTTACCTTTTGTCCCTTAGAGTTTTCGCACTTAAGACCTACTTAATTCTTGCACTTGGTTGATTAATACTCTTGGACTTGATTCGTGCCTAACGTTGCCCTAATTAATTACCACACCTAAGTCGTACTTAGCCTAGGCTAGGAATTGACAAAGGAGGGTTGAGAGATCTTCCAACCTCAATTAGTTGGTTGACCAAACTGCTACACAAGCCCAGGAAGCCTTCTCCCAAGCTTGGTACTCACCCTTGCTAGCTTGCTTTGGATTGCCTTTGATTGTCCTTGCTAGACCTGGAAAAATCCAATATTAGACCAATTCACAGTTGGATGATCAAGCACTTGAGTATATACACCTTTTAAGTCCCTTCCCTTTTGCCCAATTTTTCAATGCTTGCCCCCTGGCTTCCTAGTCCCAAACTAGGTCAACCTCAAAAAACGGACTTCGGATGAAAAAGTTATGACCGTTCAGGCTCTGGGGGGTAAAAACTGACAAACAGGTTTCTCTCCAAATATGAGCTAAGGGGTCTCCTATGAGTATAACCACCCAAAAATTTCCCAAAAATTGCACCAAAATTGGCCAAAAAATGAAACCCTAAATTTTGCGATGGGGGTGCACAATCACGATGGTCTGAGATAATCGCGATGGTCTGAGACCGTCGCGATGGCGTGAGGGTGCACAATCACGATGGTCTGGGATCGCACCGTCGCGATGGTCACAAACGCGATGGCGTGGGCCAATCGCGATGGTCTGAACTTTTGGGCTGTCGCGATGGCCTAGGGGTATCGTCGCGATGGCGTGGTCTTGCACAATCGCGATGGTCTGAAATTACACGATCGCGATGGCGTGGGGTTGCACCGTCGCGATGGTCTGAAATGCACCGTCGCGATGGCGTGACTTGCCACGTGGCACCGTCGTCGCGATGGCGTGAGCCAATCGCGATGGTCAGAGACCGTCGCGATGGTCCGGCCAAGCCGTCGCGATGGCGTGAGCCAATCGCGATGGTCAGAGACCGTCGCGATGGTCCACCAAACTATGAATTTTTTAGATGCACCTGTGGATTTGTGCAAGCGCAAGGGGTGGTGTGGTCGCCTACCAAAAATTCCGAAGTTTGCAGACCATCGCGATGGTCTGACACACTCGGAAATTTCTGACAGAAAGTGAAGTTTTTACCTTTTCGAAGCTTTCCTGATGCACTGGAGATGAAGATGATGAAGAAGATGAAGAAGAAGGAAAATTCAAAAACTGAACTGAAAATGATGATTTTTTTACCTTCCAACGTCGCTACTCTACGTCTTACCATCACACGCTCGTCCTCCAAGCTCTCTCCCCGGCAACGGCGCCAAAATTTGGTGTAGCTCAAGCGTAAGCACCACCTCCTTTACTTGTTTATCCGCGGAGACGTGAGGACTGGTATGAAGACCACGAGCAAGTGAAGGCACAGGTGCGTGAGTGAAAGCACACAAACATGCACACACATACACACACACGCGCACAAAGTAAGATCAAAGAGCGGGACAATGGAAAGCTTAGATTGCCAAAGAGTTCTCCTACAAAAGTTCTATTCTCTAACCGGCTAACCTCAAAAATGAGCTCTCTAGCTCTTTTTATAGTTTTTTGACTAGTTTTGGCCCTGTCCAGACCTAGTGTCCGGCCTAGTTAAAAATTAGGTTCCAGGGCTTATTTGAGGGCTCAAACGAAGTCTAAAAATTAAGAAAATTGGTACGATGGTACTTCTAATACTCTTCAAGCTCGAGGACTCCTCGGCTTGAACAAAATGGAGTTACTAAAAATAGATAATGGTATTTACAATGGTTTTTAGTGATGAAAATCACTATTTTTGTAGGGGATTCTTCTGAAAATTTGACATACACTTCTTGGAGCTCCCTACTTGCTCCCTTTCCTTGTGTGTCCACCTTTTGATATGCTTCTGTGCTTTGTCCTTGACTTTGAGCTTCAACAGTGTCAAATGAAATATATTGAAACATTATTGCAATGTTTTGGCCTTGAAGATGGTAAGCCTATTGCCACTCCTATGGAGATAGGTTTACAATTGAGTCTTCATGATGTTGGAGATGCATTTGATGTTGTTGTCTATCAGTAGGTTGTTTGAAGCTTGATTTACTTATGCATTACTCGGCCAGATATTTAGTTTGGTGTCTCACATATTAGTAGGTTTATGCATTGCCCAGGTGTCAAGCATTGGCAGGCAGTTAAGCGCATCTTTCACTACTTGAGTGGTATCCAACTACTTGGATTGTTTTATAGCAAGGGGGTATCACTACCACCAGATTTGCATGCTTTTTTTGACAGTGATTAGGTTGGTTACTATGGCACTCATGTGTCCACCAATGGTTTTTGCTTCATGCTTGGTAGCTCATGTATATCTTGGTTGATCAAGAAGCAGCCTACTATGGCCACTTCTAGTTGTGAGGCTGAGTATAGGGCAGCTTTCACAGCAACTGTTGAGTGTGTGTGGCTCAGACACCTTATGGCTGATTTGCGTGTTGGTTAGTCTTCTACCACCACCATCTTCATTGACAGTTAGAGCACATTGGCAGTTGTGAGGAACCCTATGTTCCATGCTCACACTAAGCACATTGAGGTGCATTATCATTATGTCAGGGAGAGGTTCTCTGCTGGGGAGATCAGCTTCGCATATGTGCCGATGTAGGAGAACATTGAAAACCTTTTTACAAAGGCTTTGCCTAGGGAGAAGTTTGAAGGTTTCTGCAAAGCTTTGGGCTTACTTCCTTTTGTGAATTGATTCCACATAGCTTGGCACTTCCTTATACATGAGTGCCAGCTCCTTGTTCACTACATCACTCCTAGGGGGGATTTGTTGATATATTTAGGTAGTGATATGTGTGAACACTCTAGGACTGCCATGGCACTTTTTTCCCTCTTTAGGAGGTTTTTTTCCCCCGGCTTGTATATATTTTTATTGCCCTAACGGGCTACTTATATTTGTACATTCTAGTGGTAATACATTCAGTATTGTGTGTTGTGCTCCAAGCTTCTTCTTCTTCCTTGTGCTATTCATGTGCCTCCGTAGACGTCTAGCTCCAACATTTCCCATGTCCTTATGATCATGAGATAAGAAAAAAAAATAATAATATTGTTACATTGAAAAGAATGGTAGAGTATTACCTATAAAACATCTCATACCATATCTCACTTAAATATAGAAGTGAATATGAATGGACAATTAATATCAAGGGACTATAATGGGTAAAAAGAAGGGGCTAATCAAGCAATGCTAGCTTAAGTAGGTGGGATTTTCTCTGAGGAGGGGGGCATGGGTTCAATTCCCCTTGGTTGTATTGATAGGACATTCCTCATCATAATATGATGAGATGTTAAACCAGGTTTCTTCAAGAAATAGTTTTCCTCTAGGTGCTCCTTAATGGAGAATGTCAACAATGGCATGGCTTGTGTTCATTGGGACAGGGTCGACTTCAATGCAAACAAATCTCTTTATCTGATTTTAGGGTTGTCCCTTCCCATTTTCTACCCATAATGGGCCTTCTGACTCCATCATTCATAATAGGTGCTATGAGTTCAATCTCTTTTATGGAATTCGAGGGTTCCATGGGTGCTATGTTGTTTAGGGTTACATGATCCTATGTCGTTCATTGTTGTTCTTTTCATTAATTCAAGCTATCATGAAAATTAGATTGTAAGCCCATAATTGTTGATATCTAAGCCCACAATTGTTGCTTGCCCTTCGAATGTCTATCTTCAAAGACTATATCGAATGGGTGAATTCTACATTTATTTGATTGGCTTGATAGGCTACATAAACAATAGAATTGCATGTGTCAAATTTAATGGTAAGTATGTTTGCTCATTTTTGAGAATGACTGAATGTCTTAGAAGACATCAAAGAAAGGATTTTTGTTGGTTTTTCCTGATGTACCAAATTTGTGATATTCTTGAACCTGGTAAAACATTCATAGAAATCTTAAATAATTAGGAATATGTTATTGGTAGTATGCAAAGGGAGCATATGCGTCCATGTATTTGTGTTAAACAAAGGACTCATTTAGGGTGCTATGGACTGTACAAATGAGGGAGAACCTCCACATTGGAAGAGACAAAGTTATGTGAGCAAAAGATCAGGTGGACCTCTAACAAGCAAATACATATGGATACCACATTCTTTCATGGTGATATAGATGAAGAATTGTACATGAAGTAGCGGAATGTGTTTTTGATCCTTTGCAAGGAACATCTTGTTGTTAGCAAGAAATTACAAAGATATACAACCACAAGAGATATCTCACACATACATGAGCTATTATACATAAGATAGGTAAAAAATTCCATTAAGGCTAAACACATACAAGATAGTGATACAGTCCGAATACACAAAAAAGTGTGAACTCATAATCCATGAATACATCCTTGACAGCTAGTGTGTGAACATGAGGGCTCAAGCAATCTTCTCCAATCACATCAAAGTAGAGGCAAGCATGTTTGTAGCTCATAAGGTGAACTATTATTTCCAATTACACTCACAAAGCTCACATAAAGTGATGAAGCACCCTCCTTCAAGAGTGTCTCAGAGGAGCCTCCCTCCAAGTTGGGCTAAAAAAAGCCTTTATTTGACCTTTTGACCTAATTTTTGACCAAGTCTTCCCTCAATCCTAAATTGACCTAATTTATAAATTACATATGAATGTTCAATATATAACAACAATGTCCGGATATATACAATTGAAAATTTTCTATTGACTGAATTCCCTACGATTCCCCTCTTGATTCTAATTGTCGAGGGCATGGAAGCAAGATGTAGTTGTAGAAAGATGTTTGTGATGTTTCCATTTTTCTTTTCTTGACAAAATTTTTGTGATGTATAAAGCTTTTAATAGAAAGATACTTCAAATTAATCTGAAATAGAAGTCTTATTTTGAAATATTAAGTGAAAAATCAATTCAAAGCATAATAAAACAATTCCATAAATCTTGGGACTTGTAAATGTAGTAATGTATCTTGAAATACATAAAAGTACTTCTTTCTTTGAAGTCCAAGAAACTTTGATTCTTGAAATAGTTTAAGAATTTTTGGAGTCTTTAAAATTTGATTGGATTGATATAGAGATTTGGTACACCACCTTCTCAAAAAGATATGTGAATATATTTTACAAAGGACGACGTTGATCAAAGATTGAGGATGTCCTTCAATAACATGAATCCAATCATTTATTTTATATCTTCAAATTACTTTCCTTCAAGAATATTTGCTTTTGTATCTATATTTTTGACAAGATATCACAAAAGTATCATCAATTGATATGTCATAAATCATATAAACATTCGTTTCTTTTATTTGTAGAGGTTTAAGTTAAAAAATTGTAGGAGTTAAGTGCAAGAGAAGAAACAAGAGGATGAAATTATGTAATTTTTTGAGAATTATTGGATCAGAATGGACTCTCAAATACATAAGTAGTTTCAAGATTCATACCACAAACGTTCACATGCTCATAAGAAAATAAAAAAACAAAGTTTGTAGAGTTATAAGTACATAAAAGTGATTTTTCTTTTACTAAATGCAAACAATTTTTTACATAGAGTGTTAGAAAATAACACTTCACTTTTTCCTTTATCAAATATGATGCACTTACTCAACTAAAGAATAACACTCAAATTATATTTTAAGAATGAAGATATAGAAGTCAAGTTTCTATAAACATTTGGCACATAAAGGACTTGAAGAACTTGGTTTGCCTACCACTCATAGTCTTAATACAAACTTTTCTAATGCCATGTACGAGAAAATTCTGGTTATTAGCACAATTTGCGAATGTGATGGAAGCAAACAAGATAAGATCCAAAGTGATATGCTTAGAAGCATCATCGTTGAAAAACTATCAAACAACCAAACAAAATACTTTTCCAAGGCTAAGTCTTCAAAAATTTTGGAGAACACAAAGTCTCCATCATAGTTATTTATGGTTCTGAACTCTCAATCTGATTCTTGGATGAATGATCCTCATCCACATAGTTACCTGATCATTTCTTCTTTTTTGCTAATTCAAGGTTTACACTCACTAATGTAATGGCCATGTTTCTTACAATAGAAACAATTTCCTTTCTTATACAGGTTTTTTCTTATTAGATTTTGTATTCACTTAGATCATTCTAATCTTTATTGGAAGTGGAAGCAAAACTAGAACTGAAACCAGAACTCTTCTTACATTTGCCTTTATCCTTGTCTTTTTCCTTTGATTTGGAAATTGGGGCTTGGTCATTGAGAGACTCTCACAAGTCTAGATTAATCCTCTACTCCACTTCCTAGAACAAAAGATTTTGGCATTTGCACACACACACACACACACACACACACACACACACACACACATATATATATATATATATATATATATATATATATATATATATATATATATATATATATATATATATATATATATATATATATATATATATATATACACACACACACATATATATATATATAGAGAGAGAGATACATACATACATACATACATACATACATACATACATACATACATACATACATACATACATAATCAAGATATAATTTTGGCTTTTAGCATTAATTCATAGTCATTGCACATCAATCCTCATCCCTACTCATCTCATTTGAGTGATCGATGAGAGGTGGCAATGTGAGTAGCAAGTTGAGACTACGATGTAATGCAGGAATGCGAACTATAGAAATGAAAAGAATGGGGATGAGATATGATGTATTGAGGACTAGGATGTAATGTTGAAACCCTAGGTTAATAGATTTACCTAAATTAGAGCATGTTTAGACAAAGTATAGAATGTCAAGACATATGACTCTTGCACAAATTTAGTTGGCATCATAAACATTTGATGGAGAGTGTTAATCTCCAAAAGAACAAGCTATTCTTGATGTTAGACCACCTCTATATCAAGAACAACTATAAACTCCAATCAATTTTGGAAGACAAGTACCAAATTATCAAGAAAGTAGCTAACTGTGAAGAAACTTGTTTCTCATGGAAGTCTGCTGCACATTAATCAATCATTGACTAATCATTTGTGTAAAGTTTCTGATGAAACTTTGCAGAATGTGTCGCCTAGAGCTTCTGCACCTTCTCCAAGTTAAAATACTTCAAATGATTGAGTAGATTGTGAGAAATGACTCAAACAGATTACCTATGTCTGAAACTGTCTCTCTGTAATGTCGACTTTGACACCTGCAACTTCTAAGACATGGTTCTCCAAAACTAGAACCCGTTTAAGCAAATGCTTTTAGCCATAGATGGCTTACCTCTCAACTTAAATTTTGAATCCTCATTTGTGTAAAACTTTACACTATACACTGAGCACTATCCATTTCTTTGATCATCGAATCTGCACCTGTTTCAGAAGACACTCAGAACTTTCTTACATATGAATGTTTCTATTCAAAATTCTCTCAGCCTGTTTGCAATTGGACTCTCAAACTTTAACCATAGATAGATTAACTATGGATTTAGACATGTACAAAAGGATTTCTCGAAAGATTAAACACAGAAGGAGAATCAGAGAAAAGATCGACGTGCAATTCTCTGAAAACTTTTTCTTCTCATAAGTTTTCATATATCTGATGGATGACATACATAATGTTCATCTCATTCTCTCCTATTCTTCTATTCTTCACATCTATTGTATTCTCTATTTCTTCTATAACTCTCTACCCGACTATGAGCATGTATCTCTATATATATACGACTCTAACTCGTCATTTTTCCAAATATTTACAATACTAATGTACAAAAGAACTTTGTTTTTGAATCTCCTCTTTTCATTGAAAGTAATCTTCAATCTTTCATTCATCTTTCCACTTCTGGATTTTATGTAATCACTAATTGTTGATTGTTCTGCTCCAACAGCTCCCCCTCAATCATCAATTGTGATTACCTGCATCTTCTTTATCCCTGCCATATCTTTAAATCTCTGCAACTTTGGTCCATCCAAACTTTTTGTCATCATATCTGCAAGTTGATCTTTTGTAGGAGTATGCATGACTTCAATTTCTTTATCAATAACCTTCTCTCTCAAAAAATGATACTGAATTTCAATATGTTTAGTTCTAGCATGAAACACAGGATTTGCTGCCAAGTATAAAGAACTCATATTGTCTCCACAAATGATAGGAGTACTATGAACAACATCAAAACTCTTCATAAGTCTCTTTAGCCATATTACTTCCTTTGCAGCTTCCACCATGCCTTTGTATTCTGCTTCTGTAGATGATAGAGCAACTGTATGTTGCTTCTTAGAGCACCATGAAATTAGCTTGTCTCCCACATAACACAAATATCCATGTGTTGATCTTCTATCATCAGAATTACCTGCCCAATTTGCATCACTGTATATTTTGACTCTTGTATCTAAAGTATATCCATAATACAAACCTTCTTTAAGTGTGCCCTTGATGTACCTAAGTACTCTTTGTCCAAACTCTGATAGAGCTTCATATCTTTGAATTCTTCTCCTCCATATCTAGTCAACCTTTCTTGAGTTACATATACTCCATGCTGAGTATATGAAATCTCCATTCCCAAGAAGAATGACAAATTTCCCAAATCACTGATTTTGAATTCTTTCTCCATCTGTTTCTTAATCATGTGTATGCCTTTGTCATCTGTTCCTGTAAGTATTATGTCATCAACATAAATACAAACATAAATAAATCCATCCTCACTTGCTTTGACTAGCAAGCTACTATCTGCCTTTGATGCTTGAAATCCAAGTTCATTTAAGAACTTTACAAGCCTGTAATTCCAAGCCCTTGGGGCCTGCTTCAACCCATACAAAGCTCTCTTGAGCTTACACACATAATTTGGATACACTTGATCTTTGAAACCATCTGGTTGCTCCATGTAAACTTCATCTGAAATATAACCATTCAAAAATGCATTTTTAACATCTAATTGAGATAATTTCCAACCTTTACAAGCAGCAATTGCTACGAGAGTCCTTATGGTTGTCATCTTTGCAACAGGACTATAAGTTTCATCATAGTCCACACCATATGTTTGTGCATATCCCTTCACAACAAGTCTAGCTTTGTACCTAGACACACTTCCATCTGCAAACCTTTTTGTTTTGTATACCCATTTACATCCAATGATCTTTTGACTATTTGGCTTAGGAACCAAATCCAAGTCTCATTTTCCATCAATGCATCATATTCCTCTTGCACAGCTTTTTCCCAATTCTTCTTCCCTTTGGCTTCATCATATGTGGATGGATCTTCATCTGCTTTTAACATGTAAGCATAGTCTTTAGTAGTCAAGAATGAATTATCATAGCTATACCTAGTAGGTTGCCATTTGTGCCTAGATGACCTTCTGACTTCTCCACTTCTTGAAGTTTCTGGTTCATCACATTCTGGGTCAAATCTTGACACTTCTTCAACTTCAACCTGTACTTCACTATTCTCATCTTCATCAAATATTTGAACTTTTGATTTACCTTTCCTTTGATTCACAATTTCTTCAACATTTGCATGATTATTAAGTGTACCTGCATACCAAGTACCTTGCTCATCAAATGTAACATCCTTAGACACAAGAAATTGCTTTTTGGATGGATTCCACAACCTATAACCCATCTGTTTGTCATCATAACCAATGAATACATACTTTTCTGCTTTAGGTTCCAATTTATGCCTCAATTGAGATGGCACATATGCATATGCCAAGCATCCAAATATTCTACAATGATCCAAGGTAGGTCTCTGTTGGCATCATATGGGGAGAAGCAAGTACGGCATACATGCAGATCTAGCACTAAGGCAACCCATTAAATTTTTCCAAACCTTACATCATTTTAAAAGTGATTCTCATCACTAAAAACCCTTGTAAATATCGTTTCACCTTTTTGTAGCTCCATTTTGTACAAGTGGAGGAGTCCTTGAGATTGAGGAGCCTTATAAGTAGTTGCCTGCCAATTTTCATATTTTTTAGATCTCGTTTAATCCCTCGAATAAGCCCTGGAACCTAATTTTTAACTAGGGGGACACTAGGTCTGGACAGGGCCAAAGCTAGTCAAAAACTATAAATAGAGCTAGAGAGCTCATTTTTGAGCTAGCTTCTTATAGTTTTGAGCTTGTATGAGAACTTGGTTATAATAGAAGTGATTCCATTGTCTTACTCTCTTTGTTCTTGCCGTGTGTGCGCGTGTGTGTGTATGTGTGTGCATGTTTGTGTGCTTCTCACTCACATATTTGTGCCTTCACTTGCTCGAGGTCTTCATACCATCCTCATGTCTTCCCGGATTGACATTAAAGGAGGTGCTACTCATCACTGAGCTACACCAAATTTTGGCACCGTTGCCGCGGATTTGAGCTTTGAGGACGAGTGTGTGATGGTAAGACGTAGAAAGGACTCGTTGGAATGGTAAGTAGTAGGTAAATTTCTTGTTTTTGCTCCATCTCCATCTCCATCTTCATCTCCATCTCATCTCCTTCACCACCTTATATTCCCACTTCCAAATCATTCTCCTCATTTGCTTTGTGCGAGTTTGAGAGAGAGCGAGTTTGTGTTCTTGCTTTTGTGTGTTTTTGCATGTTTTTTGCAGGTTTCAGCTCCATCATCATCTCCAGCAAGCTCAGTAGGTACGAAATCTCTCTGTGCAAGCCCCGAGGTGTCGAGCTCGAGCTATCGCGACACACCAAAAAGTTGCCCCAATCACGATTCTGAGTGCACCACGACACTGCGCAGCCCTAGAGCTCCTAGGATCACTAGACAGAACAGAAAAATTCACCATATCTCGACTGATCGCGACACCTCGAGGTATCGCGACACTCCCAGGTATCGTGACAATCCCAAGTATCGCGACACCCCGACCTATCGTGACACTCCCAAGTATCACGACAACCCGACCTATCGCGACACCCCGACCTATCGCGACACTCCCAGGTATCGCAACACTCCCAAGTATCACGACACCCCGACCTGTCGCGCACCCCGACCTGTCGCGCACCCCGACCTATCGCGACACCCCGGCCTATCGTGACACCCCGACCTATTGCGACACCCGGACCTATCGCGACACCCCGACCTATCGCGACACCCCGACCTATCGCGATACCCTGACCTATCGCGACACCCCGACCTATCGCGACACCTCCACCCGACCTATCGCGATACATGGGCTTAACGCATGAAATTTTAGAGTGAATTAATTGAGTGAATTGAGGTATATTTGGGCTTAATTTTGGACACAGTGGGATAACATTAGAGCCTTAAGAGTGGGAAAAAGACCTAGAAACCAGAGAGGAATCTCCTGAACCCTGAGAGCCTGTTTTGACCCCTAAGTGCCTGAATGGTCATAACTTCACCATACGAACTCCGATTGAGGAGATTTTGGTCTCGTTGGAAAGCTTGTGGAGAATCATACATGGAGTTTTAGAACATGAATTTTAGGTTGGTCTTTAGGTGGGACTAAGTGGTCATAAGGTTTTGGGGGTACAGTGAGTTACTCCAGGGGGGCCTGTAAATGTTGATGTGTGTCTTTCAATCCCTTGTGGTAATAGAGCTATATTGACTTGTGAACTTTTGCAGGAACATTGTGTGCACTCTAAGCATTCCAAGGCAAGCTAGCAAGGGTGAGTACCAGGCTTGGGAGAAGGCTTCCTGGGCTTGTGCAGCTGTCTGAGCAACCAGAGGATTGAGGTTGGAAGTTCTCTCAACCCTCCTTTGTCAATTCCTAGCCTAGGCTAAGTACGACTTAGGTGTGGTAATTAATTAGGGCAATGTCAGGCACGAATTAAGTCCAAGAGAACTAATCAACCAAGTGCAAGCATTAAGTAAGTCTTAAGTGCAAAAACCCTAAGGGACAAAAGTAAACTTGAATCGATCACTTATCAAGTGCAAAATTCACTTAAGTATTCCTGACGACGTGATATCAGACAAGATCATAAACATAATAATCAACTAAAAAGAACAAAGTGATTGGTGCCAATTAACCTGCAACGATAGTGGACTTGGGACCAAGGGGGTAGAGAAACCAGCCATATGAACCTTAGGTCAGGCAGACACTTAGGCCGAGACAGACAAAGCCTCAGATCTTCTGAAGCTAGTGTCAATCACACTGCTAGGTCTTGGGCCCAGCAGTTGAGTGATTACCCATACACTCCCCGATCAGAAACAAGTGATTCTGAGATGTCCTATAACATGGAGAGACCTGTAGGTAGTTCAAGGGTGGCTTATCTAGAAAAGCCAGAAGGACCTTACAAGACTCAATTGGAATACATCAGGACTAATCGTCTAGGTGCTCGCATCTACGAAGATGGCCTGAGAAGATCTGTGGTCCAGATTAAGAACCCCGATCAACCCCATGGACTAGAACACCCGGTAGTCAAGTTTGAGAATGGAGCATACCTAGATAAAGAGGGGACTATATATGTAGTCACCACTCTTCCTGATAGAACAGATGAGTTTGGAAATGTGATTGTGGAGACCGACATGGGTGATATAGAGCAAGGGAATTTAGAGAGAGAGCCAAGAACTCCCCGTGGTAAATCCGTGTTGACCAGAATCATGACTCCAGAGTGGATTCCACAGGATAATAAAAGCATATATTTGCTTTTAAACCGAGAAACTGATGAGGCTTTTTGGAGGTATAAACCTGCCCAGCCTCAAGAAGTAAGTGCTCTCACAATCTATGAGTTTAAAGACCCTGATAGCCCAGGCAAAGTAACCTACCTAGACAATACATCAGAGAGGATCTTCGTGGTCACCGAGCATGGTAGACATGCCTACACATGGAAGGGTGAATTTGTTTTTCCCCAACCACGGTCCAATATGTCCTACAGTCACCAAGGAGCTGACACCTCCCAAGCTCATCGAGCTCAAGGAGATAGGAGTAAAGACAGACCTGAGGTAAGCTTTGCCAACTCCCTAGGAAGAGAAAGGATGAGAACAGGGACAGATAGGGAAGAAACCGAGAGACCTAGAGCCCCAAGGAACCAGAGAAATGCTGATGAATTCCCTTTGCCAAGGCCTAGAGAACACACTACGGCTCTGAGACCAACTCAACTGGTGAAGTCCATGAAGAATTACTTCGATGGCACTAGAGACCCTTATGACCATGTGGCAGAATTTAGGCAAGTCTTGAAAGCTAAACAGGTAGAGGACCTATTCACACAATATAATGCTTTTGGTCTAACCCTTAGGAACACTGCCCTTACGTGGTTTCAACCACTGAACGAGAGGCATTTCAAAAACATAGACCAGCTCCTAGAGGCATTTATCATTGAGTTTTCTAAGAGTGGAATAAGGCACAACACTTCCTCACTAATTCATAGCTTCAAGCAAACACCTCAAGAGACAGTCAGACTAGCAGGAAGACGGTTTAGGCAATACCTAGAGAGGTGCCCGATGCCTGAGTTACCCACACCAGCCAAGCAAGTGGCTTTGTTCTTAGATGGCTTGTTGAGCACCAAGCTTAGGTCATATGTGTATTTGAAGGACCCCAGAACTATAGAAGAATGTGTGCGCATGTGCATAGACATTGAGGATAATCTAGGCGAGGAGTTAGAGCTATCAAAAATCTATAAGGATTCGGATAGCTCTAGTAGTCTCACATCTGGTCAGTCCACATCCATTGAGGAACTTGTAGAGAAGGTAGCTCAAAAACTAGGTGTCTCTAGCAAACAAATTCCAAGATTTGACCTAGTTAAGCGGTGCTACACTTGTGGAGGTGACCATATGGCAAATGTATGTCCCATTATGGCCCAACCCCAGGTGAATCCTAGTAGCCAGTACTGCACCATAGAGCGAAGGTACACCAACCACACTGCACAGGACTGCCCATATAACAAACAAACTGTTAGGCAAAATTACCCTCAGCCATATCCACAACAAGGTAGATACCAGAATCAGTACCCACCACAACAATACAACAGACCACAGCAACCTTATCAGCCACCTTATCAAGGGCAGCAGAGACCTCAACTAGTCCTAGTGCAGCAACCCCCTGCTCCAACCAATGTGATCCTAGTGAAATATGCATTTGCTGAAGAAAATCCGAACAGAGCCATAGTCCCAGTCACCCCATTGCTATCAGACAGTGAACCAAGTGACCATCGTTTTGACTCGACACATATTGATAGCCCACAGGCTTACTACATGCAGTCACCCGAGCATAACGAGTCATAATATTATGAGGACCCAAGTGAAAATAGTGGGGAGCCTGAGTATGCTAATGTCATGTACACAAACCCCAACTCTAGACCTCAACCTAGGCAGGTACGACCCCCATTTCCTAGAGGACCATGCTTCAGATGTCAGGGAGATCACCTTATACGTGATTGTCCACTGCCGGCCCCTACACAAACCCAACCAGTGACAATTCAGGGTTTCTATCAAGACTGTGAAAAAGAGCATCTCCTACGAGATTTCCCAAAGAACCCTAATAACATGCCTAAAATCACTCCTATCAACATCATTGGGTTAGTGGTAGACTCTACGGGAAGTATAACTTCCACAGCCCTAGTGCATGTGGTCACTAGAGCCCAAGCCTTGCAACAAACTCAAGGAGTAGGGCAGGAAAAGAGTTCTGAGGTTTGTGAGACAGAGAGTATAACCAAGAAAAGGACAAGAGCATGGAGAGATAGTCGGGAGAGAATGAAAAGACAATGGTCACAGAAAATGAGCGAACTTGAAGAAAGCTTGAGAGAAACCAAAGCAAAGATAAGTGAACTCGCATCTCAAAACCACTCTCACACCACCCCTCCACCACCTTTCCCTTTACCTTCCAATCCATCTTCTTCCATTCCCCAACCTTTCAAGACACCACCCTTAACCCACCCACCACCTAGAGTAGGATCAGTCCTAGCTGATCCCACTCCTGAAGATCTAGACATGATGCTTAAAGCATATCAGGCCAAAATCCAAGAAGGGCCCAATGTAACAGATCATGAGAAATGTTACCCTAGAGCCGATCTAGAGATAGAGCGAACAAAGCTTTGTGCTAAAATGGTTGAATTGGCACAATCCATGTTTGAAGCCAGTCGCTTGTTCAATGGCTCTAACCCCATCAGAACAACATTGCACTTTGATGGTCTATTGGATAGATTGGAGAGGTTACTTGCAAAGTCTGGAAAAGGAGCCACCTCCCAGGCAAGGAGAGGACAAGGGATATAATAAGCATTCCTCCCCAGGAAACTTATGTGCCTAACTCCACTGAACCAGACACTTCTTCTTCTATGAATAGGTATTCACTAGAGTTCTTGAGAGAGATTCAAGAAGAGAAGTGGGCAAAGGAAAGTGAAGTCCCTCCTCCCATTGAACTTGTGGATAACGCACATGATCAATTCCCACAGGACATCCCTTCTATCTATGAAGAATAGGAAAGTGCCCACCCTCATGAGAGGTTAGACTTTGAGTCTAATTCCTTACAGGAACTACCCCAGTTCACAGGCCCATGGGAAACCAAGTCAACTTGCATGAGAGCACCCACAGTCATGATAAGAAACGAAGATTCAATCATACCTAGGAATACAGAGGTAGTAAAGAACACTAAAGTGTAGTGCAATCTCACTTTAGAAGAGCTACTCAAAGTTAAGCCAGAAGTGTGGAAACACGTAGCCAAACAAGTGCCAGACATAGCGAAATTGCATTCCCAGGTAGGATCTCATAGAACAGTGCCTGAAATACCATTGGATAAGATAGGAGACATGAGTGAAGGAGAAGAAGGAAATGCCTATCTCCCAGTTACCCATCAGGGATACACAACCAAGGCAATTTTGGACTCAAGTGCAGGAGTTGCAATTTCTACAACTTCCCTATGGAAGCGTTGGGGCAAGCCAGCACTCCGACCGACGAGAATGAAATTGCAGATGGCCGATGGCCATATTGAGAGGCCCTTGGGATTGCTAGAAGGCATCACTCTTACTACATGTGGTGTTGAGTTCGAACATACATTTGTTATATGCGACTTTAGCAAAAACCAAGCCTACGAGATGATTTTGGGAAGGCCATTTATGCGGCAATTGCAAGTAGTACAGGACTGGGGAACCAATTCCTTATACTTGCAACACTTAGGTGTTACAACCAAAGTCAATCTCAAGGATTAGTCTCATAGAGACGTACCGCCCATTGAATGGAATCCCATCCATAGAGCCAAGGATGACACGGAGTCAGTGCATTCCATAGGATCAGGATCCTCATGGATGCATGAAGACACCCACTTATGGATGTGCAAAGTGGTAGTAGAAGAAGAGAAAAGAGAAAAAGCCAGAGAGGTAGGTGCGAAAGAGACACATAGATCAATTCAAGACCCAGCCTATGCACCTGTAGTATTTCCCGATGAAGAGTTTGAACCTCACGGCTGGGCAGAAATTTTAGCAAAAATGGATGTAGCCATCAATGAAGAGCAGTGGACACCCCACTGTGATGAGGATGGCTATGACATTTCAGTCTTCTCAATAGAGCCAATCATGGGAGATGCAGTTTTAGAAGAATGCGAACCTAGCCCTGATACATTTGAGGATGCAAGTGACTCCGACTTAGAGTCAATCATTATGGACCCACCTGTTGCATCAGATGAAGAATACTTCTATGAAGTTGAAGCTTAACCCCAGAGACACGGAGAAATCACGAATGATGTGAGGTTAGCCACACAAGTAGCCACTAAGAGTGGAGGAAAGAAAAGAAAGAAGAAGGAAGTCACTCCGGAGGTAGAAGAATCCTTGTTTGAGGTCCCTGAAAACTTTAAAAAATATGAGATAGACGATAGGAGAGTCATGATAAGAATGCCTAAATGTGAGGCACAAGCAGGAGAGGCCTATGATAGCAAGGAAACTACCAAGAAAATAGTTGTCGCCATAGAAGAGGGAGAAGAAAGATGCACATACATAGGGCATGACCTGACGGAAGAAGAAGAACAAGAGTTGACAGCCTTACTGAGGGAGTATAGAGATGTATTCGCTTGGAGCTATAAGGACCTGAAAGGGGTAGACCCTGAAATATGCTCACATACAATCCCCATGACCTCAGATGCCAGACCCTCTAAGTAGAAGCCCTACACATACAATGACAACTATGCCGCCAAGATTAAAGAAGAGATAGACCGCTTGGTGGAAGCCAGATTTATCTACGAAATTGAGCACACTGAATGGGTATCCCCCATTGTAGTGGTGCCCAAGAAGAATGGCAAATTACGAGTATGCATTAACTTGAAGAAGGTTAACGCAACCACTATCAGAGATAGTTATCCGCTTCCTATCACTGAGCATCTATTAGAAAGGGTAGCAGGCAAGGAAGTGTACAGCTTCCTAGATGGGTTTTCGGGCTACAATCAAGTAGCCATTGCTCCAGAGGATCAGCATAAGATGGCTTTTGCCACAGAGTGGGGCATATTTGCATTTTGGGTAATGCCATTCGGGCTTACCAAAGCACCTGCTACCTTTCAAAGATTGATGTGTCACGTGTTTAAAGAGTTCTTGAGGAAGAATTTGGAAGTCTATGTGGATGATCTATGCGCTCATTCCAACATTAGAAAGACACATATACCCAAACTCAGGCAAATCTTTGACAAATGTAGAGAATATCAAGTCTGCTTGAACCCAGAAAAGTGTGTTTTCATGGTCAGGCAAGGCAAGATCCTAGGACACATAGTGTCAAAGAACGGCATCTCCACTGACAAAGAGAAAGTGAGAGCCATTGCAGAACTACCTAGGCCAAGGAATGTCAAGGAGGTATAGGCCTTCATGGGGCATTGTGGTTACTACCGCCGGTTTATTCACATGTATGCTGTCATTGCAAAGCCCATGTACGGACTTCTGACTAACTTTGAGTGGACTGATGAATGTGAGAATTCCTTCAATGAGCTTAAACGAAGATTATGTTCAGCACCAATCTTGACCACACCAGATTGGAACAAGCCATTCCATGTTCATGTGGATGCCTCCAATTACGCTATTGGATGTATGCTAGCACAACCTATGGGTGAAGGTAATATGGATCTTCCAATTGCCTATGCCAGTAGACAACTGAATGCAGCTGAACAAAATTATACCACCACTGAACGGGAGGGGTTAGGCATGGTATACACAGTTAAAAAGTTTAGACATTATTTGCTTGCAAATAAGTTTAAATTTTTTACTGATCATCAAGCTCTGCTGTACTTGATAAACAAGCCATGCAATACAGGTAGGTTGGTAAGATGGTTCCTATTGCTAATGGAATACGACTTTGAAGTGGTGGTGAGGAAAGGAAAGACCCATCTGAGAGCAAATCATCTCTCTAGGCTCACATCAGGAGAGGCCCCACAAGGAGTGTCAGATGACTTACATGATGCTTACTTGTTTAATTTGGAAGTTGTACCTCAGTGGGCTAAGCCATTAGTGCCTGTATTAACATACGGGCCTAATCACTCAGTAATAAACACACAAGAGAGGGAGATAGTAAAAGCTCAAAAGTATCATATCTTGGCAAGAAGTATGTACAAGCATATCGATCAGGGAGTATTAGCATGTTGCGTAGAGGAGGACGAGTACGCTAAATGGTTGCAATTAGCACATGTAGGTGCATTAGAGCAACACTACTCAAAACAACGAACCCTACAGACTCTAAGGAGACTAGGAGTGCATTGGCCAACTATGGAAGTTGATGTCAATATGTTAACCGTGGTACAGTGTTTCACCGTAAAATGTGTTAAACTTTAAGTATCATTACTATCATTACTCACTGACCGAAAGGCGTTACCAGACCAGCGTGGGTTCTTGGGAGTGGTAGGGGTCTGTTAGACAGAGGCCCTGTACTTATTTCCCAAATCTTCATTACAACATCAAACGCATGAATACTCGTCTTAGCTCAGCTACTAGCATTAGCTGGACAAGACTTGCTTTCTATATTCTTGGGTACCGCACTTCTTCAGACTAACCTGCTATTGGAACAGAGCAGTAGTCCAATCTACAGACTCACTAGTATGTAGTAAATCAACCAGAGTGAATACTATAGCTGACAGATTCACTCGTCACAACACTTTCCAGTGATCTCAAATAAAAGGTTCACGTATTAACGAAAGTACTAATCCTTCCTCGTATTCGTGGTCAACAGATCATAACACCAAATTCAATGAATCCGATAAACAAACAGAACATACTTCAACAATGTATCAGGTTGCCTATTCAATTCACACAGTAATATAACTACTCAGACTGACTCAGGGTACTTCAACAACTGAAGAACACATAGCAATACAATACGATAACAGTACTCAGACACACAATCGGTCACTCAACCAATCGTTACGGTGAACTTCAGTGTGAGCAGACGATGCGGAAATCAACACTAATAGTACTCAGCACTTCACAACAGCGTAAACAATAATCTCACAAATGTTCAGGCGAACAATTTGGCAATTCCAGAAAAGACGTCTCTCTGACCATTCTCCTTACATTGCTTTATATAGATTTTACAAAATGCACGTACCAACTTTTCGCGCGTAATTCAAGAAACTCCAATACATCTGGCATCCGTTACATCTGTCTCACTCCGGCGGCCGACTAACACTGGCCCGCACGGTGGACTCGAACCCGCAAGTCATTTTTGTTTACAAAAACTATTGTTCGTCAATGATTCCTTCTAAATACATATTTCTGGCTAATCTAAATGTACGGGCTATTTTTTTCTTAAGAGTTTCTAATAATTGTTTAAGGGTGTCTGGCTCTAATACTTGCGCATCTACTCTAATAGAGCTAAGGGCGATGGCTTCGGTGAGCAAAATTTCGGCCTGTGTTTGCAAAAAGGCCTCCTGTAAGTAGAAGTCGTTGGATAGTGCCGCATCTTTGGCTGTCTTCATTTCATTTACTTGCTTCTGCATATCAGTGACTCGGTCTTTCTGGTTGCGCAATTGATTATCTAGTCTTTCAAACTGTTGGTTCTGGAACTGTATTGTTTTGTGATATGCATCTCGTTCTCTGCGGGCATTTGCTAAGTCCTTCTGATATTTGGTTTCCCTGTTCAATTGGTGTTTAAGCATATTGTTGACGTCGTCAAGGGATTCTTTCGTTCTCTGTAGTTGTTCTTCTGTTTGCTTAGCTTCTCTCTGCTGCTCTTGGTACTTCTGTATTGCTTCCTGCAGCTGGACTCTTGTTCCTTTGAGTAGGTTTCCTAGCGCGATTCTGGTATCTTCTGTGTCTTTGATCGTTTGATTTAGCTTTGTTATCTCTGCATCGGCAGCAATCAGTAAATCTTCTTTTGCCTGCATTGCTGCCACTGCCTTATCTCGTTGGCTTGTGATTTCTTCCTGTGCTTGGAGTGTGGCCTGTAATTGCTTTATCTGTTCGCTGAGTGCGTGGTTTTCTGCTTTTGCTACCTGTAACTCTTCTTGGAGGGGGGTGATATCTGCCTCCATCACTTCCAATTTACGTTGGAATTCATCTCGTGCATTGTCTGTGACTTGTTTCAGATGTTGCAGCAGTTGTTGGGATAAGTTAATCAAGAGGCGACCCATAGATTCTAATTCAGAGAAGACTGGAATGGGGTGGGGTGGCAGAGGAGGGCGAGGTTGCAAAGAGGTTGCGGTGAGGAGTTGTTGGGAATTCGGTGGGGAGTAATTTAGGGAGGATGACGAGGTTTCAGTGGTTTCGGTGGGGTGACTGGGCTGGATGGGACTGCGGGGTGGTTCCGATGGGGGAATGGGGTTAACTGGTGATGGTTTGGGAAGGGCAGAGTCATAGTTTGTTACCTTATCTATTGATTTTTGTTCCGTTTCTGCATTATTGGCTTCTCTTGATTCGACTACCTTTAGTAGTTTATCTAGTGCTTCCCTAACAGATTCTTGCTCGTCTACCTATTGCTCTGGTTCTTTCTCGATCGAAATTGTTTCTGTCTCTGTTGGATCTTGCTGTTCTTGTTTCTCAGTTGATGATTCATTGTGCATTGATGTGGCTGTATCATGGAATGTATCCTCTTCGTTCTTCTTGTCTTCTTTATCGTTATCTTTATCTTTTCCGGCTGAGCCTTGTGCCTCACTTTCGGATGAGCTGATCCTGATGCGTTTCCGACGGAATAATTGGTTGAGCTCTTCTTCATCTTCTTCTTCCTCATCCTCTAGCAGCTGGATCGACTCCTCATGTCTCAGGACGGGCCTCCGTGGTGGTGGTTGTGCTGCGAGTATGGCCGGAAAGAGAAATGAAATAATGTGGGGTAATCTAGATCGAGGGGTAGTTCCTTTATTAACTTGTTTCACTATGGCTACACATTCCTTGTGGATACGGTGAAAGAAAAAGGAGGAGAAGTTGACGTGTTCTTGGGCAGCTAGGTCGATGGCGGAGTAGAAAGGGTGGGATATGTCGTAGGTGCATTTTTGGAGGTTTAGGATAGCGACTAAGAACTGGAGTGCAGTTCTTTCGGGTTCAGGGTGGCAAAGGATGGCGTACTCGTTTGATGAATAGCGGGGGAAGAGTGCTATCATTCGGGCTACGGGGATGCTTGGGCCATTCTTGCGGCCTTGTGGGGTGAGGCGGAAGGCTTCGACAAAGGCTTGGAAGGTTACTACGGTTCGAGATGGTAGGGAGAGGAAGATCCATTTTCGCTCAGTGATGGGGGATTGAGCGATGGCAGATATGATCTGCGCGAAAAAGGTATGGGCTTCCACTGAGTGCCAAGGCAGCTCAGCGAAGTTGGCCAACCCTCGGATGCGCAGGTATTCTCCTACCTTGGTAGGGATACCATCACAGACAGCTGCGGAGTTCGCCAATGCTTCCATGGCGCACATGAAAACAGAGCACAGCACACGGATACACAGAACACAGAAAACACAAGCACAATCACAAGAACACAATAGCGTTTTTTGGCGCAACCGAAGAGATTAAGTAGAGACATTACGGTGGGGGGGGGGTAGAAAGTGATGGTTATCATTGTGCGGTGGTGGAATGATACTGCTTTCAATTTGGCGTGCATGCTCGAGTAATTAGTAAGGAGGGCGGCTTATGACAAAAACGTGGCTATTAAAAAGAAAAGAAAGAACAGAAGGAAAAGTAAAGTAAAAAAAATGCGGTCCACCGCCGAATGTTTTAATGCGGGCTAGCAGCGTGTTGATACGGCCGCAGCTTCGAACCGTTGATTGCTTTTGGAAGTGGATTTCCGGTCAACGTAGTCAACCAAAAAGTTGCTGGACTAGTTTGCTCTGAGATCCTATAAGGGCCGAACCACCGTAATTTGAATTTGCCTGCAGATCTATTTGACTTTGCATTATAGAAAAGGACAAGCTGACCCACCGAAAACACTGGAGTCTTCAGGTTTCGATCATGCGTTCTTTCCTGTCTTAGTTGGACTTCGTGCATGGTTAAAAAACTGAGCCATCGATGCTCGTCTAACTCTCTGAGTGTGTCCAACCGAAATGACAGTGAGTCTTCCGGTAGTAGTTTCTGAGCGATTGCCACTCGCAAACTTGGTATAACTATCTCCATAGGTGCTATTGCTTCTAAGCCATAAGCTAGTTTGAAGGGTGTCAATCCTGTTGTTACCTTGTATGTAGTCCGGTATGCCCATAACACTGCAGGTAGCAGTTGATCCCATCTCTCCGGTGCTTCCATGATCAATTTCCGAAGCATATTCAGTAAAGATTTGTTTGTACTTTTGGCCAAACCATTAGCACGGGGATAATAAGGAGAACTAAATTTATGTGTGACCTGGAACGACTGTGTAAGTGCCTTCATTAAATTGTTTACAAAATGAGTGCCTTGATCTGAGAAAATTTCCAGTGGTAAGCCAAAACGTGAAAAGACATCGATTAGCAGACACTTTGCTACCGTAACGGCTGTAGCAGGCCGTAAAGCCCAGGCTTCTGCCCATCTGGTTGCATAATCTGTACAGGTCAGTATGTAACGGTTGTTACTGAAGACTGTTGGAGGTGTAATCGGACCGATAAAATCTAGACCCCATTTCTGGAAAGGTTCCAATGGTAAGATGGGTTGTAGAGGAAAAAGATGACGTTGCAAAGGCTGTCCAGATCTTTGACAAGTATCACATTGTTTGACAAACTGTGATATATCTCTGTACATCGTTGGCCACCAGAGACCACTCTGCAGAATTTTCCGGTGAGTTAAGTCTGCAGCAAAATGGCCACCGGAAGGAATCGAGTGAGCCAACGTGATAACTGAGTTAACTTCATGTGGTGGAATACAGCAAAGTAGGATTCTTGCATGATCTACATAATATAGTTCTCCAGCAATTAACCGAAATCGGCGGCTAAAGACTGCAATTTTCCTTCGTACTGCCCTAGAAGTCTGAGATGGAAGGCAACCATCAGTGAGAAAGGTCAAGATCTGATCATAATATGGAATTGGGATAGGTGGGTCTGCAGAATCTTCATTAATTGGTTCTGACACATAAATCACGGGTGTCGTGTCATCTATGCCCACCGAAGCTTCACCGGAATCTAAGCGGGATAAGAAATCTGCTAAGGCATGTGAACTGCCTGGCCGGTGAATGACCTCGTAGTCAAATTCCTGTAAAAGTAAGACCCATCGCTCTAATCGACCACCTAGATGCTATTGCCGAACTAGATAGACAAGTGCAGCATGATCTACATGAAATGTGAATTTACGGCCCAGCAAGTAATGTCTGAATTTCTTGACCGAATATACTAGCCCTAGATATTCTCTTTCTGTTACAGAGTAATTCTTCTCAGCAGGAGCTAATCTTCGACTTGCATAATACACTGGTCTGAACCATTTATCAATTTGTTGCATCAACACACTTCCTATTGCTATCTGAAGCATCGACAAATACATGAAATGGGTGATCCCAGTCCGGCGGTTGTAAGATAGGAACTTGTGTTAATAAATGCTTTAACCGATCAAATGCTATCTGGCATTCCTGGGTCCATTCGAATTGTCGAGGTGTCTTGGCGATTAGCTTGTTTAGTGGTATAGCCAAATGAGCAAGCCACCGTAAGTGTCTCCCATGCCACCATACTTGGCCCATAAAGCGCATGACTTCTTTTGGAGTAACGGGCACCGGAGCTTCTAGTACTGCCGAAATTTTATCTGGATCCACTTGTATACCTTGTGCAGATACAATGTGGCCAAGTAACTTGCCACATGAAACCGCAAACACAGATTTGTTTGGGTTCAAGCAGAGTCTATACTCTCTGCATTTCTAAAAGCAGCACCGTAAATGGAACAGGTGTGCTATCATCTTACCGAAAATTGAAAAATCGTCGAGATATACTTGCATAAAGGAAGTGAGATAAGGAGAAATTATCTCTTGCATACATCTTTGAAATGTGCTTGGTGGGTTTCTTAATCCAAACCACATTACCGTACAAGCAAAGACACCCTAGTTGGTAATAAATGCAGTTTTTGGTATATCTTCTTCGGCCATTCTCACTTGGTTGTAGCCACTGTATCCATCTAGGAATGAATACATCTCGTGGCCTGCTACTCTATCAAGCATGGTATCCAAAAAGGGGATTGGAAAGGGATCCGGTACGGTTGCTGCATTTAATTTCCGGTAATCTACACAGATTCGCAATTGCTTGTTTTTCTTTGGCACAATCACAATCGGAGAGATCCATTCAGCATGCTCTACTGGCACGATGAATCCGACTTTTAATAACCTATCAAGTTCTGCCTTTACCTGAGATGCATAATGGGGATTCATTCGGTAGCTGGTTTGCTTTATTGGCCTTGCTTTTGGCTTCAGCATGACCCTGTGCTGGTAGATGCGGGGGTCCAATCCTTTCATGTCTTTGTAGTCCCATGCAAAGACGTCAGTGAATTCTTGGAGTAGCTGGATTAAACCTGCTTGAAATGTTTCCGGTAAGTTTTGCTTTATCTTCACAGGACGCGGATGATCTTCATCTCCTAAATTGTAAGTGATCAGCTGATCTTCAGGGACATAGAACTGTTGATATTTCTTTGTGTCGTCTGTTGGTTTAAGAAGTTGCTACAGTTCATCGTCATGTGTCCAAACAGTGTCTTCCTTCTTAGCCTCTTCTGTGATGGGTATTACTGTACAGACTGAAGCATTCCAATTATCTACAACGGACTGTAGATCAATAGTCCCTAAGGAAATTAAGTCAGCGTTACTCTTTAGAAACTCTTCTTCTTCATCGTTTGACAATCCATCTAGCATATGGACTGGTTCAACAAAATACGGTCTAGCGTGTAGCTCGCAAGGTTGTATAGCATCTAATTTTACCACATATCTACGATTGGCATCTTTAAACGTAAGCTCTTGTGCAGACCAGTCCTATATTACCTTCGCATGCTTCAGCCAAGGTCGGTCGAAAAGAAGGTTGTAATCCAAAGTGGATTCCGGCAGATCTAGTATAACAAAGGTCATTTTAAAGGTCGTACCTTGTAAAGTGATGGGTACATTTCGCACAAGTCCTATGGGATGGACTCTTGATTGATCTACCATTCTGACAAAAAATTGAACTGGTTCGATTTCGGTCCATCCTAACCTTTTGCATAATGCCGCAGTCGCAATGTTAACGCCAGAGCCTCCATCAATTAATACCTGCGTAATCTTATGATTCTTATACCATATTGTAATCAAGGGAACTGAATGATCAACCGTAGAATTAGGTTCCGGTTGAACTGCTGCTGTCGCTGGAATACAAGAAGGCACCAGACTGAACTGTTGTTGGAACTATTGTCGAATTCCAGGTACTAATGCCAGTAGTTGGCCTAGAGGCAGAGTGATAGATGCCTTAGATAGGATTTCCCAGGCCTGTTGAGATTGATTGATAGGCTCCACTGATGTTGAAGTTGATGCCTCTGCTGATGCGAAGGTATCTACGGTTGGTAATGTATCTGCTGCTGATGATGTCCCCGCTACTGACTCCCGTTGTTGTGTTCCTTCCTTTGTTAACGATGGCTAGGTTACCGGAATAGGCTCTGGGAAGACTGGTGGTTCTGCTGTGGTCCATTGACTAGCCTTGTTGTACATTCTGTGTTGTTCACATATCCCTGGTTCAAATATTTCTGCTACCGGTTGTAGTTGTTTACCGGATCGGGTTTGGATTGCAGCAGCCTATGTTTCCACCGGTGTGATTTGTACCATGTTGGCCATTGGATTTTGACGTTCCTTCTTCCTTTGATCATACTCAGCTGCATCCTTGCAAAATCTCCTAATATGTCCATACTCACCACAAAAATGGCAGCCTGGTGGTGGTAAATTGGGATTTTCCGGTAGTGGTCCATTCTGTCAGCGGTTTGCATTATAGTTGTTATTCCTCTGTCCTCGGTAATTTCGATATCCTTGCTGCTGGTTGTTTCTCATTTGTGGAGGCACATAATGGTTGGTTGGCTGTCCTTGTTCCTGGATAATTGCATTGACATTCGATGTTCCCTGTACTCTAGCGTTGTATGCGCAGTTTTCGGTGGTGTGTTCGACAGTGTTGTAGATAGCGCAGAATGTTTGATTAAGTGCACAATTGGCACTAGTATGTCCTCAATTTTTGCATGTGATGCACTATACTTGTCTAGTCATATCTTCGGCAACATTTTTGCTTGTTTTTAACCACTCCAGATCTTCTGTAAACCCGCCGACTTTTTTTTCCAGTTGCAGAGTCATTGCGATGACTGCATCGAGGGTCACGACTCCGACACATCTTATGATCATGATCTGCTTAAGTTGTGGAGTCAAGCCATTGATGAACCACTGAGTGATAACGTCATCTGGTAAGTTAGCATGGGCCGGTGGTAGCTGCCTTAAGTGTGTTCTGAAGAGATTAGCATACTCCTGTACGGTTTGATTTGCCTTCTGTCTGTTGTTCTATAGATAGTCAAAAATTTCGGCTGGATTCTTTTTTAGCCTGAATCGCTGCAAAAAAGCATCTCGTACTGCTTCGTAGGTGCCAAAGTGATTAATGTCATATTCTGTAAGCCATCTAGCTGCTTCATTGACCAGTGTGGCTTGAAAGACAATAGCCTTATAGGCCTGATCCGGTGGATGGTTGAGAACTGCGTAGCTTATCTCAAAAGTGCGTACGTGAGCATCCGGATCATCTCCTGGGAATCCACCAAATTTCGTGTACGTCACTCCTGTTGGAGTCGGCTTGGGTGGACATAACTGTTGTTGTTGTTGTTGTCCGTTCATCGTGAGTGTATTATACCTTCCTTCTGTATCTCGGGGCTGAATATTTGAAATATAGGAATCTGTATCATCGGCTGGCGCACTTTCCGGTGTGATGATCTTGCTTACTATACTTCGAATCTCTGTTTCGAACTGCTTTCCTTCCTTCTGGATGTCCAGTGTATGGGAACTCACTTCCAAATGCGGTGGTTGGGCTGAAGATTCAGTAGAAAATACTAAACCGTCACCGAAAAACTGTGATTCTCTTACCAAAATATCACCGGAATGAACTGAAATTATGCCCGAATACGGTGTTTTTTCGCCTTCGCTGATTTCTTTGACTAGAGTGCTTCTAATCGTAGATAAATCTGAATCTTTTTCCAAGATTGTTAAACTAGTTTCCAACTGCGTCTTCGTAGGTTCTGGAATTACTATATCTTCGACAGACTGTGCTGAAATAGTACCGGAATGTACCAGAGGCGTAACACGTTCCACCGGAATATGACCGGAATCAGTTCTAATGTTCTTGACTTCCTTGTCAACTGGGTCAGACCTAGTTGTACTTTTACCTTCCAAAGTTGTCTTTAGTACATTAAGTACTCCAGACTGATGGTTCTTGGGATACGTTTCACTGGATCGAGTAACCGGCATGTATCATCTTTTGTACTAATCGCGTAGTATTACTAACGAAACAGTTTGCAACAATCTGGTTCTATTGCTACTTCCAATCGAACGATAATCTGGATGTTCGATTCTGACAGACGACTAGCAATTTTGATGCCACCTTCCCACAGACGACGCCAAATGTTAACCGTGGTACAGTGTTTCACCGTAAAATGTGTTAAACTTTAAGTATCATTACTCACTGACTGAAAGGCGTTACCAGACCAGCGTGGGTTCTTGGGAGTGGTAGGGGTCTGTTAGACAGAGGCCCTGTACTTATTTCCCAAATCTTCATTACAACATCAAACGCATGAATACTCGTCTTAGCTCAGTTACTAGCATTAGTTGGACAAGACTTGCTTTCTATATTCTTGGGTACCGCACTTCTTCAGACTAACCTGCTATTGGAACAGAGCAGTAGTCCAATCTACAGACTCACTAGTATGTAGTAAATCAACCGGAGTGAATACTATAACTGACAGATTCACTCGTCACAACACTTTCCAGTGATCTCAAATAAAAGGTTCACGTATTAACAAAAGTACTAATCCTTCCTCGTATTCGTGGTCAACAGATCATAACACCAAATACAATGAATCCGATAAACAAACAGAACATACTTCAACAATGTATCAGGTTGCCTATTCAATTCACACAGTAATATAACTACTCAGACTGACTCAGGGTACTTCAACAACTAAAGAACACATAGCAATACAATACGATAACATTACTCAGACACACAATCCGTCACTCAACCACTCGTTACGGTGAACTTCAGTGTGAGCAGACGATGCAAAAATCAACACTAACAGTACTCAGCACTTCACAACAGCGTAAACAATAATCTCACAAATGTTCAGGCGAACAATCTGGCAATTCCAGAAAAGACGTCTCTCTGACCATTCTCCTTACATTGCTTTATATAGATTTTACAAAATGCGCGTACCAACTTTTCGCGTGTAATTCAAGAAACTCCGTTACATCTGGCATCCGTTACATCTGTCCCACTCCGGCGGCCGACTAACACATAGAATGTGCAAAGAATGCCCACTCTGTCGCACTAAACCACCAGTGGAACACGCCACTCTTTATCGAGTGTCTCTAGTGCCAGATTGGAGTGAACCACTGGTAGCCTTCTTGAGGACGAAAACATTCCCTCAAGATATGACATTGGCCAGACAAAGAAGTTTGGAACAAGAAGCCCTAGAGTACGGACTCGTTGGTGATAATTTATACAAACGTGGTAAAGATGGTTACCTAAGACTGTGTGTCCATGAGAGCGAATATCTGAAGATATTAGAGACTGCTCACCAAGGTGTAGCAGGAGGACACTTTGGTCCAGACCGGGTGATCAAGGCAATACTGTTTGCAGGATTTTGGTGGCCCACCCTTCACATGGATGCTCATACCTACGTGAAGAGGTGTGAGGTTTGTCAGCGAACTCAATATCCCATACGCAAGGATGAGATGCCATTGAAACCTATGATGGGTGGACGTGCATTCTCTAAGTGGGGAATAAACTTTGTCGGTCCTATTAATCCCCCAACTAAGGGTTCACATGCCGAGTATATCATTGTGGCCACAGACTATTTAACCAAGTGGGTAGAAGTGAAAGCCACTACGAAGAATGATGCTCAAACAACAGCAAAATTCTTATTTGAAAATGTGTTCACTAGATACGGATTGCCAATAGAATTAGTAAGTGATAGAGGCACACACTTCTTGAATGAAGTCATAGAAAACCTTCTCCAAGAATTCTTGGTAGTACATAAGAAGTCTGCCCCCTATCACCCACAAGCTAATGGCCAGGCTGAGAGCACAAATAAGATCTTATGCAATGTGCTGACTAAACTGGTGAATAACAAACGCTCTGATTGGGACAAACAGCTACACCACACTGTTTGGGCATATCGAGTGGCCTATAAAACGGTACTCCAAGCCACACCCTTTCATATGGTGTTTGGCCAGAATGCGGTGCTACCATTGGATTTTTTGATACCTACATTACGAGTAGCGCAAGAGCATGATTGGACTGGCCATGAACTATCCTCTAGAATCTTTGATCTTGAACGTTTAGGTGAGACACGATTGAGAGCTGCAGCAGGAATCTATGCAGCCAAGAAGAGGCAAAAGGCGTATTTTGATACACATGTGAAGGATAAAGGATTGAAAGCAGGAGACCTAGTCCTAGTCTACACACTGAAGCAACATGCACAAAAATTAGAGAAAAGGGGATATGGACCACTGATTATCAATAGGATCTCCACAAGCGGAGAAGTACAACTAGCCACTTTAGAGGGCGACATACTACCAAGTTACATAAGCGGATGTAGAGTCAAGCTATATCAAGAACCCTTAACTGAAGAAATGCTCAATCGACTCAATACTGCAAAGAAACGTAAGGATGAGGAAAAGAGAATTCGAGAAGAAGCACAGGCTGAAGCTTTAGAATGCATTCGACGAATGAAATTGAGAAGGCAAGGTAGAGATCAACCCATGACTGACGCCCATGAAGCTCTAGGTTATCACATGGCCATGTGTGAGGCTTCAAGTGAACTGGCCCGTAAGATAGTTGATCGACGACCTTTTGTAACCCTAGAATTAGGACAAGGAGAGAGTGCAAGGACCGTGAGAGCTTTAATTGATTTAGGAGCGTCCACTAGTGCAGTTCGGCTTTCGTATTGCCAAGAGTTGCAATTGGAGGTAAAACCCCTAGAAGCATATCTGATAGGATTAGGAGGTGTTGAAACCCCTTGCATGGGAGAGGTGGAACTTCCCCTCTACATTCAAGAGGTCCTCATGCCAGCAAAAGTACTAGTATGTGAAGACGAGGATCTTACCGAACCTCTCGTCCTGGGCCAAGACTGGATCTATGATCACGCAGTCAACCTCAACCTAAGAAGTGGAATTCTTCAGGCTTGGGTAGGCCAAAGCCGCCTTACAATTGAATTAGAAAAGCAAGCACTCAAACCATTAGAACAGGCACCAACTCCTGGTCCCTCCAGGAACCCACATGAAGATAATGTTATTCTTGTCCAAAGTTCTATGGTGCAGAGGATTGTCACTCTTGCCAAAGGTACAGAAGTCAAGGAGGAACTCCCATCTGTTCCATAGAAGAATCTCAAGGGGAAGGTCCAACAACACCCGACACTGAGGAGACCGATGAACAAGAAGCATGAGCACCAACTTTGACAGTATGAAGTGCCTTGTGGCATGAAACATATATGGATACGCAAGGGGGAAAAAATCACGGCCCCAAAAACAGGGTCTCAAAAGAGCATCAAGCAAGCCACACTGTCAAGGACTAAAACGAAGGAGATCCCTAGTCAACGCTCTAGGCATACCTTGTCTATTTGGGTCCCTAAGCGGTCAATGAAGGCTAGCCCCATTGCTAGGCAGATATGGGTGCCCAAGGCCTGCTTACGAGCCCAAATAGCTCCAACTCTAGTCACTAGCACAATTCAACACTCACAAGTCTTCTTGGCAAACAACTCAGGAACTCTATTTACATCCCACTCTAACACGCACTTGGTCAAACCTAGGAATGTCTGGAAATGGGTACCCAAAAGGTCCCAAATCCAGCACAATCTAGTCCATGAACCTTTAACCGTCATCAGCTCAAGGAGCCACGAATCCTCAAACAAAGTCTGGAGAATTAAACCCTGTATCAAACCCCAAGACCCATTTTGTAAATCCATCCACTCTGAAGTAGATGCATTCTGAGTACCTTGCATATCCAAAGTATGCATCTAGAATGACACTAACCACTAATCCCCACTCACATCTATCACAAACACTTCATCTCTAACCACTAACCATCTCGATTGTCATGTTAGTATTGTGGAGGGAACACTATTACATCCTGTTTCCTATGCAACACTAATGTGCCTTCCTTCTTCTAGCAGATAAGCATCAGAAGTGTCATAGCAGCTGTAGCAGGAACAAGCTCCCAGGCGGGCACTAATACTCAAAGCAATTGGGATACCATGCCTGTGGAAGCGCCACTGACAGCAAGGGCGGAAGAGCTTTTGAATGTGAGAAGAATTCCTATCTCGGATCCTCCAAGTGGCCTAACAGAAAGAGTGAAGGGGCATTCTCATTGGTTCAACGAGATGCCAGGAGATTTGGGAGACGCAGACCACATATGGGAGTCCAAGTTGGAATTCGGAGGATTCTGGTGGACATTTCAATTCTTCTCAAGAGAATTTGAAACCTTACAGAATGCAGCTCCTCTTCAAGATATTTGGCTGAAAGCGGGGTTGCAAGATTATTTTAGTGCAGCTTTACCTAGACCTGATTTTCTGAGGTGCTACTACTTGATTGCCACACTGAAGGCGACAGGAGATAAAGATCATTCAGGCACATTCCTGGTGCCCTCTCTATCAAACCAGGAGGAAATGAAGAAGTTTGAGTTGAATATTACTTTAATCAGGGAAGCCCTTCAGATGTATGGCACTCATGTACCCTCTGACCGGGATCCCTTGATACCAGAGTCGGTGAAGAACAACAAAATCAAGAAGTTGAAAGAAATGTGTGCCCTCACCCCCAACATCGCCATACCACTGCGGATGTGCCTTCAACACTTCGCATTTCCAGCACAAGACCGGTTCACCCAGCGTCATAAGAAGATCTGGTATGGGTTATACCTAGCAGAGATCGGGAGCTTACCTATGAAAATGCCAGTATGGATCCTTGATCAGTTATATGAAGCAGGCAAGCGAGGAGTGAGCAAGCCTACTTTGAATGGCTATTGCGCCATTACAAGAATCATCTACAGATGTATGGCTTATGATGTGCCAATTGCACGGGCCCTCAAGTACTCACAATTGGAATTCTTCCAGGGGCGAAAATCAGGGGTTCAACCCACTAAAAGAATGCGTGGATCACTTTCACAGGTTCTGATTCCTCGCGACATGGCCACAGAGACCTCCTGTAGAGAAGAAGAACAAGTAGCCCCTTTCATGATCCATCTCCAAGGACTACAATGAGGAGACTTGGTACAACCCACTCCATCAGCCCCCCCACTACCCACAGATGCTGAGTTTGCATCCATGGCTACATTGGTAGCAGATCCATCCTTTGACTTTGAAAGCTTCTTACAAACAGCACACTTGTCTGAGAGTGAATTATTTTCTGACAATGACGGTACCGGATCATCATCCCAAAGAGAACAGCCACAGAGTGAGGCAAGAAGGGTACATTGGGAAGATGAGGCACAACACACTCAAGCGGGAGGCACACACGAACAAGAGGAGATGCAGAGGAATGAATCTGAGGAGAGTGAGGAGGAAACCCCTGCTTACACTGCACAACTTAAAAGGCTCTACAAAACAATCAAGCAGGTACAAAAAAGACATAAGCTATCAAAAGAGGCAAATAGAGCACTAGTGAACCAGATGTTGCAAGCGGAGAATGCGGATCCCCACTTTGTAGAATCATTGAACCTTTTGGCGGAGACATATGGGATTATAGAAGCTATGCGGATCATGTTACATCGCAACCCTCCTCAATACGATCAACGAAGGATCGATACATGACCACGAAGGGGGGAAGATGATTCAAATGGAAGTCTCTACAGTCCTCCCTACCACCACCCAAGAAGATGTTCACATGGCCAGCCCAACTAACATTGATGAACCAGAGGTAAATACACAGATACCATCTCCACCATCACCTCCCATCCCGCCCTCCGAAACCCTCACTACCAGTATTCCTGAACAACCAGTAATAGCCATTAGTGAAACTATACCACACACCACCATTTCTCCACCCTGCCCTTTACCTCCATCCACTAGTTCCAGCCAACTTCTTGAACCCCATATAGGCCACCCCGCCATCGACCAAACTATAATAGGTCACCCTTCATATTTCCCAGCCCTCGGACAGCCACTTGCCACTACCCAAATCTTAACACACTCATTCCCATCTACCGATACTATCCCTCTTTCCCAACCCCGCACCACTGAGGCCCTCTGGACCTTCTCAGAACCAACACCCATCACCCGACCTCCATTCTTAACAAGCCTTGTAAATATACTTCAACAAATAGAGAATCATAATAAAAAGTCCCTTTCCCAACCCACCTCCCCCACATTCACTGCCACCACTAACACACCACCTACCATTCCCGTATTCACGATTCACACTTCACACATCATCACGTCCGATCCTATGGACATTTCACCTTCCACAGGACCACTCACCACCACATTTGTCTCAACATCACCACTTGTAAATTCACGCACATCACCACACACACCCACTGTCAGCACCACATCCACTTTTTCCTTTCCCATTTCCAGACCCCTTGCATCTTTCACCTCCACCTCTGCATCCACCTCATTCAGTCATGCATTGGACACCATGTTTGAAGCCGCTGCCCAGCTTAAGGAAGAATACAGATTATTGGAAGAAAACAATAAGGAGATCTGTACTCTGTCCTCCCACCTCCAGGCACGGGTCAATGCCTTGGAGTTAAGTAATACAACATTACAACATGAAGTGACCGCCCTCCAACAATCGAATGCAGAGCTGGAAGCCAAGTATACGGAGACGGGTAAGGCTATGAAGGAACAACTGAGAGATCAGCTAGCCCGTAACGCAAGGCTACAAAGAAACATGGCTCTACTCCGACGACACCTAGCGGCTGCCCAAGAAGAAAATAGGAGATTACAGCAACAAAATCAAGACAACCTCAAAGCCGCCATAGAGAATACTCCAGGGGCACCCATCGACCCCGCTAGCTTCTGGGCCGTCCCTTCAGAAAGCATACAACAAATCTTGGAAACCTATGCCAACCTCTTAGAAGCATATGATCAGCTGGTTGACCAAGTAAAAGAGCTACAAAGATCCCAAGTGCCTACACCACAACCACCAGAAGCTAAAAAGATGGTCCATGCAGCCACTTCTCCAGAGCCCGAATCTTCAACAACCAATGAGGTACATGAGCTACGACGACAAGTGGTAGAATTAAAGATCAAGTTGTTACAGTATGAACGACCCCCTTCTCCACCTGATCAACCACTAGAAGAAGAAGAAGTAATCATTCCAGTGGAGGAAACATTTGAAGACAACTATGCGCCTCAACCCCTTCCAGGAGGCAGAATCACGGAGGAAGGACAAGACACTTATGAAGAGCCCCCTTCGGCATGGATGAAACAGGTAGAAGAAATGGGGACAACTCAGGAGGAACGTATCTCCACTCAGATGCTGGCAATGAGGACCATTGAAGAAACCATACTTCAATCAGAGTATTTCAGACACCTGGCCCCTAGAAGACTGATAACTAGTTCTGAATTACAATATAAAACCTATTTTGTATTATTGGCCGACTACAACGCAGAAATCAATAGAGTCACTAATAGGTACTCGATGTTCGCAACACAATTAGAACCAGAGGATATTCCAGAGGCAGCCAAAAAAGGGGCCATATTCCAACCCATCTGGAGGCAAAAGTTACTCGAAACCTATCCGAAAATGCTTAGAACATGGGAGCACGCTCCCATGCATTTGAAGTATAACCCTTGCTTCGGACCAGTACAAAGGAGACGATCATGGAAAGCATGTGCTATAAAGGTTCGGAACAATGCAAATTGCAAACAATGGCTGAATTACCCCTCGATCGCACCACCAACAGGCACACCTACAGTAGCATATATGATAGCTACCATCAGACATTGGATGCCACGCCTCCACCCCATGCCAGATGTTGCTTCACAGATGATGCTCAAAATTTTGGACATGATGCAAGTGGTGCTAAAGACTTTTCGAAATGTACGCAATATCCAGCCACCAATTCCGGGCTTCATCAACGGTAACTATGACCTACTTTATGATATGAGCACAACCCCGAGCATACGAGTCGCTTATGCATGGCACTCAAGAATCAGGTATCTCCCTGCTTGCTACAAGCAAACATTTGATGACATGTTCACCACGGTAGTTGCCTTCCAATTTTCATATTTTTTAGATCTCGTTTGATCCCTCGAATAAGCCCTGGAACCTAATTTTTAACTAGGCCAGACACTAGGTCTGGACAGGGCCAAAGCTAGTCAAAAACTATAAATAGAGCTAGAGAGCTCATTTTTGAGCTAGCTTCTTGTAGTTTTGAGCTTGTATGAGAACTTGGTTATAATAGAAGTGATTCTATTGTCTTACTCTCTTTGTTCTTGCCGTGTGTGCACGTGTGTGTGTATGTGTGTGCATGTTTGTGTGCTTCTCACTCACATATTTGTGCCTTCACTTGCTCGAGGTCTTCATACCATCCTCATGTCTTCCCGGATTGACATTAAAGGAGGTGCTACTCATCACTAAGCTAGAGTCTCTTACCCCACCAAGCTTCATATGGTGTCATACCCTGCAAGGCTTTACATGCTAACCTATTAACCAAGTATGTGGCTGTGTTTATAGCCTCAGCCCACAAATAATTAGGACAATTTTTCTCCTTCATCATAGATCTTGCAAACTCAACAAGAGTTCTATTTCTTCTTTCTGCTACCCCATTTTGTTGAGGAGAGTACCTGCAAGTAACCTCTCTCTTTATACCTGCATTCCATAAGTAATCACTGAATTCATTAGAGAAATACTCTCCCCCTCCATCTGACCTTAACCTCTTCAATCTTTGACCTGTAATTCTTTTTGCATATGCATGATAGTGTTTAAATGTATTAAACACTTATGACTTGTCTTTGATCACATAGATTGTGATCCACCTAGTAGCATCATCAACATATATGACATAATATCTTGAACCATTTATACTGAAATCTTTTGAAGGACGCCACACATCTGTATGTACCAATTCAAGTCTTTCTGAATACATAAAACCATGCTTATTGTATGATTTCTTATGAGCCTTACCTAATTGACATGCTTCACATCTGTATGTCATGTGTTGACCTGCAACATTAGGCAATCCAAGCACTGAACCATTGTTAATAATTTCTTTTATACCTCTTTCATTAAAGTGTCCAAGTCTTTTATGCCAAAGATCCAATTCAGACACCTTTTGCTCTCCATATGTAAACATAGCATGTCCAACATTACCTTGTATCTTTAATGTGAAGAGCCTTCCTTCCTTCTTTCCTGTAACAATCTGTTTATACCCTTGACTAGGGTCTTCAACATAAACTCCATCATTAGTGAACCTTACCTCATATCCTTTTTCCACAATTTTTCCTACACTTATCAGATTTTTAGGAATTGTAGGAACATACAGAACCTTACTCAAGAGAGTAAGGTTCACCCTTTGTCTTTCTCTATGTTTTCTCTTTTCTAATTTCTCTTCTCCTTGGTTTTGCAGGAGCTTTTTGGCATCGGTTCTTTGGAATTTGACGAGAAACCATGTTGATCAGCACTTAAAATTACATCAATGTAAGTGATTGTTTTGTTCTCTATTGACAGAGAGTGAGAAAGAGAGAGAGAGAGAGAGATATGAAAGAGAGAGAGAATGAGAGAGATAAAGAAAGAAAGATAGAGATACATACACACACATAGATGTAAATGATTGTTTTTTTCTTTATTAGAATATATATATATATATATATATATATATATATATATATATATATAGAGAGAGAGAGAGAGAGAGAGAGAGGGAGAGAGAGAGAGAAAGAGAGAGAGAGAGATACATACACACACATATACACACATGCATATGCATAAATACACACACACATACACATATGCATACACATACAGAGAAGGTAGGTTCACCCCTACATCTTACTCTAATGGATGCAAGTAGCTCATTACTAGTATGAGTGAAATTGAATCCATTGACTATATGCATGCAAGTGAATCTCCTAGTATATTACTTCTCTAATAGCAAAGTCACTTGCATTGTCTCAACCACAAAGTGGTTGATTACGATCCATGACATGCAACACAAGAGTACTAGAAATGATTATCTTAAGCATTTCCATGCTTTGCTTCTTACAATCTCTTGAATGAAAGGTCTTTCCTTTTCCCTTCTAGTTGTTTCATTTAGAGATATAGTGATCTGGGCATAATTCTAATGAAAAGTCAATAGAATCCCGATAAATTTAGGAACACATGAAACTCTTCAAGGTTCATGGGATGTGGCCACTCTAAAATATCCCACGCTCTCTTAGGATCCATTTAATTCCACTCCAAGAGACAATATGCACCAAATGCAATATTTCATACTCGAAGAATCCACATTTGAATTATTTTACAAAAAGTAATTTTTCTTGTAACACTAGGGAAACTCTGAATAAGTGTCCCATGTTTTTTTTTAGCTTGACTTTAAATAAAAATATAATCCAAGAATTACACTACAAAAGTGTCCTAAATAAGCCATAAGACTTGGTTCATGCGTTTCACGAGCAGAGCATTGCTAATACCAAAAAACATCACTAAAGACTTTAAGTGATTGTATCTAGTCCTAAAGGTAGTCTTAGGAGCATCCTCTACCTTAATTTTGACTTGATGATAACCTAATATAAGCTCCAACTTCATAGAATAACACATATTTTATATGAAAAGGGAGATAAAGATAATACATATTTTGTGCGAGAAGATAGATAGATAGATAGATAGATAGATAGATAGATAGATAGATAGATAGATAGATAGATAGATAGATAGGTAGATAGATAGATAGATCGATAGATAGATCGATAGATGGATAGATAGATAGATAGATAGATAGATAGATAGATAGATAGATAGATAGATAGATAGATAGATAGATCGATCGATAGATGGATAGATAGATAGATAGATAGATAGATAGATAGATAGATAGATAGATAGATAGATAGATAGATAGATAGATAGATAGATAGATAGATAGACAGATAGATAGATAGATAGATAGATAGATAGATAGATACATACATAGATGGATAGATAGATGGGTGGATGGATAGAAAGATAGATAGATAGAGAGAGAGAGAGAGAGAAAAGTGATGTTGAGGTGTTATAAACTCAATTTCCAACCATCTAATGTAGTGAATAATGAACACTAATGTAGTGAATAATGGACATTAAGGAGAAAATTGCCCATGCACATATAGCACGAGGCAAATGATACTATGCCGCTTAAAAAATATATAAAACTAAGTGCATATATAGGTATGTGAGAATGGAGAACAATTATTTACGAATCATTGTGCTTTATAAATATGTGTGGAACCAAAAAAAAATATTTGAAAAATGTGTTTAAGAATTTTCTCACATGTGACATGGAAAGACTCGAAGAGACATTGAGACATGAAAAATTATACATAGGCATATTGCACATATTGCATGAAGGTAGGGGGAAGAGAGGGTTCTTCCAACTTTTCCTAATCACTATTATTTTCATTGTTTATTATCTCTTCATGGGGAAGACTCAAGTTGAATCAAATGAGATTTCTTTTTTCATAAGCAACTCAAGTAAGGTTGTCTTTCATTTTCATCAAGATCATTAAAAGATTACAAGACATGTAGGGAGAGGTATAAAACATGCTTATGAGATTTTCAAAGAGCCACAAAACAAGCTTATGAGCTTTTCATCCCTTTCATGGGGGATCCAGTTCTTTCCTAAGGTTTTAAAAAGGTTCTCTATAGAAAGCTATTTGGGCATATTATAGAAAACTATTTTGAAGTGTTAGAAAACCATCTTGAAAGTGTAGTCTTCAAAGATGAGAGCATTGGATCCATGGTAGCATTAAGAGTATCATGGTGGAATTTCTAAGGGGTAAAATATTGTTACACAATTTGCATTTTATTTAGTGTAATACAATATAGAAGAAAGAGTTTTAGATGAAAGAAATACACGCAAAGAGTTTTACATGAAAGAGTTTCCTCATTCCATATTTCATTACATTGTTTTTTATCTCATGCAAAGCATTTCATACACTTGCTTTATTATCTAATATGCTTACTGGTTGGATGTTCCATGTTTGTTTCTTTCTTTGTCACCATGCCTTCTACATTACTACTTTAAGAGGTGTGCATAGTATGAAGGTCCCTTTGACAATGAATCTACATGTATGCTTACTCATAAGACTTGCACATGAAGAATTTTGGCCATATTCTAGGCAAAAAATCATTTTTTTGGTGTTTGGACCCCTCGAATCTTCAATGCGATGGGGATTTTCACTCATAATCAAAATTTACGCATTGATTGGGAAGCCCCTTTCCCTTCCTTCAGGCTAGTTTCCCATGTGCTTAGGATCATGAGATAAGAAAAAGAACTAATATTGTTACATTGAAAGGAATGGTAGAGTATTACCTATAAAACATCTCATACCATATCTCACTTAAATATAGATGTGAATATGAATGGACAATTATTATCAAGGTACTATAACGTGTAAAACGAAGGGGCTAGTCCAGCAATGCTAGCTTAAATAGGTGGGCTTTTCTCTGACGAGGGGGCATGGGTTCAATTCCCCTTGGGTTGTATTTACAGGACATTCCTCATCATAATATGATGAGATGTTAAACCAGATTTCTTCAAAGTTGTCCTCTAGGTGCTCCTCAATGGAGAATGTCAGCAATGGCATGGCTTGTGTTCATTAGGACAGGGTCGACTTCAATGCAAACGGATCTCTTTGTCTAGTTTTAGGGCTGTCCCTTCCCACTTCCTACCCATAATGGGCCTTCAGACTCCATCATTGTTAATAGGTGCTAAGGGTTCCATGGGTGCTATGCATTGTAGGATTCCATGGTCTTACGAAAAGTAGATTGTAAGATTCAACTTCCTTATAAAAAAAACAAAGAAAAAGAGATATTTAACACCATTAACCTCCTCAGACTTCATGAAGAGGTTGATGGGTGCATGGATGAGGTTGCAAGTTCTACATAAACAACATAATTTCATGTGTCAAATATAGTGGTAAGTATGTTTGCTCATTTTTGAGAATGACTGAATGGCTTAGAACACATCAAAGAAAGGTTTTTTTGTTGGTTTTTTCTGATGTACCAAATTTGTGATAGTCTTGAACGTGGTTAAACATTCATAGAAATCTTAAATAAATAGGAATATGTGGGTAAAAATGTCTTACAATCTGGATTCTTTTGCTGGTTGTATTGGTTCTGGAGAGGTGGAAGGACTTGCGTTTTCATGTTATTGGTAGTATGCAAAGGGAGCATATGCATCTAGGTATTTGTGTTAAACAAAGGACTCATTTAGGGTGTTGTGGACCATACAAATGAGGGAGAACCTCCACATTGGAGGAGGCAAAGTTATGTGAGCAAAAGATTAGGTGGACCACTAACAAATAAATATGAAAACCACATTCTTTCATGGTGATATAGATGAAGAGTTGTACATGAAGTAACCTAATGGATTTTTTATCCTTTGCAAGGAACAACTTGTTGTTAGCAAGGAATGACAAAGATATACAACCACAAGAGAAATCTCACACGTACATGAGCTATTATACATAAGATAGGTAAAAAATTCCACTAAGGATAGTGATACGCTCCAAATACACAAAAAGTGAACTCGTGATTCATGAATACATTCTTGACAGCTAGTGTATGAAGTGGTAAGAGGTCTTCCAAAATTTAATAGCATTGGACTACATGAGTTATGTGAAGCTTGTCAACTAGGAAAGCAAACGAGGCAGCCATTCAAGAGGAGCAATTATGTGGCCCCAAATGTCTTGGACTTGATACATACGGATGTATGGGGACCAACGCAAAAGGCATCAATGACTAGTAATAGATTTTTTTTCACCTTCATTGATGATCACTCAAGAAAGGTATGGATGTTTTGTATGAAGCAAAAATCAGAGGTGTTTTCTATATTCAAAAGATTCAAAGTTGCAGTTGAAAAGAAACAAGAAGGCCTATCAAAACCTTAAGGTCCGATGGTGGAGGAGAATACTTCTCCAAAGAATTTTTAGATTTTCTACAAGAGAATGGGATCAAAAGGCAGTTTACTTGTAGGTATACACCACAACAAAATGGATTAGCTGAGAGGAAAAATAGGCAAATTGCTGAAATTGCAAGATGCATGCTCAACGAGATGAAGGTACCATTTTATTATTGGGTTGAAGCTACCACAACCACCATTTAATTGATGAATAGGTGCACAACATCGAGAATACATCACTTGACTCCATAGGAGGTATATTATGGTAAGAAACCTGATTTTGCACACCTCAAAGTGTTTGGTTGTGTTTGCTTTGTTCACATTCCACAAGAAGTTAGAACAAAAATGGAACCAAGGTCAGAAAAATGCATTTTCATTGGTTACTCGATGGAGCAAAAAGGATACAAGTGTTACAACCCTAGAACAAAGGAAGTAAGAGTCTCGCGAGATGTGCTCTTTGATGAACTAAGACCATGATATGAAGATAAAGGAAAGGAAAAGATTCTTGAAGAAGATTGTGATGATTATGCAGGAACAAATCAAAGAGAAGTTCAACAATCAAGCACAAAGGTTTCAGGTCCAGAGGCATCTACATCAAATGAAGAATTTTCAACATGGAGGGGGAGTTATTCTTTGTCTCCAAATTCAGCTCATAGTAGAGGCGAAGAAGCAAGTGCTACTCCAAACAGTGAGATAGATGCAAGTGAAGAATAATATGAAGAGGTAATCACTCCGAAGGTAAAGCTGAATAGGTTAAAGAAGCAACTTTCTAAAGGAAATGAAAGAAGATCTTCAAGGACAAGGTATCCAACTCAAAGGCTGAGTTATGATAGTTTCATGGTGAAACATTTTGCATACATGATGCAGGTTATCGAAGACAAAGAGCCTGAGACATATGAAGAAGCTTGCACACAAAAGGAATGGAAGCAATCTATAAAAGAGGAGATCAAAGTTCTCAAAGATAATCACACATGGGAGCTAGTGCCAAAGAAAGAAGGTATGAAGATTGTTCCAAACAAATGGGTGTTTAAAGTAAAGAGGAATGCTGATGGTTCACTAGCTAGATATAAAGCTAGATTAGTTGCCAAAGGATTTAAACAAACACAAGGCATAGATTATGATGAAGTTTTCAACCATGTTGCAAAGATGGGAACAATCAGAACATTAATAGAAATTGGTGCTTCAAGGAGATGTCCATTATATCAAATCGACATCAAAAATGCTTTTCTCAATGGAGAACTACAAGAAGAGGTATACATGAGTCAATCGGTTGGATTTGAAGATGAAAACCATCTAGACTTTGTTTGCAGGTTGAAAAAGGCACTTTATGGCTTGAAGCAAGCACCAAAAGCATGGAATCAGAGATTGGTAGAATATCTAACTAAGTGTGGATACAACCCAAGTAGTGCAGATCCTTCATTGTACATGAAGAAGGAAGAAAATTGAGAGGTATATATTTGCATATATGTTGATGACCTCGTCATAATAGGAAATGATGTTATAGGGATTAAAGATATCAAAAGGAAGCTTGGTAAAGAGTTTAAAATTTCAGATCTTGGAGAGCTGATATATTTTTTAGGAATTGAAGTTGTTTATGGAAAAAGTGGCATCTACTTGATACAAAGGAAGTACTTGTTGGATGTTCTTTTCATATTTGGAATGAGTGAATGCAAACCACTCACTCAACCCATCGACACAAATACAAAGATTTGTTCAAATGATGGAGAACTATTGGAAGATGTAACGACATACAGAAGCATTGTAGGATCATTAATCTATGCAAACATCACAAGACCTGATTTATCTTATGTTGTTGGTGTACTTTCTCAGTTTATGCAAGCCCCGACAAGTGAACATTTAAATTCAGCCAAGAGAGTATTGAGATACATAAAGCATACAGTTAATCATGCTTTGTTTCACAAGTTTGATGAAGAATTGCAGGTCAAAAGCTTTAGCAATTCTAATTGAGCAGGTTCAAAGGAAGATAGGAGATCAACCTCAAGTTATGTGTTCATGATAGGAAGCAAACCTATCATATGGAGCTCCAAGAAAGAACCTACTATTGCACTTTCATCCATGGAGGCTGAGAGGTCCATTTGAGTTTTGTATTGAGAGCAGCAAGCTACCTAAGGTGCAACTATTTGTCCAAGTGTTGGACATACAAGGGTTCACTACACGTTTTCGTTGCGCATAGGAGAACTCATTCTCCACACCAATTACACTCACAAAGATGATCTAAAGTGATGAAGGACCCTCCTTAAAGAGTGTTGAGAGGAGCCTCCCTCCAAGCTATTCATAAAGTGTTCAATACCTTGTCTTTTGATAAACGTTGGTTAGTGAAGGCTTTTCATAAAAAGCTTTCAATAAAGCTCTACGAAAAACTTGCAATAACTTTTCTTTCAATTTCCTTAAAACTTGGTCCACATGGCTTGGCTGCCATAAATTGTGCACGCATCTCTTATTGACATTTGGAAGGATTTTTTTGACTATGACTTTTTATTAAATTGACTTTTTGGGATTTTGGGGTTTTTTGCAGGAGAATTAAGATTAGGATTTTGGACCTGTCATTACCAAATACCCTTGTTATAAATCACTGCCTCAAATGTTTTGTAACAAAATGATGAATCAACCTATACATGCCAAGATCATGCATAACTAAGAATATGCACATAGGAAGTCTAATGACAAGCATTAGGTACAAAGACATCACCATGCATCACTCCCCAACACATGGTTACATGGGATGCATCTCACTATTGGAAAGGGATTGCAGTCTCACCATTTTGAGATCGATGTTTGTTTCCATACTAATGTGTTCTCCTTTTGTAGCATATCATTGTAATAAACACAAAGATTCACGATGCAAGCTTGAGATGTTTTCGCTGGGGGTCTCAGTCAACCTCCAATGAGCTACCGCAATCTATCAGCAAAAGAATATCTGCTCCTATTACCACAAGAACTCATAGGATTTCAAGGTATATTACCCATTGAAGATCCACCAATGGGAAGAACGTATCGTATCAATGTCAACTCACATTTTTTTTAGGGATTGGAAGGACCCATAGTTGACTCAAAATATATTTTTGAGTCGAAGCTAGAATTCGAACACCGCTTGGTTAGATTCCAATTTCAGATTTCTAAAAGTGTAGCAATCTAGCAAAATTCAGAGGACCAAAGCGTGCATGCCAAAGCTTTGCATATGAGAAAGCTTGAGAATCATGTACTACACATGTTGAATCATTCACAAATTTTTCATAGTTTATGAGGGTATAGTATTTTTACAATGGAGTTCTTCAAATATTACAAACTTCACCAATTTCTAGTCTCTGCGTATCTGCTCTTCTTTGTACTCCTCACTTCCGGAATCTGCCCGTAAGATACAACACCATACTTCTTTGTAAGCGCTACACACCGTTCCGAACTTCCAAAATACAAAATTACCGAAATTAACAATTTTGGAAACTCTTAGCATCTCCATAAACTCCATTCCTATTACATTGAAATGATAATTTTATTATAAAGAAAGTGGTTGTCCACACCGGCTGCTAACACTCGCACGCATGGTGGATTCGAACCCACTGATTACAAAGTGAAAATGTTACAAATCATCGTCTTGGTTCTGCATCTCCGGGAACATAATCCTCTTTATATCATATCACAAATCATTAAACATTTCTCTAATATTTTCCTCTGCTAAGAGTATCTCCACTTCAAAAAATTCCTTTGGATCTAAAAGTTGTTGACTAGAACTTCTATAGCTAACAACGGATGCTTCTAGATCAGGGATATGCTACTGAAATCCCTCTAATAACTTGTCAAAAGCTATAGTAACATCCGATAGTTGGGCTATATATTCCATAGTTTTCTTCGTCATTTCCTCTAATTTCGTCTTGCAAGTTATTTCCAAAAATGTTGCCTCTTTTTTGAGTCGCTCCACCTCCGCTTCCTTGTCCGCCAAAACTATATTTGCTGCATCCTCACAGTGTTGCTTTCATTGACTGACTTGCTTTTCCAGCTCTGGGATCCTTGTAACCTGTGTCGTGACTGTATCCAAACTTTCCTGCACAGTCCGGAACTTTCGAAAAATAATCTCTACCGAATTCACCTTGGTCTTCACAGATTCTTTCACCAATGCATAAAGCTATTGGGAGACTCCATAGTGCTTAGCTTGTAGCTCAATGATCATGGTCATCAATAACAATCCAAACTTCAAAGGGTTATCATTAAGAAGTTGTGCGAATCTATATTCACCCGAACAGGGCTTACCGAGCAATGTGCAAATCTTTGTTGTGTCTACAGGTTCCATGCTTGATGTAATCCAATCATTGGCCACATTAAACCTTTCGGCTATTAACGTAGGTGTCAACTAAAAAACTTTCTACACGATTGATTTTTTGCAAGTTTATATCATTACCATCTGTGTGTCAGGCGATCTCCATTGCTATGTCCTTTGCCTGCGGGTGAGGTTGTATGCTTCTCCAATCTAGCATGGCACACTATAAGAGACCTTTGCATTCAAACCAATCTTTCTGCTCCTACGACAGCTTCTCTGGGATCTACGGCAGGTGGCAGTCCGAGAAGGAAACCGCCATTGCTGCACTAATGCTTCTCTGCTTCACTGTTACAACACTCGGATATGCTGCTCACTCTATTCTCTCTATATGCAAACTCGCCAAATAAGCTGAATTCGGCAAAGTACACAGCCTTTTATGCCCTGCCTGCATGCATAGAGAGCTTCAATTCTAAGCCATGATTACTGATTTTGGAATCTTAACTTGCAATTCTGCACTTATTTTCGGCTCACAAAATAAGAACGCTTATTAGATTTGAAACATTGTGGCTGCCGCCGCTCGTTCATTGCCTGCACTATTGCATGTGAAGTAGTTACACTATGTATGATGACTCAAATTCCACGATTCGATATATTTAATGGTTTTTTTTTAATTAAATTACCTTTTAGAAGTCTGATAGGGCCATAATTTGGACCCATTAATGACGATCGGGAGAACTTCTCCAATTAACGTGGCTAGGTGGAAAGATCCTGGTCTGCACATCTCGTGAATCAGGAATGGACCAATCCAACGTATTTTCAATTTACCCATCTTTCTCTTCATTTTGGAGTGAAAATACAGCACCAAATCTCCAGGCCGGAAAATCTTAGTTGGGAGATTTCGATCATGCCACTTCTTCTGCCTACTCTAGGCCTCTTGCAACAATAAAAAGTTGTGATAGCATGAATGTTCATCCAGTTGTCGCAACTGATCCAATTGGTATGCAAGAGACTCTCCCCGAACCAATCTCTTCTGCACCGCAATTGCAATCCGGAGACTGGGTGTCGCAAATTCAAATGGAAGAATGGCTTCATGTCCATAAAGCAATTTAAAAGGTGTGTTGCCCACAGAGACTTTGTATGAGGTCCTATATGCCCATAGGACAGTGGGGAGCATTATTTCCCATTGATCTGTTGAATCGAGCAACATCTTTTGGAGCATGTGAAGTAAAACTTTGTTAGTAATTTCTGCCAATCCGTTTGCCCGAGGATAATAGGGTGAACTAAATTTATTCTTAATTTGATATTCCACAGTAAGTTCGACAATTAATTGATTTAGGAAATGAGTTCCCCTATCGGAGATTAATTCCAATGCTAAGCCATAACGCGAAAAAATGTCATGCTGTTGTGCAGTGGCTTGCTTGGTTGCCCATGCTTCAGCCCATCATGTGCAATAATCCGTACGAGTCAAGATGTACAGGGCCGAGTGACTGCTTCATGAATTCATCTAGATAATCGTGATAGTAAGTCTTTTGAAAGTACTCCTTGCCACTTCGTATTCGCATCAATCTACTTTGTGCGGTGTATTGTTACCCCATCCCATCGTGGTCGCCATAATGTTGAGCGTACTGTTTACTACAGTCTGACAATAGCCCAATTAATAGGTTCGGGAAAGGGGATTTACGAATCTATAGTATTCGTAAACATGTGTTTCTGTTCCACACCGCTTACATAGATAATTGTTATAAACATAAAGCTTCCAAACCGCACAGTATAAATAGAAACATAATATAACAACAACAAGTAAACTCTTTGTTTATGGAGAACGTGTGATTCAAGTATAATATTTTTACAATGGAGTTCTTTAGATATTACAGACTTCAACAATTTCCAGTCTCTGTGTATCTGCTCTTCTCCGTAATCCTCACTTCCAGAATCTGCCCATATGATACAACACCGTACTTCTTCAAAGTTGTTAATGTAAAAAGTGGCATCTACTTGATGCAAAGGAAGTACTTTTTGGATGTTCTTTTCATATTTGGAATGAGTGAATGCAAACCACTCACTCAACCCATCAACACAAATACAAAGATTTGTTCAAATGATGGAGAACTATTGGAAGATGTAACGACATACAGAAGCATTGTAGGATCATTAATCTATGCAAACATGACAAGACCTGATTTATCTTATGTTGTTGGTGTACTTTCTCAGTTTATGCAAGCCCCGACAAGTGAACATTTAAATTCAGCCAAGAGAGTATTGAGATACATAAAGCATACAGTCAATCATGCTTTGTTTCACAAGTTTGATGAAGAATTACAGGTCAAAGGCTTTAGCAATTCTAATTGAGCAGGTTCAAAGGAAGATAGGAGATCAACCTCAAGTTATGTGTTCATGATAGGAAGCAAACCTATCATATGGAGCTCAAAGAAAGAACCTACTCTTGCACTTTCATCCATGGAGGCTGAGAGGTCCATTTGAATTTTGTATTGAGAGCAGCAAGCTACCTAAGGTGCAACCATTTGTCCAAGTGTTGGACATACAAGGGTTCACTACACATTTTCGTTGTGCATAGGAGAATTCATTCTCCACACCAATTACACTCACAAAGCTGATCTAAAGTGATGAAGGACCCTCCTTAAAGAGTGTTGAGAGGAGCCTCCATCCAAGCTATTCATAAAGTGTTCAATACCTTGTCTTTTGATAAAGGTTGGTTAGTGAAGGCTTTTCATAAAAAGCTTTCAATAAAGCTCTACGCAAAACGTGCAATAACTTTTCTTTCAATTTCCTTAAAATTTGGTCCACATGGCTTGGCTGCCATAAATTGTGCACGCATCTCTTATTGACATTTGGAAGGAATTTTTTGACTATGACTTTTTATTAAATTGACTTTTTGGGATTTTGGGGTTTTTTGCAGCAGAATTAAGATTAGGATTTTGGACCTGTCATTAGCAAACACCCTTGTCATTAGCAAACACCCTTGTTATAAATCACTGCCTCAAATGTTTTGTAACAAAATGATGAATCAACCTATACATGCCAAGATCATGCATAACTAAGAATATGCACATAGGAAGTCTAATGACAAGCATTAGGTACAAAGACATCACCATGCATCACTCCCCAACACATGGTTACATGGGATGCATCTCACTATTGGAAAGGGATTGCAGTCTCACCATTTTGAGATCGATGTTTGTTTCCATACTAATGTGTTCTCCTTTTGTAGCATATCATTGTAATAAACACAAAGATTCACGATGCAAGCTTGAGATGTTTTCGCTGGGGGTCTCAGTCAACCTCCAATGAGCTACCGCAATCTATCAGCAAAAGAATATCCGCTCCTATTACCACAAGAACTCATAGGATTTCAAGGTCTATTACCCATTGCAGATCCACCAATGGGAAGAACATATCGTATCAATGTCAACTCACATTTTTTTTAGGGATTGGAAGGACCCATAGTTGACTCAAAATATATTTTTGAGTCGAAGCTAGAATTCGAACACCGCTTGGTTAGATTCCAATTTCAGATTTCTAAAAGTGTAGCAATCTAGCAAAATTCAGAGGACCAAAGCGTGCATGCCAAAGCTTTGCATATGAAAAAGCTTGAGAATCATGTAATATACATGTTGAATCATTCACAAATTTTTCATAGTTTATGAGGGTATAGTATTTTTACAATGGAGTTCTTCAAATATTACAAACTTCACCAATTTCCAGTCTCTGCGTATCTGCTCTTCTTTGTACTTCTCACTTCCAGAATCTGCCCGTAAGATACAACACCATACTTCTTTGTAAGCGCTACACACCGTTCCGAACTTCCAAAATACAAAATTACCGAAATTAACAATTTTGAAAACTCTTAGCATCTCCATAAACTCCATTCCTATTACATTGAAATGATAATTTTATTTTAAAGAAAGTGGTTGTCCACACCGGGTGCTAACACGGGCACGCACGGTGGATTCGAACCCACTAATTACAAAGTGAAAATGTTACAAATCATCATCTTGGTTTTGCATCTCCGGGAACATAATCCTCTTTATATCATATCACAAATCATTAAACATTTCTCTAATATTTTCCTCTGCTAAGAGTATCTCCACTTCAAAAAATTCCTTTGGATCTAAAAGTTGTTGACTAGAACTTCTATAGCTAACAACGGATGCTTAAAATCCCTCTAATAATTTGTCGAAAGCTATAGTAACATCCGATAGTTGGGCTATATATTCCGCAGGTTTCTTCGTCATTTCCTCTAATTTCATCTTACAAGTTATTTCCAAAAATGTTGCCTCTTTTTTCAGTTGCTCCACCTCCGCTTTCTTGTCCGCCAAAACTGTATTTGCTGCATCCTCACAGTGTTGCTTTCATTGATTGACTTGCTTTTCCAGCTCTAGGATCCCTGTAACCTATGTCGTGACCATATCCAAACTTTCCTGCACAGTCCAAAACTTTCGAAAAATAATCTCTGCCCAATTCACCTGGGTCTTCGTAGATTCTTTCACCAATGCATAAAGCTATTGGGAGACTCCATAGTGCTTAGCTTGTAGCTCAATGATCATGGTCATCAATAACAATCCAAACTTCAAAGGGTTATCATCAAGAAGTTGTGCGAATCTATATTGACCCAAATAGGGCTTACCGAGCAATGCGCAAATCTTTGTTGTGTCTATAGGCTCCATGCTTGATGTAATCCTGTCATTGGCCACATTAAACCTTTCGGCTATTAACGTAGGTGTCAACTAAAAAACTTTCTGCGCGATTGATTTTTTGCAAGTTTATATCATTACCATCTGTCTGTCAGGCGATCTCCATTGCTACCTATCTTTCTGCTCCTGCGACAGCTTCTCTGGGATTAGAGTAGGTGGCAGTCCAAGAAGGAAACTGCCATTGCTGCACTAATGCTTCTCTGCTTCACTATTACAACACTCGGATACGCTGCTCATTGTATTCTCTTTATACGCAAACTCGCCAAATAAGCCGAATTCGGCAAAGTACATAGCCTTTTATGCCCTGCCTGCCTATGTAGAGAGCTGCGAGTCTAAGCCATGATTACTGATTTTGGAATCTTAACTCGCGATTCTGCACTTATTTTCGGCTCACAAAATAAGAACGCTTATCAGATTTTAAACATTGTGGCTGTCACCGCTCGTTCATTGCGTGCACTATTGCATGTGAAGTAGTTACACTATGTATACCCATTCAGTATACTCAATCTCATAGATAAATCCAGCTTCAATGAGCCTGTCAATTTCTTCTTTTATTTTAGCTGCATAAGTGTCATTATATGTGTAGGGCTTTTGTTTGGTGGGCTTGGCATCAGCGGTCATGGGAATCATATGAGAACATATTCTTGGATCTACCCCCTTCAAGTCTCTATAGTGCCATGCAAACACATCCCTATATTCCCTTAATAGAGCTACAAGCTCTGCTTCTTCTTTTGCACTTAGGTCATCTCCTATGTACGTACATCTCTCCTCATTCCCTTCAATGGTTACTACAATTTTCTTGGTCTTCTCTTTTTTATCATACGCTTCTCCTATGATGGCCTCTCTCTTAGGCATTCGTACCAAAATTTTGTGGTCTTCAACTTCATATTTCTTGAAGTTTTCTGGTACTTCAAACAATGATTCCTCCTCTTCATGTTTTACTGCTTTTCTTTTCTTTTCCTTTTGACCACCTTCACTTCCATTCTTTGAATTTACAGTTTTGATGCTTGTGAGAGGTTCTTCTTCTTTTTGGGTAAATACCCCTATGTCTTCTAGATAATGCTCCTCTGAGTTAAAGCAACTATCCATCACAATGGATTCTAGATCATCGTCATTCTCTTCCTCTTCTATGACATCACTAGGATCACATTCTTCTAGCAAGGGTTGACACATGAATACTGAAATATCGTAACCCTCCTCATCACAATGAGGTGTCCATTGTTCTTCATTGACCGCAATGTCCATGGTGGCTAAGATTTCTGGCCAGCCATGAGGCTCAAATTCCTCAATCTGGGAAGATCATCGGTGTGTAGGCTGGGTCTTTAACTGGTCTATCTCCTTGAGAAGTTCCTCCTTCTCTCGCTTTTAGACGCTTTTCCTCTTCCTCTGCAACCTTGCACATCCACAAGTGAGTATCTTCATGTAGCCATGATGGATCAGGTGAACTTCTAGAATGCACAGTTATAGAATCTTCTTTTGCTTTGTGGATAGGATTCCACTGTAGGGGTAGTACATCCTTGAAGGTGTAATCCTTCAAATTGACCTTGGTGGTGCCCCCTAAGTGCTGTAAGTACAAGGAATTGGTCCCCCAATCCTGTACTATTTGCAATTGTCATAGGAAGGGTCTTCCTAGGATCATCTCATAGACATTATTTTTCTCAAAATCACACATAGCAAATGTATGTTCAAACTCTACACCACAGGTGGTTAGAGTTATCCCTTCTAGCAATCCTAGAGGTCTTTCAAAATGACCGTCTGCCATTTGAAGCTTCATTCTAGTTGGTCTTAATGTGGGTTTGCCCCATTGCTTCCACAAGGAGGTGGTCGCAATAGTAACACTAGCACCTGAATCTACGATCCCCTTGGTTGTGTAACCTTGGTAGGTGATTGGAAGATAAGTGTTACCTTCTTTACCTTCACTCATGTCCCGTATTTTGTCTAGAGGTATCTCTGGTAATTTTTGCTTAGAGCCTCCTTTTGGCATATTGGATTCAAGTTCTGGGACTTGATCCTTCACATGATTCCATAGCTCAAGTTTTGCTTTGAGCAGCTCTTCTACAGTGAGATGACATTGAACCTTAGTGTTCTTCACGACATCGGTGTTCCTTGGAACCACTGAGTCTTCATTTCTTACCAGTATTGTGGGAGCTCTAATGTGGAGAGATTCAGACTCCCATGGGTCAGTGAATTGTGGCAGCTCTTCTAAAGTATTAGATTCAAAATCTAATCTTTCATCTTCTTGTTGTTCTGATTCATATCCATAAATGGATGGAATGTTTTGGGGAAATTAATCATGAAGGTCATCAATCTCATGAATAGGAGGAGAATTACCCTTCTCCTTGGCCCATTTCTTTTCTTGTATTTCCCGCAAGAACTCATGAGAGTACTCTTGAAGATGGTCTTTACCACACTCAGGACAAAAGGCTTGTATTGTGATGTTCTGTCCTTGTCCCAACATTGGTGAGTGGGGACATTCACGAATGAAATGGTCGCCCTGACACCTAAAACATGATCCTCTAGGGGCTTGTGGTCTCATTTGTCTCAATTGGGACCTAGGGTTAGGATTTGTGTACAAGACATTGGAGTATTCTGGCTCCCAATTTTGTTCCATAGGTGGTGCCTCATATTGATATGGATAAGTCTCACCATGCTCAGGTGACTCTGTGTAATAAGCATGTGGACTACCTTCATGGGAGTAGTCTGAACTATGAGCATGAGAGTCATTCTTTGAGATCAGTGGGGTCACTCACACCAATGCTCTATTAAGATTCTCTTCTACCCTTGCATACTTAACTGGAATCACATTGGCAGGAGCTGGTGGTTGGTTTCCTAGGACTGGTTGTGGCTGATATGGTGCCTGATATTGCTGTTGTGGTCTATAATATGGCTATTGGTATTGGTTTTGATACCTACCTTGTGGGTAAGGTTGTTGATTATTCTATCTAATAGCCTGCCTGTTGTAGGGACAATCTTGAGCCGTGTGGTTTGTGTATTTCCTCTCAATAGTGCAATATGGAGCATTAGGGCTCCTTTGGGTTTGAGCTAACATTGGGCAAACATTAGCCATGTGGTCTCCTTCGCAAGTATAACATCGATTCAATGAGGTGACTCTTTGTGTTTGTCTATTTTTGACTTCTAGCTTCTTGGAGTTCAGTGGAGGCTCTGGAGGTATGACTAGTAGAACTGTCAGAGTCTTTATAGAGTTTGGATAGTCCTAACTCCTCAGCCAAGTTGTCTTCTATGTCAATGCAGGTCCACACACACTCTTCTATGCTTCTAGGCTCTTTCAAGTACACATATGATCTTAACTTGGTACTTAGTAAGCCATCTAAAAACAAGGCCACTTGTTTGGTTGGTGTGGGTAACTCAGGAGCAGGGCATCTTTCTAGGTAATGTCTGAACCTTCTACCTGCTAGTCGCACTGTTTCTTGGGGTGTCTGCTTGAAGCTGTGGATCAAAGATGATGTGTTATGCCTGATGCCACTCTTGGAAAAGTCTACAATGAATTCTTCTAGCAGTTGACCTATATCGTGATAGTTGCGACTACTCAGTGGTTGAAACCAAGCTAAGGCAGTGCCCTTAAGATTCAAACCAAATGCCTCGTACTGGGTGAACAAGTCCTCAACCTATTCAGCTCTTAACACTTGTTTGAACTCGGCCACATGATCATAAGGATCTCTTGTCCCGTCAAAATAATTCTTCATTGCCTTGATCACTTGAGTGGGTCTAAGGGTTCTTGGGTACTCTCGGGGCCTAGGCAACGGAAAATCATGTTCATCTCTTTGTTGCCTATGTGCTTGATGTCTCTCTCTTTCAGGTCTTTCATTTTCAAATCCTTTTTCTGCCCACAGTGTGTGTAAAACTGACCTCAGGTCTCTCTCTGGCTCTTTCCCTCTGGTTTTCATGAGCCTTGGATGATCCTACTCCTTGGAGGCCATGCGACACGTTGGATCATGGTGGAGGAAATATCAATTCACTCTTCCAAGTATATGCATGTCTATCATGTTTGGTTACCAAGAACATTTTCTCTGATGTGTTATCCAGGTAGACAACTTTGCCTGGTATCTCTGGATCCTTGAACTCGTAGATGATGACTATGCTCAATTGGCTAGGTTGATCTGGCTTGAATCTCCAAAAGGCTTCCTCTATTTCTCTATTCAAGAATAGTTCTATGCTTTTGTTGTCTTGAGGGATCCAATCTGGAGTGATCACTCTGGTCAAAACTGACTTACCTCTACGAGTATGGGGTCCTTGTCCTACATTTCCTTGTTCTAGGTCTCCTATCTCATTCTCACTAATGATATGCCCAAACTCGTCAGTCCTATCTGGAAGGTTGGTGACCACATACATGGTTCCTTCCTTATCAATGTATGAACCCTCTTCGAACTTGACTACTGGGTGTTCAAGTCCCAAGGGTTGATCTAGATTTTTGACTTGGACACTGATGGCCTCAGGCCATCCTCATAGATGCGAGCACCTAATCGATTGGTCCGAATATATTCCAACTGTGTCTTATATGGACCTTCTGGTGTTTGTAGGTAGATAGTTCCTGAGCCCCTTGCAGGTTTCCCCATGCTAAAAACATTTCTGAATCACTTGTGTCTGAACTTAGTACGTAAGGATAAACACTTAGTTGTTGTGCCCAAGACTTAGCTGTATGGTTGACACTAGCCTCAGAAGATCTAATGCTCTATCTATCCTTGCCTAGGTGTCTACCAGATCTCAGGTTCATAAGCTTTGGTTAAGGGTCCAAAATTTCCCCTTGGTATGGTTCAAAATCCTTTGGGGTCCCCTTGGGTTCCTGGTCCCACCTGAGGGTCAACTTCGAATTATCCTATCTAAAAATCAACGCATTATTCTTATAAAAAATAGTTGAGGCCGTGTACGATTTAAAACGAGCTTTCCAACGAGCTATAGAGCTCAAAAAATGGACTTTTGATGCAAAAGTTATGTCAAATGAGGCTCCTAGGGGTCAAAACAGAGAAACAGGCACTTATGGAAAAATCACGATTTTGTATGAAAATCGCGATTTTGGACAACCTTGGAAATCACGATTTTGAATGAAAATCGCGATTTTGGGGTTTTGAAAATCGCGATGTTGAGATCTAATGAAAATCGCGATTCTGAGGGATCATGAAAATCGCGATGTTGAGCAACCACAAAAGTCATGATTTTGTGAAATCATGAAAATCGTGATGCTGAGCACTGATGAAAATCACGATTTTGACTAATCCCCTAAAATGCGATTTTGAATGAAAATCGTGAAAAATGCGATTTTGGCTGAAAATCGTGAAAAACATGATTTTGGCTGAGAATTGTGAAAAACGCGATTTTGATTGAGAATCGTGAAAAATGCGATTTTGAGAATGATCAGAAAATCGCGATTTTCAATGATCAAAGTCATGTTTTTGGCTTGAAAATCGTGATTTTGATTGAAAATCGTGTTCTAAAAATCGCGATTTTGGATGAAAATCGTGTTTTTTGAAAATCGCGATTTTGGAGCCACAGAGAAGCGTGTTTCCACAAAATCGTGTTTTCTTTGGTTGAAAATCATGATTTGTGAAAATCGCGATTTTGAGCCCACTGAAAATCGTGTCTTCTCAGAATTGTGTTTTTGAGAAATTTAGAGAATCGTGATTTTGAGCACAACTAGAGAATTGCAATTCTGAGAATGACCCCAGAATCGTGTTCTTTTCAAAAAGCTTTTAGGCGGGAAATAGAAAATCATATTTTTTTGAAGAAAATTGAATTTTATGAAAATCGCGATTTTCAATCAGAATTGTGTTTTCTGGCGGGAAATTCAAATTTTTGAGTGTCGAGCAATGGCGAGCTTCGTATGTGCAGAAAATCATGAAAAAACACAGTCGCTTGCTCTCCCTTGCACCTCCTAACTCCTCCTCACACAATAATGCATGAAAAATGGTGAAAATGCACTAAAAAACAAGAAATTTCTATGAAGAAGAAGATGGAGATGGTGATGATGATGAAGATGAAGAGGAAAAATCAGAAAATGAATAAAAATGACAATTTTTTTTACCTTCCAACGTCTCAAATCTATGATTTTACCATCACAACGCTCGTCCTCGAAGGTCTCTCCCCGGCAACAGTGCCAAAATTTGGTGTAGCTCAAGCGTAAGCACCACCTCCTTTACTTGTCAATCCATGGAGACATGAGGACCTGTATGAAGACCATGAGCAAGTGAAGGCACAAGTGCGTGAGTGAAAGCACACAAACATGTACACACATACACACACACGCGCACAAGATAAGATCAAAGAGAGGAACAATGGAAAGCTTCGATTGCAAAAGAGTTCTCTTAGAAAAGCTTTATTCTCTAACAAGCTAACCTCAAAAATGAGCTCTCTATCCCTTTTTATAGTTTTTGGACTAGTTTTGGCCCTATCCAGGACTAGTGTCCGGCTTAGTTAAAAATTAGGTTCCATGGCTTATTTGAGGGCTCAAACGAAGTCTAAAAATTATGAAAATTGGTACGATGGTACTTCTAATACTCCTCAAGCTCGAGGACTCCTCGGCTTGAACAAAATGGAGTTACAAAAAGGTGAAATGATATTTACAATGGTTTGAGTGATCAGAATCACTATTTTTGTAGGGGATTCTTCTGAAAATTTGACATACACTTCTTGGAGCTCCCTAATTGCTCCTTTTTCTTATGTGTCCACTTTTCTGATGTGCTTCCATGCTTGTGCTTGACCTTGAGTTCCAACAGAGCCAAAACAAGCTTATGAGCTTTTCATCCCTTTCATGTGGATCCAATTCTTTCCTAAGGTTTTAAAAAGGTTCTCTATAGAAAACTATTTGAGCATAGTACAAAAAACTATTTTGAAGTGTCAAAAAACTATCTTGAAAGCTTTTTAGTTTTCAAAGATGAGAGAGTTGGATCCATGGTAGCATTAAGAGTATCATGGTGGAAATTCCAAGGGTTAAAATACTATTACACAATTTTCATTTTATTTAGTGTAATACAACATAGAAGAAAGAGTTTTAGATGAAATAAATACATGCAAAGAGTTTTACATGAAAGAGTTTCTTCATTCCATCTTTCATTACATTGTTTGTTTTTTATCTCATGCCAAGCATTTCATACACTTGCTTTATTATCTAATATGCTTAGTGGTTGGATGTTCCATGTTTCTTTTGTTCTTTGTCACTATGCCACTATGTTCAACATGTCTTCTACATTACTACTTCAAGAGGTGTGCATATTATGATGGTCCTTTTGACAATGAATCTACATGGGTGGTTACTCATAAGACTTGCACATGAAGAATGATGGCCATTGTTGGAGTTAGACGTCTGCGAAAGCACGCGAACAACACAAGGAAGAAGAAGAAGCCTGGAGCACAACATACAATACTGAATGTATTACCACTAGAATGTACAAAGATAAGTAACCCATTAGGGCTATAGGTGTATATACAAGCTGGGGGAAAAAACCTCCTAAAGAGGGAAAAAAGTTCCCCGATGTGTGTTCACACACATCACTACCTAAACGTATCAACAAATCCCCCCTGGGAGTGATGTGGTGAACAAGGAGCTAGCACTCATGTATAAGGAAGTGCCAAGCTATGTGGAATCAATCCACAAAAGGAATTAAGCCCAAAGCTTTGCGGAAAGCTTGAAACTTCTCCCTAAACAAAGCCTTCATGAAAAGGTCTACAATGACTCTTGACCATACACCTCGCCATTTCCATGAGTGACATGTTCTTCGGTTCAACAACTCCATTTTGTTGAGGTGTATATGACACTATACATTGATCTTTTATCCTACATTCAGCCAAAAATGCATTAAAGTTAGAAGACATATATTCCCCCTCTCAATCAGAATGGAGGGTGCCCATTTTACATGTCGATAGATTTTCAACCAAAACCAAAAACTATCTGAAGCACATAAATACTATGCCAAGCTGATCTCTCCAGCATAGAACCTCTCCTTGATATAATGATAATGCACTTCAATGTACTTAGTGCGAGCATGGAACACTGGGTTCCTCGCAACTTCCAATGCACTCTGATTATCAATGAAGATGGTGGTGGTAGAAGACTGACCAACACCCAAATTAGCCATAAGTCATCTGAGCCACACACACTCAACAGTTGTTGTGAAAGTTTCCCTATACTCAACCTCACAATTGGAAGTGGTCATAATGGGCTACTTCTTGCTCAACCGAGAAATGCATGAGCTACCAAGCATGAAACAAAAACCACTAGTGGACACACCAAAGTCATAGCAACCAGCCCAGTCAGATTCAGAAAAAGCATGCAAAGTTGGCGGTAGTGATCCCCCCTTGGGATAAAACAACTTAAGTAGTCAGGTACTGCTCAAGAAACGAAAGATGTGCTTAGCCACCTGCCACTGCTTGACACCTAGGCAATGCATAAATCTACTCATCTATGAGACAACAAACTGAATATCTGGCCAAGTAATGCATAAGTAAATCAAGCATCTAGTAGCCTGCTCATAGAGAACAACATCAAATGCATCTCCAGCATCATGAAGACTCAATTGTAAACCTATCTCCATAGGAGTGGCAATAGGTTCAGTCTTCAAGGCCAAAACGCTACAACAATGTGGCAATATATTTCATTTGACACAAAGCCATTCCACCATCAACGTGCATAAACTGAATGCCCAAATAATGATGCAAATGCCCCAAATTAGACATCTCAAATGAGGCATGTAAATCAGCCTTGAAATCAACAATATGCTTCTTCACCATTCATAAATGTTGTTTTAATGTCCAACTCATGTATATTCCAACCATGATGAGCTGCAAGTGCATAGATGCTACAAACAATAGTCATTCAGCAAGTAGGAGCAAAAGTTTCATCAAAATCAATGCCTCTTTCTTGCGCATAACCCTTTGCAACAATCCTAGCCTTATATCTGTCAATTGTTCCATCAAGTTTACGCTTCAGCTTTTATACCCACTTAGTGCCAATGGCCTTCTTGCTAGGAGGCAAGTCACACAAAGAACAGGTACCATTTTTCATGATAGCATCATATTCAGATTGCATTGCAGCCATCCAATGTTTAGAATTTCGTGCTTTATCAAACGAAACAGGTTGAGTCTCATCACATAGACTAGATGCAATTGTAGCCTAGCAATCTGATGCAAAAGAGTCACTATGAGAGTATGACAGAGGTGCATCTAATTTGCTATCACGCAAAGTCTGCACTAGCCATTTTGGCATAGTTTTTGCCTCCTCAATATCAGCTCTCTCATCAACAATTGCATTCATGCAAATATACATTAGAAATGGAATGATTTACATCATCACATGAAACCTGCAATGGCTAAGAAGTTGCCTCATTAGGACCAGCACTAGACTCTCCACCTTTAAAAAGAGGCAGCAAAGTATCATTCATGTCTTTGGAGCTAACAGATGTCTCCTTCGTACATGGAAGTAAAGGCTGAATAACATCTTCCACAAAAACAACATCATGGCTAACCAGAATGCATTTAGTCTGTGAGTGATACAGACGATAGCCTTTGCTTTTAGAACTGCACCCAACAAAAATACATTTTATTGCTTTATCATCCAATTTCTTGCAATGTTATTCAGGCACTAATGCATATGCCAGACAACCAAAAACAGGCAGATGAGCAAGAGATGGGTTGCAACCATGCCAAGCATCATATGGAGTGATAGACTGCAATGCTTTAGTGGGACAAATGTGAAGTACATATGCTGCACACATGACATCCTCAAGCCAGAAACTATGTAGTAAATGGGAAGCAATAATCATGTCACTATTTGACAGATCATGAATTGTACATCTGTCATCAAAAAATTTCACAATCAAGCCAATCTTGGCTAATGCAGAAATTGATAATATATTTTTCTTAATCCCTAGCACAAATAAAGCATCTGACAAGGTGAAAGAACTACCATCAATAGTAGTCAAAATGATCTTACCAACTCCCATGATAGTATAAGAGGAGTTGTTAGCACACATGACAGTATTCCCTGTAGGGGCAGGCTCAAGTGAAGCGAAGAAACTATGCTGCGAGGTAATATGTTTGGTTGCTCCACTATCAAAACACCAAACATCTGAGTCTACTACAGACATACACTACTCATGAGAAGATGGGTCAAAACTACAAACAGTAGTAAACACCCATTCTTCATTATGCACAAGATTAGCAGGTTCTATTTTCGGTGTAGAGGCCTCCACAACAACCATTCTGGACTCTTTCTTCTTTGCCTCTTTAGCAGCCAGTTTTGGATAGCTCTTAATGACATGATCATTTGCTTTATAGTATTTACAAAACAATTTTTTCTTTTCTGATTTCTTCTCATCTTTGTCTTCCTTCTTTGAATTTGCAGCATTCGTAGATTTCTGCTTACTAGTAGAAGAGCTCCATTTTCCTTTGCCCTTCTGACTAGCCAGGAAAGCTTGATCTACAACACACATAATGGACCTGTTCTGACTAGAGTGATCTTCCTGCAATAGAACAGAAACTAACTCTTCAAATGATAGGGCATTTGGATTGCCTTTCATCATCAAACAAAGAGTAGAAGTAAAACTCTGATATGAGTCAGGAAGACCATTCACAATGATCTACACAAGTGAGCTATCTGGTATAAATGACCAAACTAGAAGATAAACACTCTTTTCAAAACCATTATTGAAGATAGTCCAGGGGTGGTTTTGGGTCAAACAAATATTATATGAGGCAAACGTTTTTGAGCTCCTTTTGTTTAGAAGGAATGATCTCCCTAGGGAGGGATACCAATGGAGGCTTAATCCCAAAAATACCAAGAGAGGCATCATTGGCCTTATCCACTAAGGTTGACCACCAACGAGGGAACGGGCCCCACTATTAACCACAATGAGAGAGATCAAGAAGGGGGCAACCCCAAGGAGGGGGCACTCTCACCGAGGGTGCATTGTAAGCTTCCTTTCTTTATTTCTCTCTAATATCCTTTAAGAATTTTTCTTGGATCATGTTGGAACATCAAGCTTACACTATGCTTGAGGTGGATTTGATCTACATCAAAAAGCTATCATTTGGATTACATCAAAAGAATATCTGTTGGAGAGTTCTTTTAATTATGCTCATCTATTGTATTTTTTTAAAAGATGTTTTATGGATCATTTACCATTGTAAAAGATTGGATCTTTATACATGTAAAGTAGAAAAAGAGAGCTAGAATTCCACAAATTTGAGGTGGTTGAGTTGCAATCAATCACCTAAAAGTAGATCAAACTAGATATTCACTTTTCCTAGATTGTACAAGAGTGAATTGATTCCCTCCAACAACTAATCTCCTTCATTTGAATTCAAAATACACTTGTAGAGGTTTTGGCGACATTCAAGAGTCTATACAAAGACTTTAAATCAGTTTAACATTACATGGAAGAAATATACATACACGTGGCCATCATTGGCTTGCTCCATTTTTCTACATCAACTTCTTCAACATGAGTAAGCTTGTAGAGGCTGTTGCTCTCTCTATAGAGCTTCCAATTGGATGGATCAACACTCATTGGAAAGATATTAGTCTCTAGTTTTATGCTTATAAAGTTTCAAAGCATTTGGTTGAGTACATTGGGAGAAATCTTAGTCTTTTTGTCTCAAGATCTATCTCTGCACATTCCTAAAAAATAAGAGGTACCACTGTTGAGTGTTAGCTTCATTCCAAAAGCATATATTTCTTATTTCTGTACTTTTGTGCATTATATACACCCAACCTTATGTATATCACTCCTACAAAAGGATTTTTTCTAATTGTAATCATGTTGGCTGCTATGGGCATTTGAAGTTGATTATCTCATCCAAAGATAATAAGTTTTTTGAGATAGTCAATGCACAATGCTATCTGTTTTGTATCGACTCTTTCTCCTTGATGCTCCAAAGTACATAGTGCATTTTATTGCACTTAACCCATTTCTATAAGATCTATTTGAGTCTCCATAAGCTCAAGGGCTGGTCTTGTGCCTGTTGGCTGGACTGAACTTCATCACTTTCCAACTCACTTTTCTACCTCCTACAAGCTTCTCCAAGTTCTTTCAGTGCTATCAAAGCTAGATCAAGATGGGTGATGGCTTTCCATCAATTATTGAGAAGCTTGATTGACACAACTATGTGGCTTGGAAAATTAGAATGGAGGCCTATTTGCAAGGTAGAAATCTTTATGGAATTGTAGCAGGTGATGAAGTTATGCCTATTCCAAGTTCCAAAGGAGGACCTAAACAAGAGGAGACAGATAAGCTCACACTTTGGTGCACAAGGGATGATCAACCAAGGTTGTACATACTAAACTCTATCTCCGACTTTCTATTACCACATATTAGAGGATGCAAGACATCTCAAGAGACTTGGGATGCCTTAGAGAATTTCTTTTCTACTAGTACCAAAGCAAGAAAGAATAATCTTTGGAACAAGTTCAACCAAATGAAGAAGACACCTAAACAAACCATCACAAAGTTTGTTAGCAAGGTCAAGGAGGTTGCGGATCAATTAGCATCCATTGGAGAGCTGATTGAAGAAGATGCTATCATGGGGCAAATTCTCAATGGGATTCAAAGTGATAAGCAATGGCGATCCTTCACCATGGTTGTGCAAACCCTAGACTTCAACATTTTTCTTGGACAACTCTTCAATCAAGAGGCGAATAATAACATAAAAAAAGGTAAATCCTACCATGGTAATTCAACTAGTGCTCTATGTGTAGGTAAGAAGGACAAGAAGTTGAAAGGTAAGAAGAAGGAACCAGATGAAGAGGAGACCTCCAAAGCCAACTTTGCAAGAAAGAGCAAGTGGAAAGGGAAGAAGAAAAGACCAAATCATGACAAATCCAAAGGTCACAATGTTCAACCTTGTGCCATCTATGATAAGACTAACCACACCACTCATAATTGTTGGTTCAATGGAAAGACCTAGAAAGGAAGTGGAAGCGGTGGATATGGCAGCAATAGAGGCTGAGGTGGATACAACTTCAATAATAACAATAGAGGCCATAACAAAAGGGACTACAACAATTATTCAAAAGATCAACCACATGAAGACTCATTGCTTCTAATGAACCTAAACCACAAAGAAGGTAAAGAAGATGATCATTTGTTTTACATAGGTTTAGGGTGTTCAAATCATGCTATAGGTAACATTGCTCTTCTATCTGATTTGGAAAGTCCAAAGCATAGACATGAAGTTCAAACAAGGGATGACACAAAGCACAATGTGGAGAAAATTGGTAATGTCAAAACTTCCAATAGCAGGGCAAACATTCTGAGTAAGGTTCTCTATGTACCCACTATCACTAAAGACCTAATAAGTGTAGGCCAAATAGTTGAAAAAGGCTTGCAAGTTAGGTTCACCCAACATGGAGCTTTTGTGGAAGATCCATGTCAAGGCTTCAAGAAGATAGCCAAAGGTGAGAAGCATGGTTGGATCTTTACTTTTCAAATAGGAGAAACTAGGAGCATAACTCTATTCACTTTTGGGTCCCAAACCTTAAGTGAGCTTGAAGTGTGGCAGAAGAGACTTGCTCATGTGAATGAAAGAACCTTGAAGGATATACGCAGGGATCAAAGTGTTCTAGGACTGCCAAACATATCAAAGCAACAAATGATCAACAGATGTGATGCATATTAGGTTCGGGAGACAGAAAGACAACCATTCAACCACAAAGGCTACATCCACAACAACTTATTGGACTTAGTACATATAGATGTATGGGGACCAAGTCAACAACCTTCATTGGTAGGATCAAAGTATTATGTCTCATTTATTGATGACCATAGTAGATGGACTATTCTATATTTTATCAAGAGTAAGAATGAAATGTTCGATTGCTTCAAAAAGTATCTAGCACATCTGGAGAATCATATAGGTAGATCACTCAAGAAGCTCGTATCTGATGGAGGGGGAGAATACTTCTCTAAAGATTTTGATGAGTTCTTGTAGGATAAAGGTATCAAAAGGGAAGTGATTATCAGGTACTCTCCTCAACTAAAGGAAATTATGTGTATGTATAAACCTTAAAGTGTTGATGTTTCTACTATCATGAATAGCTATCTTCTTCCCATTATTGACCATTTATTGGAGAGAGTTTCATGAAAGAAAGTCTTCAATTTCTTAGATGGTTTTTTTTTTGTTATAATCAAGTGGAAATAGCCTCCGAGGACCAACATAAGATGGCATTCTTTATAGAATGGGGGTTTATGCTTCTCCATTTATGCCATTGGGTTAAAGAATGCACTAGTCACATTCAACAACTGATGTGTCATAACTTTAGAGAATTTTTGAAGAAAACTATTGAAGTTTATGTAGAAAACCTTTATGCTTATTTGGAAACAATGCTTTCTTTATTTTCAAGACATATTTCAAAGATATGTACAATACAAGATTTACCTTAATCTTAAAAAGTATGTCTTCTTCACAAAGGAGGGGAAAATATTAGGGTGATATAGTATCAAAGAATAGTATCTCTATTGATGCAGAGAAGATAAAGAATATTGTGGATTTTCCTATATCAATTAGATTCAAAGAGCTAAAAGCCTTTGGCATTGCTCATGTTATTGGAGATTCAATGTATGCTACCACTACTACTTTACACCCATTTAATCAATTATGAATGGAAATTTGAATGTGAAGAAGCTTTAGTGACTAAGTTTGGATGGAATAGTGAATGTGACCAAGATACCATTAAGATCTATAGTGAGTGGAATGGCATTTGCTAACTAGGGAATAAACTTAATGGATCCCATCAATGTTGAGAATTCAAGGTTCATGGACAACCATAAAGCAATATCTGAAAGAACTTGGAGAAGCTTGTAGGAGGTAGAAAAGTGAGTTGTGAAGCGATGAAGTTTGATCTAGCCAATTGGCACAAGAACAACCCTTGAACTTATGGAGAATCAAATAGACTTTATAGGCATGTGATAAGTACAATAAAATGCACTATGTACTTTGGAGCATCAATGAGAAAGAGTCGATACAAAACAAATAGGTTTCTACATCGATTAGGTAAAAAAACTTACTATCTTTGGAAGACACAATGAATGATACACATAGGGTTGAGTGTATATAATGCACAAGATTATAAGGAATAAGAAAAATATGCTATTGGATTGAACCAGACACTCAATGGTGGTACCTCCTATTTTTCAAGAATATGTAGAGATTGACCCCGAGACAAAAAAACTGAGATTTCTCCAATTTGATTAATAAAATGCTACGAAAAATTATAAGAATAAACAAAACACTAATACCTTTCCAATGAGACATCTCTCATCCAATTTGGAGATCTGTATAGAGAGAAGCAGCCTCAACAAGCTTATTGTTGGCAAAGAAGATGATGTAGAAAAATGGAGCAAGACAATGATGGTCACAAGTGTATGTATATTGCATCCATGTATTTTACAAGTGATTTGAAGTCTTTATGTAGACTCTAGAAGTGATCCATCACTTCTACAAGTGGAATGAAGGTGGTAAGAGTTGTTGAAGGGAATCAATTCACTTTCCTACAATCTAGGAAAAATGAAGTTCTAGTTTGATCTACTTTTAGGTGATTGATTGATTGATTTGATTGCAAATCAACCACCACAAATTTGTGGAGGTTTAGCTCTCTCTTTCTACTTTTACATGTGTAAAGCTCTAGGCTTTTACAATGGTAAAAGATCCATGAGAAATCTTAAAAAAAAAAATACAATAAGTGAGCATAAGAAAAAGAACTCTCCAATGGATATTCCTTCGACGTAATCCAATCCATAGTTTTTTATGTAGAACAAATCCACCTCAAGCATAGTGTAAGCTTGATGTTCCAACAACTCCCCCTCAAGCTAAAGTATGCTTGAGTCTTCATTCATTAATAGGTTGAACACCTCCCATAGTTTTGAATCTACAAAGCGTTATTCCATCAAGTGCTTTCATCATCATATCTGCTATGTGATTTTCAGTAGGAACAAAAGAAATGTCAATCTCCTTTGCCATGAGCTTCTCCCTGATGAATTGGTAATGCACCTCTATGTGTTTGTTTCTTTCATGGAAAATAGGGTTTGCTGCTAGATGCATGGAACTTGCATTATCTCCAAATATGTGAGGTTTGGAACTCACAAGTCCCAAATCTATATACAATGCTTTTAACCATATTGCCTCTTGATTTGCTATAGTCAAACCTCTATACTATGCTCTAGTTGAGGATAAAGCAACTGTAGGTTGCTTCTATTGGAGTTAGATGTCTGCAGAAGCACGCGAACAACACAAGGAAGAAGAAGAAGCTTGGATCACAACACACAATACTGAATGTATTACCACTAGAATGTACAAAGGTAAGTAGCCCATAAGGGAAATAAGCGTATATACAAGCCGGGGGAAAAAAACCTCCTAAAGAGGGAAAAAAGTGCCCCGATGGTCCTAGAGTGTTCACACACATCACTACCTAAATATATCAACAAATCCCCCTTGGGAGTGATGCAGTGAACAAGGAGCTGGCACTCATGTATAAGGAAGTGTCAAGCTATGTGGAATCAATCCACAAAAGAAAGTAAGCCCAAAGCTTTGTGGAAAGCTTCAAACTTCTCCCTCGGAAGAGCCTTTGTAAAAAGGTCTGCAATGTTTCCTGCGTGGGCACATATGCCAAGCTCATCTCCCCAGTAGAGAACCTCTCCCTGGCATAATGATAATTTGCCTCAATGTGCTTAGTGCGAGCATGGAACACAGGGTTCCTTGCAATTGCCAATGCACTCTCAATGTTAGTGAAGATGGTGGTGGCAGAAGAGTGACCAACACCCAAATCAACCATAAGGCATGTGAGCCACACACACACCCGTTCTACCTAGACTGAGCTTCCTGCAACATAACAAAAACTAACTCTTCAAATGACATGGCATTTGGATTGCCTTTCATCATCAAACAAAGAGTAGAAGCAAAACTTTGATATGAATCAGGAAGACCATTCAGAACGGATTGCAGAAGTGAGCTATCTGGTATAACTTCATCAACAAAAATCAATTGCTCCTTCAAATCCTTGATCTTATTCAGAAAACTATCCATAGAATCACCTTCATTCATATGCTCACTCTCCAGCTTTTTTTGGAGGTAAGCAACACGAGCCTCATTCCTAGCTTGGTACAATGTGGTAAGTGTATCCCAAGCATCCTTAGTTGCTCTGCAAGAGCAAATGTGAGGAATAATGGAACATTTGATGGACAAAGCTATCAATGCATTCATGAGACTGCGCCATCCAAACAAATTTGCTCTACAATAGGTGTAGCAGAAACTGTAGCACAAATAGGAATCTAAAGAATATCATCATCTTCAATGCCATCTGCATCAGCTTCAATACTTGTATTTGTAGGTGTAATAGGATGTTTTTCAACACCTTGCACAATGTTCCATAGTCCTTTTGCAACCAATACATGTCGCATCATATAAGACCACAATGGGTAATTGGTACCATCCAACTTATCCTCAACAACCAACATACGGAATACATCACCGCTTTCAGCCATGGCCATTGACTGAAATACCCTCATGCAAAAAAATGATTGTATTTGAAAAAGTTGAACAAAACTGCCTTGACGAGTTCTACTAGACTTGTAGCAGACCTCGAGATGCTTATACTGGCGAACCAAAATCTGTATATATCTTTGGAACAAAAGGATGAAATAGCCTTCACAAGCACTATGATAGTGCGCTTGGAGGCCGAAATGAGCTCAGATTGCAATTTTGACACCACATAGCAAAAATGTTTTGTTCTCCTAATCAGCTTAAGTGTGCTCACCAAATTTCGTGTGATTCTGAGATTGCAACGGGAGGGGTGTTGACGACACCCTAGATGAAGCAGCAACCTGATCTGATAACAATTCTTGGAGTTAGACATCTAAGGAAGCATGCAAGCAGCACAAGGAAGAAGAAGAAGCTTGGATCACAACACACAATACTGAATCTATTACCACTAGAATGTACAAAGATAAGTGGCCCATTAGGACAATAGGCATATATACAAGCTGGGAGGAAAAAACCTCCTAAAGAGGGAAAACTACCCTGGTAATCCTAGAGTGTTCACACACATCACTACCTAAATATATCAACAAATCCCCTCTAGGAGTGATGCAGTGAACAAGGAGCTCACACTCATGTATAAGGAAGTGCCAAGCTATGTGGAATCAGCTTCTTGGAATGCCATGATGCTAGCTTTGAACCTGCAAATGCTAAGTATCCATAAGTACTTTTTCTATCATCATTAGCTCTTGCCCGATCTGCATCTGAATAGATTTTGATATCCAAATCTGAAGATTAAGGATAGAATATACCTTCATTGATTGTACCTTGGAGGTACTTAAGGACTCTCTTAGCCGCATCCATGTGTCATCTTCTCAGTGAGTCCATGAATTGACTAAGTACTCCCACACTATATGAGATGTCTACCCTTGTATGAGTAGCATATATCAAAATACCTACCAAGCTTTGATATTCTTTCATGTCTTTGATTTTCTCACCTTCATAAACATTAAGTTTATGATTCATCTCCAAAGGTGTACCTGCAAGTTTAGTGTTCTCCATTTTGAACCTAAGAAGTAGATCTTGAGTGTATCATCTTTGATTAAGTACATTCCTTCATCTATGTATATCACCTGCATACCTAGGAAATATGTGAGCTCACCTAAGTCATTGATTTTGAACTCCTGTTGCATGCATCTCTTGATCCTTTGAATGCCATTGAGATCATCAGCTGTCATAATAATTGTTGGTGCAGGACAATCACCAATTGATGTTTTGACATGGAAATGAAGTCAAGGATTTGAGAAGAGAACAAGTTGTGAAGCATGAAGGAAGGACACATTCAGAATTTGGAAGATGTGTACACATATGTACATTATTTTAGAGATAGTTCACTTATATCTTTGAGTAGTCATAAGCTTGTAAATTTTTTGTCTATATATACTTTGGAAAATGTCGAGGCAAGTATGAGAGAGCATGAGAATAGAGTAATCAGAAGTTGTATGTGTCATTAGGCATCTTAGAAGTGAGTCAAGACTCTCTCATCACTCAGTTGTAATTTTTCTCAGAAATGAAGAAAATGTTGCGCCCGATATTTCTGAGTTTTCTCCTTCTGTGTTAGATCTTTTGTGAAATGCTTTTGTACAAGTCTAAGTCTATAGGTAATCGACTTTTGTACAAATTTTCAGCTTTCAATTGAGAGCAGGCTGAGAGAATTGAGTGTAGGAACATTTGCATATGTGAATGAGAAGAAGTGAAGTTACAGGAGGTGCAAAATTCGATACCAATGTTTTGATGAATTCTCCTTCCACAGTGTAAAGTTTTGAGCAAGCAAGAAATCAATATTTAAGTTGGAAGGTAAGCTACTTGTGGCTAAAAGCATTTGTAGAAACTGGTTCTATATTGAGAGAACCAAAGGTTTAAAGTCATAGGTGTCTAAATTGACTTCTCAGAAGAACAGTTTTAGACATAGGTGACTTGTTGAAGTTATTTCTCAAGATTTACTGAATCTTTTGGAGTAATTCAGCTTGGAGAAGGTGCGCAATCTATAGGGGACACGTTTTACAAAGTTTTATAAAAAAATTTACACATTTGATAAGGTAATGAGTTAATTATGTGCAGCAGACTTTCTTTGTATTCTCCTTCTTCACAGTTTGTTCAAGAATTTGACAATTGAGTATTGATCTTCTAAAATTGGTGAAGGTTTGAGTTATTCTTGTTATAGAGGTGCTCTAAATACAAGAGTAACTTGTTCTTTTGGAGATTAACACTCTCCATCAATAATATTATACACATAGATAGATAACCTCATTGTGATCCCTTTTGATGAATAGAGAAGGATTTGAGTTGCTAGGTCTGCACCCTTGATCTTGAAGGTATGTAACCAACCTATAATTCCAAGCTCTAGGAGCTTGTGTCAATCCATACAATGCTTTCTTAAGTCTCCAAACATAAGATACATGATTAGGGTTTTCAAAACTTGGAGGTTGTGACATGTATACCTCTTCACTATCCAACCATTTAGAAATGCATTTTTCACATCAAGTTGGAGGAGTCTCCAATTCCTTGTAGTAGCTACACTTAACAATGTTTTGATTGTAGTCATGTTTGCAACCGGTGAGAATGCTTCCTCATATTCTATAGCATGAGTTTGTGAGCATCCTTTGGCAACTAATCTTGCCTTGTACCTACAAACGGATCCATCTGAGTTTCTTTTAACTTTATATACCCATATGCAACCACTCACCTTTTGATTCTGTGATATTGGAACCAAATCCCAAGTGTCCATCTCCTTCAATGCATCTATTTCTTCTTTCATGGCCTTTTCCCAATTAGGGTTTCCCTTTGCCTCATCATAGGTTGATGGTTCTTATGAAATTGAATCTTTTGCCAAGTAGATTGAATGCTTTATAACAATTGTGGAATCATATCCATACCTTTTTGGTTGTTTCTTCTCTCTTGCTGATCTTCTAGGTGCTTGTTTGGAGCATTCTCCAACCTCTTGCATCTTTGCTTTGCCTCTTGACTTCCATAGTTTGTAATCCTTTTCTCTTTCATCTTGGTCATTGTCTATATCAATTCTTGGATCCTAAACCTATGTATCGTGCTTGTTTCGTAATTGATGAGAATCAGAATCAAGATCATATGGTAGAGTTACCTTTTGTTTGTCTTCATCATAACAAGACCTGTGTTCTTCAAACACAACATCTCTACTTGTAGTGCATTGCTTGGTTGAAGGATTATAGAAGTTGTAACCCATCTGAGTTGAGTCATAGCCAATAAACACTACCTTTGTTGCCCTTTCATCTAGCTTACCTCTTATTTGTGATGGTACATGAACATAAGCTAAACAACCAAAAACCTTGCAATGTCCAAGACTAGGTTTTCTTCCATGCCATGCTTCATAAGGAGTCATACTTTGAAGTGATTTGGAGTCTATTGACAAGGTACACATCAGTTGAAATACCTTCTACCCATAGATAATGTGGCAACTTCTTCTCTTCAAGCATTGTTCTAGCTGATCCAACCAATGTCTTGTTCCTCCTCTTGATAATTCCATTCAGTTGAGGAGAGTACCTGGTAGTCACTTCCCTTTTGATACCTTTGTCCTACAAGAAATCATCAAACTCTTTGGAGAAGTATTCTCCCCCTCCATCAGATTTGAGCTTCTTGAGTGATCTACCTGTATGATTCTCCACATGTGCTAGATACTTTTTGAGGTAATCAAACACTTCATTCTTACTTTTGATGAAGTATTAGAATAGTCCATCTACTATGGTCATCAATAAATGAGACATAATAGCTTGATCATGCCAATGAAGGTTCTTGACTTGGTCCTCATACACCTGTGTGTACTAAGTCCAATAAGTTGTTGTGGATGTAGCCTTTGTGGTTGAACGGTTGTCTTTGTGCCTTCCCAATCTGACATGCATCACACCTGTTGATCATGTGTTGCTTTGATATGTTTGGCAGTCCTAGAACACTTTGATCTCTACATATATCCTTCAAGGTTCTTTCATTCACATGTGCAAGTCTCTTATGCCATACTTCAAGCTCACTTAGGTTTTGAGACCCAAAACTGAATAGAGCTATGTTCCTGGTTTCTCCTACTTCAAAAGTAAAGATTCTACCATGCTTCTCACCTCTGGCTATCTTCTTAAAGCCTTGAAATGGATCTTCCACAAAAGCTCCATGTTGGGTGAACCTACCTTGCAAGCCTTTTTCAAGTATTTGGCCTACACTTATTAGGTTTTTAGTGATAGTGGGTACCTAGAGAACCTTACTTAGAATGTTTGTCCTGCCATTGGAAGCTTTGACATTACCAATCTTCTCCAAATTCTGCTTTGTATCATCCCCTATTTGTACTTCATGTCTATGCTTTGGACTTTCCAAATCAGATAGAAGAGCAATGTTTCTTGCAACATGATTCAAACATCTAGAACAAATGATCATCTTCTTTACCTTCTTTGTGGCTTAGATTCATAAGAAGGAATGAGTCTTCATGTGGTTGATCTTTTCAATAATTGTTGAAGTCCCTTCTATTATAATCTCTATTATTATTGTTGAAGTTGTGTCCACCTCTACCTCTATTCCTGCCATATCCACCTCTTCCACTTTCTTTATGGGTCTTCCCATTGAACCAACAATTCTGAGGAGCAAGACAATGATGGTCACAAGTGTATGTACATTGCTTCCATGTCTTTTACAAGTGATTTGAAGTCTTTATATGGACTCTATAAGTGATCCACGACTTCTACAAGTGGATTTTGAATTCAAATGAAGGTGGTAAGAGTTGTTGGAGGGAATCAATTCACTTTCCTAGAATCTATGAAAAGTGAAGATCTAGTTTGATCTACTTTTAGGTGATTGATTGATTGATTTGATTGCAACTAGACCACCACAAATTCGTGGAAATTTCACTCTCTCTTTCTACTTTTACATGTGTAAAGCTCATATCAAGCATTACAGTGAAGGTCCAAAGGTCTACTAAGGTTCTCAAGAGTCACACAAGCAAGACCTTATCCAAATTGAGAAGTTGAAGCACCAAAAGTCAAGGTAGATGGAAGGGCAAGCAAGAAGGATGATGAAGTCACCTTGGAAGGTGAAGAGTCACTGTTGATATATTTAGGTAGTGACGTGTGTGAACACACTAGGGCTGCCAGGGCACTTTTTTCCCCCTTTAGGAGGTTTTTTTCTCCTAGCTTGCTGTTCACGTGCTTCCACAGACATCTAACTCCAACAGTTGGTATTAGAGCAGGTCGCCACTTCATCACTTCATCTAGGGCATCGTCGACACTCCTCCAATTGCAGTCTCAAAATCGCACGAATTTTGGTGAGCATACTCAGCCTGTTTCTAATATCAAAACTGCTTTGCTCTATCATGCCGAAATCGCGATCTGAGCTCGTTTCGGCCTTCAAACGCACTATAGCAGCACTTGTGTAGGCTATTTCATCTTTTTGTGCCAAAGGTATATACCAGTTTCGGTTTGCCAGTATAAGCTTCTCGAATTCTGCTACAGGTTTAGTAGAATTCGTATATGCAGTTCTGTTTAAATTTTTGAGATACAGTCAATTTTTTGCATCAAGGTATTTTAGTCACCAGCCATGGCTGAAAGCAGTGATGTATTTTGTATGTTGGCTGTTGAGGATAAGTTGGATGGTACCAACTACCCGTTGTGGGATTATATGATGCAACATGTATTGGTTGCAAAGGACTGTGGAACATTGTGCAGGGTGTTGAAAAATGTCCTATAACACCTGCAATTGTTACAATTGTAGGCTGATGAAGAAGGTCTCGAAGATGATGATATTTTGCATATTCCTGTTCATGCTGCGGTTTCTACTGCACCTACTATAGAGCAAACTTGTTGGGATGGCAGAGTACCCAGACACATGCATTGATAGCTTTGTCAGTCAAATGCGTCATTATTCCTCACATTCGCTCTTGCAGAACAGCTAAGGATGCTTGGGATACACTTACTACATTGTACAAAGCTAGGAATGAGGCTCGTGTTACTTACCTCCAAAAATAGTTGGAGAGTGAGCACATGAAGGAAGGTGATTCTATGGACAATTTTCTAACAAAGATCAAAGACTTGAAGGAACATTTGATTTCTACTGATGAGGTTATACCAGATAACTCACTTGTGCAGACCGTTCTGAATGGTCTTCCCGATTCATATCTGAGTTTTGCTTCTACTCTTCGGTTGATGATGAAAGGCAATCCAAATTCCTTGTCATTTGAGGAGTTAGTCTCTCTTCTGTTGCACGAGGATCAGTCGCGGCAGAACAGCTCCATTATGTGTGTTGCAGATCAAGCTTTCTTGGCTAGTCAGAAGGGCAAAGGAAATGGAGCTCTTCAACTAGTAAGTAGAAATCTGCTAATTCTGCACAATCGAAGAGGGAAGACAAAGATGATAAGAAATTAGAAAAGCAGAAATTATTTTGCAAGTACTGTAAAGGAAATGATCATATCATAAAGAACTGTCCAAAGCTGGCTGCTAAAGAGGCAAAGAAGAAAGAGGCTAGAATCGTTGTTGCAGAGGCCTCTACACCAAAAACCAAGTCCGCTAATCTTTTTGCAGGAAGAAGAATGGGTGTTTACTACTGTTTGCAATTTTGACCCATCTTCTCATGAGCAATGCATGTCTACAGTAGACTCAGATGTTTGGTACTTTGACAGTGGGGTGACCAAACATATTAACTCGTAGCGCAGTTTCTTCTCTTCACTCAAGCATGCCCCTACAGGGAATACTGTTACATGCGCCAACAACTCCTCTTATCCTATTATGGGAGTTGGTAAGATCATTTTGGCTACTATTGATGGTAGTTCTTTCACTTTGTCAGATGCTTTGTTTATGCCAGGGATCAAGAAAAATCTCTTATCAGTTTTTGCATTAGCCAAGATTGGCTTGGTTGTAAAATTTATTGATGACAGATGTATAGTTCATGATCTATCAAATGGCGATGTGATTATTGCTTCTGGCAGTTTATGTCATGGGTTGTATAAGCTCATAGAGTATGAAAAATCTGTAAATGATTCGGCATGTGCAGTACATGATTCTCAGGCTATGTCAGATGCAAAGCTTTGGCATGCACGCTTTGATCATCTGAATTTTGCTAGTTTTCTACGCATGCAAAAAATTGAAATGGTGTCCTCTTTGCCCAAACTTGAGGCACTTGTAAAACATGTTTATGAAGGCTGTAATCAATGCAAAATGTAGCATTCCTCCTTTCCAAACGATGGTTCAATTTGAGCTACTCAGAAATTGCAGCTTGTACATAGTGAGTCTGTGGTCCTATGCAGATACCTTCTTTTGGAAATTATCTTTACTTCGTGAATTTCATCGATGATTTTTCCAAGCATGCATGGGTATATCCATTGAAAGCAAAGTCCGAAGTGTTCATGTGCTTCAAACAGTTTTTGGTTTTGGCTCAAAATTTGTCAACATGTAAAATGGGCACCCTCCATTCTGATCGAGGGGGGGAATATATGTCTTCTAATTTTAATGCATTTATGGTTGAACGTGGGATAAAACACCAGTTTACAGTGCCATATACACCTCAAAAAAATGGAGTTGCTGAACGAAAGAATAGGTCACTGATGGAGATGGCGAGGTGTATGGTTAAGAGTCAGGCTTTACCACATAGTTTCTAGCTTGAGGTTGTCATGTGTGCAGCATATGTAATGAAGAGGTGTCCCACTAACGTGCTACAGTCTATCACTCCATATGATGCTTGGCATGATCACAAGCCATTTGTTGCTCATCTACATGTTTTTGGTTGTTTGGCATATGCATTAGTGCCCGAACAACATCGCAAAAAAATGGATGATAAAGCAGTAAAATGTATTTTTGTTGGGTACAGTTCTAAAAGTAAAGGCTATTGTCTGTATCATCCACAGACTAAACGCATTCTTGTTAGCCGTGATGTTGTTTTTGTGGAAGATGCTATTCAGCCATTGCTTTCATGTACTAAGGATACATCTGTTAGCTCCAAAGACATGTATGATACTTTACTGCCTCTTTTTACAAGTGGAGAGTCTAGTGCTGGTCCTAATAAGGAAACTTCTCAACCTTTACAGGTTTCATGTGATGATGTAGATCATTCCATTTCTAATGCAGATTTACATGATGCACTTGTTGATGAGAGAGCTGATATTGAGCAAGCAAAAACTATGCCAAAATGGCCAGTGCAGATTTTGCGTGACAGCAAATTAGATGCACCTTTGTCATATCGTACTTCTTCAGGCTCTCATAGTGCCTCTTTTGCATAAGATTGCTATGATATGGCTACATCTAGTCTCTGTGATGAGAATGAGCCTGTTTCATTTGATGAAGCACAAAATTCAAAAAATTGGATGGCTACTATGCAATTTGAATATGATGCTATAATGAAGAATGGTACTTGGTCTTTATGTGACTTGCCTCCTGGCAAGAAGGCCATTGGGAATAAGTGGGTATACAAGCTGAAGTGTAAGCCTGATAGTACACTTGACAGGTATAAGGCTACGCTTGTTGCAAAAGGTTATGTGTAGGAAAGAGGCATTGATTTTGATGAGACCTTTGCACATATTTGCCAAATTACTACTGTTCATAGCATCTCTGCACTTGCTGCTCATCATGGTTCGAATGTACAGCAGTTGGATATCAAAATAGCATTTCTGAATGGTGACTTGCATGAAGAAGTGTATGTTTTTCAGCCCCATGGCTTTGCAGAAAGGGCATGAGAACCAGGTGTGTAGGTTAAAGAAGGCATTATATGGCTTAAAGCAAGCACCACGTGCTTGGTATGAAAAGATACATGCCTATCTGATTGCACATGGTTTTGAGAACAGTCCAACTGAAAGCACCTTATATGTTAAGTGTGCTAATGATTTACTTCTGATCATTGTGGTTTATGTTGATGACATGCTGCTTACTGGTCCTCATGAGAGGCATATTGCTGATTTTAAGGCTGATTTACATGCCTCATTTGAGATGTCTGATTTGGGGCATTTGCATCACTATTTAGGCATTCACTTTATGCACATTGATGGAGGAAATGGCTTTGTGTCAAACGAAATATATTGACACATTATTGCAGCATTTCAGCCTTGAAGATTGTAAGCCTATTGCCACTCCTATGAAGACAGGTTTACGATTGAGTCTTTAGGATGTTGGAGATGCATTTGATGCTATTCTCTATCAGCAGGTTGTGGGATGCTTGATTTACTTATGCATTACTTGACCAGATATTCAATTTGCTATCTCATAGATGAGCAGGTTTATGCATTGCCTAGATGTCAAGCATTGGCAGATGGTTAAGCGCATCTTTTGCTACTTGAGTGGTACTCGGCTACTTAGGTTGTTTTATCCCAAGGGGGGATCACTACAGCCACATTTGCATGCTTTTTTTGACTCTTATTGGGTTGGTTGCTATGACACTCGTGTGTCCACTAGTGGCTTTTCCTTCATGCTTGGTAGCTCATGTATATCTTGGTTGAGCAAGAAGCAGCCTACGGTGGCCACTTCTAGTTGTGAGGTTGAGTATAGGGCAGCTTTCACAACTATTGTTGAGTGTGTGTGGATCAGACGCCTTATGGCTAATTTGGGTGTTGGCCAGTGTTCTGCCACCACCATCTTCACTGACAGTAAAAGCACATTGGCAGTTGCGAGGAACCCTGTGTTCCATGCTCGCACTAAGCACATTGAGGTGCATTGTCATTATGTCAGGGAGAGGTTCTCTGCTGGGGAGATCAACTTGGCATATGTGCTCACGTAGGAGAAGTTGCAGATCTTTTCACGAAGGCTCTGTCGAGGGAGAAGTTTGAAGCTTTCCGCAAAGCTTTGGGCTTACTTCCTTTTGTGGATTGATTCCACATAGCTTAGCACTTATACATGAGTGCCAGCTCCTTGTTCACCGCATCACTCCCAGGGGGTATTTGTTGATATATTTAGGTAGTGATGTGTGTGAACACACTAGGACTGCCGAGGCACTTTTTTTCCCTCTTTAGGAGGTTTTTTTCCCATGGCTTGTATATATGCCTATTGTCGTAATGGGCTACTTATATTTGTACATTCTCTAATAATACATTCAATATTGTGTGTTCTGCTCCAAGCTTCTTCTTCTTCCTTGTGCTGTTTGTGTGCTTCCGCAGATGTCTAACTCCAACAGTCACTTGAGATGTATCCCGTGGTAAATCAACATATAAAGATGACTCTATGCATACCCAAGTAGAGGGCTACAAGGAAGAGAAACCCCATGCTATAGAAGAGTCATACCTATTTTGAGATTACCCCCAAGGCTCCATTTCTTCTTCATACTCTCTCTAGATTAGGTTCTTTCTCAGATAATCAAATTTGTTGAAGTTGTTTCATGTCCTTTCCAACATAAATTTTTTTTAGCCTTATACTTTTTGGAAATTTAATGCTCTACTTTTTCCTACAAAAGTTTCATATTCATTTTGTATGGAATCAAGAGCTATATATGTTTATCTATCTATATGTCAAGTCAGTTCATTGTGTGTAACAAGTAGTCTATTTTGTAGAGCCTTTTGGCATACCTAAAAAGGTCCCAATTTAGCATAACACAACTTATTAGAAATATAATGATTTTTTAGTATCTATAAGAAAAGTTTTATCTTTATTTTCTATAGGATTGTCTATAGGAATCAGAGATATAGGCAATTTATCTCTCTATCTATAAAGTTTTTCTCGTTGTGTGTAATAGGTAGTTCTTCTTGAAAAGACTATTTCTTATAGCTAACAATGTCCAAATTGAGCGTTCTATAGCTCCTTGGAAATCTACGAAGATCTACTATAAGTTTCAAAATTTTTGATTTCATCTAAGCCAAAATGAGAAAAAAATCATTGGATTCTTACTATGTCACTAAAAAATAGATCCTAACTCTACAAGAGTATTGTAGGGTCATTGATTTATGCCACCATAACTTGACCTGATCTATCTTATGTTGGTGGTGTTCTTTCACATTTCATGCATGCTCCTACCAGTGAGCATCTTAATGCAACAAGAAGAGTGTTGAGGTACATCAATAATAAAATAAATCAAGCCCTATTTTATGCTCATGATGATATTTTGGAGCACAAAGGGTTCATTTATTCATATTGGGTAGGTTCAAAATAAGATACAAGGAGTACATCGGGCTACATTTTTTATGTTAGACTCAAAGGCAATCTCTTGGAGCTCAAAGAAGCAGTCTATAGTAGCACTATCATCAAAAGAGGTTGATTATAGGGTTTTATCCCTATCTACGAGTAAATTTATGTGGTTGAGGAAGCTTCTTAAAAACCTAGATGTGGAGGTAACAACATTTCCCTTGTTTGGAGGTAACATTTGTAGCATACATCTAGCTAGCAATCTTATGTATCATGCAAGAAGTAAACATATAAAGTGATCCACTATCGTTTCATTAGAGAAAAAGTTTTATATAAATATGTGGATGTCATATATGTGAATTAAAAAGAGCGATTTGCATATATTTTCACTAAATTGTTGAGTGTAAACAAGCTTGAAGAATTCAAGGACGCTATATCCATGAAGGATCTAGGTTGAAGGTCAAAGAAGCTTGAGCTTGAGGAGGACTATTGAGAATTCAAAGTTCATGGAAAACCATAAGGAAAGCGCAAACATTAAATTGAAGGTTAAAAGGTTTATTAAGGTTCCCAAGAGTCACAAAGGTTGGGATCTTATCTAGGTTGATAAGTTGGAGCATCAAAAGTCAAGGTAAATAGAAGGAAAAGCAAGAATGAAGGTGAAGAGTCACCTTGGAAGGTGAAGAGTCACTTGAGGTGTATCATGTGTTAAATCAGCATATAAGGAAAAACCTACTCATACCCAATTAGAGAAGGACAAGGGAGAGCACCCCCATGTTGTAGACGAGTCATATCTATTATGAGATCACACCCAAGGCTCCATTTCTTGTCCATATTCTCTCTAGGTTAGGTTCTTTATTAGATGGTCTATTTTGCAGAAGCTATTTCATGTACTTTTCAACATCAACTTATTGTAAAATTTTGAAATTTAATGAATTCTACTTTCTTCTCCCAAAGTCTCATCTTAATTTTTTGTGTGAATTAGGAGATATAGGCATTTCTCTATCTATATGTCAAGTTTGTTCATTGTGTGTAACAGGTAGTCTATTTTCTAGAGATTGTTTAGTATAACTACCAATGTCCAAATTGAGCATACAATACCTCATTTGAAACCTATTGATGTCTAGTCTCTATAGCCAAAGTTTCAACTATGTCTATCTATCAAGTTTGTACATTGTGTGTAATAGGTAGTATATTTTGCAAAGAATGCTTGCTATAGCTAACAATGTCCACATTAATCATGATATAGCTCATTAGAGAGCTACTGAAGTATACTATAGGTAAAAAACTTTCAAATTCGTCTAAAACCTGAATTTATAACGTTTTTTATTCCAAGATGACTATGCCAAAAAAAAATTGATCCGAGGAGGGTCTATGCACTTTTGTTGCACATAGGACGTGTACAAATTTTCCATCAATTAAGCCACCAAAAAGACACATTTATGTTGAGTGAATCATAATGGGTACAAAGTATTTGTCCAAATAGATAGATCATAGAAGCTAATGCTATATTAAGGAATGATGCCCATACTATAGGCACTTTTATGTTTGAATATATCTTTGTACAATATGGCCTATTGATCGAAGTAGTTAGCAATAGAGGAATGTACTTCATGAATAAAATGAAAGGAAATTTCTTGAATAATTTCCTACTAATCCAAAGACTAACAACCTTATACAATCTTCAAGCTCATGCACTATTGTCTTACTGAGTTGCATTTGAGATCTTGCTAAGGACTACTCTATTTAAGCTCTTATACAATCAAAATATGGTGTTTCGATTGGAATTTTTTATTCCAATCTTACGGCTTTTGTGAACTCTATAATGGGATAGACATGAATTGATTGAAAGGTTATAAATCTGAATGACTAGGAATTTCACTACTACAAGCTATATCCAACATGTATGTTAATAAGAGACAAAAAATGCATATTTTGATACCCACATCAAAAATAAGTATTTTTTCAAAGTGATGACTTAATGTTAGAGTACATTATGAAGGAGTTTGGTAAAAAGATGGAAGAGAGAGTGTGGACCCTATGTAATCGATCAGATATACCCTATTGATGTAGTTCAGCTAGTCACTCTAGAGGGTGATTTGATGCCTGATTACATTATTGGCAGTTAAGTCAAAAGGTGTCTAGCCTTTAATGTATATCATACTACATAGACTTCAAATGTTCAATAATGAAAGGTAGAGGAATAATAAATTAGACAAGAAACCCAAGAACAAGCTAAAGTATATGAGAGAGAAATGAATAGTGTACTATATGATAGAGAAAAGACGCAAGGAGATGAGAGAGAAACAAATAGTGTAATGTATGATAGAATTCAAGAAGACAGAAACCAAAAGAATTAGAGCCACTCATAGGGATGGAAGGAGAAGGACATGGAACAAAAGTATAGACCCTTGTGGATTCAAGGGGACATTTCAATCTTGTCAACCCATTCCTAGAAGGGAAGCTACAAGTGACATTTAGAGAATCTACTACTTAATTGAAAGGGATTGATGGAGAGGAACCACAATCCTTGTGTATAGTTGACTTACTAGTGTGCTTGAGAGGAAAAATTATGTGGATTTAATGTGAAGTCTTACTTAACAATATAATAGAGATTGAACTTATTTTAGCCCAACCACACTTGACATCTCCTTTTGTGTTATTACAATTCAAATTAGGATACCCCCAAGCCATGATCAATGGATTAGGATTCCAAGAAAGAAATTTGATCCATTGTGAGTATTTGCCTCAAAATACCTCTTCTTATCTCTCTTTGTCCAATATTTATCACCTTGCTTAGCAAGTCAAGGATAAACCCATTACCTGTGAGCATGAGTGTAGAATACAAAAGAGTATTCCCACATACAATCCAAAGATGAATCAAAAGTGCAAAAGACCGATCATCAATCCAAATGATTTAGGTAATCAAGATATTTCAAGCCAAGGAATGGAGAAATATGTTAAAATTAACTTAAGAACTCAAGCATGTAGTTGAAAAGCAACAAGTATCATGCAAGTTTGGACGTCTAATTGCAACTAACCATTAGGCACAAAAGAAGAAGAAATACATCTAGGTATCCAAAAGGATTTTGTGTTGATATATTTAGGTAGTGATGTGTGTGAACACTCTAGGATTTCCAAGGCACTTTTTTCCCTCTTTAGGAGGTTTTTTTTCCCCCGTCTTGTATATACGTCTACTGCCCTAGTGGGTTACTCATCTTTGTACATTCTAGTGGTAATACATTCAGTATTGTGTGTTGTGCTCCAAGCTTCTTCTTCTTCCTTGTGTTGTTCGCGTGCTTTCGTAGACCACAAACTCCAACAATTGGTATCAGAACAAGTCATCGCTTCATCTAGGGTGTCATCAATATCTCTCTGATCACACTCTCAAAATCACACCAAAATTTGGTGAGCATACTCCGGGTGATCAGGAGATCAAAACAACTTCGCTATGTGGAGCCAAAATCACGATCTGAGCTCGTTTTGGCCTCTAAATGCACTATCGTAGTGTTATGTATGCTATTTCATCTTTTTCTGCCAAAGATATATACAAGTTTCGGTTTGCCAGTATAAGCATCTCAAAGTCTGCTACAGGTTTAGCAAAACTTGTCATTTTTCAGAAACAGTCATTTTTCTGCATCAAGGTATTTTAATCAATGGCCATGGTTGAAAGTAGTGACGTATTTTGTAAGTTGGTTGATGAGGATAAGTTGGATGGTAGTTCTTTTACATTGTGAGATGTTTTATTCATGCCAAGGATCAAGAGAATTTTTTAATTAGTTTTTGTATTAGCCAAGATTGGCTTGGTTGTGAAATTTGTTGATGATAGATGCACAGTTCATGATGTGTCAAATGGTGACATGATTATTGCTTCTGACATTTTATGTCCTAGGTTGTATAAGCTCATAGCCTATGAGAAATTTGTGAATGATTCAGCATGTGCAATACATGATTCTTAGGCTATGTCACATGCAAAGCTTTGGCATGCACACTTTGGTCATCTAAATCTTACTAGTTTGCTACACATGCAGAAATCTGAAATGGTGTCCTCTTTGCCCAAACTTGAGGCACTCGATAAACATGTATGTGAATGCTGTATTTTGGGCGAAATGCAGCATTCCTCCTTCCCAAAAGATGGTTCAGTTTGAGTTACTCAAAAATTGCAGCTTGTTCATAGTGATGTTTGTGGTCATATGCAGACAGATTCTTTTGGGAACTATCTTTACTTTGTCACTTTCATCGATGATTTTTCTAGACATGCATGGGTATATCTATTGCAAGGAAAGTCCGAAGTGTTCATGTGCTTCAAATAATTTTTGGTTTTGGTTGAAAATCTATCAGCATGTAAAATGGGCACCCTTTGTTCTGATCGAGGGGGGAAATATATGTCTTCTGCATCTATTGCATTTCTGGTTGAACATGGGATAAAACATCACTGTACAGTGCCCTACACACCTCAACAGAATGGAGTTGTTGAATGGAAGAATAGGTCACTCATGGAGATGGTGAGGTGTATGGTCAAGAGTCATGCATTACCACATAGTTTCTAGCTTGAGGCTGTTATGTGTGCACCATGTGTACTTAACAACTGTCCCACTAAAGCATTGCAGTCCATCACTCCATATGAGGCTTGGCATGGTCGCAAGCCATCTGTTTCTCATCTACGTGTTTTTGGTTGTTTGGTATCTGCATTAGTGCCTGGACAACAACGCAGAAAATTGGATGATCAAGTAGTGAAATGTTTTTTTGTTGGGTACAGTTCTGAAAGCAAAGGCTATCATCTGTATCATCCATAGACTAAACACATTCTGGTTAGCCGTGATGTTGTTTTTGTGGAAGATGTTATTCAGCCACTACTCTCATGTACTAAGGAGACATTTTTTAGCTCCAAAGACATGTACGATACTTTGCTTCCTCTTTTTACAAGTGGACAGTCTACATCTGGTCCTAATGAGGCAACTTCTCAGCCTTTACAAGTTTCATGTGATGATGCAGATCATTCTATTTCTGATGTAGATTTATATGATGCACTTGTTGATAAGCGAGCTAACATTGAGGAGGCAAAAACTATGACAAAATGGCTAGTACAGACTTCGCGTGATAGCAAATTAGATGCACCTCTATCATACCATACTTGTTTAGGCTCTCATAGTGCCTCTTATGCATCAGATTGCTATACTATGGCTACCTCTAGTCTCCATGATGAGAATGAGCCTATTTCATTTGATGAAGCACAAAATTCTAAAAATTGGATGGCTATTATGCAATCAGAATATGATGCTATCATGAAAACTGGTACTTGTTCTTTATGTGACTTGTCTCCTAGCAAGAAGGCCATTGGCACTAAGTGGGTATACAAGATGAAGTGGGCAGCTTTCACAGCAATTGTTGAGTGTGTGTGTTTGCTATGACACTCGTGTGTCCACTAGTGGCTTTTGCTTCAAGCTTGGTAGCTCATGTATATCTTGGTTGAGCAAGAAGCAGCCTACTGTGGCCACTTCCAGTTGTGAGGTTGGTTGCTATGACACTCGTGTGTCCACTAGTGGCTTTTGCTTCATGCTTGGTAGCTCATGTATATCTTGGTTGAGCAAGAAGCCACCTACTATGGCCACTTCCAATTGTGAGGCTAAGTATAGGGCAGCTTTCACAGCGACTATTGATTGTGTGTGGCTCAGATGCCTTATGGTTGATTTGGGTGTTGGTCAATCTTCTGCCACCATCATCTTCATTGACAGACAGAGCACATTGGGAGCTGTGAGGAACCCTATGTTCCATGCTCGCACTAAGCACATTGAGGTGCATTATCATTATGTCAAGGAGAGGCACTCTGCTGGAGAGATAAGCTTGGCATATGTGCAAACACAAGAGAACATTGTAGACCTTTTCACGAAGGCTTTGCCTAGGGAGAAGTTTGAAGCTTTTCGCAAAGCTTTGGGTTTACTTCCTTTTGTGGATTGATTCCACATAGCTTGGCACTTCCTTATACATGAGTGCCAGCTCCTTGTTCACTGCATCACTCCCAAGCAGGATTTGTTGATATATTTAGGTAGTGATGTGTGTGAAGACTCTAGGACCGTCGAGACTTTTTTCCCTCTTTAGGAGGTTTTTTCCCTCGGCTTGTATAAACACCTACTGCTCTAACAGGTTACTCATCTTTGTACATTCTAGTGGTAATACATTCAGTATTGTGTGTTGTTCTCCAAGCTTCTTCTTCGCCTTCCTTGTGTTGTTCACGTGCTTCCGCAAACCTCAAGCTCCAACACTTTGAAAGCTACAAAATCAAAAGAACCAATTCCTACAAGAAAGATAAACAAGCAAAGGCACATGTGAAACCAAGGATCCTATAAGCAATCTAAGGTCAAACAAGAATAGAGGAGGAAAAATGGAACATCAAAGTATTCAAAAAATAGGATAGAAAAGTCATTACAAATGAGTCAAAAAAACAAAGGAGTCCCAAACTCACCAAAAACACCTCTACATCAGCAAGCACTTGGGACTCCCATCCAAGACACATTGTTTGCACCATAATGAACCATGCATTGCCTACGCATGCATACATAAGGCCAGAAAAAATGTGCCTATGTTTTGCACAAGTCTGTTGATATATTTAGGTAGTGATGTGTGTGAACACTCTAGGACCGTCGGGGCACTTTTTTCCCTCTTTAGGAGTTTTTTTTACCCCGGCTTGTATATACGCCTGTTGCCCTAATGGGATACTTCTCTTTGTACATTCTCTAGTAATACTACTCAGTTGCGAAGGGAGATTGAAGCATTAAAGCTCCAAAAGGAGGAGGAGGCCCAAGCAGAGGAATTGGCCCAATTGCGTCAGGAGCTGCAGGAACTCAAAGGGGGTGGCATCAAGAGTGGACTTTGGTGTTCCATGTGCAGCAAGCAAGGGCATATAGTAAGTGAATGTCCTTTGTTAAGTGTGACTTGTCAATTATGCAGAAAAGCTGGTCATGAGGCCCAGGAATGCCAATCAAGGGGAATACTTGCAACAACATATTGGACACAAGGAGGATCCCTACCGCCATTACATTCGGCTGCACCCAATCAAGGTAACACTTACAACCCTAGACAGAGGAATAACTTTGCAAATGGTCCTAGAAGGCCAATCATTTGTTTCAGATGTGGAGAATGTGGGCACTATCAAAGTAGGTGCACTCTACCAGAAAATGCCCCTCCTTGCAGAAACTGCCCAGAGGCCAGAGAGACCACTATACAAATTGTTGTCCTAAGAGTCAAGCCTCTTCATTCGGGCCCCATATTCAAATGATTTCTGTACACAAATAAGAAATGTTGGATCAAGTCAATGAGCCATCACCATCTACCAGGGTGGTGCAGTTAGAAGAAATAGAATCTTTTATAGTGCAGACAAGAAATAAAGGGAAGGCTCAAGTAGATATAGCCCAACAACCAAGAATTGATGGATTGAACAAAGACAAAGAGACATCTGAAGACAAGGCCACTGCATGTGCAGATACAAGGAAAAAAGGAGATCTCATATGTACCAGTGATGCCATTGGGCATGCATTCAACAGGGCTCAGGAGGAGTTTGATAAGTCAATTGGAGCCCATGCTCTTAAGGAATCAGAGGCTTCAAAGCTTCTCAAATCCATGAAAAAGGAGGTTAGTATTTTTGATTTAATAAAGATGGATGGGAAATTCAGGTCAGAACTATTGCAGATAATTGATGAGGCTTCCACTACAAGTTTGATAGCAAAGAATGATGTTTTACATAAAGGAAAAATTGTAGGGGAAGCACCCCTTACAGATTATAAAAGTCCTTGGCTGACAGTATCTATCAAAGGTCATGAATTTCAAGGAGTTAGTGGATGGTGGTTCTCGCGTTAACTTGATGCCTGAACATACAATGGAAAAGATTGGACTCCACCCTTCAAGGCCTGCAAATTTCACTGTTACTTTGGCAAATCAGAGCAAAGTAAGGTCCTTGGGAGTGATCCCAAAAGTTCCACTTGAAGTGCAAGGTAATCTATTCATTCTAGATTTTGTGTTTTTAAGATTGCCCCAGGTTGAAGGAGGATTTCCCCTCTTAATTGGAAGACCATGGCTGAGGCATGCAAGTGTCATTCATGATTGGGGCAAGGACACTATGTGGGTACAAAAGAAAGGGCAAGAGCTGATACAAATTCATTTAGAAGAGGCCTGGATAATCAAGGAAACACCATCATGATGCTGGCATTTGCGTGGAACTAGAATCAGAGGAACAATCCCAAATAGATTTCGAGGAAGAAGAGGATATTCTAAATTGGCTCCAAGCAGGAAACTCTTCCTCTTGTTTTGGAATTTTTCTTAATAATTCTTGCACAACTGAAGGTTATGATGAAGATGAGGAAAACGTCCAGGTTGATGGATTGGGAGAGCCCATCACAGACCACAGAAGGGGCAGGAAGACACCCCTCAAATACAACTTGGAGGAGGATATGACAACCACAGATAAGGAAGTTACTAAAGCTAAAGGCAAGGTAAACGATTCTGGTGAAGAGTGTTCTTTCCCAATTCAAGAAATACCTGCAGGATGGATGCAGGACAAGGAGAAACACATTGAAATCCAAAATACCCCTACTTATGAAGCAATGCACGAAAAGCTAGTGGAAGAAGACAAGGACGGAGATGAGCACGAAGATAATATGGTAGAGAGAAATCCTATCAAAGAAATGCAATTAGGCACTCAAGACAATAATCGGCCAGTTTTGGTGGCCACTTGGTTGTGGAACCACCCAGGGCTCCTTGAAAAGGTAAGATCATTCTTGACCCATTATACAGATGTTTTTGCCTGGCATTATAAAGACTTAGAAGGAGTGCCTGCCTATTATGGAGAGCATAGAATCCCTTTGGTTGAGGGAGCCAAACCAATATGAGGGAAGAGTTATAGACTCAACCCAAAATATGCTGAAGCTGTTTATGTAGAAATACAGAAGATGGAGGATGCAGGAATCATTATTCCTGTGGAACACTCAGAGTGGCTCTCACCTATGGTTATAGTGCCAAAGAAGAATACCAATAAAATCAGAATTTGTGTGGACTTTAGAGCACTCAACAAGGTGACAATCCCGGATGGATTCCCAATGCCATTTGCAGAGCAAGTCATTGAAGAAGTGGTTGGACATGCATTATATAGCTTTATGGATGGCTTCAGTGGCTATAATCAAATATCAATACACCCAGAGGATCGTGAAAATACTGCTTTTATCACACCTTGGGAAACATATGTGTATGTAAAAATGCCATTTGGGCTCAGAAATGCTCGAGCCACCTTTAACAGAACGGTCAATCTCATTTTTGGCCCCTTATTGTTGGAATCACTTAGAATCTTCATGGATGACTTCTCTTCCTTTTCAGGTTCTCACAAGGAGACTCCTTTAGATTGTTTGGACCATCACTTGCGACAGCTGCAGAATGTTTTTAAGAGATGCAGGGAGACTAAGCTAAAGCTCAATCCAAACAAATGTCATTTCCTTGTGACAGAAGGAACTCTCTTAGGACATGTGGTGTTGGCTAAAGGTATGGCCCCAGATCTTGACAAAATAATTTCTATATTAAAGTTGCCTAAACCTAAATCTCCTAAAGAGATTCAGAGTTTCTTGGGGCATACTGGATACCACAGAAGGTTTAAAAAATGTATGCAGAGATAGCGAGACCACTGGCTAGACTTACAGGTAAAGAAATACCTTTTAAATGGGAAGAAGAGGAGGAAAAAGCATATCAAACATTACGGCCAAGGTTAGTGTCTGCTCCCATTTTGATCACACCTGAGTGGTCAAAAGTCTTTCATATACATGTAGATGCCAGTGCCTATGCAGTGGGGGCAGTTTTGACCTAACCTAGTGAAGAATTTAAGGTGGACAGACCAATTCAATATGCCAGTAGAATTTTGACCAAGGCTGAAAGGAATTACATCACTACAGAAAGGAAAGCCCTAGCCATGGTTTTTGCTGTCCAAAAATTTTGTCATTACTTACTGGGAGTAAAATTTGTTATTATAACGGATCACCAACCACTAAAATACTTGCTCAACAAACCACAAGCCACTGGTAGAATATGGAGGTGGTTATTGTTGTTCCAAGAGTTTGATTTTTCTGTAGTCCATAAACCAGGTAAAGAAAATGTTATGGCGGATCACCTATCCAGGATCAATATGATGGATCAAGCTAGTGGAGTCAATGATAATTTTCCAGATGCTAATCTGTTCGCTGTACAAGCTCAAGGTTAATATTATGATTTCAAAAATTTCATTAAAACTGGATTGTATCCAGAGAAGGCTAGTGCTGTGAAAGGGCTCAGTTCATGGGATGCATTTAGTTCTCCTTTTGGTTCCCCTGCCATTCATTGGCTCATCATGTACTTTCTGTTAAGCCGCTCTTTGCCATTCATTGGCACTTCATGTACTTACCATTGGAAAGAGGTTTCCTTGTATTTTTCTGCTATTATATATGAGATTCTGGTTCTGTGTCATTTGTGTGTTCCTTGAGCATTCTCTAGTTGTTTGCTGGTCATTTTGTTAATATGCAAGTGTACAGGTTGGTCTCTCTATGGTAATTTCTTTCTTTGCCACCCCTCCATATTCTCCCGACTCCCCTTTCGCTTTTCCATTTTTTCCTCATTTTCCCCACCCCCCTTCCCCAACAAACACCGCCCCCCGCCCCCCTTCCCCCCCGCCTCTTTTGCCAACATCCACATCTATTTCCCATTCTAGTACATCTACATATCCATATATTTCTCTTTCTGCCCTGCCGTTCCTTCGTCCCCATCCTCTATATATCTCACTAATTCACCCATTCTTTCTACCTTCCTTCTACGTTCCGCCCTAACTACACTGCTGGTTATTCTCTGGTGCTTGTTCTCTGCTGCTCGTAGTGGACGTGGTGGCTGCTCAAGTGTCTTTTTGCAATTTTGCAGCTCCATAATCATGGTGTCCTCTCTGCTCAGAGTTTTGGTTGTAGCTCTCCGAGACGGAGAGCACATTAGGTGGTGGGCAATTGTTGAGCCCATAAAAGTCATATTGGTCAAAGTCAATCGTAGTCAAAGTCAAATTGGTCAAAGTCAACAAAGTCAAGGTCAAAGTCAATAGGTGCAAAGTCAAAGTGCTAAAGTGAAGGTGTCAAAGTGCACAAGTAGTGCACAATTAATTGTCCACAAAGGGTAAATTGGAGAAAGTGGGTTGCAGGTTGCAGAGGTATTTCTCTAATTTCCCTAAGGTTCAAAGTATTTTTTATGTGTTTTGGAAGGTTCAAGTGAACCCTCCCTTATGTGCACATTTGAAGAGCTAAAAGGAAAATGTGAAGGTATGTGAAGCGGTAGTACGCAGAAGTGAAATTATGCCCCCCCCCCAATTAATTTTTTGGTTTTAGTCTAAAGTCACTACATGACAAAACAGGGAGTCGTTGGCTGCCACTTGTGAAGACAATCTTTGGACATCAAAGTGAGCACCAAGATAATCTTGCAATTAGGAGTGTACGTGAATCGACACACTCAAATCAAGGCAAGGACTATTCTTGGACTATCCTAAGTGTAAGCAAGTGTGAGCATAGTCTAAGTGAAGCAAGAGAGAGAAGTGAAAGAGACACACAGTGTGCGACGCAGAGAAGTGAAGTGCAAGGGTGCATGGAAAGTGACTAAGGAAGTGTGCAGAGAAGTGCTAAGCTAGTCCCCCAAGGATCCCAAGTTCTCATTGTAGTGTGCGCGTGCCGACAGAAAGTGTCCAGCCCTCCCCCTTATTGGAAGCTTGGTGCAAGGTGTGCACAAGTGCAGGCTTGGAGAAGGTGGAGGTTTGGTGCAGAGGAGTCTGGCAGCAACAAGACTTCACAAGACTTTGGGTATTTGGTATTTTGTACTTGAGCACTCTGTGGGATTTTGCACAGAAGCATTTCAGTGTATTGTGCATCCCTATTGTAATTGTCTTATTATAATCAATCGGCAGAGGTTTCCAGTGTGCATTTTCTCTTCTTTCCTTTCCCTTTTCTCCTAGAAACACTCAAATCCCTTCTTGTCAAAGAATCCCCCAACACTACTGTTGAGGTTTTCGAAAATAGGCGTGCCAGTGACCCTCTGCCCCTCTGTGTGGGGACTCTAGGGGCTTGTTGGACCGTCCTTAGGGGCACATTGCGGGGCCTCCTGGACACCTCTAGAGGCATTTTGGACCATTCTTGGGAGTGCATTGGGGTTCATCTAGGGCTCCTCGGGGGCACCATGGGAGCCCCTTGTAGGGGCATTTGGGTATCATTTCTTGTGTTTTGGGGCCTCTCCACCCCTCCTCTTTGGCTTCTCCACACTTCTCCTTGCACTGCGGCTTGTATTTCTATCCAAACTTGGAGGTTTTTGGGGAGTTTGCCTTGAGGCATCAAACTGTGTGCAACTATGAGGGGCGTCTCGTAGAACATCTAACTTTCTTGCAAGCTTTCAGTGCCTTCCAAGTGATCTCTCATCCCTGCCTCCAACCCCTCACTTTGTATGCAAGCTTCCTTCTTTCTTGTAACAATTGCCCATCATTTTTGTTGATATAAATAGGTAGTGATGTGTGTGAGCACACTAGGACCGTCGGGGCACTTTTTCCCTCTTTAGGAGGTGTTTTTTCCCCTCGCTTATATATGCGCATATAAACCTAATGGGTCACTTATCTTTGTACATTCTTTTGGTAGTACATTTAGTATTGTGTGTTGTGCTCCAAGCTTGCTATTTGCATGCTTTCACACACCTAAAACTCCAACAATTGGTATCAAAGTAGGTCACCTCTTCATCTAGGGCATCATTGACACCCCTCTGGTCACAGTCTTAGAATCACACAAAAATTAGTGAGCATATTCAAGGTGATTAGGACCTTGTTTTGGCCTCCGAATGCACTATCACAGTGCCTGTGTAGGTGATTTCATCTTTTTGTGCCAAAGATATATATAGGTTGCAGTTTGCTAGTATAAGCTCCTCAAAGTCTGCTATAGGTTTAACAAAACTTGATAGGGTAGTTCTGTTCGACTTTTTGAGATACAATCATTTTTTTTGCATCATGATATTCTAGTCAGTGGCCATGGTTGTAAGCAGTGATGTATTTTGTATGTTGGTTGTTGAGGATAACTTGGATGGTATCAATTACCCATTATGGGCTTATATGATGTGTCATGTATTGGTTGCAAAAGGACTTTGGAATATTGTGAAGAGTGTTGAAAAACATCCTATTACACTTGCAAATATAGTTATTGAAGGTGATGCAGATGGCATCGAAGATGGTGATATTCTTCAGGTTCTTGTTTGTGCTATGATTTGTGCTACACCTACTGTAGAGAAACTTCCTTGGGATGGCAGAGATGCTTAGGCACATGCATTGATAGCCTTGTCTGTCAAATGTGCCATTATTCCTCACATTCACTCCTACAAAATAGCAAAGGAATACCATGTAGGGAATCATGCTCGTGATGCTTACCTCCGAAAATAGTTGGAGAGTGAGCACATGAATGAAGGAGATACCATGGATAGTTTTTTGACAAAGATCAAAGATTTGAAGGAGCAGTTGATTTTTGTTAATGAAGTCTTGCCTGACAGTTCACTTTTGTAGACTATTCTGAATGGTCTTCTAGATTCATAGCAGAGTTTTGCTTCTACTCTTTGATTGATGTTGAAAGGCAATCCAAATGCCTTAACATTTGAGGAGTTAGTCTTTGTTCTATTGCAGGAAGATCAATCTAGGTAGAAAAGGTCCATTATGTGTGTTGCAAATCAAGCTTTCTTGGCTAGTCAGAAGGGCAAAGGTAAATGGATCTCATCTAGTAGTAAGCAAAAATCTACTAATTCTACACGATCAAAGAAGGATGATAGAGAAGAGAAGAAATTAGAAAAGTAGAAATTGTTTTGCAAATACTATAAAGGAAATTATCGTGTCATAAAAAGTTGTCCAAAACTAGATGCAAAAGAGGCAAAGAAAAAAGAGGCTGAAATGATTATTGTAGAATCCTCTACATCCAAATCAAAGATTGCAAATCTTGTGCAGAATGAAGAATGGGTGTTTACTTTTGTTTGTAGTTATGACCAATCTTCTCATGAACAGTGTATGTCTATAGTAGAATCAGATGTTTGGTACTTTTACAGTGGGACAACCAAACATATTACCTCGTAGCACAATTTATTCACTTCACTTGAGCCTTGCCCTATAGGGAATACTATCACATGCACCAAAAGCTCCTCTTATCCTGTCAAGGGAGTTGGTAAGATCATTTTGATTACTACTAATGGTAGTTCTTTTACATTGTGGGGTGAATTATTTGTGTCAAGGATCAAGCAAAATCTGTTACGAGTTTCAGCATTAGCCAAGATCGGCTTATTTGTGAAATTTGTTGATGGCAGATGTACAGCTCATGATCTATCAAATGGAGATGTCATTTTTGCTTCTGGCATTTTATGTTGTGGGCTATATAAGCTCATAGATTATGCAAAATCTGTGAATGATTTAGCATGTGCAATTCTAGATTCTCAGGCTATGTCAGATGCAAAGCTTTGGCATGCACACTTTGGTCATCTAAATTTTACTAGTTTGCTACACCTTTAAAAATCTAAAATCGTGTCCTCTTTGAACAAACTTGAGGCACCTCGTAAACATGTTTGTGAAGGCTCTATTTTGGGAAAAATGCAATGTTCCTCCTTCCCAAAAGATGGTTCAGTTCAAGCTACTAAAAAATTGTAGCTTATTCACAGTGATGTTTATGGTCCTATGTAGACACCTTTTTTTCGGAATTATCTTTACTTCGTGACTTTCATTGATGATTTTTCCAAGAATGCATGGGTATGTCCACTCAAACCCTCCATTCTGGTTGAGGGGGGGGGGGATATATGTCTTGGACTTTAATGCATTTCTGGCTAAACATGGGATAAAACATCTATGTATAGTGCCATATACACCTCAACAGAATGGAGTTGTTGAAATGAAGAACATGTCACTCATGGAGATGGTGAGGTGTATAGTCAAGAATCAGGCTTTACCACATAGTTTTTGGCTTGAGGTTGTTATGTGTATAGCATATGTACTTAACAGGTATCCCACTAAAGCATTGCAAACTATCACTCCATATGAGGCTTGGCATGGTCGAAGGCCATCTGTTGCTCATCTATGTGTCTTTGGTTGTCTACCATATGCATTAGTGCTTGAACAATGCAAGAAATTGAATGATAAAGTAGTGAAAGTAAAGGCTATTATCTATATCATCCACATATTAAATGCATTTTGGTTAGCCATGATGTTGTTTTTGTGGAAGATGCTATTCGGTCATTACTTTCATGTACTAAGGTGACATTAGTTAGCTCCAAAGATGTGTATGATACTTTGCTGCTTCTTTTTATAGGTGAATAGTCTAGTGCTGGTATGAATGAGGCAATTTCTCAGCTTTTACAGGTTTCAAATGATGATGTAGATCATTCCATTTTTTATGCAGGTTTACATGATGGACTTATTGATGAGAGAACTGATATAGAGGAGGAAAAAACTATGCCTAAATGGCTGGTGCAAACTTTGTGAGATAGCAAATTAGACCTCTGTCATATCATACTCATTCAGGCTCTCATAGTGCTTGTTTTGCATCAGATTGCTATGCTATGGCTATCTCTAGTCATTGTGATGAGAATGAGTCTATTTCATCTGATGAAGCACAAAATTCAAAAAAATGGATGGTTGTTATGCAATCAGAATATAATGCTATTATAAAGAATGGTACTTAGTCGTTATGTGACTTGGCTCCTCGCAAGAAGGCCATTGGCACTAAGTGGATATACAAGCCAAAGCGTAAGCCTGATGGAACAATTGACAGGTTTAAAGCTAGGCTTGTTGCAAAGGGTTATGCTCAAGAAAGACGCATTGATTTTGATGAGACCTTTGCGCCTACATGCCAAATGACTACTATTCATAGCATTTGTGCACTTGCAGCTCATCGTGCTTGGAACATACATCAGTTGGACATTAAAATTGCATTTCTGAATGGTGACTTGCATGAAGAAGTGTATGTTTTTCAGCCTCATGGTTTTGTGCAAAAAGGGCATGAAAACAAAGTGTGCAGGTTGAAAAAGGCATTATATGGTTTGACACAAGCACCACGTGCTTGGTATGAAAAGATATATGCCTAGCTGATTGCACATGATTTTGAGAACAATCCAATTGAGAGCATCTTATATGTTAAGCATGCAAATGATGTGCTTCTGATCATTGTTGTCTATGTTGATGACATGCTACTCACTAGTCCTTATGAGAAGCATATTGGTGATTTTAAGGCTGATTTGCATGCCTCATTTGAGATGTCTGATATGGGGAATTTGCATCATTATTTGGGCATTCAGTTTATGCAAGTTGATGGTGGAATATCTTTGTGTCAAACAAAATATATTGGCACATTATGATGTTTTGGCCTTGAAGACTGCAAACCTATTGCCACTCCTATGGAAACAGGTTTACAATTGAGTCTTCATGATGATAGAGATGCATTTGATGTTGTTCTCTATCAGCAGTTTGTTGGATGCTTGATTTACTTATGCATTACTCGGCCATATATTGAGTTTTTTGTCTCACATATGAGCAAGTTTATGCATGGCCCAGGTGTCAAGCATTGGTAGGCGGTTAAGCATGTCTTTCACTACTTGAGTGGTATGCGGCTACTTGGATTGTTTTATCCAAAGAGGGGATCACTAACGCCAAATTTACATGCTTTTTTGTGACTCTGACTAGGTTGGTTGCTATGACACTCATGCGTTCACTAGTGGTCTTTGCTTCATGCTTAGTAGCTCATGCATATCTTGGTTGAGCAAGAAGCAACCTATATGTGGCCACTTCTAGTTGTGAGGTTGAGTACAGGGTAGCTTTCACAGGGATTGTTGAGTGTGTGTGGCTTAGATGCCTTATGGATGATTTGGGTGTTGGTCAGTCTTCTGCCACCACCATTTTCATTGACAGTTAGGGCGCATTGGCAGTTGTGAGGAACCCTGTGTTCCATGTTCACACTAAGCACATTGAGGTGCACTACCATTATTTCATGGAGCTATTCTCTATTGGAGAGATCAGTTTGGCATATGTGTTCAGATAGGAGAACATTGCAGACATTTTCAGAAAGGCTCTACCTAGGGAGAAGTTTGAAGCTTTCAGTAAAGCTTTGGGCTTACTTCATTTTTTGGATTGATTCCACATAGTTTGGCACTTCCGTATACATGAGAGCAAGATCCTCGTTCACCATATCACTCCCAAGGGGGATTTGTGAATATATTTAGGTAGTGATGTGTGTGAACACACTAGGACCATCGGGGCACTTTATTCCCTCTTTAGGAGGTTTTTTTTCCCCGGCTTGTATATACTAATGGCTCACTTATCTTTGTACATTCTCTTGGTAATACATTGATTATTGTGCGTTGTGCTCCAAGCTTCTTCTTCTTCCTTGTGCTAATTGCATGCTTTTGCAGACTCAAAATCCAACAATTTTGGGCTCTCCGCAATATAATCAATGTTTAGGCAATCTCGTGTACTCTTTGCTCGTAGTTGCTACGTTCCACTTGTAGGTACATGGCATTTGGAGGTTCCTACAGGGCCTCTGGACTTTCAACTACCTCCATTGCTCTTCATTCTAGGTGCATGCATAACACTTAGTATCAGTGTAGGTCTCCTCCCGATTGGTCTCATCGGCTAGTCGTGATAGCAACGGCCTTCGACGTAAAAAGTTGCTTTTGAGGAGTTGTTTCTCAACTCACACACATTGCAATGCATCATGGAGATGCGGGAGATTGATTCTTGGAAAGATGTGTCTGGATTAGACATCAAGGGCGATTGGAACGAGTAGTATGTTTTGGTTTGAACCAAAGATTTGTGTTCTCTCCATCAAACATGGAAGGGGAGGACAGTTACAACCCCACTCACCACGATTCGGGTGAGGGGTTGTCTCATCGTGAAGAATATGAACCGTTCACAAAACCCAACCTAGGTGCAACTCGACTAGCCTGGCTTGAGGACCTTGTCACAACACTCATCGAGGTTAGTCTACATAATGCTATGGAACGTGCCACGACACCATATCCACAAGCATCTGACCCTTTGGAAAATCTACAACCTATCAAGCCCGCCTCATATTCGGGGGAATGTGACTCCTTAGTTTTGGGGAAATGGATTCAGGATTGTGAGAGCTTCTTCGAAGCCTGGTGTATGACCAAAAACTCTTGGGCCACCGTGATCCCTCACTTTTTGGATGGTGAAGCCTACACATGGATACTAGCGATTGAGAAGGACAATAATAAACTTACATGGGAAGACTTTAAACAATGACTGTAGAATTACTTCGTGTCCCAAAATGAAGAATTGAAGCTACTTGATGAGTGGCGAAGTCTTAGTCAAGGTGGGGGCAAGATGAGTGATGACATAAACAAATATCAAGAGTGCTTACTCAGGGCAGAAAAGATAACATGGAAAAAGGCCCTACTCCACGGTTTCCTTTATGGACTCAGCCGGTGGGCAAGATGCGAGGTGGAATGTCTTAACCTGGCTACGTGTTATGAAGCAATGGGGGTTACAAAATGCCTCTTGGACATGCAACACAATGCAAACCACCAAACAAATTCAGGAAAGGGTGGGGATCAAAGTAGCATTCACTCAAAACAAAAATGGAACACAAGGTCCAAGAACGAAGAATTCTGGGAGCACATATACTAATACGAACAATGCTCAGAATAGTGGCAATAATTCGAAAACTCAAAGTCGTACTAGTAGCACAGCTTCTTCAAGGAGCACTCCAAACTAGGGGTTCCATCTTTAATAACAGTCGATTCTGCAGTGGTAAGCACTATGATCAGGACTTTCTCAAGTATAACGCAAATACAAGTGTGCATGCAGCCACAGCCCCAAGCAATGATAAAGGGAAGTCCAAAGTAGTCATAGAGGAGCTCCGAGAGGAGGAGCATGGCTGGGATTACACAGATGATACAGATAACCTGCAAGCAGGAGCGGATCGTGCTTATTTGGGATGCATCTCATCTCTTATAAAGAAGGTACAAAATATGTATTTAAAGACTTTGATTCTAGGACAACCATAGGTGGTGATGATAGATTCGAGAGCAAGTCACAATTTTATGCACCCCTCCTGCGCTCGATGTCTTGGCATTCAGGTGGAACACACAACGGATAAAAGCATCTCAATGGACTTTGTACAAGGGAAAGATAAGGCTGCCGATCCGCATTGGAGAATGGAGTGGGAACCTTGATTTTATTGTGGTACCTATGGAAACCCATGAAGTGATGTTGGGCTTGACCCGATTCAATGAGAGCGTTGTCTGCCTTTTTGCACAGGGGAACAATCAAGTCTTTCATGACCATGGGAAGGACTCTGTGGTCCAAGGACATTGAGGTATTTCCTCTATTTGTCCCATAGATGGCACCCCTAGCTCTTCACAAGCAAAGCACAACAAAGCAAAAAGGGAAACAACTCCGTTGGAAAAGTGGGACATTTTGGGGAAACTCAGATGATGGGTTACAGCTAACTAGATTGCAAAAGACATTGATAACGAGGAATGTGTGTTTTTATGTATGGACCACATAGATCTTGGCCAAGAAAGTTCCAAGGTCAAACTGGATGATGAGAGCATTCTTCCCTTATTAAATTGAGTTCAAAGATGTTCTAGTTAGCAAGCTACTAAACAGACTGCCACACTCACGTGAAATTGATCACAAGATTGAGCTTGTACCGGGCCAAACACCACTTGCAAAAGCTCCTTATTGCATGTACCTAACTCAATTGCAAGAGTTTAAAAGGCAATTACAAGAGCTCTCAGATACCGGTTATATTTGCACTAGCAAGTCTCCATATGGGGCTCTAGTGTTATTTGATTTTAAAAAGGATGGCACCTCAAGATTGTGTGTAGACTATTGTGCCTTGAACAAGCAGACCATAAAAAACAAGTACCCTTTGCCAAGGATCGATGACCTTCTAGACTGATTGGCCGAGGCCAAGTACTAAATGAAGATAGATCTATGATCGAGATATCACCAGATCTCCATCAATCTAGAGGACATATAAAAGACCACATTTCAAACTCGTTATGGGTCTTTTGAATAGCGAGTGCTATCGTTTGGACTCACCAAGGGAGTAGCCACTTTTCTATGGCCATAGATGTTGATTTCCACGACATGATGGACAAGTTTCTCATCAATTATCCAGATGATTTGCTAGTATTCAGTTGAACATTGGAGGAACACAAAGAGCATGTATGCCAAGCCTTGCAATGACTTCATGAGAAGCAGTGGTATGCCAAGCGTGAAAAGTGTGTGTTCGTACAAGAGATAGACTTTCTAGGGTTTGTGGTGTCACATGAAGGATTAAAAATTGACTCAAAGAAGATGGAGTCAGTTTAGCAATGGCCAATGCCTCGTACTATCATTCAAGTGTGTGAGTTTGTAGGCTTCTGTCAATACTATCGAAAGGCTTTTGCCAGTATTGTCGAAAGGCTATCCAGGAATTTTCATGTAGTATGGCACGATTGACATACCTAACTAAAAGTAATACTAGTTTTTCATGGAATGAAGAAGCAGAGGAAGCTTTCAAGTTGATGAAACGAGCAATGACTCAAGCTCCTGTTTTCAAATTATCGGACTTCACTCAACCTTTTGAGGTACACATGGTTGCCTCTCGTTTGGCTATGGGGCGGGGGGGGGGGGGGGGGAGTGCTCATGCAAGAGGGACGGCCTATGGCTTACTTATCTAAGAAGTTTACAGAGGCTCAGAGGAAATGGGCAACACATGAGCAAGAGATGTTTGCAGTGGTCTATTGTCTTATACAATGGTGATACTATGTCCTAGACAAGCACACCAAGGTGTATACCGATAACGTGACTTTACGATATTTTGAGACATAACCCTAGTTATCTGCAAAGCAAGCCCGATGGCAAGACACACTTTCAAAGTATGATATAGACATCATTCATAAGTCAGGTGAACATAACACTATGCCCGATGCTCTCAGTCACATGACATAAATCTTAACAGCGAGTGTTGTGGAATTGGATTTTCTAGAGAAGATAAGAGAAGCCACTAAGAAGGACTCAAGAATTGCCCAAATGGTGATGGCTTGGCACAAAGGTAAAATTGTTGCAAGTTTATACGAACTAAAAGATGGACTATGATATTCGGGCATCTTCATTCCAAACAACGAAGATATTTGAAGACGACTTCTTTTTGGAACTTATGACTGTAAACTAGCTGCCATGGAGGGCAAAAGAAATCTTACGATCACCTAGCGAAACATTTCGTATGTCCTCGAATTCATGATGATGTTGTGAAGTATGTAAAGACATGCTTACTTGCCAACTAGTAAAAAAGCTAGACGCATCAACCCTTCTAGTTTTTTGGTGAATACGCCTCTACCATCTCGCCCATGGGATGTTGTCGGTATGGATTTCATAGCCGACTTGCCTGAGTCTCGAGGGTTCAATACAATTTTCGTGGTCATCAACTTCTTTTCGAAACGGGCGCACTTCATTTCGGCCAAGCCACCTCTGGTTCTTCTTTAAACATGTTTTCAAGTATCATGGGCTTCTACTTGCCATTGTGTCTGACAGAGGTGGTTGCTTCTTCAGCACAATGCGGCAAGAACGATTTAAGACTTTGGGTACACAGATTCGTTTCTCCTCAACTTATCATCCACAGATTAATGGACAAGCGGAGTGCCTCAATCGAGGCATAGAGGACTACATCAAGGCCTATGTGCAAGCCGATCCAAAGGATTGGGCTGATCATTCGGAAGTATTGGAGCTTCAGTACAATAGCGCAACACACTCAGTTACACAATTTGCCCCATTTGAGTTGGCAACGGGTAAAAAAGTGATCACCCCTATGGTTTTGGCAGGAGGAAAACTAGAGGTGATGGATCTTCATACAGACGCATTTTTGAAAGAATGGCGAACTCGATTACAAGTGGCCAAGCGACATTTGCAAAGCTACAAAGACAAGTACATCAGAAGAAACAATGCTCAAGGTCAACCGGAACTCTTCACCAAAGGTGATCTCATGCTTCTCAGCGCCCAAAATATCTCTCTGCCTATCAATCTTATGCCGAAATTTGGTCATCGCTGGTATGGCCCTTATAAGATTTTGGAGGAATACAACGGGGTCACTTTCAAGTTGGAGCTTCCTCCAGAGGTAAAAATTCATAACGCTTTTCATTTTCTGCGTGCTCAAACATTCCTATCCGGATACACGTTTTGGGTGCCATCTACCACTGCTCAAGCACCGAGGACAACCACTTGAGCCTGAAGTTATCTTGAAGCACCGCGTGTGAAGACAACCCAAGTTCTACGTCAAATGGCGAGGCCGACCACTATCAGACTCCACCTGGTTCCAGATGACCGTCTTCTCGCTCTAGACCGGGAGCTCGTTCTACGCTATTTGGACCTTCCGGGCATTCAACACATGCCTCGGATTTAAGATTCCCCATTCTCAATCTTCCCAAGATTTCCATTGTAATCTTTTATTTTCTGCACTTGTAATGCGCATGTACCTTACCGTAGTTAGCATCCCTTTCTTGAAGAGGACGTCAAGGTATTAAAAGGGGGGAGAATGTTGAGGTTTTCAAAAAAGGGGGTGCCGGTGGCCCTTCACCTCTTCGTGCGAGGACTCAAGGGACTTGTCGGGCTGTCCTTGGAAGCACATTGGAGGACCTCCTAGGCACCTCCAGAGGCACTTTGGGCCATTCTTGGGGGTGCGTTGGGGGGTCTTCGGAGGCACCTTGGGGGCACCTTGGAGGCTCCTTGTAGGGGCGTTTGGGTACCGTTTCTCGTGTTTTGGAGCCTCCGCACCCCTCCTCCTTGGCTCTTCCACACTTCTCCTAGCACAACCACTTGTATTTTCTATCCAGGAGTTGGAGGGGTTTGGGGAGTTTGCCTTGAAGTGCCGAATTCTGTGCAACCATGAGGGGGACCGTAAAACATCCGACTTTCTTGCAAGCTTTCAGTGCCTTCCAAGCGATCTCTCGTCCCTGCCTCCAGCCCCTCACTTTGGATGCAAGCTGCCTTCTTTCTTGTAATGGTCACTCACTGTTTTGGGCTCTCAACAATATAATCAATGTTTTGGCAATCTCCTGTACTCTTCGTTCGTACTTGCTACGTTCCGCTTGTAGGTACAAGGCATTCCAGGGCTCTTGCAGGGCCTCTCGGCTTTCGGCTACCTCCAATGCTCTTCATTCAAGGTGTGTGCATAACACCTTCCTACCTATCCTACCTATCCTACCTATCTACCTACCTACTAACACGTTAGTGTTTTAGTATACTGGCAAAGGAGTCCTGCCTGCTTTTTCTTTTGCATAACTCTCCGACTTGGTATAAAATTAAGAGCATATTACAAATAGCTTTTGCAAAGGTAGTGTGTTTTTTTTTTTTCTGACAAGCTCACTTTCGTAGCAAAAACTTGCAACACTAAATATGGCACTTTCGTTCGATGTTTTGTTCGACCCCTATAATTGTATGCAATATGATTATGAATTCTGATGTAGAAAGAATAAATTATCAACCTTTTAAAAGGGTTTATTCATTTTCATTTGGGCATGCTGTGACAGATGCCATGCTGCTTAGCACTTTTCTATCATGGTTTGCTTCTAAATTTTTTTTTTGCTTCGATCTTCATCGAGTATAAACTTCCCAGTAAAATCTGTCAAGCAGGGGTTACAATTGCTTTTCATGTATCAGTTCTAACTTGTGATAGTGACAGTGTCTCCATGCCTCTCCAGATACTCATTGCCACCATTTCTCGTGCTGTATGTGCAAATATGTTCAAGAGAAAATACTTTGAATAAGGTGATTCAGTGATGTTCCCTGTGAACGCATATTTTTTCAGCAGCTTTAGCAATCTTGAAAATTCTCAAGGTAGTAAGCCGCTTTCTTGCCACTCTCTTATACTTGACTGCAATTTATGGTTTGGCATAAGATTCTTGTGATTAAACGTTAAGTTTGTCATTGGTGAAGTATCATTTTGCTGAAGCCATAACTTGATAAACTCGTACTCATAAGTAAAACCATCAGCTGCCATGTGTGGGTTCTTCATGATTGCCTATTTCACATGACATGATGGAAAACTTGTTAGTTCGATTGATTTCACATATGTGAGTGTTTAAATCAAGAACTAATACATTAAAACTCACCTGTGATATTGGGCAGATGAAAAAATTTGGAACTAAGGGCTTTTCATTGAAGAAGGGCAGCTTTGCACAAGTGGCAGCTGTACTAGCAGCACTCTGGATTCTCTCCAACTCTGGTAGTACTTTTGTTTCTAGGTTAGGACGATGTCGCCTCCTGGGTTCAGCACACTGCATGCTTAAGCAAGCAAGGGCCGTTGCTTCTGAAAGAGGCCAAGCACCAGCTGATTTATCAAGGACATCCTCAAGCCTCCCATTCTCTACAGCTTCTTCAACTAGATCAGTGACTCCCATAGCTGGTTTACCAGTCAAGAGTTGCAACATAATAATGCCCAATGAATACACATCAGTTTCACAGCTTAAGATTCCAGTTCGTTGATAGTCTGGGTCAATGTAGGCCATGGTTCCTGCAAGAGTGCTCTCTCTGAACATTGTCACGTTATTCAGTATAAGTTTCGCTATACCTGTGTCACCAATTTTGCTCCTAAAGTGGTGATCAAACAATATATTCCCAGGCTTAAGATTGCGATGTATAATAGGTATAGGATGGGAATGTAGAAAAAGTAATGCTGTGGCAATCTCCAAACATATTCTGAATCTTACATACCAAGGCAATGGAGGGATTCCATCTTTGCAGTTCAGACAATCTTCAAGGCTACCATTTACCATGTACTCATACACTAAGCAGCCTTTCTCAGGACAAGCACCAAGCAGTGCTACGATATGTGGATGATAAATTTGGCTTATAAGCTTGACCTGAAAAGCACCGGGAACAAGCATAAGTTAGAGTTGCATACCACAAGTTAGAGATGCATACCACGCATGAATTATAGACTACCATGTACCATATACTTCACCTCTTTATAAAACTCGTCATCTCCTAGGCCTTCACTAGCCAGAACCTTGATTGCCACACTAGAATTGTACAATTCACCTTTATAGACAGATCCATATCTACCTTCTCCAAGCTTGCTGTCATCATGAAAGCCATTTGTAGCAGTTTGCAGCTCTCTGATGGTATACTCCGAGTATTTTCGCTCATGCTTACGCAGAGCCATGACTGCTTCCAGCTTTGCTATAGCCTCCTGTGAAGCCCTCTCCTCAACTTCTTTTCTGAGATGGCTTTCTGTTTCAAGCTTTTTTGTTACCTCTTCGAGCTTTAAAAGTGTTTCCTGATATCTATACCTTTCTTCTTCTGCTTGCTGCCTTGCCATGCTCGCCTCAACTGAATAATTATCCACTAGCTTTTTCAGATACTCAAGCTCCGTTCTTGTCTCTTGATTCCTCTGTGCCTCCTCTTCTATCTTTTTTTGAAGCAACTGTTGATTTTTGAGAGCAGCTATTGCTTCCTCATATTTCGTTTTTTCAATTGATGCTTTCAGAATCGCAGATTTTGCTTCTTGTACTGCTGCATCCCTCTCTGCTGTCTGCAAAAACTACCATTTCAGTTTCTTAGGAACAATATTACACAAACAAAATGTCCACATGTAATGTACAATCAGCACCAGTCTCTTGATTTTCGCTATCACTTCTGCAGTTTTTCTCAGGTGGTTTGTTTGTTTTTCTAATTGTCTTCGAGCCAAGCGTGCAGAAACCTTTGCTTCGTTCAATAAGAAATCCAAATCAGATGCTACATGAGCCTGCATTCATAACATTCCCATTCAGACCTTGTCAAAGTGAAACAACAAACATAAATGTGAAGGAAATTCACAAAGTAAAAATGCATCTGAAAAATATAAAAAAGTAATTAATCATCAGAGCCCACAATCAGCCCTTCAGTAAACAGATTACAGGGGCTATCCAGTGAAACCACAACCGAGCTGAATTGCGCACTTAAAGACAACAGAATATACACCATATGTAAATGTACGCACTGCACCATCCCTGCACAATATCTCTGAGACAGGATTTCATGTTTCTATTTCTCTTAGTATCAGTAATATCACATAATGCATCAGCTTATCTAGTCAAAGTATTCAATTCGCCTTATTTATGTCCAGAATGTAGCTTTTTTCTTTCAATATATGCCATAGCATTGTTTTCACTTTCCTTTGAGTTTCTTCAAAAAAATTATTTGTGATTTGTCTCAAGCGTGAAAGGGCCAGCTCATCTTGTTTGTATGAAAAGAAATTTAGCATCAAACCCAACTCACTACCTCTACCCTCTGTTGTCTGTCTATTCACTCTATGCACACATCACTGCTGTAAAAGGTACCCTCACATTCTCTGACCTTTTCTACATTTTTCTGCATTTGGTTGTGTTTAGTTCTAGCCATTCTCGTGCATGTTCTTCTGCAATCTGACTGTATACAGCCCTTAGAACAGATGAATTCTCATCAAATGCAGTGCTTATTCCTCCTTTATCTAACAAAAAACCTTTGATCATCTCACAATTTGTGTGCAGCATTCATTACTAATTAGTAATGAGAGATTGCAAAACTCTTACAAAAAGTCAATGTTTCAGGTGGATGTATAACTTAACTTTGTTCTGTGTTCACCATCTGCAGTGAGTCACTCCATGCAAAAATGCTTTTCAAATCCAGCAGGTGTCATGCAGCAGAGATCAGGCTGATGATGAGGGTTAAGTTCCACTCAGGAATGGATGTTCAACTTTGTGAGCGTGTCTATAGACTATTGCCTATATGATCTTTGTACTATAAGATGGGTGTGAGCGTGTTTTTATCTTTCCTGTTGTTATGCACAATGCACATTAAGGTGCATCATTACTATGTCACAAAAATTACAAAGGCTGAAGATAGAAAAGCAAAGGCTAAGCGCATTAGAGAAGAAGCTCAACAACATGCACTCGAACAAATAGCCAAGAGAAAAGTATGGATATAACAAAGGGACAAACGACTAAGAACTGAGATGTACAATGAAATCTATCCAGTCGTTAGATATCGTCAAAATGCACAAACTTGTTCATGACCATTTATGAAGGTCCAAGTTGGCTTCCACACAAGAAACGTGTTAATACAATTCGGCATTCCATAGTCGCCCAATGGTTGCGTTGTGCCCAAGACACACAAGCTTCACTGATCGGTATCGAGGGCACATGAATCCAATGTATGAGGAATGTCAGCATTTGGATCATCATAGAGCAACACCCCATACACACATATTTCTTGATTTATC